>CM057388.1:32516085-33716085 GCA_030015415.1 Cynopterus sphinx | reverse complement strand
AAGGTAATAAGAGTACCTGAAGGAAAACAAAATGTTGAAGAGCTATTTGAAGAAAATTTTCCTCACCTGGTGAAAGAAAGACATACAACCCTGGAAAGTTAAGAGAGTCTCAAGAAAGAGGAACACAAAGAGTCCCACACCAAAACACATCATAAATACAATGCCAAAGGATCAACACAGAGAGAGAATCTTTAGAGCAGCAAGAGAAAAGCAGTTAGTTACCTACTGCTAAGGGAGAACTCATAAGACTGACAGCTGATTTTGCGAAAGAAACTACGCAGGACAGAAGGTCTTGGCACAAAAATATTTAATGTGATGAATACTGAAGATCTACAACCAGGAAGAGGGTTACTAGATTTAGTGAGGTTATCACTTGGAGAGTTATGTGGATATTGGATTACTATGCTATAAAACTAAAACTGGTATATTATTGTATGCCAACTATAATTTCAAAAACTCAATGAATTGTACAATGTAAATACAAATAAGTAATTGTCTATTATATTTCAATAAAGATGGAAAAATATAGCCAAAAATTCTTTGTTTCCTTTATTAAATATGATTTATTTCCTTTATTAAATATGATATTGGGGTAGCATTGGTTAATAATGCTATGTGTTTTAAGTGTACAATTCTATAATACATATCTGTATATTGAGTTGTGTGTCCACCACTCAAAATTAGTTCCCTTCCACCACTATATATTTGACCCCGCTTATGCTCTTAATCCTTCTCCCTGCCCTCCTTCCCCTCTGGTAATCACCATACTGTTTCCTGTGTCTATTAATTTATTTTGTTTGTTTATTTGTAGTTTTCTGTTTCATATCCCACATATGAGTGAAATTATATGGTTCTTGTCCTTTTCCATCTGACTTATTTCACTTAGCTTGATAGTTTCAAGATCTATCAATGTTTTTGCAGATGGCACTATTTCATCCTTTATTATGGCTAAGTAGTATTCTGAATACACACACACACACACACACACACACACACATATACTCTCTCACATCCTTTTTATCCATTCAGTCATTGATAAACACTTAGGTTGTTTCTATGTCTTGGCTACTGTTAATAACGCTGCAATGAACATAGAGGTACATATATCTTTATGAATAAGCATTTAAAAAATGGGCTAAAGATCTTATCAGACACCTTACCAAAGAAAATATACAGATGATACAGAAGCATATGAAAAGATGTTACATATCATTGTCATCAGGGAAATACAAATTAAAACAACACTGAGAGTTCACTTACATACATATTAGAAGGGCCAAAATCCAGAACGCTGACAGTATCAAAAGCTGGTAAGGCTGTAGAGCAACAGGAACTCACCTTCATTGCTGGTGGGAATGCAAATGGTAGAGCCAGTTGGAAAGAAATTTTGGCAATTTCTTACAAAACTGGATATAATCTTGACAAGACAAATTGGCAATAACACTCCTTGGTATTTATACAAAGGAGTTGAAAACTTAGTTCCATACAAAAATATGCACATGGAAGCAGAAAAAATAGCAGAGTAGATAGAGGCATTGTTCATCTCTCTTGAAACCAAATCAAAGTTGTGACAGAAAGATAGAGCAAACAACAAACTAAGTTGCCTGGGATCTAGATGAATAGAAGCACTACAACTAGGGAGAGAAATAAGAAATGACCCTGCAGTAGTAGAAGGTAGGAGGGTATGGAGATTCAAGGCTTCCCTGTCCCGAGTGATTGAGGGGGACAGAGGCTACAGCAGTGGCAGCCATCAGCTGCAGACGCCTCTCAAAGGGGCCATGTTCATGAGTGGATTTTCATGGTGATGGATCTGCTCACCGTGAGCATTAGCAATACGTTGGCTTCACGGGGGCCACCCAGGACTTACGGAGGGACACTGAGTTGTTGGACTGAGGGCCAGAGGCAGGGCTAACTCCAAGGCAGAGGTATCTGTGGTATCCATTGTTCCTCTGTTAAGCCCTCCCCTCCTCCCAGTGTGTGGACTCAGCACTGCCACAGCTGAGACATGATCAAACTGGTTAACAGAAATCCGTTCATTCAGAGGATTCCCTGAAACTCTGCCTCCACCAACTTGCAGTACCACCCAAGCCACATACAAGTGTGTCCTCAGCATGTCTGGTGCTCCTTGCTGACCAGTGCCAAGACTCACACTAGTGGCAGCTGACCTTGATTTCTGGTATGGCTTCTTGATGTAAATATATGCACAGCATCTGTGGATTGCTTGCTGAGTCTTAATAGGTGGTCCTGAAGGAACACAGGCTCGGGCTAAACTTGGCCTGCAGCTGAACCCCTCTCAGGACTGTGCCACTGGACACCTACTGCACAAAGCCATGCTAATAAGACCATGAGGCTTAGGAGCTTTGCTTAGTACATAGAAACAGACACAGAAAGGCCGCCAAAATGGGAAGATAAAGAAGCAGAAACCATATGAGGAACAGAACAGAGATCCAGGAATAATGGAGTCTCTAACAGACGTAGACTTCAGAACGCTGGTTATAAAGATACTCAGTGAACTTAGTGAAAGTGTAGATGAACTCAGTGAGAACTTTAAAAAAGAGAAAACATTAAAAAATAGAAATGGAAATTATCTATGGGAATCAAGCAAATGAACACATTATCTGAGATGAAGAATATATTAGAGGAATTTGTAACAGAGTGCATAAAGAAGAGCATCAAACCACCAATATAGAGGATGTGGAAGCCAAGGATGCTAAATCAGATCAGCAAGGAAAAAGAAGCCAACACTATAATAATGTTAAGGAGCTTATGAGACACTATTAAATGTAAAAATATCTGTGTCATACGGGTACCTGAAGACAAACCAAAAGCTGAAGAGGTATTTGAAAAAATAACGATGAAAACTTGCCTAACCAGGTGAAAGAAATGGACATACAACCCCAAGAAGCTTAGAGAGTCCCAAAAAAGAAGATCCCAAAGAAGACACATTAGAATAAAAATGCCAAAGGTTAAGTTTAAGAGACCTCTGGGATATTATGAAGCATAAAAATATCTGAATCATAGGAGTACCTGAAGAGGAAGAGAGAGAGCAAGAGACTGAGACTTCATTTGACAAAAAACTTCTCTATGCTGGCAAAGGGTAAAAAATAAGACGAGAAATAAAAGGAATCCGAATTGGAAAGGAAGAAGTAAAACTCTTGTTATTTGCCGATAACATGATATTATATAGAGAGAACCTAAAGATTCCACCGAAGCCTATTAGAACTGATGGATGCATTCAGTAAAGTATCAGGTTACAAAATAAATATTCATAAGTCAGTGGCATTTTTATACACCAATCATGAACTTTAAAAAAGAAATTAAGAAAACAATTCCATTTACAGTTGTGTTGAAAACTATAAAATACCTGGGAATCAAATTAACCAAGGAGGTAAAAGACCTGTTTTCAGAAAATTACGTCATTGAAAAAAGAAATTGAAGAAGATACAAATAAATGGAAACATATGCCATGTTCATGGGTAGGATAAATCAACATCCTTAAAATGGCCATACTACCCAAAGCAATCTATAGATTCAGTGCAGTCCTTATCAAAATGCCAATAGCATTTTTCCGAGAGCCAGAATAATCCTAAAATTTATATGGAGCCATTTAAAACCTCAAATAGCCATGGCAATCTTGAGAAAAAAAAAAACAACAAAGTTGTAGGGATCACACTACCTAATATTAAACTATACTATAAGGCTACAGTAAACAATACAGCATGGTACTGGCATAAAAAAAGATGCATTGATCAATGGAACAGAATAGAGAGCCCAGAAATAAATCCATACCTATACACTCACTTAATATATGACAAAGGACATAAGAAGACACAATGGGGTAAGTACAGTCTCTTCAATAAATGGTGTTGGGAAAACTGGACAGATACATGCAAAAAAAGAAAGTGGACCATCTTCTTACACCATATATAGGAATAGACTCAAAATGGATTAAAGACTTAAATGTAAGACCTGAAATGATAAAACTTCCAGAAGAAAATATAGGCAGGAAACACTTTGATATTACTAACAGGAATTTCTTTTCAGATATATCTCCTTGGGCAAGAGAAACAAAATAAAAAAATAAACAAATGGGACTATATCAAACTAAAAATTTTTTCTACAGCAAAGGAAACCATCAACAAAACAAAAAGATAACCAACTGAGAGAAGATATTTGCTAATGATACATCTGATAAGGGATTATATCCAGATTATATAAAGAACTTATACAACTCAACAATAACAACAAACAAACAATCCAATTTAAAAATGGGCAGAAGACCTGAACAGATACTTCTCCAAAGAGGAAATACACATGGCTAATAGACATATAAAAAGATCCTCAAGGTCACTAACCATCAGAGAAATGAAAATTAAAACCACAATGAGATATCACCTCAACCTGTCAGAATGGCTATCATCAATAAATCAAAAAACAACAAGTGTTGCTGAGGATGTGGAGAAAAAGGAACCCTCATAATTTGTGGGATTGCAAATTGATATAGCCTCTATGGAAAACAATATGGAGATTTCTCAAAAAAATTAAAAATGGTTATACCTTTTGACCCAGCAATTGCACTTCTGGGTATTTATCCAAAGAAAACCAAAACACTAATTCATAAAGATCTATGCACTCCAATATTCATGGCAGCACAATTTACAATAGCCAAGATCTGGAAGCAACATAAGTACCCATAAACAGATGATTGGATGAAGAAAGTATTGTTCATATATATAATGGAATATTACTCAGCCATTAAAAAAAAATAAAAGCCTACCATTTCCAACAACATGTATGGACCTAGAGGTTATTATGCTGAGTGAAATAAGACAGAGAAAGATACATACCATATGATTTAATTTATATACAGAATTTAAGAATAAAAAGAACAAACTAATCAAAAACAATCATAAATATAGTGGAAAATTTGGTGATGGACAGAAGGGAGGGGAGTTAGTGGCTGCGAATGGGATGAAATATTAAAGAAGTACAAATTAGTAGTTGATAGCTGGTCTTGGAAATGGGGAGCATGGCAGAGTGAATGCAGTTAGCATTAATATGATGGCTAGGTTCAGGGTGAAAGGAGGGAGGGAGAAATCGGTGGGATCATTTTATGAAATATATAGATGTCTAACCAGTGTACTGTATACTTGAAACTAATTTAAATAAATAAATTAAAAGAAAAATGCCAAAGGATAAATGCAAAGAGAGAATCTTAAAAGCAGCAAAAGAAAAGCAATTAGTTACCTACAAGGGAGCACCAATAACACTGGCAGCTGACTTCTCAAAAGAAACTATGCAGGACAGAAGGGCTTGGCACAAAATATTCAACATGTTAAAAACCCAGGACCATTTTATTCAACAAAGCTTTAATTTAGATTCTAAGGACAGATAAAGTGCTTCCCAGACAAAAATAACCTAAAGGAATTTCTCATCACCAAGCCAGTATTATAGGAAATGTCAGAGGGACTTTTTAAAGAAGAAAAACATGTATCAAAAACATGAATAAACAATGATAATAACTACATTCCTATTAAAAATTACTTCAAATAGAAAAGAATTTAGTGCTCCAACCATAAGATAGAGTGGCTAAATGGATAACAAATAAGACCCCTACATATGCTGCCTAGAAGAGACTCACTTTACATTAAAGGACACACACAGATTAAAAGGAAGGGGATGGAAAAAGGTACTGCCTTGATAGACATAGAGAATATTGCGTGGAATGAAATAAGTCAGATAGAGAAACACAAATATTGCATGATTTCTCATACATGTGGAATATAAAGAACAAAATAAACAACAAAAACAGAAATAAACTTATAGATGCACAAAATGTTTTGAGGCCTACTAGATGAGAGAGGGGTTGGGGGATGGCAAAAAAAGGCAGAGATTAAGTACAAATGGGTAGTTACAAAATAGACATGGAGATATAAACTGTAGCATAAAGAAAATAGTCAGTATAATAAATACGTAAGGGGGAAAAGGTGTACTAGATTTAGCAGGGTGATCACTGTGAATTATATAGATATCTAAGCACTGTACTGTATAAGTGAAACTAATATATTATTGTCTGCCAACTATAATCGAAAAAAACTCATTCAATTGTACAGTGTAAACATGAGCAAACGATTGTTTATTATTTTGTAATAAATCCAGGAAAAAATGTGAAAAAGAAAACATGCACAAGTATGTTATATAGTAGTTTTATTTATAATTGCCAAAACTTTGAAGCAACCAAGATGCTGTTCAATAGGTAAATTCATAAATAAACTGTGGTACATCTGGACAATGAAATATTATTCATCACTAAAAAGAAATGAGTAATCAATGAAAAGACATAAAGGAAACTTTAATGCATATCAATAAGTGAATGTAGCCAATCTGAAAAGGCTACATACTGTATGATTTCAACTATATGACATTTTTGAAAAGGCAAAGTTATAGAGACAGTAAAAAGATAGTCGTTGCCAGGGTTTGGGAGTGGACCAGGTTGGGATGAATAGGTGGAGCACAGAGGATTTTTAAGAGCAGTTAAAGAACTCTTTATGATACTATAATGATGGATACATGTCATTATACATTTGTCCAATTCATAGAATGGACAACACCAAGAGTGAACCCTAGATATGTCAATGTATGTTCATCATACATGGATATTAGGGGGAAAGTTGTAACAAATGTATCACTCTGGTGGGGGGTGTAAATAATGGGGAGGTTGTGCATGTGTGGAACAAGGAGTACATAGGAAATCTCTATATTTCCCTCTCAATTTTTCTGTGATCATAGAACTTCTCTAAGAAATAAAATCTTTTATTAAAAAAAAGTAAGATGAAATATTATAATACTGATAATAACAGCACAGTCAAAGGGTAGAGAAAGAAGCCAAAGCTAAGCAAGGAGATGACATTAAAGAGTAATTTCATACACAGGAAGAAATGAAAAATGATGGAAATGGTAAATGAGGTCATTAATACAAAACCATTAATTATTTTTTTAGTATTTTGTCCTAGCTTCTTCAAAATACACTAGATTATAAAGCAACCATAATACTGAATTCTTGAGTTTGCAATAAACTAGCCTGGTTTAACATTTATAAATCATTATAATACACTGTATTAGTAGAAAAGAGGGCAAAAACATATGATCATCTCAGTAGATGAAGTAAGGTTATACAAAAACCCTGGGGAACACTTATAATAAAAACTTTCAACAAACCTGGAGGATAAGACAATTTCTTCAACATGATAAAGAACATCTATTAAAAACCCATAGCTAACATCATAATAATAAAAATCTGTTTGCTTTTCCCCTAATATCAAATAAGTAAAGGGTGTCCACTATTGCCACTTCTATTCAAAATTGTACCAGAGGTTCTAGCCAAAGTAATTAGGCAAGAAAAATTAAAAAGAGGCATCCAGTTTGGAAACGAAGAGGTAAAAAAGTAGATGACATGAGCGTGTATATAGGAAATACTAAGGAATCCTCTACAAAACCCCCTAAAACTACTAAATGAGTTAAACAAGGTAACAAAGTACAAGGTAAGTGTACTAAAATCAATCATATCTCTATATGCTAGCAATTAACAGTCCAAAAATAAAATTAAGAAAACAATTTTATTTATCATGCATCAAAAATAATAAAAAACTTATGAATAAGTATAACTAAGTATAAAATGTATACATTGAAAACTACAAATTTTGGCCAAAATATTGAAGAAGACCTAAATAAATGGAATGACATCCTAATTTTATAGATCAGAAGTGCTGATGTTGGCAAAATAGCAACAATTCAGTTTGGATCATAGATCAGGGGAAACTATATCAAAATCACAGCTTTTTCTTGTTTTCCAAAATTGAAAAGTTGATGCTAAAATTCATATGAAAATAAAAAGGACACAAAATACTGAAAACAATTTTGATAAAGAAGATGAAAGTTAGAGGACTTACTGATTTTAAAACTTACTACAAAACTACTGTAATCAAGACATTGTGTTACACACATAAAGATAAATATTCAGATCACTGGAATGAATTTGAAATTCCAGAAATGAACTCATACATTTGTGGTTAATTGACTTTTTGACCAGATGATGTATGAAAGAAGAAAATCATACAATTAAATTAGTTGATGCAGAAAGAAGATTTGACAAAATCCAACAAATTTTCATGATAAAAACACTGAATAAACTAAGAATAAAAGGGAACTTCTTCAACCTGAAAAAGGACATCTATGGAAAATCCACAAATAACATCATATCTGTGAAAAACTGAAAGCCTTCCCTATTTAAGAACAAGATAAAGATGTCCACTCTCACCATTTCCATTCAATATTGTTCTAAAAGTTTTAGGCAGGACAACAAGGCAGGAAAAATAAATAAAATTCATCTGTTCAGTGATGACATAATCATATACGTTGAGAACCTTAAAGAATATTTTTTAAAAAGTCTATTACAGATGGTAAAATGAAATAAGCAAATTTGTAGGATACAAAATCAACATTTAAAAAATCAATTGTAGATTACTGATCAAGATGGTGGAGTAGGTAAATGTGCTTGTCTCATCTCACAACCACATCAAAAGTACAACTAAACTACAGAACAACCATCACTGAGGTATAGATGAACACAAGTCCTAGAACTAAAGACATGAAGAAGCCACCTCAAGACTAATAGGAAAGGTAGAGATGTGGAAAGGGCTGATCGCACACCTGTATGGTAGTTAAAAATTGAGAGGGATATCTCAGCTGTGAAGGTCCCCCGAGGAGAGCAAGGGGTCCCAGTTCCTCACCAGACTCCTTAGTCAGGAAGAGAAGGCCCCACAATATCTGTATGTGAAAATGAGCAAATTGTGGCTGAGTTAGATGGAGGTTTGCAGGAGTCCCAGATATTCTTAAAGGGCTAGTTTTTAAAGGGATTTACCCAATGATGAACTCACTCTGAGCTCCAACACAGGGGCAGCAGCTCGAAAGGTTCCAGGGACATATGGTGAGGGACTGAATTGTCTGGCTTCAGGGAGAGGGCTTGGGGCAACTTTCTCCCAGACAGAAATGCTGGCAGAGGCCACTGTTGACCCCTCCCCTCTTGTGGTATGCAGACACAGGTGACCATCATATCTAAGTTTCCATTCACCTGGGTAACACTGGTCGCCCTGCCCTGGGGATTCCCTGAGATTTCACTCCACCCAATTTTCAGGCCTACCCATACAAACAGCTTGTCTTGGCTTATAGTGTGGAATTTTCTAAGATCCCTCAAAGGTCACAAACCCCAAACAAACAGCATCTGGCCTCAGCATGCACCAAAACTGTTGCAGAGGAGCCCCAAGCCCAGCACTAGTAGCAGCTGGCCTCTGCTTGTAACTTGGATCAATCCATCTGTTAACAACACTTTACCAAGTGCCCCTTGTGTGCCAAGCCTTGTGCTAGGAGGGAGAAGAAAAGAAGCCAGGGAATCAAAAGTCACAGATGGAGTCATCAGAACACAACAGGAGATAATATATAAAGCATTAATGCAATAACACAGACTAAATGTAAAAAGATAAGGGGTTGAGGTTGCTGAACTGGAATCTTAGGGAAAATTTCCTGCAGCAGCACTGCCTTGAAGGACAGGATTAGGGAACTGAGTTATCTGCAGTATTCTCTCAGAGATGACCATTAGAATGGATTGAATGGATATTAGTTTGCAGGAGGTGGGAACATGAATAATCTGGAATTACCTGTGTTTGAAGAAGGCCACATGAAAGGTTGAGAGGAAAATGAGACCAAGAAGCCAAAAGCTTCCAGTATTACCACTGACGAATTATGAGTGAAATTGGCAAGTCTTTTTTTCTCAGAACCTCAGTTTCTCCATCTTTCCATTGCGACTAAATAATACCAGTTTTATTTACCTCCTAGGACCATTATTAAGATAACAAATGCAATACCTGTGTGACTAAGAAAAATAAAGAGGACTATCCATAACAAGTTGGTATTATGAAGGAAGATATTTATACTATAGCCACTCTCCTGCAGCAGGGAATAGGCTGACATCAGTATTTGAATGCATTTTTCTTGGCAGGGCTGTTGCCTGCCATAATTATAGCCTACTAGCCACTACTTGAGTGTTCATACTTAAACACTATCTGTCATATAAATATATGTGTGTGTGTGTGTGTGTGTGTGTGTGTGTGTGTGTGTGTGTGTAAGCTTGCATTGGGCTAGGATATTAGAACCATGACAGCAAAAATGCTGGAGAACTCAGGAACAAAAGTAATATGTAGAGACAGGAATTTATGGAAGCATCTTTGGGCCTGCTTATAGAAATGCATGTCCTACAGCCACTGCAATAGGCTCCGTTATTTATCTTCCTTGGTATATCTTGATATATAGCAAAATCTTCCTACTTATCTTTCCGATTTCATCCTTCCCCAGTCGATTCCATTTTCTACACTACTGCTAAATTTCTTTTTCCAACCCACATAGAATTAATTTTTGGGATCCTGGAGCCCATCAGGTAACATACGTGCTCATTCATATGACATTGAAGTAGGGCATGTATATGGTCACACCTCTTGTTCAAATTGTGAAATACTTTGATATCAGCTGCTCTTCTACGTCCCCTCAAGACCACTTATATTGCCCTGTTTCCCACTCCTGGACTCCTATTTTACTTCCTCAGGACTCAGAAACTAAAGGGACAGTGTTCGGCACAGCAGGGAGCCTGGAGGACATTATTCTATGTGTTGACCCACATCCATTCCGCTGGGTCAGTGCCCCTGTGTTCTGGTTTTAAATATTTTGAGGATTACCTCCACATTCATAATTCACCTCATCCCAGCTCATCTTTCTGGCCTTATCTCTCACAAGTTCTCCTGATAGATGCCAGCAACATTGAAATTCTCATATTTTATGTCTAGATTGTATAAATATTTCTCTCACTATACTAGAAACTCCTTGATGGCAGAGACAGTGGCTCCATCATCAATATAGTCCCAAAGCCCAGCTCAGAAACCCAGATATATTGGATATTCAATACATGTTTGTTTCTTAACAGAGCATGCTGGTAGATGGGAGCATTCTGTTTGTAACCCTGTAAACTACTCCAGGATCCATACCTGAAGCTGGTGCAAGATACTTTCCTGGTCTTAATACATACCTCATGAACATTATTCATATTGCTAGTATCCTTTAAAGGGAGGGAAAGTGCAAATACTAGTTTCATTCTATTACTGGGGAAATAGAAATATTTAAAAATATCTCAATCACATAATGAATGCTTAATGGAATTGAGACATATATTCATGTCTCTGGAACTTTTTCTTACCTGCAGTACTGTAAATCCCTTTGTTATCTGGGGTAAAAACTGCTGCCCTAATGTATTTGTAGACTGCTGTTTTCTGGGGAGGTGTTGGCTTGCAGTTTCTCTAAGGGGGCCAAGGACTATCTGTTGAAAGTAATGAAATATTCTTTCCCCTTCTCCTTCAGCACTCCCAGGAGAAATACCATCTTGTGGGTCTAGAGTGGAGAATACATTGTATCTCTTTATTTCATTGCCAGCTTCTCCTTCATTAACATGGCTTCATAACTGGTGATCTCTTGAGCAACAACATAACTTTTGTTTCAGTGAATTTTCTGACAACCTTTCTCTGAAATTCATTTTCCCTATCCCCACTGTAGCCAGCCAAGCTATGATTACTGTAGAGAAGGCCATATTGGGAGAATGGCTGAACCCTATTTTCAAAGAACTTAGTCTTCCTTGGGAAGCAGATCTTATACATCAGATATGATGTAGGCTGCAAGTAACTGAAACTCCAACTCTAACTGGAAGATTGGTTGATTCTGCTGGTCATAATGACTATCAGCAGGTTCTAGGATAAATAGTTACCTCATTCTTGTCCAGCAGGAGAGAGAAAAATCTAATAACTTGTAAGTCCAGGAAACCATGTTGTTGTCAAACATTTTCAGTTCCATCTTTATAGATAGTAGAGAAACATGGGCACTGTAGAAAAATAGGTTAGATTCAAAGTACCACTGAGTTCACATTAGCTGTGTGGCCTTGCATAAGTCAATTAACTGCTCTGAGCCAGTTTTCTTATGTGTCAAATGTCAATCATTATAATATATGACTTGTTTCTTAACAGTTCATGGTGGGGATCATGTGACAATGTGAAAGCATTTGGTAAACCATATAAAGTGCCATATACCATTGATGTCTTTTTAAATGACTATCATCAGAGAAGATGTAAACAGAACACCTAGTATGTACAAGATACTGTTAGGTTACAAGGTCAAAATAAAACTTCTTGACCTCAAGTTTTCCCAAACAGTTTAACAAACATATGCTAAGCACCCATAGGTGCTATGGACACATATATGTAAAAGACCTAGTCTTTACCCTCAGGGAGTTCTCAGTAGAGTGGAGGAGACAGACCCATGAATAGATAACTTTAGTACAATTTGGTAAGTATGTGTAACAGTAGAGGTGTGTGCAGAGTGCTCTGGAAGTACACAGAAGTTACTAACCTATCTAGGCTACATAAGGAAGAGATAGAGGTAGTGTCTAGAGCTTATAATGCAATAAGAAGGTATGAAAAGAATTATATAATATAGATACATGTGTAACAAAGCCCCAAACAGCCTTCTTACTTTGTACTTTAGGAGCAAACTAAAGAGAAGAGTCTGTAGAAAACAATGAGTAAACAATATGGTGATAGATTCTTTTCTCCCTCCTTTCTGTATGTTGTTGTTAACCCACACATGCTCCCTGGAGCTTCTAATCCACATCTATAGTCTGAAGTCTAAGCATCTCCATGCTTTATAGGGCATCAGTGCCATTGAATATTAACCCTCACTGGCAGAATAGTATCCTCTGAAATCGCTTCATGATCTTCTATAGCATAGTCTCTGGGAATTGCAAAAGATTGGACCCCTAAAAACTGGTTGAGGCATTTGTATCAACTTTTTCAGAAAAGATCATTTGACTATAGTTTCACATATCCTATCATGAAAAATTACAACCCCCTATCCTATATCACTACTTTAACATACCTTAAACTAAAACCATATTTATAAAAGATTTATGTGCACCTTAAAAAAAAAAACAAAGTGGTTTTTAAAACATTTTTTTATTTTTTTTCAAGTGCTGTTTTCATTGACTTATCATTTCCCTGAACTGTGTACACGATGCTAGTGGTGTTGTGAGGATAGAGTATGTAAAGTCAATAGAATCTAATTCCTGAACCAAAGATCAGGATTAGATGTTGAGTCCCAATGACAAATCCTTGCTTGTCACCACTTTGTTATGTAGATATCTTTGCTGCCTAAGGCTCTCTGCCTCCTAAAACACCTTAATGAGAGCTTGGGTAGATTTGGCAACTAAAAAAGTCTGCTTTACTTTTGGTGATGGTTTTCTTGTCACAGAGAAGTGTGCCATTCACCAGGCTCATAAAACACCCTCATAGACAGTTTTGTAGGCCTGAATTTCTGTTCTTTGGCAGTCTCTGTGCTTTATTCCCTTCTGAGGTACCTACCCACCTGCCTGTTCTCACATTGCTCCCCCAGGTCCAAAGTTTGATAATGTGTTCCCACAGCCTCCCTATTGCCCCATACCATCTAGAGGACTGACAAAAAACAGTGGCAACCACATGCATGGGCTCAACATTGAAAATGGAATGCTTTACCTCTCTCACACCAATTAGTGAATGATGAATCTGCATGAAGGGGAAGAGTGCTATGGGAATCCTTCCAGAAGATGAATGGAAAAGGAAACCAAGAAGTGGTTGGTGTGTTCTCCAAAGGGTAGGGTTCCTTTTTTGTTGGGAGTCATCTTGGAGTTGGAAAAGATGCCAGGAGAGGATGAGCAAGTAAGCTAATGATCAAACCTTTGGATTGTGGTTTCAGATAGTTGTGACAAAACTACCTTAGACCACATTCCAATTTCATTCTTTTTCTTAAGGTTTGTTATACTCCTATCAATAAAAGTTGCTTTCTAGTTTTTTTTTTTTTTTTTGCTATTGTTGTTGTTTATTTATTTGCAAAAGGGAGATTGCAAACCAAAAAATGTCAGGGAGTCAGTTAAAATATTTGAGTTCTATACAAACACCATAATCTAAGATCTTGGCCCAAGCTACAAACAATTTCCAAGAAACAAAAAGTGCTCAACAATTTAGTTGAAGCTGACATAAAAGTATTTCCAAGGCTGAAAGCCCGTGGATCCCACAGGGGAGAGGAACAAGAAGCACTTCATCAAGAGTTTCCTACTCAATATAGCTCTCATTTAGTGCCCAGCAGCTTAAATGTAATTCTAACAATAGCCATTCTGTAAGGAAGATGTTATTATTCTCTTGCACTTAGCAGATAAGGAAACAAATTTCAGAGAGGTCGCAGAGCCAGGATTCAAACTAGTGACTAGCACATAGTAGTTTCAGCTCATGTACATTGTTTGAGGGAATGAATAAATTAATGAAAGGCACTTCTGATGATTAAACATAGTAACAGTTTTTTTGCCTGTTTGGGTGTGTTTATGATATTTTATGACAGAATTTTACATTGAACACTCATCTACCCATCTTTTAAATTCCATTAACATTTTACTATATTTGCTTTACCATATATTTATTCATTTATTGATTTTCTTTACCCTCTCATCAATCCCTATAACTTCTGATACATTTCAAAATAAATTGAGGACATCAGTACAGGTCTCTAAAACATTTCAACATGCATGTTCCGTATGTTTACATTTCTTGCTTTTTTCTTTTCAGGTAAAAGTTACATATAATGAAACATTCAAATCTTTAGTATATCATTGGGTGAGTTTTGACATACCATGCACCTGTGTATCCTAAATCTCTATCAATATATAGAACATTACCATCAACCCAGAAATTTCCCTCATGTATAGGCATACCTCAGAGATATTGTGGACTTTGTTCCAGACCATGACAATAAAGCAAGTCTTGAAATAAAGTGAGTCACAATCTTTTTGCTGGTAGAGGGTCTGGCCTTCAATTTGTAAGAAAGGCAACATCTATGAAGTGCAATAAAGCAAAGTGCAATAAAATAAGGGATTTTATTGCAACTATATGTTATTTTTAACTGTGCTGTGTAACTTCCCTAACTGAACTAGTAGCTCCATTGGCAGCCAGAAGTCAATAATTCTATCTGGAAGGCTGTGCTGAGATCACTTTTCTTTCATTGATTGATACTCTGCTGGAAGATCCAGGTGGCATTTAACAAGATTTGGTTCTCAGGTCCTTTCACTTTGATAAATTTCACCTGGAAGTATTTCTTCTCATTTGAAGCGAACATTTGTGAAAGGTTGCCCATTGATTACAGCAATAACTTTATCCGTTTAAACTGAGGTGAAAACATTGAATAATTTGTTTTGTCTTATCATAATCTAATGTCAATAATGCATAAGGGCTAGCATTAATGGTTGCTCTTTTCAGCAGGGACTCTTTCATCTGTATTTGTTTAAAATTATAAATAATGCTGTTAACCATAAAATGTTCCTGGCCTGGTCCTCAAAGTGAGTTCTAGTCTGTTCATTGAAACTCAGATTAGAACTAAGCTGAAATGTGCAAGAATACTCAAAGGAGATTGGGTGCCTGAGTAGAATTTAGATGAGAAACACAAAAGGTCTTTGGCCTATTTGAAAAAGGTCTATTGGAGCAGACAAGTTGTTACCTCCTTGAAACCCAGGCTTCTAGTAATTTATTATATAGTAAGAGTCAGGCTATTCCATGTCTGGGGATTGTGAGAGTTATTATAGACTGAATTGGCAGAGATATTGACAGGCCTAATGAACATGCCTATAGTTTTGGTCCTTTTGGTGAATGATACTGTTGCTGGTGGGCAATATGACCATCACCACTAGGACTCCTAATTCAAGGATTTTTCCAATTTAGAGTTGATTAGAGTCACTCTGAGTGATTAAAGCACAGATTGCTGGGGCCTACCCCCCAGAGTTACTGATTCAGTAGATTTAGGGTGGGTCCCCAAAATTTGCATTTCTGACAAGCTCCCAGGAGATGCTGCTGCTGCTGATTCAGAGACTATACATTGAGAATCACTGTTTGAATGAATGGATGACTGAATAGGATCCCTTGTACAAGACCATATTTCTTTCCCTCTGTAACCATACGTTATTTACAGTTGAGCAAGAATGAGCATAACCCATGTAGTATGGGTCTGTTCCTGCTAAGTTTTATAATGGAGGCACTACTAGAGAGGACTTATATGGTAGTCACCTCTTATCCATGGAGATATGTTTCAAGACCTTCAGTGAATGCCTGAAACCGTGGATAGTACTGAACCCTATATATACTATTTTTATACATCTATACACATGAGAAATTTTATAAATTAGACACAGTAAGAGATTAACAATAACTACTAAAGATAAAACAAAACTATTATAAAAATATACTGTGATAAAAGTTATGTGAATGTAGTCTCTCTCAAAATATCTTATTGTACTGTACTCACCCTTTTTGTGCTGTTGTGAGATGATACAATGCCTATGAGATAAAGTGAGACAAATGATGTAGGCATTGTGATGTATCATTAGGCTACTCTTGAGTGCTGGGACCATTATTAAGTAAAATAAGGGTGACTTAAACACAGTCACTTGCGATACTGGGACAGTTGATCTGATAACCAAGATGGCTACTAAGTGACTAAGAAGTGGATTACATATACATTGAGGATACGATGGACAAAGGGATGATTCATGTCTTGGAAGAATGGAGTAGGACAGTGTGAGATTTCATCATGCTGCTCAGAACAGAACACAACTTAAATTTTATGTTTATTTTTGGAATTTTCCATTTAATATTTTCCAACCATGGTTGATAGCAAGTAACTGAAACTGTAGAAAACAAAACTACAGATAAAGGGGAACTATATACTACCTCTTTCTTCAATCTGCACAGGAAGGATTTCAGTTTGTACTAGACTTATTATGACGCTGGTTTTTCCACAGTTCTAACTGATCATGCTGCAGACAACAAAAAAACCCAAGCTCTAAACCACACGGCACAGTTTTAATTAACTCCCTCCTGTGTCAGGACCCTTAGAAAGAGATAATACGTGGCTATCCTAGTATAGCTCTGATTTCACATATTCCATCCTCTTGTTTCCATAAATATAATTGTCAGACCATGCCCTGTTTTGGGGTTCAGGAAATATTGCTCCCATATGCATGCCTTAGGGACTCCGGAGAGTCAAAAACAAGACTTAGTTTCCTTCCTTGAGACTATGGGGACCAGGACAAAAGCTTGGCTCATAGAAAGGGCTAGAGAGTTGGGATAAAACTAAACATTCGAGATCAGCAACAAGCTGCTTTTTTTTTTCTTAAAGCATCTTTCAGTGAAGTTATCCCTGTTACAGATCCTTGAGTGTTACAAATACAAGATTTTGAGTGCTGAGAGGGACTGAATTGGACCCCTGGCTTCCTCTCTTTCCTCCTCCCCCTGCCCTCTGGAAGGGCTGTACAGAAACAGCCCAGACAAGACTCACTCCAAAGAAGAAAATCCCACAACCTTCATTGACCCACCACTCAGTCTAATATTTACCTACTTTCTCGGGCAGGAAGTTCTTCCTTCTGGCTAACACCAGTCCCTCTCATTGCAATTTCAGTTTCTTTCCCCTTACTTTGCTTTTAGTCAAAATTGAGAACAACTGGTCCTCACCCTCTATATTTTTTATGTGCTTAAAACTCATATTAAATCATCCATCATGGGCCCAGGTTTAATCATGCTTGGAGCTCCTTTATCCTTCCTGGATGCATTTGACTTGCTAGCTGTTTAATCATCTTTGCCATAGAGAAGCAGCTTGACAGTTTGGGCCAACAGTGCAGCAAAGCCAAAAGCTTTATGACTTGTGCTAATGAGCATGCTAAATGTTTAGTAGAGACTTTTTTCGAGCACACAATTGTGAACAATTTAAAGTGGACTGTACATGGAACCCATTTCATCTCCCAGCTCCCCCCAACAGGGCCTCCCTTAGCAGCTTAAATGAGTTAGTGGCAATCAGCATAGAGTAGGAATCCTATGGTTTCTGCCCTTCCCTCTTGCTGGTTCTATGGAAGCTAGTCTCTTAAAATAAATTTTCTCCTTAGTATGTCTAGTAAATGTGACTTTGGAATCAGTTTGGCAAGAGGTCTAGGAATCACTTTAGCCCCAAAACAGTAGGTGTTAGTGCTGAAATTCCATGTGAGGTTTAGGAGAGGGCAGGAAGACAGGGTGAACAGGGACCCATGAGAGAGATTGGACATAAAATGTTTGCTATCTGTGCTGCCTCAGAGTTGGATGTGCCTTTTTAGCAAGTTTGTGGAGGACTTGTTTGGCCTTTATGTACTTGGCCTTTGTCTACTGTACCAACATTGTGAAAATAATGCCAGCAATCTGTGGCAGGATCCCAGCCTCAGGACCAGTTGGATTCCTAAAGAGAGAAGGATAACTGACCATGCAGCAGGATTTTCTGTATCAGGTGGGTTACCTGTCTTTCATGTAGTATAGGATGGCTATTATCTCAGGTCATGCTGTAGCATGGGTCCAGGATCCATGCTGATTAAGCTGAAACAGAGCTAGCTTATGGCACTGCAGAGGAAAGGGATAGGGCCAATAGGTATTCGTCCTGTTCTCATTGTCACACTGTTGGCTCCTTTTAAAACAAACCTTAAAAGCTCTTCTCTTCATAAACATCAACCAGGCAGTTTGTCTTGGCAATGCTACAGGGGCAGTTAATGTAATCCAGCCATAAAAAAGGAAGAAAAATGACAGAGAAGAAAAAGAAAAACAAAACAGCATTTGTATGAGGGTGTCATTAAAGGTTTCATTACAGATACTGCAAGACAGAGACAGGAACAGAAATTGTCCTGGGGTGGGGGTGGGGAGAGAAGTTTGAAGCATTAGCTGCCTTGGCACTGAACCAAGGCAAATTGCCAGAGGAACATTAAACTCTGTGTAATTCCATATAATTCATGGCAGCACAGGTAATCTGAATCAGACCTGAGAAAAATTCCCTATCATTTATTGTCCATTAGTGCCGAATGCATACTACATATATTTAAACTTATTTTAGTCATATCATAGTGGTTATATTTTTCCAAACCCTCAAAATCAGGAATCCTGGCTTGACAAGTGATTTTTTTTTCTGATGTGTTAATTTGTTTATATGAAAAGCCTCAAAAAGTATAGACACTAAGTCCCACTTAAATACTGAATGAATGGCCTTTAAGAAAAAAAAAACTGTAGTTACATGAGATTGGGGCAGGGCAAACTTTCATTCAGACATTGATGAGTGTTCTCACACACACCTTTTGAGGGATCTGAGGGAATTGGTTAACTAAGCACTAAATCAAATTACAATCTGGTTTATGCCCATCATCTGAATTTGCCCTTAAAATTTTCAGGGATGGTAGACTGAAAGGGTTTGTTGTAATATCTGTACACAAGAAGGTGGAGTAGATGTTACTTTGAATTCTCAGATGCAATTAAATTTCTCAGTGTTCATGGTCTGTTTGTGAGGGCTTGTGTGTGTTGTAAATTAACTTTGTAAGGCTGAGAATGTTAAAAACTAAGGGGAATCATATATAGCATAACGTATTGTTGCTATGCACTTAAGTTTACTTAAACGCTTCATTCTGCCCACCATATTAAATCTAACAATCACTTTTGGGCACTCACCACAAACAAGAGATTTTTAGCTCAATGGATAATTATTTTCAGAATATTCTGAGCCAATAATGGTAATGCTTTTTAAAAGGCTTGGAGACTTAAAGTGCCTCTTTAACCAGAACTGTTTGCATTGCTAGTTCAGGATCATGAGTAGCAATATACGCATGGAAAATAAAAATGTGTTATCATATCCTTGCAGAATATCTTAAACCTAATAGATCATTTTTCTTAGCAAACTGAAAATAATGTTACTTGTCCAGAATTAGGCAAATGAGTAGGGTGATATCCTGAGGTCCCTTCTAAGTCTAATGTCAACCAATATTAATTTAGCAACTACTTTATACTTTATACAAACATTTGTTTTCCTAATTTCTAGTGATAGAGCTATAAAAAGACATTGTTTCTCCTACCATAAGTATTTGGACATAAAGTAAATATATACAGAAATAAGTGAGATAACATGAAATGATAAATTCTATGAAGAGAATAAAACAAGGTAATTTGATGGAGAATGAGGGTTGAGAGTTGGAGAAAGAGAGTAGGAATCTAGTTTATATTTTTAATTGAGTAAAGCCTCTCTGAGGCGGTAGCATTTGAACTGACACCTGGATGATGAAAAGATTTACATAAGGATCTAGAAAAAGACTATTCTCAGCAGAGAGAACAGCAAGTGCAAGATTCCTGAGGGATAGATGGGCTTGACCTCTCTGAAGAATAGGAAGATCAGTATGACTGCAGTGTGTATAGAAAATGAGGCCAAGAAGTCAGGTATTACCAGATTGTGTAGGGCTTCTAATCTGTTGCTAGTTACATTGTGAAAATCATTCATTGGTCTCCCTGTCTGATTTAATTAATGAACATAAGTGCCAAATATTAATGATAGGGTGGTTGATATTTTCCCAAAAGAAACCCAGGAAGAGTCTACGGCCATGCCACCCTGAACATGCCTGATTTCTTTTGATCTTGGAAGCTAAGCAGGGTCGGACCTAGTTAATACTTGGCTGGGAGATCACCTAGGAATCCCTGGTGCTGTAGGTGTTTAAAATAAAATTAAAATAAAATAAAATAAAATAAAATAAAATAAAATAATAAATAAAAAAATAATAAAATAAAATAAAATAAAATATAAAATAAATAAAATAAAATAAAATATAAAATAAATAAAATAAAATAAAATATAAAATAAATAAAATAAAATAAAATATAAAATAAATAAAATAAAATAAAATAAATAAAATAAAATAAAATAATAAAATACAATAAAATATAAAATAAAATAAAATAAAATAAAATACAATAAAATAAAATATAAAATAAAATAAAATAATAAAATACAATAAAATATAAAATAAAATAAAATAAAATAAAATAAAATGTAAAATAATAAAATAAAATAAAATAATAAAATAAAATAAATAAAATAAAATAAAATATAATATAATATAAAATAAAATAATAAAATACAATAAAAAATAAAATAAAATAAAATGTAAAATAATAAAATACTAAAATAAAATAAAATAAAAAATAGAAAAACCAGGAAGAGGTACTAGTGGGAGAAAGGTGAAAGTTAAGAGAGAAAACAAGCTCAAATGCCTAGGGGAAAGAGGTAGGAATGGAAGAGTGAGTGCACAGGAGAGATGGTTAGGGAGGGCTGGAGAAAGCTTGGATGGAAGAGAAAAAGCACCAGAGAGACCTTGTAGAATTATTTCCATCTCTCTCTAGTAATCTGGTGGAATTTAACAGTCATTTTTGTTTTAATTTGGGCATTTCTTACAAGCATTCATTCACAGTTCATAAATGTAATAGGTCAATATATCCTATTTTCATTATTTTCATATTAGATTGTATAAGAATGACTGTTGGTCTTTCCTGTCATCTAGGCTCATCCACGAGATTTTCACACCATGCTCTCTTAATGATGGATTTTCTGGTTTGTTTTAGACTGTTTTAATGCTATACAAGAGAGCTAAGATCATGGTTGTATACAGTGAACTCCATTGCCAGAAACTGCTTCAAGAAGTCTAGGAGCAAAGTCTTTAGCATGCTACTGTATCCTTTCCCCCAGTTTCTTCTACCCTAGTCCTCCCTGAGCTCTCTATACCACATCAACTACACAAGGTTCTTTGCACACTTGTATCACTGAAATTCTTAGCTTATTAGACAGCCAGGAACCATTGGCAATCCAATAGGAGGCAGTAATGATGCCTGAAGAAGAGATAATTGCCTGTGTGACAATGACCTGACTAGAAGTTCTATTTCTCCAAGTGGGTATAAGTAATTCTGGGGACCATGAGAAATGGACATGTTTGGGATAGACAGGAAGAGTAGAAAGTAGATAGCTTCGAGATTAGATAAAAGATTGATTCCATTTTTATGATATGTCAAGTTAAAGATTGGCTAGTTATGAAAAAAATAGTTCCACTTCTACTAGTTGGCAGGTAAAGAAAATTAAGTGTTTGTCTTCATTTTCATTTCCTATTGAAATTGTCCACCTTAATGGGAAGAGGTGGGCAGAAGAATATGGTTTCAAAGCAGAGAGGAACAATGGAAAAATTAATAAATTATAATCCTATTGTTAAGCCTAACCCTTTAAGTGAAATGCCCCTTCTGATCTCAGAAGCTAAACATGGTCAGGCCTGGTTAGTACTTGGATGGGAGACCATCTAGGAAGACCAGGTGCTGTTGGTGTAAAAAATAAATAAAAATAAGGGATTGTAAGCTGACAAGTTTCTTGCAACTGTGAAGTTGACCAAGGGTTACCTCGCCTGAAAAAAAAAATAAGTGAAATGCTTTGCCTTCATAAAAACAATGAGTATGTAAAAATAATGTCTGATCAGTGGTCCCTACCTCAGAAATGTAATCATTATAGTCTAGTGGTCTTTATTAATTAAATTCTTTCTTAAATTAATGAATATTTTATACATACAGTGAAATGCACAAATCTCAACAAAATTTTATAAATGTTTATTTTCATGTAATCAGCACCCAGACAGATATATATGTACATTTCTAGCACCCCTAAAAATTATGCTCACATGCCTTCATAATCAGTACACCCTTTACAGAGGTAATCACTATTCTGAGTTTTATTGCCATAGATTGATTAGCTTTGTCTGTTCTTGACCTTCATATAAATAGAGTCATACAGTGTGTACTTATTTTTGAGATTCATCCATTTCAGTGCATGTATCAGTAATTTGTTCTTTTTTATTGCTGTGTAGTATGCTATTTTGTATCTGTGTGTTTTATGGACATAGGGTGGTTCTTAGTTTTTGTCTATTATGAATAATTGAGTATTTTTGTGAACATATGCACTTCTTTCTTTTGGGTATATCTAAGTGTGGAATATCTGGATCCAAGAAAATGTGCACAGATTTCTAAAGTGATTGCACAATTTTACACTCCCAACAACAATGTAGAGTTCAAATTGCTGTACATTTTTGCCAATACTTAATATTTTCTCTCTTTTTAATTTTAGGCATTCTGGTAGGTGTGTAGTGATATTTTACTGTGATTTTAAATTTCATTTCTCTAAAGAAAAATGATACTGAGCACCTTTCATATGCCTTTTGGCCATTTGGCTTTCTTCATTAGTGAAGTGCCTATTCAAATTTTTTTGCCAGTATAGGTTGTCTTTTTCTTATTGAGTTGTAGGAGTGTATATATATACTGTATATATATATATATATATATATATATATATATATATATATATATATACATACTGTGGCTTCTCTTCACTTTTTAGTGACATTTTGATGAACAATTTTTTTTTTATTTAGATGAACTTCAATAGAGCACTCTTTTTTATTTAAGAAAAGATTATTGCTTTTTGCATTCTTCCTAAGAAATCTTTGTCCACCTCAAGGTCACAAAGATATTTTCCTGTTTTCCTTTAAAAGCTTTATGGTTTTTAGTTCTCTCATTTAGGGCTATGATCTGGCCAAATTTTTTTAGTAGACGTTTACATCAGTAAAAATATTTTGAGCATGTGTCCCTAATATACATAATTTTATTTATGGATGATATGATTTGCTATCACTAGTATTAAGGCTTGATTTTTATTTTTTTTTTAAACAGAAATTCCAATATATCCCCTTCCAGTAGATAACCTTGTGCATAACTCTGGAGATTATTTTTTTATACCACCAAAGGCTAACATTTTTTGACAGACACTAATACTATTAATGTCAGTAAAAGGCTTGAATGTAAACAAATGGCTAGAGTTGACAAAGTATGAACATGTCCGCAATGAGTGTTATTTGCTGATAATGGAAGAAACCCTGAGTTTACTCTTACACTGATGTTATTCTCCCTTACCTGACATATGGAGACAGCAGGGCACTCTAGCTTGGTAGAAGCAAAGACTACAATCTGGTGGAGGTGGGAGTATGGGCTGGTAATTTAGCCAGAAGCTTCTAGAACTGGCCAAGAAAGTTTTAGTCAATGCCTACTTTTCCAATAAATGTCTTGTAGCAAGCAGAGGTATTTATAATCATGCCATTGATTTTTTAAAAAATATATCTCATTTCTATATTTCAATGTAATTAATTTCTTTGCTTTATATGTATTTTAGATTGTGCATTTTAAAACACAGGCTTCACCAGATATCCAAAGGGGTTCATAACACCAAAAATGTTTAGAACCCCTATGAGAAAAACTCTGCCATGTGGCCACCAGCCGCTGGCCACTTCCTTGGAAAAAACAAATCCTTCTTTTTTAAAATTAATAATTAATTTTTTAGTTATACTTGGCATACAATATTATGTTAATTTCAAATGTAGGACATAGTTATATAAATTAAATATTTATATAATTTACAAAGTGATCACTCTGATAAATGTAGTACCCATCTGACACCATACATAGTTATTACAATATTACTGACTATATTCCTTAGGCTATACTTCACATTCCCTTTGACTATTTTGTAACTATCAATTTGCATTTCTTAATCCCTTCCTCTTTTTCACCCACCCTCCCAATCCCCCTACCGTCTGGCAAGTTCTCTGTATCTATGAGTTTGTTTCTGTTTGTTTGTTTATTTTGTTCTTTAAATTTTACATGTAAGTGAAATCACATAGCATTTGTCTTTCTCTGTCTGACTTATTCCATTCAGCACAATATTTAAAGTCTATTTTGTCTGGTATAAATTGCTACCCAGATTCTTTTTTTTTTCATTTATATTTTCACGAAATATTTTTCATCTCTTTTCATTCAGTCTATGTGTCTTTCTATCAGAAGTGAGTCTCTTGTAGGCAGCATATGTAAGAGTCTTGTTTTCTTATCCATTCAGCAACCCTATCTTTTGATTGGAGCACTTAATCCTTTTACATTTCATGCCATTGATTTTTAATGCTGCTCTGACACTATTGTTATAAGCATTCAATACCTGTTGGTTATTGTCGTGGATGCTATTTCTCTGGCTGACTGCATCTTTCAAGATAAACCTGATTTAACTTTTCTTCACTTTCTCATATCTCCTGAATTTGAAAGACCAAAGCAAGTATCTGCTAATATCTGACTAAATAAAAACTACTAGAAATCTAGTAAGTGCTGTTAAGTCCATTTTTCTTTGCCTTTACTCTCAAGGGGCCAGCATTTCATTTTGTTGACAGCTATCAGAGTACTTCACGATTCATTGAAGATCCATCAAAAATTTCCAAATCACAAACTTATTAGCACAAAATGGAGCTTCAGGAATCTCTTTCTCTCAGTGTCCCAACTGTGCTTTTAAAGTTCTAACCTTGATGGACCACTTTGAAATAATAGATAAAGACTACAGGAAAATGAGAGATAGATATTAATTAGTCTATTCTGAAGGAATGAAACATGGATGAAGGCAAAGTACAATGGGGCAAATAGCTGGGATTATCTGTGTCAGCAAAAGGGTACTGCATGACTTTGCTAACTGTTCACAGATCATCAAACATCAGAGTTCCAGGAGCCCTCAAAGACCATCTATTCAGACCCCCACATTTTACTAGTAAAGGTAAAAGAAGCCAAAAGAGTGGAAAAGGAATTGACTAAGGTCAATCATCTCTTTCCAACTTTCCAAACACCAACTGGCTTTTGGTTGTATGGCCTTTATGCAATTATTTGGGTCAATAACTTCCAGTCCAGAGATCACTGGGACAATGCAACATGACACAAAAATTAGCCATCATTTGCACTGGACTTTGTGATATAGGTTCATATTGACACTCTAATGCATGCATCTCTGTCCTCTCTGAAAAGTCATAACACTTCAAATGAGACAAAAAAGTTACCCTGAAGGTTTGATTCAAGAAGAGCTGAAAAGTTTACCAGCCTTACTGAATGAAATGACAGCATCAAATGATGCTATACAGCCCTTCAAGCAGGGCATGCTATTCTCAACAAATGTGTTGATTCACACCTCTCCTGGAGCTCAGCCAGAGTTATGAGATGGTTGGTTGAAAGGGAAAACAAAACCTTTATAGAAGAATATGTATATCTTCTCCCTTCCCTTCCCTTCCCTTCCCTTCCCTTCCCTTCCCTTCCCTTCCCTTCTCTTCCCTTCCATTTTCTTTCTTTTTCAATCTTTTTCCTGGCTAGGAAAATGAACATCCACTTTACCAGAAATTGTGGAGAACTGGATCTCAGGAGGCAAAAAAATAAATGGAAGATATGCTGGATCCCAGAAATCTATGGAGTGGAGAGGAGAAAGACGAGTGAACAATAATGTTTAAAAGCATCAAGGAGTAAGACGGAATCAGCTGTATATCTCAGTGAATGTCCTGTGTCTGGGAAAGGACTAGTTTGGGGCATAGTCCAAGGGATCTTCAATCAAATGGAGTTTCATTTCCTGCTCTGGACCATGCTGGACTCTGGGATAGTGCTGGGCACCCATCATTTACTGTTTTGTTGTCTACAAATCCTCATACTTGTGCTAACGTAGTGTTACACTCACCATTTCTGTCCTGAGGAGGATGCCACAGGTGATTGAGAAAAGACAGGAAACAACAAAAGAGGCATGCATGGTCAGCCTGAGGCTGTAGTCTAAGAAAGAGTTCCTGCAAGGACTCAAATAATGGTAGCCTGAGTGGCAGCAGGGAATGCAAAACACCAGAGCTTTTGCTGCAGCAATAATTAAGCATTTTAGTTTAAAAAGTTCCCCCCTTTCATTTTCTGGCCTAAAATAAACAGAGGTCTTGTTGATTTAACAAAGTGCTTAATTACCCTGAACTGGTACTTAATATCAATTCACATCAAAGAGAAGACTTGCTATGGGTAACAGTAATATGGATAATTGAGTTGTACGAATAAAAAAAATTGGTAGAGTGAACTAAGACAAATGTACACTGGTAGGAAAAATATCTTAGCATTTATTAGTTAGACTCCTGTTTGTGGTTCTTTGTTAGCCTAAAGAAGCCCTTTCAAATGGCTGATCCCTGTTGAAAGTCCTGCCTATTGCTGAGGGCCTTCCATGGAAGCAAAAGGAATGAGTCATTCAAATAGAACTTCTGAAATTCAAGCACAGCACTATAATTATATATGTATATATATTGGCAGCACGTAACAGTGACTGTGAAGTAATAATGATAATGACAATGGAAACAAGAATGTGATCCTAATTAGTTTTCTGAGAGTTGTTTCCCATTTACCATTATTGGCTCGTTTTGTCTTGAGTGGTGGCCCAAGTACTGGAACAAAGATATATAAATTTAGTCACTTTGCTAACCTTTAATTTGTCAAACAAAGGTCAATTTAAAAAAAACTGTTGGGTTAGCAGCAATACATTTAATTACAGTCTGATTTTAACTCAGAATCTCTATTTGATGAGATTTTTAAAAATCCTGAATTAACATTTTTCTCAGGAGGTCTCATCTGCCAAATTGTACATGAGCTGGCCAACCTAAAGCTCAGAAATATTCTAAAGCTCAGAAATATTCTAAGTTCCATAATGTGAGATAGATTGGAGGGATACTATTAAAGACTGAGAGAAAAATTAGAACAGGAGTAGAAATGTAAGAACACCTGAAGCAAAGACCAGCCCTTAGTTATCCCACTTAGAAGCTACATTTCCCTAATGATTGCGTGGTTTAATCATCCTTTCCTCCCTTGCCCCTGGGAGAAAAAAATAAACATTTCTTCCTGATTTAATCAGTAAACAAGACCTGTTTTTACTTGACCTTCGGTGGGGACGTATGAACTTTAGACAATAAACTACCCCCTGAGGCTGGGAGCTGTTTTGTTTTGTTTTTGTTTTTGTTTTCTTGTAGTTATTTAATTTACTTTCATTTTTAATTTTTAATTAACTATTTTAATGGTGATATCAACTTTCCTCTTATGGCCACTAAATTTGGTGTTATATACTTTTTCATAATATTCTTGTACTATCCTTTGTACTTATATGGTGTCTGTCATAATTTCCTCTCTATTATCTCTGATTTTGTTTATTTGTATCCTTTCTCTCTTTTCTTTACTGAGTCTAGCTGGGTGTTTGTCAACTTTATTAAAGACGAGATATTTGTTGCATTTTTTATTGTTTATTTTTTGTTTGTTTTCAATTTCATTTATTTCTGCTCTAATTTTGATGATTTCTTTCCTTCTGCTGACTTCAGGCTTCATTTGTTCTTCATTTTCTAGTTTTATTTATTTATTTTTTTTTTTCAGATAAAATGTTAGGTTGTTTTTAAGGGCTCCTTCTTATTTATTGAGGTAGGCCTGTGATAATATCAACTTTCTTCTTATGACCGCTTTTGCCATGTCTCAAAAGTTTTGATATCTTGTACTATCATTATTGTTCATTTCTATGTCTCTCTTGATCTCTCTCTCTTTTTTTTCTCTCTAGCCCAGTTATTCTTCAGTAGCATGTTGTTTATGTGGTTCTTCCTGCTTTCTTTTAACAGTTGATCTCCAACTTATGATCAGAGAATATGGTTGGTATGATTTCGACCCTCTTATATTTGTTGAGGCTATCTCTGTGTCCCAGTATGTTGTCGATCCTTGAAAATGTTCAATGTGATCTAGAGAAGAATGTATAAGCAGCTGATTTGGGATGGAAGGCTCTGTCAATGTCAATTATTTTCAGTTGGTCTAATGTGTCATTTAAGGATGTTATTTCCTTACAGATTTTCTGTTTGGATGATCTATCCATATCTGACATTGGGGTATTTATGTCCCTTACTGCAATAGTATTTTGATCTGTTCCTCCCTTTACTTCTGTTAGTAATTTCTTTGTATATTTTGGGGCTCCCTGATTGGGAGCATAGATATTAGGAAGTGTTAAGTTTTCTTGTTGTATGACTCCCTTTATCATATTGATGTCTCCCTCAGTACTTTTACCTGCTTTTTTTTTTTGAAGTCTATTTGTCCAACGTTATTACTGCTACTCCCACTTTTCTCTGAATGCCATTGGCTTGAAATATTATTTTCCACCCTTTCACTTTGAGTCTATATTTGTCTTTAGAACTGAGATGTTTCTCATGGAGGCATCATATGGTGAGGTTTTGTTTCTTGATATATTCTGCAACTCCACGCCTTTTTATTGGTGATTTCAGTCCTTTTACATTGAGGGTTATTATTGAAATACAAGGTCTTTTTATAGCCATTTTATCTTTTTCTTTCTGGTAGCTCAGTATTTCCATTGCTTCCTTGTCCTTGTGTTTCTGTTTTCTTTATTTTGGTTGACTTTTGTGGATTTTCTGTCTGGTCTTTCTTGTTTTATGTTGTATACTTTGGCTTTAAACCCTTAGCATGTGGTTACCATTATGAAGTATGTAAAGGATAGTAATATATATATACAGTCATTCAATTTCTTCTACACTTGCTTTATCTCCATTCCCCGCTGCGAATTTGAATCTTTGAATCCTCCCCTTTGCAGTCATTGTTGTCTCATTTTGTCTGTATATGTGCTGAATTTTCATTACTATCTTGCTATAGCAAATCTCTTATTGTTTAAGCTTATAATGCCCTGTTCTTAGTAAGTGTAGTACTTCTCTGCTTCTGTTTGCCTAATTGTCACCTTACTCACAGTTATTATTTATTTTTCTGTCTTTTTCTTTAGATGATCTGACCCCTTTCAGTATTTCCTGTAATGCATGCCTCATAGTGGAGGATTCCCTCAAGTTTTGTATGTCTGGAAGGTCTTTATTTCTCCTTCATATGTAAAGGAGAGTTTAGCCAGATACATTATTCTTGGATGGTAGTTCCTTTCACTTAAAAGTTTGAATATTTGATTCCACTCCTTTTTGGCTTGTAAGGTTTGTGCTGAGAAGTCCAACGACTTGTCCCTGACTGCCCTGAGAATTCTTTGTCATTGATTTTTGATAATTTTAATACATTGTGCCTTGGAGAAGGCCTTTTTGGGTTGAGATAATTGGATTTTCATTGACTTCATAAATTCCAAGCTCTGGCTCATACCTTAGATTTATGAAATTCTCCTCAACTATTTGTCTAAAAATGCTTTCTAATCCCTGCTCCTTTTCCTCCCCTTCAAGAAAGCCCATTATTCTTATGTTCCCTCTCCTGATTGTATCAGCTAGTTCTTATATTTCCCTTTCATAATTTTTCATTCTTCGATTTCTCTCTTCTTCCTTCTCATTTATTTCTAGATTTCTGTCTTCAATATCACTGATCCTTCCCTGCATTTAAATGACTGTATTTCCCAAGCTTGCTATTTCATTTTTCATCTCTTCCAGTGTGTCCTTTATCTCCAGAACATCTATTTGACACGTTTTGGAGATTTAAATCTCCTTGCTAAAGAACTATTCTGCTCATCCAGTTTTTATTTCAATCTCTAAAATTGTTGATATGAATCATTTTGAATCTCATTGAGTTTTTTTCATAAGGACCATACCAAATTCTCTGTCATTTAAGTCACATATTTCTATGTCTGTAAACTTATTTTCTGGAGATTTTTCTCTTTCTTTCTGTGATGCTTTGTCCTTTTGGTTGTTCATGGTGATTAATGGGCTATTTCTCTGCCTGGACATTAATGGAAGTGTATTCTGCTTTTTTTCCCCAGAAAACAATTTATTATATAAAGGTCTCTGTTTAGCCTGTTGCAAAGAAGGCATTTTTCTTTTGGTTTCCAGTAAGTTATAGCTAAGCCTTTTGGATACCTGCTTTATTTAAAGCCTTAATAATGCTCCCGCCCACCATATTCAATCCCACTGGTTATCCTCAGTCTCAGTCCCTGTCAGTGTTAGTGACAGTTTTGGTAGCATTTTCTCAGATTCCCCTTGTACTCTGCGGTGTTCAGAGGCTATGGGGGAGGAACTTTCTGAGCTGGGAGATGAGGGCTTCAGCTTAGCCTCGGTTTTGCAATTGTTAACTGTTGTTTCTCTACTGTCCCCACTTCTCTACAGTACCTGCTCTCTGATTTCTGCCCTTATAACTGGGTCCTGACACCAGCTGCATAGAGCTCACAGCTCTACCAGGCAGAGCTGTTGAGGGTACTCGCCATACCTTCTCCCTTCCCCCTCTTCTACTGGGAGGTCTGGCTGCAAGAGGCGGCATTTTTGTTTTTCCCAGTTCACCTCCCAACACCCGTGGTAGCTCTTTTGCACAGAACCCAAGCTCAGATGTGCTGGTGTGCAGTTTGGATGATTATGTTGAGTTTTAGATGTTCAGCTTATTGTTATTTCAATTGGAGAGGTCTGGGACATCTCTCAGTCTGCCATGTTTTTCCGAACACCTGAGACTGGGAGCTGTTTATGCTTTGTTCATTTCTGTACCACTAACACTTAGCATGTCATTCTATGCATAATAGAAAATCACTACAAACCTGAGGAGTGAAATAATGGATATATGAGATGACTCCTACCACCATGGATAGAATTGATGTTCCAATAGATCAAAATCACATTTGGGTAGTAAGAATGTTACATATAAAAGTAGCCATAAGCAAAAACCATTGGGGAACATTTTACTTTTCTTTTTTTATAAACTAGTGGCTATTATTTCTGCATTTGCTTTCAATGCCCCCTAGCCAGCCTACCTTCTTGCCAAGATTGCCTTGGTTAATGGAAATTCTACAGGCTGTTGTGTAACAGTGAGCACCCTGATTCCCAGATTTTGGTGAATGCCTAATATGTGCCAGACACTAGAAAGACTGTGCTAGGCACTTGTTGAAGTGACATAGATAAATTACCAATTACTTTTTACATAGTTTGTATCCTTTGAATTTGCAATTCTACTCACAGAATATTAGGCTGGAAGCCACCTTCAACATCAACCCCCTTGCTATAATAATCAGAGCTCACATTTATTGAGGACGTACTGCTACCAGACACTTCACAAACTAACAACCCTGTGAGATAGGTACTCTTGTTAACTATATTTCACATATTAGGTGATTGAGACACAAAGATATTAATAACTTGCTCAGGGTCACACATCTAGGAAGTACTGAAGCCAAGATTCAAGCTCGAGTTTGTCAGAGCTCAAAGTCTGCCCAGAGATAGAAAAGGATTTGCCAAAGGTCATTTTGCTGGAGCTTAGCTCTTCTGACTCTAAGTTAGGTCCACATCTTACTCTCATGCTGCTACTTTAGCCCACACTGTGGTATTGCTTCCAAGTATTATTTTATTTAGAAGTGCTTGTCTCCCTAGATGGACAGAGGATTCCTCCAGGGCAGAGATTGTGTTATTATTGTATTGCCTCTTTCATCAAGGGCTTGCCAGAGCTTTGCCTTCAGTAAATAATGCTTGTGATTAGCTTTTTAGATGCTGCTTGGAGCTTCCTGGAGCCATCACCCTGCTACCCCTACTACTCAGGGCTCAGAGGTTAGGAGGAGCCAGGGAGTAGAAATTTGGATAAGCAGTCGTCTCATCTCCTGCTTTCTGTTTTGTTCTCTGCAATACAGATTGAAGATGGGGGCAAGGCAGCTTTGTCCCAGATGAAGACTGGTGATGAGCTGGTGAATATCAATGGAACTCCATTGTATGGATCCCGCCAAGAGGCCCTCATCCTCATCAAAGGCTCTTTCAGGATCCTCAAGCTGATTGTCAGGAGGTAAGGTACAGAGAGATTTTCTGTAAGGTGCAGAGGCCATCAAAAATACTTGGTTGATAGTAAAGTCTCAGGAGAGTCATGTCTCTATCAGTATCAAGAAAAGAAGTGTTTCTCATGAAGAGAATTCTACAGACAACTGAAACAGAATGCATAGGAGGAATGGTCTTTGGTTCAAATCCTGGCACCATCACATACTACCCATGACATCTTAAATTTATTTTACCTCTGCAAAATTTACTCCTTATTTGCTATTAAAAGAATGAAAATGACTCAATATACACCAAGGGCCTACATAACCCAGTGGTTTTCTATTGCCTCCTTCATAACAGGCTGCCACTGATCAACTTCATAGGTTTAAAGAGACCCTACTACCAGCCACAGTAGGCATTCTGGAGGCTGTGACACACTCTAAGAAATAAACCCTGCCCTTGAAGAGTGTACAGTCTAGCAAAGGAGAAAAGACACACATGTGACAAACTTGTGAGCAAAACATTTTGAAGAAAGCAATTAAAGAGATTTTGCAGGTTGAAGGATGATTGTCAAATGGATTGTTCAGATAGACATTGCTATAAGAGTTTAAGAGAAAGAGTATTTCAGAAGAGATTGATAGGGTAAGGCTTCGTAGAGGAAATGGAATTTGAGCTAAAGGGTAAGTAGAATTTGACAAATAAGCCATCAGGAAGATAAAGGCATTCCAGGTAAGCAGAATGGTATAAGCAGAAGAAAGGAAGGGGCATTTTGGGACATAGTCATTTATATTTCTGCCAAACATCTGTTTACTGGTGAACTTTCCAAATGTCTGCTTCATCTTTGTACTGCTAGAGCTTATACTTCTTCCGCTCCATTAATTTTTTTCCTATATCCTATAGACATGCCTAAGTTCCTCCATCTTAATTATTTTTATTAGAAAAAGAATTTAAAGTGTCTTTCCACAATTATACTTCCCCTCTGGCTACTGCCTCATACTCCTCCTTTGCTCATACTGTCTTTCAAAAAGAGAGTCTATATTCACTGTCTCTACTTCTTCACATACTATTTAGCTTTTCACCCACTGCATTATGAACTTGACCCTCAACACTCCACTGAAACTACTCTGTCAGAAGCTACATATTAACTCCCAATTGTCAAAGTCAATGAACTATTTTCAGTCTTTATCATATATGACTCACATATGGCATTGGCCCTTGTCACTAAGGATTATGCCATCCTTTGTGAAACTCTCCTTTCTTGCTTTCAAGATACCCATTTCCTTGTTCTTTTTCTATCTCTCTGTTCATTTTTTAAAAACTAGGCTTCTTTACTACCTTTCTTTCCTCTGACTATCCCTTAAATGTTGGTGTTCCCCCTTAGTTCCACCCTTTCTGACTTTATTAATATACTATGGAAAATCTCACCCAGTTCCAGAGCTTCAATTGTTATCTATATGTGGATAAATATAATTCTTGTTTCTCAGATTCATATAGTCAACCTCTTATTTTACATTTATACTTAAGTGTCTCAGAAGTATTTCAAACACAACTTTCTCAAAACTTAACATGTCATCTTCTTCTCCTCCCAAAATCTTTATCTCAGTGACAGTTTCTGTCATGCCTTCAGTCAATGAAACCAGAAACAGAAACCATTTTTAATTCTTCCATTGTTCTCGTGCTCTACATTCAAATGATTTATTCTGAGGAGTGAATACTTAGAGCAAAAGTTTTGAGTTAGTAAGGGTAAAGTTGTATAGGATCCCACTCATTTATTATATTACCTGCTTGTACCTAATATGAAGCCATTCCTGCCCATGTACCTGGATAGTAGGTGATATCTTAATTTCTTAAACAATGGACACATTGTAACTAACTCAATTTTGAATTGCTCATGATTCATGTTTTAAATAAGGTTTTTTTGAAGGAGTGGCTTGGTGAATTTGGAAGAGTTTTTGTTTTGAAGTCAGACCCATGTGTGCTACTTCCTAGTTCTATCACACAGGAAATAATAGCTCCAAAATAATAGCACTGTTGTGTTGATTATATGAGGCAATGTATGTAAAGTAATTATAGTAACCAAACACTATTAAATAAGGAGAGCATCAGAATTGTAGTGTGTTTACAACCTAACCTTCAGATAACATGATGTGCTTGGAAACTATTAGGGGTGGTAAAGATCTGAAGAAGAAATAAAAGTCACTGTGAGATACTGGTTATACAGAGATACTAGCTATACTAGCACTTAAAGGGAATGTAGACACTTTTGTAGGATGGCTTCTGAGCCAGTCATAACAATGAATGTTCAGGCATTTCATCCACTCATCTTCCCATGGTGAGCTCCATGTCTTCTTTCTCCCTGCTATAGCAATATCTGCCACTGGCAGTTACCTAGTATTGATCATAATTATAGCCTTACAAGCGATAAGGCCCTTTAGTTTTCACGATGTAGCTTCCTGAACCTACCTTGTCTACACTTTCAGCTTCTCCTCTTAGACACATTTGGAGGCTTTCGGTGACATAATTTATTAAGTAATGCTGCCCTCTTGTGGAAAACTGAACCTTCACCTATGGACTACCCTGGAGATGGAATAGGACATTTATCCCTCTTTATTAGTATAAGTTACTCTTTAAAATTATGAAAGAGATTTTAGCACATAAAAGAAATGTGTTATCTCTAAAATTTAGTATTTAGCCTAGTGTTTTATACTAAGGTAGAAAGACTTTGGTTTGAGTAAGCAATCAGCTGACAAATATTTAACACTGAGATTTGGGCCTGGGCTGATGTCCTTTGGAATGAATGTAAAAAGAAGGAACTTTATAAAATGGCCTATTCTGAAAAGTCAGTCCAGCTCTTCCTCTTATATTGCCTTCTAAATAATGGTCAACTAAGTCAGAAATTTACATGTTACCCTCAACTCTTACTTGCCCCAATCCCCTTTGATGCAAATAATTCCAAGTTTTGATGATTCTGCTTACTAAAGACCTCTCCGTAGCCTTTGTGTTAATCCAATCACTTATGGTTTCTTTCCTGGACTATCATAAGAGCCTCTTCACTCCCTTCTGATCTTTTGCTTTTACCTCCTTCCAATCAATCCATTCTTCAGGTAAGGCATCTGATCGTGTCACTTATTTACTCGGAAACAAAGCAGAAACAATAACCATACAATCATGTAGGTCCCAAGAAATTCATTTCATGCTGATAGAATATATAAGCTATATTGGAGATATTGCATTTATGAACCACTTTTTTTGCTAAAAAAGCATCCAAATATATAAAAAATTGTTTCCAATACAAGAAGAAAAATTATAGAATTGTCTGTATGAGAGATGTTCACATAATTTAACTATGACAGAGGAGACCAAAAAAATAGGTACTTAGAATATTTGAAAAACATAATTTATCACATTTAATTAATATCAAAAATATATTTTATAGACAGTGAATACACCCTCTTTTTAGAGAACATTCAGTAAATATTCACAGAACTTTTTAAAATAATCATATAGTATGACACCAAGAAAAATTTTGCAGACTCTTATAAGTGGAAATTATATTTGCCTTGTTCTTGATAATGTAAATTTTTACAAATTTATGTTTTTATTAATTTATTGGGGTAACATTGGTTAATACAATTATGTGATTTTCAGGTGTACACTATAATTTGACATTTATATATTCTATTGTGCGATTACCACCCAAAGTCCAGTTTCCTTCAGCTACCATAAATTTGATCCCATTTACCCACTTCACCCTCCCCATAACACCTTATATTTGACCCCTTTAACCCATCTATCACACCCTTCCTCTCCCTTCCCCTGTGCTCTGGTATTGTAGTAGTGTATGACCCTAAGTCTGTCTTGTTCATTTGTTGCTTTTAGGTTTATATCCCACATATAAGGGGTATTATGTGATTTTCACCTTTTCCTGTCTGGTTTATTTCACTTAGCATGATTATCTCAAGGTCCATCCATGTTGTTGCAAATGGCAGCATGTCATCTCTTCTTATGGCTGAGTAACATTCCATTTTATATATGTACCACAGCTTCTTTAGTCAATCATCTATCATAGGACACTATGGTCACTTCCATGTCCTGGCCACAGTGAATAATGCTGCTATGAACATTGGTGTGTAACTGTCTTTTCAGATATGGGTTTTCAAGGCTTTGGGGTAAATACACAGTACAGGAATTGCTGGATCATATGGTATATCAGTTCTTAGTATTTTGAGGAACCTCCATACTGTTTTCCATAGTGACTGTACCAGTTCACAGTCCCACCAGCAGTGTATGAGGGTTCCTTTTTCTCTGCATCCTCTCCAACATTTGTTATTCCTTGTCCTGTTGATTATACCTATTCTAACAGATGTGAGATGGTATCTCATTGTGTTTTTGATTTGCAGTTTCCTAATAGCTAGCAGTATTGAGCATCTTTTCAAATATTTGTTGGCCATTTGTATGTCCTCTAGGGAGAAGTGCCTGTTCTGATTGGATCGTTTTCTGATTGGATCATTTGTTGTTATTGTTGTTGTTGTTGTTGTTGAGTTGTATGAGTTCTTTGTATACTTTGAATACTAGGCCCTTATCAGAGACGTTGCTTGCAAATATATTTCCCCATTTGGATGGTTATCTTTTTACCTTATTGATGTTTTTGTTTGTTTGTTTGTTTTGTTTTGTTTTGTTTTGTTTTGCTGAACAGAAACTTTTTAGTTTGATGTAGTTCCATTCATTTATTTTTGCTTTTACCTCCCTTGCATTTCAGGTCAAATTTATAAAATCCTCTTTAAGTCCAAGGTCCTTGACTTTTGTTCATATGTTTTCTTCTATACACTTTATTATTTCAGGTTTATATTCAGGTCCTTAATAATTTTTGAGTTAATTTTGGTGTGTGGTGATAGACAGCAGTCTAGTTTTATTTCTTTTGTAAGTGGCTTTCCAGTTTTTCCAGCACCATTTATAGAAGAGGCTTTCCTTTCTCTACTGCATGATTTTGGCATTTTTTGTCAAAAATTATTTGCCCATATAAATATGAGTTTCCTTCTGGAATCTCGATTCTGTTCCACAGATCCATATGTCTGCTTTTCTGCTAATACCATGCTGTTTTGATTATTGTCACTTGGTCGTATAATTTGAAGTTGGGCAGAGTGATGCCTCCAGACATGTTCTTTTTTCTCAGGATGGCTTTGGCAGTTTGGGGTCTTTTGTGCTTCCATATAAATCTGATGATTTTTTTTGTTCTATTTCTTTAAAAAATGCTGATGGAATTTAAATGGGGATTGCATTTAATCTGCATAATGCTTTAGGTAATATGATCATTTGAACTATGTTGATTCTTCCAATTCAAAACCATGGAGTATCTTTCCAATTCTTTGTATCTTCTTAGATTTCTTTTAATAGGGTCTTATAGTTTTCAGTGTATAGGTCCTTCACACATTTCGTTAGCATTATTCCTAGGAGTTTTATCCTTTTTGTTGTATTTGCATGGGGAATTATTTTTTCTACTTTGTTTTCATCCATTTCATTATTAGAGTATAGGAATGCTACAGATTTTTGAACATTCATTTTGTATCCAGATTTTGTTTACTATATTTGCTTACTGTTTCTATCAGTGTTTTTGTGGAGTTTTTAAGGTTTTCTGTATAGAGAATCATGTCATCCACAAATAGTGATAGTTGAACTTCTTCCTTTCTTATTTAGATGCCTTTTATGTTTTTCTCTTGCTTGATTGCACTCGCTAGAACATTCAGTGTTATATGGAATAACTGGCAATTGAGGACCGTCTTGCCTTGTTCCTGATCTTAGAGGGAAGGTTTTTACTTTTTCACCATTAAGTATATTGTTGGCTGAGAGTTGGTCATATATGGCTTTCATTATGCGAAGGTACTTTCCTTCTATACTGATTTTGTTAAGTGTTTTGATCTTGTCGAAGGCACTTTCTGCATCTATTGATATGATCATATGATTCTAATTTTTAATTTGTTTAATTAATTGCTTTGCATATGTTGAACCATCATGATGCATAATCCTTTAATATGCTGCTGTATTTGGTTTGCTAGTATCTTATTAAGATTTTTGCATTATGTTCATGAGAGAGATGTGTCTGTAGTTTTATTTATTTGTGTTATCTTTCCCAGGTTTTGGTAGCAGTGTAATATTGCCTCATCAAATGAGTTGGGAAATATTGTCTCTTCTTCGATGTTTTGGAAGAGTTTGAGGAGAATAGTTATTAAATCTTCTTTGAATGTTTGGTAGAATTCATTGGTGAACCATTCTGGTCCTGGACTTTTACTTTTTGGTAAGCTTTTGATCATTGTTTCAATTTCCATAATGCCGATAAGTTTATTTAGATTTTCCAGTTCTTTCCGATTCAGTAGAGGAAGGTTATATATTTCTAAGAACTTGTCCATTTCTTCTAGGTTATTAAATTTGTTGTTATACATTTTTCACAGTATTCTTGTATGATCCTTTGTATTTCTGTGATGTCAGTTGTAATTTTTCCTTTTTTATCCCTGATTTTGTTTATTTGTGTCCTTTCTCTTTGTTCTTTAGTGAATCTAATCAGGTGTTTGTCAATTTTATTACCCTTCTCAAAGAACCAGCTCTTGCTGCACTTATTTTCTCTATTGTTTTTGTTGATGTTATTGTTGTTGTTTTCAATTTCACTTATTTCTGCTCTAATTTTGATCATGTCTTTTCTTCAGTTCACTTTAGGCTTTATTTGTTCTTCCTTTTATAGTCTTATAAGATGAAGCATTAGGTTGTTTATTTGGACTCATTCTTATTTTTTGAGATAGGCTTGTAATGATATGACTCCCTTTATCATATTGATGTCTCCCTCAGTATCTTTACCTTTTTTATTTTGAAGTCTATTTTGTCTAATGTTAATACTACTTCTCTCACTTTTCTCTGAATGCCATTTGCTTAAAATATTATTTTCCAACCTTTCACTTTGAGTCTATATTTGTCTTTGGAACACAGATATGTCTACTGGAGGCCACATATGTACCTTTTTTGATGAGTTCAGTCCATTTACATTTACGATGATTTTTGCAATAGGATGTTTTCTCATAACCATTTTATGTTTTTCTTTCTGGTAGCTTAGTGTTTCCATTGCTTCCTTGGTCTTGTACATCTATGTTTTGTTTATTTGTTTGTTTGGTTTTGTTTGTTTTTTTTTTTGTTAGGTTTTGTGGATTTTCCCTCTGGGCCTTTTTGTTTCATATTATATACTTCAGTTCTGAATCTTTGGTGTTTAGTTACCATTATGAATATGTAGAGATTAGTTACTTATAATAATAGTCCATTTTCTTCTGCATGCACCTTATCTCCATTCTCCTTCCCAAATTTATATATTTGAATCCTCCCCTTTTTTGTTATTGTTATCTCAATTTGTCCCTATGTATGCTGAACATTCATTACTACCTTGCTATAGTAAACCTCTTATTTTTAAAGCTAATAATGTCCTGTTCTTAGTAAGGGTTGTAATCCTCTGCTTCTATTTGCCTGATAGTCACCGTACTCATAGTTATGTATTTTGTATGTGTCATTTTGTTTTAGATGAGCTGACCCCTTTTCAGTATTTTCTGTAATGCAGGCCCCATAGTGGAGAATTCTCTCTGTCTATTTTTTTATTTTTATGTCTGGAAAGGTCTTTATTTCTCCTTCATCTCTAAAGAGAGCTCTACTGCTGGATACATTATTCTTGGCTGGTAGTTCCTTTCACTTAATTAATTAATTTATTAATTTATTAATTATTTTATTTATTTATTTTCATTCCTTTCATTTAATAGTTTGAATATCTGAATCCACTTATGGCTTCTAAGGTTTGTGCTTAGAAGTCCAACGATAACCTACTTGGTTTTCTTTTATAGGTTATGGACTTCTTTCCCCTGGCTATTCTAAGAATTCTTTCTTAGTCCTTGATTTTTGAAAATTTTAATACAATGAGTCTTGGTGAAGGCCTTTTTTGGATTGAAATAATTAGGTGTTCTGTTGACTTCTTGAATTCCAAGCTCCAGCTCATTCCTTAAATTTGGGAAATTCTTGTCAACTATTTGTCTGAAAATGCTTTCTAATCCCTTTTCCTTTTCTTCTCCTTCAAGAATGCCCATTATTCTTATGTTTCCTCTCCTGATGGTATCAGCTATTTTTTGTATTTCTCTTTCATTATTTTTTATTTTTCATTTTCTCTCTTCTTCCTTCTGATTTATTTCTAGAGTTTTGTCTTCGACATCACTGATTTTTTCCTCCATTTGGTCGACTCTATTTCCCAAGCTGGCTATTTCATTTTTCATCTCTTTCAGTGTGTTCTTCATTTCCAGAAGTTCTATTTGGTTCTTTTTGAGGGCTTCATTCTCTTTGCTCTGCTCATCTAGGTGTTTTTTTAATTCCTGAAATTGTTGAAATGAGTCATTTTGAATCTCACTGAGTTTTTTTCAGAAGTACCATCCTGAATTTTCTGTCATTTAAACAGATATTTCTACATCTGTAAGTTTATTTTCTGGAGATTTTTCTCTTTTTTTCTGAGCTGCCTTGTCCCCTTGGCTGTTCATGATTTTTAATGGACTACTTCTCCACCTGGGCATTAATGGAAGTGTATTTTGCTGTTTTTCCAGAAAGAAAATTCATTATATAAAAATTTCTATTTGGCCTGTTGTAAAGAAGGCGTTTTCTTTTGGCTTCCAATAGGTGGTGTCTAAGAGTCTTGGACCTTGCTTTATTTAAATCCTTAATAATGTCCCCCCCTTTTTTTTTTCTTATATTCAATCACACTCACTACCCTCATTCTCAGTCCCTGTCAGTTTTAGCAACAGTTTGATAGTGTTTGCTCAGATTCTCCTGGAGCTCTGAGATGTTTGGTTTCGGAGGATATGGGAGAAGCGGCCCTTTAGATTTGGGTTTTGCAACTATGACTGGTAATAATCAACCATTGTTCCTCTGCTGTCCCTGCTTCTCTGCCATTCCCACTTCTCTGCTTTCTGCCCTGATACCTGGGCACTGTGGCTGGTTTCATGGGGCTCACAACTCTCCCAGGCAGGGCCATTCAGAGAAATCACTACATCTTCTCCCCTCCAGTTTCTTCCAACAGGGAACTCCAACTGTGAGAAATGACTTCTTTGTTTTTCCCAGTCTAACACCCATCTCCTGGAATTCTGACCTGTGGTAGCTCTTATGCTCAGATCCTACACTCAGATGTGTTGGTGTGTAGTTTGTGTGTTTTTTGTTGAGTTCAGCTTATTGTTGTTTCAAAGGCAGAGATCTGCTGGCAGCTCTCACTCTGCCATGTTTCTGACATCACTAGCTCATGGTCTTATGGGAGCTCCTTTGTAGGTAACTAATTGCTTTTCTCTTGATTCTTTTAAGATTCTCTCTGTCTTTAACCTTTGACATTTTAATGATTATGTGTCTTGGTGTGGGCCTCTTTGGGTTCATCTTGTTTGGGACTCTGTGCTTCCTGGATTTGCATGACTATTTCCTTCTCCAGGTTAGGGAGGTTTTCCATAATTATTTCTTGAAATAGGTTTTCAATTCCTTGCTCTTTCTCCTCTCCTTCTGGTATTGTTATGATGCAAATTTAATCTCAATTTTTCCTAGAGGCCACTTAAGCTATCCTCATTTTTTTTGGATTCTTTGTTCTTTTTGCTGTTCTTATTATATTCTGCAGTACCCCATCCTATAAATCTCTGATTTGATCTTCTTCTTCATTCAATCTATTTATTTCCTATAATCTACTTTTCATTTTAGATATTGTCATTTTTTACTGGTTCTCTTTTACATTTTCCATCTCCATTTTTATGTTTTCTATCTTTTTGTTAAAGCTCTCATTAAGTTCATATACTCTTCCCCTAAGTTCACAGAACATCCTTGTAGTCAATGTTTTGAACTCTGCATTTGATAGATTGCTTGTCTTCATTTTGTTCAATTTTATTTTTCTGAAGCTTTTTATGGTTCTTTCATGTGGGGCATGTTTCTTTGTTTCCTTATTTTGGCTGCCTCCCTGTGTTTGTTTCTCAGTATTAGGTAGGGGTCCTAAGTCTCCCAATCCTAGCAGAGTAGCTTATGTAGTAGGTGACCTGTGGGACCCATTGGTGCAGTCTTCCCTGGTTACCTGATCCAGGTGCTCAAGATGTGTCCTTTTAATGGTTGTGTGTGTGTTCTTATAGTTGAGCCTTAGTTGCCATTTGCACATTTATGGGAGGGATTGACCTTTGGCTGGATTGGTTATGAGGATTGCCCGATGAACTTTTGCAGGGCTCTAATGCCTGCCCAATCTACGCTTTGGGTATATCCACCTCAGATGCAGCTCTGGGTGGTGTTCCAGCACTGCATGACAGTGGTTACTGGGTGTACTGGTCCATGGGCCTCCTGGGAGGGGTCAAGTTGCAAGGCAAGTTTAGTCACAACCTGCACACTGCCCGGGGCCACCTGGTAAGTCACCAAGCAATCCACAGATGGCTGCCACATGTTCTGGGCTTAGAGGTTCCTCTAGAGGTAAAGACAGGAACTGAGGCCAGCTGCTGCTAGTGGCAGGCTTGAGGCTGCTCAGTGAGAGGTACTAAGCATGCTAATGCTGCTTATTTGGGGTTTGTGGACCTTAGAGAGGTTTAGGAAAGTTCATGGGATGAGCCAAGACAGAATGTCTGTTTGGAAAACAACCACTAGAGGCAGCTTGGGTGGGCCCGCACATTGAGTGGGGTCTCAGGGAATCACCCGGGCAGGGCAAGCAGTGTTAACCCAGTTGATGAAAACTAAGATATGAAGATTGCCTCCATGCCATCTACAATTAAAAGGAGAGAATTGAAACTGTTAAAAATGCTTCACAGTTTACATAGTGTTAAAGAAATCTTGTAAAGGCAAGAAATGGAAGAATCAAAGTAATGTTATAAAGCAGGTATATTCTGTGGCCAAATATGGGCTTCCACCTGTTTTTGTAGATAAAGTTTTATTGGAACACAGCCATGCTCATCCATCTACATGTTGTACCATAAAGCAGAGTTAGGTAGTTGCAACAGAGACCATATGACACTCAAAACCTTAAATATTTACTACTTAGCCCTTTACAGAAAATATTTGCTGGCTCCTGGTATAAAGCATCCTCCCAAATGAGAAACTTTCATTCCATTTAAAGGTTAAAAGGACTCAAGAGCACTATGATAGTCTAGGAATGAGAATGAATTAAAAATTAAATAATGTTTAAACAAATAAGCAAGGCAGACTAAAGAATTCTTGAGATTCAGTTATTTGTTTTGAATTTGGGTGATGATGTGGCTTATATAGGGCACAATCAATGATATTTGCATTAATGCAAGTATGTGTTTGCTTGCTTGCTTCCTCCTATTCAAAAGATTGTTATTGAGTGCTACTGTAATCTAAATACTGAATTAGCTACTAGGAATATCATAGAGAATAAGACAGACATATTTCCCACCCATATGGAGCTTATAGACTGTTGTGTTTGACCTTGGTACTATCCCTACTAGCTGCGACTTTGAGCAAGTTTATAGAACCTTTTGTAGTCATTCTTTTCCCACCTGTTTAATGAGATTACTGGTGCCTCTTTTGCAAATTTGTTTAAGAATATATATATATATATATATATATATATATATATATATATATATGTATACACACACAACACACACACTCACACACACACACACACCACACACACACACACACACACATATATATTCCCCCAAGTTATTGAAAGACTATTTATTGAGTGCCAACTATATGCTAGGCACTTTCAATCATTGGTGATAAAGTAGTTGATAAAATAGATTTTAAAAAATTGCCCTCATAGAAACTGCATTTCAGTCAAATATATGAAAGTACTTGAAACAAAGTAGGCATTTAGTAGCTGTTGTTTTCCTTTTCCTAAATAAATAAAAGCAAGGCTGTGCTTATTGTTCAGTTCTGATTTTAGCAGGGAGTACAATACTGGTTAAAACTTCACTTCACAAATTTTCTTTTAATGGATAGCATTTTTAATAACATGGACCAGGTATTGTTATTAATCATATGGTAACTTAATAATTATAGTAATTAGATTGGATAACTCTAGTTGTGAAAAACAATTAGTTCCAAATTGGTTTACTTCTCATTTTTTAAATGCTCCTTGACCTTGAATGTTTTCACCCATCTCTGCCAAACCAAAGACTAACCATACACTAAAGTCAAAGTACAATCAAAGGAAAACATAATGGCAGAGCTAAAAGTGGTCTGTGTAATTGCCATAGTTAGTAACCACATTTTCTAGTGAAAAACTGAGGCATAGGATTAGAAAGGTTTCTTAAGGCCACACAGCTTAGAGGTGACAGAGGTAGGACCAAACCAGCAGCTTCTGCTTACCAGCAAAGCATTCTTTCCACTGTTTCTAGAATGTCTCACATTTGCTACCTCCTCCAAGAAGCCTTCCTGCGCTAGAGGGAAAGATCTTATACCCAAAGAACATTTGTGATTCTATTCTTTACCTTATATTTTTCCTCTGCCAACTCTTATTTTATGAATTGATCCACTTCTAAAGGTTTTTCTTCTGTCCTGGATAGAGGAGACTGCCAGATCCCTCTGCCCAGCTTTACCTTCTTCCTAAGCTACAGAGTTCCATTCCAAAATGTGTATTACATCTCATCCAGACTTTCCCTTGCTATCTTTATTTCTGTCCATAGCATATTTTCTACCCCTGTAAATCAAGCTTATGATTGCAGAATCCTCTTCAATTTAGTCTTTTATCCCCAGAAGCCTTCAAGATCTTTCTGAGCTCCTTCTGCAGTCTTTCTAATATTCATCTCATCTATCTCCTTTGCCTTCTTCCTGCTACTGCCATGGACTCATTACCTATTCCCTGAATGCCCTCCAACCAATTCTCTGCAATTCTGCCAAATGAATCTCTCTAAAGTACATCTCTGTATACATTTCAAGCAGCAGTAATTGTACTCAGGGTAAACCTCATGAGTTATGAGATCTTGATTGCATTTAGTCTGGATCATGTCATTCCCTTTCTCAAAAAAAAAAAAAAGCCCCAATCACTTCCAGAATTAAATCTAAACACTTAATTCCAGCATTGAAGACCCTGTGTGAGTGTATCTAAATTACCAAAGAGATATTATTAAAAGAGTTTATCTCCTCTCTTAAACATACCCACTTCTTTTGCTTGTGGCCTTGACCTCATTCTTTTCCACTTCCTGAAAAAGCTCAGTCCTTTGATTCTCAATCTCCCTTTGTCATGTATTCTCAACCTGTTATCCTTTTCTTTGCCCTGGTTTTATTCTCTGTGTTTACAAACTGGTTTAGATCTCTCCCATCTTGAAAACAACCTTTCTTAGGCCCGTATTCCTCCTTAGATATTGCCCTTTGTTTCTTTCATAGCTAAACTATTTTGAAAAGTTGTCTACACCCAATATATCTACTCTACCATCTTTCACTCATGAGCACAACCCATAACAATCTAATTCTGCCCGCTACCACATCATCCAAGTGACTGTTAATTATTTAAAGCAATGAACTTTTTCAGTTCTTATCTTACTTCACCTCTGTACTAGTATGCTAGGGCTGCCACAATAAAATATAAACTGGGTACCTTAAAACAGAAATTCTCTCATAGTTCTGGGGGCTAAAAGTCTGAAATCAAGTTGTTGGCAAGGTCATACTCCTTCTGAAAGCTCTAGGAAAGAATCATTTCTCCCTTCTTTCTTCCTTCTGGCAGTTGCCAGCAACCTTTGGTGTTCATTGGCTTATAGACATATTGCTCCAATCTCTGACTGTCTGCACATAGTATTTTCCCAATGTCTTTGCATCTGCATGTTTTTCTTATAAGGACAACAGTCATTGGATTTAAGGTCTACCTTAATATTGAATGACCTCATTTTACCTAATTACAACTGCAAAAGTCCCTATTTCTAAATAAGGTTTTCTGAGATTCTGAGTGGACATGAATTTTGGGGGTACACCATTTAACCAAGTACATCCTTTCCTTGGCACTTAACACTGCTGAACACTGCTTCCTTCTCAAAATTTTCTCTTTCTTTGGCCCCAGTAACACTTTTCTTCTCCTGCTTTTTCTTTGGTATCTCTTATCTATTTTCTATAGTTCCTCTTCCACCATTTTCTACTTAAAAATTATGGACTCCAACGTCTTGCACAAAATACTCTACTCTTCTCATACTACACAATCTAGGTGATTTTAATTCGTTGTCACGATTCTACTTATCAAACAAGGCTTCTAACTCTCTCATTTTGTTCTACCCCACTCTCCCATATATCCTACTTCTTTCTGGACTTCTCCAATTGAATTCCTCCAGAGATATCACAAAAGCTCTACATGTACATATTAAATTCATTAACTTTCACCTCCAACACCTGATAAAATTTGCTTCTTCTCCTGTGTACCTCTATATAAGTAAATAGTTCACAGTGAACTCAGTTTTCTCAACTACTCAATTCTGAATCTAATTTATTAAGTCTTGGCGATTTTTACCTACTGAAAACTTCTCAGATTTCTCCTTTCATGTTTGTTCACTGCAATAGTCTCTCAACTAGTTTATCTACCTCCAGTCTTGACATGTTCCCTACTTCCCAAATTTATTCTTCATACTATAACTCTTCTTTTTAAATGCAAAACTTGTCATGAAACTCTTACTCACCAAAACCCTTCAAGGTTCCCTGTTGTGTTCACAATAAAGTCTAAACTTCTTAATTTGGTTGAACAAGGCCCTTTGTAATATAATCTCTGTTTTTCTTCACACAAGCTTGTACTCTGTGCTATGGCCATATTCAACTGCATGCACTTTCACAACTATAATATCATCTCCCATATCTCTTTGTCTTTTTACATTCTGTTTCTTCTCGGGGGAATGATATCTGCTCTCTCCTCTTCTTTGATTAAATAATTCATACTCAATACTTAAGACAAGATTAAGGCTTTACCACTTCTAAGATTCTTTTGTTAGCTCTTTCACCCCTCACCCCTAGACTGTATTAAGTTTTCCTTCCATAAACATCATTCTCTGATTTCCTCTATCTAGAACTGCTTATACTATATTGTAACAGTTGTTTTCTTGTCTGTTACTCCATGTAAATTTTTGGCAGTGTCCATGTGTTATTCATCCTTATATCTCTAGCATAGCCATCAATAATGCCTAGCAGGATTACAAGCTCGATACTCATTGAATAGCTAATTGAATTGAATCAATGTGTGCCAGGCAAGGGCAATCAGGGTTACTAGAGCAAAGGTTCAAAGCTGATAATTCCAGGAGTGTTGCATTGTCACATTTCCAAATACTTGAAAAATGAGGTGGTGGGTTCAGTAAAGGAAAGAAATAGGAGTTCAAGATGAATCCAAAGTTTCTTGCTTAATAGACTATATGGAGTTACAAGAACTAGCATTTATTGAGTGCCTGCTAGGTGCAGAGCATTTGAGTAGGTATTTTGTATACACTGTATCAGAAGAAAAGAAAATAATGAATTTCACTGTGCACATGAAGAATCTGAAGCATCTGTAAGACTGAGTAGAAAAGTACAGTAAGAAATTATAACTATAATTATGAGGTGCAGAAAGAAACAAGGACTCAATAATTAGATTGTGAGTTATTTGGGTAGATGTTAATTGAATTCATTGGGGGTGGGTGTAAAGGAGGGATCTTCCAAAAAGGGTAGTATAGAGAGGAAGGGAAGAATACTGAGACAAGATATTGGGCAACCCATATTTAAGATCTAAGCACAGGGAGAGGAACTATTCCTTCCTCCTTCTTGCATTTTTTAAACAAATATTTACTATGGCTGTACTCTGTACCAGAGACTCTTGTAGGAACTTGGAATATTGCAGTAAGTAAAATAGTCCCTTCTCTCATGGAGCTGATATTCTGGTGGAGACAGTAGAAGTAGACAATAATCACAAATAAGTAAAACATTATATAATATCAGTTAGTGGTAAATGCTGTAAAGAAAAAGCAGTGCAAGAGTATACAAAATGACTAAATATGGATATGATGGGTGTGTTGTGGTCACCAGCCCCTGAAAGACACACGGACCACCAGAACTCTCAGTGAGTTATAGGAATCACACTCTTTATTCAGCCAGCTGGGTCTGCCAGGGGTACGCAGACCCCAAATTAAGCAGCAGCGAAAAGTAGAGGTACAGGGTTTTTAAGTCCAAAATTTCATTCTTCATTCTGTCTGAACACAAAAATCTATTTTTCTTCTATTCACTACCTGTCATCCCACTGGTCAGGTATGCAAGCATGGGTACAGAAGCAGAACGCTTATTATTTGAATGTTTGATCTTATGATTGATAACCTATGTTCCTATGGAGCAGAATGCTCATTATTAGAATGTTTGATCCTATAATTAATAATCTATGTTTCTATGACAGTGGCCACGCAGTAATTTACAGTAAGTAGTTAATGTTGAAACAGTAATTTTAAACAGCAGTTTTTAGCCAACACATTCCCCACTGACCTTAGCAGAAATCAAATCTTTGATTATTTATAGGGAATTTGCACATAGCCTCTATTCTGTAATACTAAAAGTCTAATAGAATTAATTCTTTTCCTTATATATGCAAACAAGAAATTAAGAAAACATGGGCCTAAAGTTACCAAGAGGAGGAGGATGATTAAAGGTCCAGCTATAGCAGATAGAAGGGTTGTTATTCACAGTGACAAATTGAACATCCTATGAAACCAGTTAGTGGGTTTCAGTCTCTGCTTTTTTCTAGCATCTAAATTTCTCTGCACTACTCATAAACTTTCTCTGATTACTCCAGAGTTGTTGGCATAAAAGCAACAGGTTTCACCTAGAGCCATACATAACCCATCTTGTTCTAAGAATAATAAATCTAAACCTCTCCTATTTTGGAGGACCACTTCTGCTAGTGAATCAACTTGGAGTTCGAGCCTGCTGATGGTGTCTTTTAAGGTCTTGATATCTTTATCTATCTGCATTCCAACCTCACGTAAATCATTTTCTCTCTTAATGAGAGCAGTAGTACCTACAGCTGCAAAGCCTGCTATCCCTAGTCCTACAAGAAGGGCCTGTTTCTGTAACCTGTCCTGATGGAAGAAGTGGAATCTGCCTTCTGGCCCATTGTAAAGGGACACTTGGGGGAGCACAAAAACTAGGATACAAATGTTAGCCTCACCTGAGTTGGAAAGAACAGATGCAGCACAGTGCGTGAGGCCACTATCACATACTAGCCAAGTATTATTTGGAGCTATATAGTATTTATTTCCTAAGGTAGGTACTTCGATAGTACGATTACAGTTATCGAAGTAAGGTGACTGTGCCCACTGCCTGGAATAGTTCTTTGAAATTAGGCAAACTCCTTTTCCTTGTACGTCTCCTAAGGTGAGTCGAGGAGTTTCCCATTCACAGCCCTCTGTGCTGCTAAGCTCAATTAGGTTTAGAGGAGTTGCTACCCCAACATAATAAGGAGGTTTTGGGTTCAGGCACAACCAGCAATCTTGTCCTATGTCTGGTGAGGTCTTATTTAAGATCTTGTGTATAGCCGTTAGCATAGTTAATAATGCTCCTTCTGGTTCCAGTTGTGGCTGGTCAAATGTCTGAGGTTTAACAGCTGTTAGGCTACTACCTGGAGAAGCTAGAGCTGTAATTGGAGTTGCCCTAGAAACAGTAGTTCTCTGGGGTAGTCCTGGAACTAGAAGTGGTCTGTTGGGTCCTATAGGGTGAGCTTCCTTAGGAAGGTCCCTAACCTGTATAGTAAAGTATAACCCAGGATCATACCTACTTCTGTATATTCTAATACATCCATGTCTGTCCGGTGAGCCAATAATGCTGTCCCCTGGGGCTACCGGTTTTGATGGGGATTATGGGAGGATTACAAGAGTCAAGAGCATGTGGAGGGGCTTGGTCCTCTCATAAAACTAATATGATTATCATTTTGCTTGTTATAGTTATCTATAATAGAGATAGTTTCACAACCCCAGTTAGCACAAGAAAATTGGTCTTGGCCCTCACAATCAAGCCCCTTATTCTCTACATGGCCAGGTGTCCCTAGGTAACGCCCTTGAGGACAAATATAGAGCCCCATCCTTAGAAGGCTTTTCTCAGTCGATAATATGCCACAGCCGGGTCCTCCCTTGTAGCCAAAGTATGCTCCTCCACCTACGAAAGCTCCACCTATGACAGGTCCTGATCCAAGTTGTTGTCCTACCATTGCACCGGCAAGGGGTTCTCTGGCAAGCCGGCATAAGTCTACTCGAAGTTCTGGAGTACCATGGCTGGTGATGTTCTGGGCAATAATTTCACCAGCCTCAGTTACCACAAGTTCCCATACTCTGGGCTTGGGAATGTTTCTGTGTGCCTGGGCTAAAGAGGAAAAAAGGAAGAAAAAGAGGGTTAGGCTTATGTATGTTTGAGTCTCAGTCTTAAGGACCCATCTTCCTGAGCTGTCCACTCTTGTGCTGCCTTCATGTGGGAGTGATGAATCCACAATGGGATGCCGTCTACTTTAACTGCAGTGGGCATCGTCAGGTAGACAGTAAAGGGTCCTTTCTACTTGGGTTCTAATCTTTTGGAAGTGAACTACTGGATCTACACAGAGTCCCCAGGCTGAAAATGATGGAGAAGTCCGTCCTCTGGAGCTGAGTGGACAGCACCAACCCAAGACCAAATCTCCTTCTGTACACTTTGAAGGGCCTGTAAGGACTTAAGTAAAACAAGGTTACATAATTCTGCCTTTTTCTCTTCTTCTATTCTAGGTACTAAAGGTGGGGGTTTTCCAAAGAAAATTTCAAACGGGGTGAATCCATTAACATATGGAGTACACCTGGCTTGGAGAAGAGCAAAGGGGAGAAGTTCTACCCAGGTCCCACCAGTTTCTAATCCTAACTTGGCTAATGTTTATTTTAGGGTCCAATTCATTTGCTCTACTTGGCCCGAACTTTGGGGCCAGCAGGCGCAGTGGAGTTTCCATCACAAATTTAGGTAGCTAGCCAATTGCTGTGACACCTTTGCTATGAAGGCTGGCCCATCATCTGACCCTAAAGTTCCAGGGAAACCAAATCGAGGGAGAATTTTTTGTAGTAGTTCCTTAGTAACTACTAAGGCAATTTCTTTCCTGGTGGGGAAGGCCTCTACCCATCCGGAAAAGGTATCTACAAAAACAAGTAAATATTTGTAGCCTCCCACAGTCAGGGTTACCTCAGTGAAATCGACCTCCCAATGGTCCCCTGGATAAGTTCCTCTTTTCCTATTCCTAGGTTCTTCTATTTTCCCCTTCTTTGGATTAACTTGAGCACAAACTGGGCATCTTGAGGCAGGCAATCTCCTCTGCAGTTCTTCTCCCTTTTAACAAGTGAAAATAGGGGTCTAAAGCTTGAAGCATCTTAGTCCTCCCTAGGTGTGTGGTCTGGTGTAATTGGTGGAGGAGAGACCTTTCCAGAGCTTGTGAGAGCCCAACTTTTCCATCTGGGGTTGTCCACCACCCGTGTTGGTTCCTAGTGGCTCCTTTATCTTGAAAATATATGTTCTCTTCTGCCGCATAGGTCGGAGATGGAGGCAGCTCTGGGTAAGGGACAACAACAGTCAGTAGATGTGGTGAGGGCCCCACTGACCTTATGGCCACTGTTCTTGCCTCTGCATCTGCTCCTCGGGTTCCCTCAGCCTCAGGACTATTCCCTCTTTGATGTCTTTTACAATGAACAATAGCCAGAAGCTTAGGCATCCATATAGCTTCAAGTAAGGCTAAGATCTCCTCCTTGTTCTTAATGTCCTTCCTGAAGTCAGAAGCTGAAGTCAGAAGCCCCCTTTCCTTGTAAATGGCTCCATGTACATGTGCAGTGGCAAAGGCATATCAGCTGTCTGTGTATGTCATGACCGCCTTATCTTTTCCTCATCGTAGTGCTTTGGTGAGGGCAATGAGCTCAGCCTTTTGAGCAGAAGTACCATGGGGAAGAGCCTGTGACCAGATAATGCCAGTTAGAGTAACGACCGCTGCCCCAGGATACCTTTTCCCTTGTTGCATGAAGCTGCTCCTGTCCATGAACAGAACTTCATCAGCCTCCGGCAGCGGGGGAGTCTTTCAGGTCTGGCTGCGAGGAACACACAGCATCAGTGAAATCTATGCAGTTATGAACGGGGGTCTCAGGGTCTGGGTGTGGCTACTGTTAATAACAGTAGCTTATAAGAGAAGCTAATCTTTGGCTGGTCAAGGAGGAGAGCCTGGTATTGAGTAATTCTGGAGTTAGTCATCCACCATTCTGGGCTGTTGTGGAGAAGTGCCTCTACTGCATGAGGGGCAGTAATTTCTAAACTCTGCCCTAGGGTGAGTTTGTCAGCTTCTCGGACCAGGAGAGCTGTCACTGCTATGGCTCGTAGGCAGGGTGGCCATCCAGAAGCCACTCTGTCTAATCTCTTTGATAGGCGACTGGTCGGCGCCACGGGCCTAACATTTGGGTTAGGACCCCTTTGGCAATTCCCTTGGTCTCACTTACAAAAAGATGAAATCCCTTGGTGATATATGGAAGAGCAAGGGCTGGGGCTGATACAAGAGCCTGTTTGAGAAGGTCAAAGGCCTTCTCTTCTGTCTCTGTCCAATTGAGGGGCTGATTTCCTCCTGTAGCTGCGTACAGGGGCTTTGCAATCTCTGCGAACCCAGGAATCCAAAGTCTGCAATAGCCCACCACCCTGAGGAATTCTCTTACCTGCCTCTTGGTGGTGGGTACTGGAATCTGGAGAATCTCTTCAATCCTCTACCGGGAGACAGTTCGTTTTATTCCCTCGAGGGTATACCCAAGGTAAGCCACTGACCGTGTGCACAGCTGGACTTTCTTAGCTGAGACCCGGTACCCGTATGCCTCTAGGGTGCCAAGTAAGTCCCTGGTGGCCGTGAGACAGGTTTCCTCAGTTTCAGCTGCTAATAGTAAATCATCAACATATTGGAGTAATGTACAGTCAGGATTACATTGACGGAAGGGATGGAGATCTGCACTTAGGGCCTCATCGAATAGGGTAGGAGAATTTTTAAATCCTCGTGGTAAATGTGTCCAGGTTAGTTGGCCCAAGAATTCCCCTTCTGGGTCTGTCTTCTCAAAAGCAAAGATAGGCTGGCTGCTGGGGGCTAGGAGAATGCTGAAGAAAGCATCTTTCAAATCTAATACAGAATAAACAGTTCTCTCAGGAGGTAGCAAGCTTAAGAGAGTGTACGGGTTGGGTACATTCAGGTGGATGATTTCAACCCTCTTATTCACTTCTCTTAAGTCTTGTACTGGCCGGTAATCCTGAGTACCAGGCTTCTGGACTGGGAGCAAGGGAGTGTTCCATGGTGATTGGCACGGCACAAGAATCTCTGCTTCTTGCAGCCGCTGGATATGCTTCCTTATACCAATCTTTGCATCTTGGGCAATTGGGTATTGCTTAACCCGGACAGGGGTTGCAGTAGCAGTTAAATTTACTACTTCCCAGGGCTTGGTGCCTAGCCAAACCTGGGACATTGTTTTCAGCCCATACTCCTGGATATTCTATCAGGAGTCTGTCTAGTAAAGGCCCCATGGATGGGTCTACATTTTCTTCCTTCTCGTAAAGGGGGTACTCTTCAGATAGAGGACAGGTAACTAAGATAGTTGATGGGGCAGATATGGACATCTGAGGTGTACTATCTCTGAATGAGATAGTAGCCCTGAGCTTTTGGAGTAGGTCTCTGCCCAGAAGTGGGGCTGGACACTCTGGAATTATGAGGAAAGAGTGGGTCACCATCCCTCGCCCCAGATCTACAGTCCTTTCAGTGGTCCATGGGTATTCTCGTGTTTTGCCTGTGGCCCCTTGGATGATGGTCTTTCGTTTGAAGAATGGTCCCCCTGGGTCGAGTAACACTGAGTGGGTAGCCCCTGTGTCCACCAAAAAGTTAACAGTTTTGCCTCCCATTTTTAAAGCTACCCTGGGCTCCTGGGGGCTTAGTGTATAGGAGCCCCGGGCCCATCAGTCCTCTTCCTTGATGACGAGGATTTTAGTTTTGCGGTTTTCCTGGTCTTTCACATTTTTTTCAGGACATTCATTTTTCCAATGGCCCTCTTCTTGCAAAAGGCACATTGATTTTTTTTCTTAGGGGTGTGTAGCTCTTACGTGGGCCTCTTTCTGACCTCCCTTGTCATGCCCTAGTTTTCCCTGATCTCTCCTCTTGCATGGCAGCGACCATAATTTTAGCCATACATTTAGGGTCATCTGGTGCCTCCCTGTTGTTGAACACCTTCTGGGCTATTTCAACAAGTTGAAACAGATTCATCCCTGAAAAACCCTCTAATTTCTGTAATTTACGCTGGATGTCAGGGGCTGCTTGAGTAGCAAAGGCTACGTTAATTGCCCTCTGGTTCTCATGGGCCTCAGGATCAATGGAGGTGTATACCCGGTATGCCTCCTGTAGTCATTTAAGAAATGCTCTGAGGGATTCCCGAGGTCCCTGTACAACTTCAGTTACCTTAGAAAGGTTACTTGGCTGATGGGCAGCCATCCTAATTCCTCCAGTTAGAATCTGGTGGTACCGGTCTAACGCAGTTTTCCTCGCCTGAGAATTGTGTCCCCAATCTGGGCAGGTGGAGGGAAATTCCTCCTCAATCTGTTCCCGTGCTTCCTCAACTCTCCTCCCTCCTGCAGCTATCTTTTGGGCTTCCGCCCAAATGCGTCCATGTTCCTCTGCAGTGAAGAGAGTAACTAAAAGCTGTTGACAGTCATCCCAAGTGGGGCGATGAGTCTGAAAAACACTTTCTAAGAGTCCCATTAATGCCTGGGGTTTCTCAGAAAAAGGCGGATTCTGTGCCTTCCAGCTGTACAAGTTACTAGTTGAGAAAAGCACGTAAACCATAAAGGGCCTGTCAGCATGGTGCCCCTGGGGTGGTGCTTCTCGCAAGGGGAGAATGGCTGGGGTGGTGGTATCAGCTGGTGCCCTGCCCAGAGTGGGAGCAGGAGGCCCATAGGGGTTACCTGCCCCCACCCGAGGAGGTGAGGTGGTGTTATTTGGCCTCTGTTGTCCTGGATTATAAGGTAGGGGAAGGTCATTATCCTCCGGTGGAGATTGGAGGACTGGGGGATTGGGCTGATTTGGAGATTCAGTTGCTGCATGTTTCAGGGTACCCATAACTGAAACTTGTGCTCCTAGAGAGAGGGTGCACCAGCGGAGCCAAAAAGGGAGGTTCTGAACAAGATTTAACCACTAATCAATGTAAGGAAACTGATCAGGATGTCCTTGGTCTCCTGTGACATTCTTCCAAACATTCCTCACCAAACCCTGGTCAAAGGAGCCCTCTGGAGGCCAGTTTACACCAAAAGATGGCCACTCAACTTCACACAATGTCCTTAGTCTGCCTGGAGAAAACTTTATGCCATAGTCAGCTCCTTCTACAAACCCTTCTTTGAAATGTCACAGGAGACAACCCAAGGGTGTCTTCTGCGAACTTGGGCCTCCCCCCATTGCTTGTGCAAAACAGATACTCAGACAAGAACAACTACCGAGGTGCAGGTGGACCCAGAGAAGTCTGCCACCTACAGCCTAGACAAGACCAGAAACAATAAACAGAACCTGAAAACAGGGCACAGGAGACAGCGTCCCGTGGCCTGGCTGTGGTCTGGGAGATATGACTGCGTCCAGTCTCTCCATGGACCCCCCCTTGACCAGTCAACAGAACCCGGAAGGTACCTTTTATCCAGATGCCAAGTCCTCGGAGATTCCAGATTCCTGTCAGGACCAGGAACAAAGAGCATGTTCTAAAGTTGTATCCTTGATGATTGCATTAACCCCGTCACAACATCCAAGGGCCCTGGAACATCTCAGGTTGGCCACCACTTTGAATCCGTAACAGGGACAGCAGTCGCTTCAGAGGCTGGTCCAGTCTTAGATCTCAGGGCCACTGCCTGAGATCTCACTGGGGCCTCCAAATGTTGTGGCTGCCAGCCCCTGAAAGACACATGGATGACCAGAATTCTCAGTGAGTTATAGGAATCACACTCTTTATTCAGCCAGCTGGGTCTGCCAGGGGTATGCAGACCCCAAATTAAGCAGCTGCAAAATGTAAAGGTACAGGGTTTTTAAGTCCAAAATTTCATTCTTCATTCTGTCTGAAAACAAAAATCTATTTTTCTTCTCTTCACTACCTGTCATCCTACTGGTCAGGTATGCAAGCATGGGTACAGAAGCAGAACGCTTATTATTTGAATGTTTGATCTTATAATTGACAACCTATGTTTCTATGGAGCAGAATGCTCATTATTAGAATGTTTGATCCTATAATTAATAATCTATCTTCCTATGACAGCGGCTAAGCAGTAATTTACAGTAAGTAGTTGATGTTGAAACAGTAATTTTAAACAGCAATTCTTTAGCCAACACAGGTGTAATGGGGACAAGGGAGACTTTAGCTAGCTCAAGGAAGGCCTCTCTAAAAATATTTGAATGAAGAATTAAATGATGACAGACAGGCAGTCACATAAAGATCGTGGTGGGGTAATAGGGTGGACAGAGCATTCCTGGTAGAAGGATATCACATATAAAGGCCCTTAAATAGGAAAAAATTGTAAACATAACATATTCAAGGATCAGAAAGCAAGATACTAAAACTGGAGTGCAGTAAGCAAAAAGAAGCAGGAAAGGAGACAAAGTTGAAGAAGTAGTCAGGGACATAATCATATAGGGTCTTGTAAGCTCTGCTAAAGGGTTTAAATTTATTCTTATAGCAGGGGGAAGGTGTTTAGATAAGGACAGCATCATGATTTGTTTTGGACATGGAGCTGGACACAGGGCTGCTATATAGGGAACAGACTGTAGGGGCCAGAGAAGAAGCAGAGATATTTGTTAGGAGGCTAATTACAATAATTCAGGCAACAAGTTGTTATGGGTTGGGCTTGGGTAGTGGTAGTGAAGAGACTGAAAAGTAGTTTTAGAGAACTTGTTAGTGGATTAGGTGTGAGTTGGGCAGGGTTGTGGTAAGGAGTGGGTGGGCAAGGAATAAAAGATTCTTTGGTTTTGGCCTGAATAACTATACAGTGACAGTGACTGAAGTTGGAAAGACTGAAAGAGGAACAGGTTGATGAATGATGGGAAGAAATCAGAAAAAAAATAGCTTGGTTTTGTACATGTTAATTTTGAAATGTCCCTTGGGCAACTACAGGCTAATATTTAGTAGGAAATTAGATAAATGAGCCTAAAGTTCAGGAAATAATTTAATGTTAAATATGTAAATTTTGGAGTAACCTTCTGATAATTAAAGCTTTGAGACTAGACAAGATCACTAATGTATTAAGTGTAAACAGCAGAGGAGAAGTCCCCGAACTGAGTCCTTAAATACTCCAATATTTAGAGATAGGGCAGATAAGGACAACCAAAAATTAGCTGAAAACTGGCCCGTGTAGTAGGAGGAAAACTAAAAGAGCACTATCTCACAATCCAAGTGAAGAAACTGATTAAAGAAAGAGGGAGTTGTGAACTGTATCAAATGTGAATGAGAGATTGATTCTGAGTATTGACTATTGATTTTGGCAACTTGAAGATTATTGGAAACCTTGGCAATGGAATGCTGGAGACAAAAGCTTGAATGGATTGTTTCATAAAAGCATGAAAGGTGAAGAAGTGAAGATAGTAGGTCTTTCTAGATGTTTAGCTGGAAAGGGTACAGAAAAGTGGAGTATTAGCTGGAAGGCAATTAAGATTAAGAAAGGGAGGTTTTCTTTTAAATTATGAACATTAAATATCTGACAACTAATAATATAATCCAAGGAGCAATTGATGGTGTAGAAAAGAAGGGATAATTGCAGCAGTGAGATCCTTGGGAAGGTCAGAGTAGAAGTGGGGATTGAGCTTTGATAAAAAATAAAGATAAATTATCTATATTAAGAAGAGGTAAGACAAGCTAGTGATGAAGTGATAGAAAGATGAGGATGTTCTCTTCTCAATGCTACTCTTTTTTGAATTGTATATAGGGGAAAGCCATCATCTGAGAATGAGAGGAGCAAGGGGGTGTAAAAGAGAAAAAGGGCAATCAGAGATGTGGGAGGAAAGATATGGGAAAGTAGTATCAGGAAAACCAAGGGCAGGGCAGAGTGTGGATTTCAAGAAGGAGCAGGCTATCAATCAATAGTGTTAAATGCTTTTACATTCAAGTTGTATGAATATTGAAAAGAAGCTACTGGATTTGCTGATCAGGTCATTGTTTGACATTGGCAGCAAAGCCTTTATTAAAACACTAAGGCAGAGGCCCAAGTTCAGTGAAGGGTAAATGGGAGGAAGGAATTGTAAATGTAAACAATATTCTTTAGAAAAGAAGGCGAAGGATAAGTTAGAGAGAAAGACCTACTTATCTCCTTTACTGGTCTGTTAATTCCTTGAGGAAGAGGAATATGTCAGATTCATGTAATAAACCTAGTGACTTATGCAAGCTATGACACTGCTGTTTTCCAATAAAAGTTGAGTACGTGATAATCAGTCAGAAGGGTCTATGGGAGAAGTTCCAGCATTTTACGTCATCCAGAGAATGAACAGGAATAATGAATCTACTGGAAGAACTCTATGTTTATAATAAAGATCTGTGGTTCTAACTTTTCCTTTCATGAACTTCTCTTTTACCTTATATAAATATCTCCCCTCCATCTTGGCACACAGGCCAGAGTGTGCACATAGCTTGCCATGTCTGCATGCTCTAGGTTGTAACCCTTTCTTTATTGTAAATAAAGCTTTTTTTGGTTTTGGGCGGGGGAGTTGAATATGTGAGTGAATGAATGAATTATGTACCCAGACAGAGTCAACAAAATTTTCTAAGGTGTTATTTTGAGAAATTGAATCTGTCGTACTACCCTCAAAATATGTGGTTGGAAAAGAAATAATCACAGAAGTGCTTTTGTCCTCTTGATGAACAGAAGCATGGATAAGACAAAGGAGATAGTTTAAATACAATCTGTAGTTTCTGGATACACACACCATTTTCCATGTATAGACAGTGGCCTGGAAAGTCTGATCCTAGAACTGAAAGATATTAGATGGCATTCTCTGCATAGGGTAGAAAATACTGAGGTGACTGGTGGTTGAGGCGGGGTTGCAGAGTTTCCTCTACCAGACTTAGCTTGAGTCAGCCAACTGACTCTTGGAAAGGGGAAGGAATAGGGTGTGACAGCCAAATAGGTATATTTGAAGGGAATAAATACAACAACAAATGAGCAATTGCATAGAATGGGATTAGGGTAGATCAGAACATAATTGGATGAAATCAAAACAAGGGCTATCAGAGAAACCATCTTGATACTGAAAATTACTTGATTGTAGGCTAACTTTTGAAAGGAAATAGTGGAAACCCTCCCACTGAGTCATTTATAATTATTTACAATTAGGCAGGACAATGTAGTTGAGAAATAATATAGCGTAATACAAGGAGTGGTTTTGCTTTGTTTCCAGAAGGATTGACTGGATGTGACATAATAGGTTTTTCCTACACTAATTTGGTTGCATTTGTCAGAGAAGAGACTGTTTGATCAGTTTCTCCCCTCTTAAATGACTCATACTTGAGTTGACCACAGGGATATAACAAAGAGAATATGCATTGATAAGGCAAATGGCAGAATGTGGAATGAAAAGCCAACAGGTTGGAGGAGAATACTCAAACTTTCCCAAAACTTGAACAGTTGTTCAGAAACAAGCAAAGATCTCTAAAGTTAGGACCCTGCATTTTTTACCATTGATTTCAGGACATGGCTCCAGAGCCTGGAATATAGTATTTGATGAATAAATAGCTGATGAATGAATGAATTAATGATACCTTGGGTAAGACACTTAGGGATACCAATATCATATGACCAGTAGACTGATAAGTTAAACATATTCTTTAACATTCCTGAGTCAGTTAACTCATCTCCTTTTCAATGGGTTCTTCTGAAGATGAAATGAGAGCAGGTAGATAAGATACCTGGGATTTAGTATCTTAAGAATCATTAGCTTTATTTCCTCTTTATTTTTCCACATTCAATCTCTCCAGAGAGCCATTCTTTCTGTTTATGATTTACCACAATGGAAAGAGAGAAATTATGCCTTTTCTCTTAAAAAAAATCATAAATATTCATGTTAAAACATCTTTACCTAACATTAACCAATGGTACAGGCAATTTAGAACAGTTTTTTTTAAAAACAATAAACAGCTAAGTGCTACAAGGTCTGATATTCTTTCACTTTGTTTTTATCAACTTACCCCAAATCTTAATCGAATAAAATAAAAAAGCTCTCTGGCAACATTTTCTCATCCTTGGGAAATGCTCAGTATCTAAAAACACCCAAATCTGCCTCTCAGTGATTAACTGTAATTTGTACTATATTGGCCACAAATAAGCTGCTCCCCTAGTCTTAGCTATTGGAGCTGACCAGTGAGAAACTCCAATTTTACCTTTTTAAAATTTCTTTATTCCAGATTTACTTCTATCGTTTTTTTTGTCTTTTCATACCAGACAGAATTTATAGAAAAAGAATAGTTTTATTAAGGAACTAATACCACTAAGTGGATCAAAGCCCTTTTGCTCTCTTTCCTTAATCAGGAGATATTTTCTATTTTTCTCTTTTGCATTTCTTCTCTTCCTTCTACTTTGCTCCTTTTTAAGCTGGACTTAGAAGACAATGGTTTTATTGGGATACAATAACTAGACTTAATTAATATCACAGGCCAGCTCACTTCCTTTAGCAACACTGCCTGACACTTTTTTGTCTCTGAAATGTTTTTTACCCCAGAGGCTTATATATCTTTCACAGAAAAGAAAATTTTGAGCAATATTTAAACACAGTTTTTGATCAGAATTAAAGTGATCATATAAAAGCTATAGGTGGGTGAAAAAATTTGATGAGCATTTTAGGAAGTGCTATAAAGTTGTTAATGGATAGAAAAGTCATTCAAGTTAGGGCTTTATAAAAGAATCAAGATGAATCAATCCAGAAAAGATCAAGTTTACAGATCCTTAGAAATAGCCACTTGCCATGCATTGTTTGAAAAACAAAAACAAAAATGTCAACTTAACTCATTAATTTAATGTCCATGAAAGAGTTTTACCTTGCAAAGTAAATAAACTCTGTATTGAAATTTTCATATATTTGTTTTGAAAGACAGGAAGAAATGATTTAATAAGTGCTTTAAGTATTGAAAAGTGTTCTCTAGGAAAAAAATATCTGCTCTTCTAGAATACCAAGAATGTGTCCCATGGTATCATCTATGGACTCTCTTTTCCCTGTCAACCCTATATGTCCTATCAGCCACTTTATTTTTCATGAAAAATCTACTTTCCCATACTGTCCATACCTTAAAACACTTTCTGTGATACACACAACAGAATGTCTGCTTTCCTTTTCTTTTAAGAACAACAAAGAAGAAATGGCATCATTTGTAGCAGGAGGGAGTTCACCAGGTCTTCTAGAGGACTTAAAATGTTTGTAGTCAGGGATAATTTAGCAAAGAAAGCTATGGAGTTTTCTTTACTGACTTCAGCCAATCCTTATCTCCCCAGAGATGCCATGCTGAGACAGAAGAGAGGGGAATTGGCAGCAATGTCTAAGAAATGAATGGACTATATAGCCTCTTCATCTCTATGTTATTCAAGCCAGAGTTCTTTAAATGTTAATTCATTGAAGGGAAGACTTTTTGTGAAGACTGAATGGCAAAACACTCAAAAAGAGAACATTGGACTTTGTAAATTTCTTTTGTCCCCCATACGCACACACACACACACGCACACACACACACACACACACACACACACACACACACACACACAGCTTCTCAATTTGTCCTTTCAATATGTAACATAATTTACTACCATGGCTTTAGCTACCTGAATACTGATGCCTCTCATATTTACATCTCTAGCCCAGAACTATTTTCTGAATACCAACCGCATTTTCAGTTGTCCAAAGGACATTTTTGTATAGAAACACAACTACCTTGACCTCAACAGGTCTTGATATCCCTGCTCAAAAACAAGAACCTCCCTTTCTTTCCTGTACCTGATCTCACTTAATTGCCCTAGTCCCCTCAAGTAAGACTTAGAGAAGTATTTTGATCCTCCCATTCTCTTAGCTACCCATTTCATTTTTATCTAATCAGTTCCAAATCATGTTCATTCTACCTCAAATATGTTTTTTTGCAAATGTATTTCTCTTAGCCTCCTTGAACATCTTAACCATTCTCTGAGCACACAGTGTCCTCTTATGATTCTTTGTCTTTACAGATACTGTTCTCTCTGCTTACAATAGTCTCCCATCCCTTCTTTACCTGGTATGACCCTGCTCATTGTTAAGAGGGCCCAGTAAATTTTATAAGCCAGTACTCATTCCCACTGGAGAACTAATGTTTCTCTTCTCTGTGCACTTACCACATTTCATCATAAATATCAGCTTAGGTATCACTTTTCTCTGCTAAACCATGAGCTCTGTGAAAGCTAAAGCTTCATCTTAATAATCTTTAAAGTCCCAGAACCCGAAACATAATAGTCTGTGGTAACAATTAATAAAGAATGAATGATATAACAACTCTAATTTATCAATTTGTCCTTTAGTGGATCACGTTTTCAGTGTCAAGTTTAGAAACTATTGGCATAATCCTAGATTTTTTTCTAAAACACTTATAGGTTTATGTTTACATTATATTTACATTAAATCTATGATCCATTTAGAGTTTCATGTGTGTAAGTATGAGACTTAAGTCAAGGTTAATTTTTAGGCCAATGGTTGTCCAACTGTTACAGCACCATTTGTTGGAAAGGATATCTTTCCATCGTTTAATTGGTTTTACAACTTTGCCAAAAATAAGTTGGGCATATATGTTTGGGTATATTTCTGTATTTTCTATTTTGTTTTTCTGCATTTCTAGAATAATTGTGTCTGTACCTACAAAAATCTTGATGAGATTTTTATAGACAGTTCATTAAATCTGTGTATTAATTTGGGGAGAATTGATGTATTTACTATGTTGAGTCTTCCAATTCATGAATATAGTGTGCCTCTCCATTTATTTGGTCTTCTTTGATTTTCTTTATCAGCATTGTTGTAGTTTTCAGCCTATTCATCCTACACATGTTCTGCTAGATTAACACCTAAGCATTTCATTTACTTAGCACCAATTTTAAATGGCATTCTAAAAAATTTATTATTTCCACATGTCTGTTGTTAGTGTATGGAATGTGATTGCTTTTTGTGTGTTGATCTTGTATGCTTCAATCTTGCTAAACTTAAGAGTTCTAGGAGTTTCTTTTGTTTGGTTGGTTGGTTTTATTTTTAGATTCCTTGGAATTTTCTACATATGTCATCTGTAAATAGGGACAGTTTTATTTATTCCTTTCCAATATGAATGCCTTTTATTGCTGGATAAAGTATTCTTCATTGTAGATCCTGGGTTTTCATCATATCGAATATTTGTGCCAACCCCTTCTGTCCTGCAGTTTCTTTCGAGAAATCAACTGCCAGTCTTATGGGTGCTCCCTTTTAGGTAACTAACTTCCTATCTTGCTGCTTTTAACATTCTCTCTTTGTATTTAAACTTTGTCACTTTAATTAAATGTGTCTTGGTGTGGGTCTCTTTTGGTTCATCTTTTTTGTTATTCTCTGAGCTTTTTGGGGTTGTATGTCTATTTCCTTCACTAGGTTAGGGAAATTGTCCATCATTATTTCTTCAAATAGCTATTCAATGTCTTGTTTTCCTTCAGGTACCCTTATGACATAGATATTTTTATATTTAATAGTATCCTATAGACTCCTTAAATTATTATTATTACCTTGGCTTCTTTTTTCTTGCCATTCTGATTTGGTGTCCTTGGCTTTCCATCCTCTATATTGGTGGTTCAATCCTCTTCTTCATCCACTCTGTTGATTCCCTCTAATATATTCTTCATCTCTGATCATGTATTCTTCATTTCTGATATATATTCTGATATATATTGGTGGTTCAATCCTCTTCTTCATCCACTCTGTTGATTCCCTCTAATATATTCTTCATCTCTGATCATGTATTCTTCATTACAATTTTCATTTACATTTTTGTTTTTTTATCTCTTTATTAAAGTTCTTGCTGAGTTTATATACTCTTCCCCTAAGTTCATTGAGCATCTTTATAATCAGTGTTTTGAACTCTGCATCTGTGAGATCGCTTGACTCCATTATTCCTGGATCTCAGTTCTGTTGTCTTATATGGTTTCTGCTTCTTTGTCTTCCCATTTTGGCTGCCTTTCTGTGTCTGTCTCTATGTACTAAACAAAGCTTCTAAGTCTCCCAGTCTTATTAGCATGGATTTGTGTAGTAGGTGTTTAGTGGCACAATTGTGAGGGGGGTTCAGCTGCAGGCCAGTTAAGCCCAAACCTGTGCCCCTCCAGGGCCTGTTAAGATTCAGCAAGCAATCCATAGATTCTGTGCTTACAATTGTCTCAAGAAACTACACTAGAAACCGAGGCCAGCTGCCACCATTACGAGTCTTGTCACTGCTCAGCAAGGAGCACCTGATTTGCTAAGGACACACCTGGATGTGGCTTGGGTAGGGCTGCGAGTTGGGGGAAGCAGAGTTTCAGGAATCCTATAGACAGAATAACCTCTGTTATCCAGTTTGTTGATGTCTCAGTTATGGTGACACTGTGTCCACACATGGCGAGGGGGAAGGGAGGGCTCAACAGAGGAACAATGGATACCATCGGCCCTTCTGCCTGGGAGAGAGCCTCACCTCAGGCCCTTGCTCTGACAACCCAGTGTCCCCCTGAAAGTCTCTGGTGACCCCCAAGCAGCTGACCAGGTACTGGTGCTCAGAGAGAGCAGGACTGTCACTGCGAAAGTCCACTTGTGGAGAGGGACCCTTTAAGGGGCCTCTGCAGCTGCCACAGCCTCTGCCTCATTCAGTAGCTTACAAACATGCAGCCTAACTCTTCACTCTCTCCTACCTTCTACTGTTGCAGGGTGATTTCTTGTTCTCTCTCTAGTTATAGTGCTTCTGTTCATCTAGATTCGAGGCGACTTTGCTTGCTGTTTGCTCCATATTTCTGTCACAACTTTGATTTTATTGTAAGATGGATAAACAAATCCTCTATCATCTATGCCATTTTTTCCCTGAGTCGGTTCCTCTGTAGTTTTGTTATAATTTTGCTGTGGTCACTAGAGGAGGCATGCACAGCCACTACCTTCTATGTCATCTTGAATCCTCCTCCAGTAGTAGAATTTTTGTAGACATTCAAGTTGTTAGGGTTCTGCTTTATTTGCCAAGAGTTGTTATCATGAATAGATGTTAGATTTTTCAAATGTTTTTTCTGGATCAATATATGATTGTATGAGTTTTCTTCTTTAGCCTATCAATATATCACATTGACTTATTTTTTACTGAGGCAAAATTGATATATAACATTATGTAAGTTTTAGATATACAGTGTTGTAATTCAACATCTGTATTCTCTACAGAGTGATCACCTCCAAAATTCTAGTTACCACCTTTCACCATACAACTGACCTCCTTCACCCATTTCTTCCCTGCCAATTAGGCAAGAAAAAAGCAATAAAACCACCCAAATTGGAAGGGAAAAAGTAAAACTCTCATTATTTACAGATAACATGATATTTTTATTGATGGACATTGAGGTTGTTTTCATATCTTGGCTGTTGTAAATAATGCTGCAATAAACATAGTGGTGCGTGTATCTTTTTGAATTAGCGTTTTTGTATTCTTTGAATAAACACCCAGAAGTGGAATAGCTGGATCATATGACAGGTCTATTCTTAATTTTTTGAAGAATCTCTGTACAGTTTCCATAGTGGCTGTACCAGTTACATTCCCACTAACAGTGTAAAAGAGTTCACTTTTTTCCACATCCTCTTCAACATTTGTTGTTTATTGTCTTTTTGATAATAGCCATTCTAACAGGTGTAAGGTGATATCTCTGTGATTTGGATTTGGATTTTCCTAATTAGTGATGTTGAACATCTTATCATGTGCCAGTTGGTCGTCTTCTATAACTTCTTAGGAAAAATGTCTATTCAGATCCTCTGCCCATTTATTAATCAGATTTTGTTGTTATTGCTGTTGTTGAGTTCTATGAGTTCTTTACATAATTTGGATATTAACCCCTTGTTGGCTATATGATTGGAAAATATTTTCTTCCATTCAGTAGATTGCTTTTGGTTTTAATAATGATTTCCTTCATTTTTGCAGAGCTTTTTAGTTTGATTTAGTCTTGTTTATTTTTGCTTTTGTTTTCCTTTCTTTTGGAGTTAGATCCACAAAAACATTGCTAAGACTGATGTCAAGGAACTTACTGCCTATTGGGTCTTACAATCAAGTCTTTAATTCATTTTGAGTTAAACTTTGTGTATGCTGTAAGATAGTGGTCTAGTTTAATTATTTTGCATGTGTCTGTCCAGTTTTTGAACACCATTTATTGAAGAGACTTCCCTTTCTCCACTGTTTGTCCTTGATATCTTTATCATAAATTAATTTTTCATATACGTGTGGGTTTATTTCTGGGCTCTCTATTCTATTTTATTGACCAGTATGTCTCTTTTTATGCCAAGACCAACTATTTTGATTATTGTAGCTTTGTAGTATAGTTTGAAATAAGGGAGCATGATTCCTCTGGTTTTATTCTTCTTTTTCAAGATTGCTTTGGCTATTGAAGATTTTTTGTGTTTCTATACAAATTTTAGAATTATCTTTTTCTAGTTTTGTGGGAAAAAATGCCATTAGGATTTTGATAGAGATTGCATTGAATCTATAGATTGCTTTGGGTAGTATGGACATTTTAACAATATTATTTTCTCCAATCCATGAGCACAGAATATCTTTCTGTTTATTCATGTCTTCTTTAATTTCTTCTATTAGTGTCTGATAGTTATTAATGTACAGGTATTTCATGTCCTTGCTTAAATTAATTTCTATGTATTATATTATTTTTAATATAATTGTAAATGGGATTGTTTTCTTAATTTCCCTTTCTGATAGTTCATTATTAATGCATGAAAACATCACAATTTCTGTATATTGATTTTGTATCATGCAAGTTTGCTGAATTCATTTATTAGATCTAACATTTTTGATGGAATATTTAAGGTATTCTATATATAAATATCATGTTATCTGTAAATAATGAGAGTTTTACTTTTTCTCTTCCAATTTGGATGGTTTTTATTGCTTTTTTCTTACCTAATTGCTCTAGTTAAAACTTCCAATACTTTGTTGAATAAAAGTGGCAAGAGTGGGCTTCCATATCTTGTTCCTTATATTAGAAGAAAAGCTTTTAACGTTTCACTATTGAGTATGATGTTACCTGTGAGTTTGTCATGTATAGCCTTTATTATGTTGAGCTATGTTCTCGCTATACCTACTTTGTTGAGGATTTTTTTTAATCATAAATGAATGATGAATTTTGTCAAATGTTTTTTTTCTACATTTATTGAGATTATAATGAGATTTTTATCCTTGGCTTTGTTGATGTGTATATCGTTGATTGATTTGTGGATGCTGAGCCATTCTTTCATCTCTAGAATAAATCCCACTTAATTTTGGTGTATGATCCTTTTAATGTATTGTTGAATTCGGTTTGCTAATATTTTATTTCAGTGTGCATCAACATTCATTAAGGATATTGGCCGATAATTTTATTTTATTTTTTTGTGATGTCCATATCTGGTTTTGGTATCAGGGTAATGCTGGCCTTTAAAATGAATTTGGAAATATTCTTTTCTCTTTGTTTTGGAAGCACTTGTTTGCTAAAAGTAGCCCATGAAACTGTCTTGTCCTGGACTTTTGTTTGTTAGAATGTCATTGACAAATTTTTGAAAGTTGAACCAGCTTTTTACATCACAGAAATAAACCCCACTTGGCCATACTTTATAATTCTTTTTATATATTGCCAAATTCTATATTCTGATATTTTGTTAAGGATTGTTTAAATTAATTATGTCATTATTTATGAGTTTTATAGTTTATATTTTCATACTGCCTTTTTCTGGTTTTCACATCAGGATAATTCTAGCTTTATAAAATGAATTGGGAAGGGTTTTTTCCTCTGATTTTCTGGAAGATATTGTGTAGAACTGGTACTAATTCTTCTTTAAGCATTTGGTAGGATTCTCTTGTGAAACCATCTGGGCCTTAGGATTTCTTTTGTGAGGATTTTTAATTTATGAATAAAATTTTCTTAATAATTATAGAATTATTCAAATGATCTATTTCATATTTGGTAAGTTGTGGCAGCTTGTAGGTTTTAAGAAATTTGTCCATTTTATCTGTTATATTTATGTGTACAAAGTTGTCTTTTTGATGTCTGAAAAGTCTATAATAGCTCTTATTTCATTCCTGATATTGGTAATCTGTATCTTCTCTTTTTTACTTTGTCAGTCTTGTTAGAAGTTTTTCAATTTTATTAGCCTTTTTAAAGAATCAGTTTTTCTCCCATTGATTTTCTCTTATTTTTGGTTTCAATTTCTTTGATTTTACTCTTTTCTATTTTCTGCTTGCTTTGGGTTATTTTACTCTTCTTTTTCTATTTTTTTTTCTGACATGAAGTGTAGGTTTAAGCCTTTTAATCTTTTCAAATAAGCATGCAGTGCCATAAATTTTCCTCTTAACGCTGCTTCAGTAGTGTCTCACAAATTTTGATATGTTGTATTTTCATTTTCATTTAGTTAATGTAGTTTGTGATTTCTCTGGAGAGTTTCTCCAATTCATAGGTTACTTTGACATATTTTGTTCAATTTCCATTTGTTTCCATTATTAATTTCTAGTTTTACTTCATTATATTAGAGAATATACTGTATATGACTTCAATTACTTTAAATCTGTTCAGGTTTATTTTATTGCCCAGGGCATAGTCTATCTTGGTATGTGTTCCACAAGTATTAAAAATAATGTGCATTCTACTGTTGTTGGGTTAGGTCTTCTACAAATGTAGATGAGATGTGGTTGTGGATGGTAGTGTTGAATTCTTCTAAGGCCTAGCTTATCATCTGTCTAGTTGTTCAGTTAATAGCTGAGAGAGGATAGTCAATGTCACCAAATGCAATTGTAGATTTGTCTATTCTTCTTTTTAGTTCTATCAGTTTTGCTCACATATTTTGTAGCTCTGTTGCTTGATGCATACACATTTAGGAGTGCTATGCCATCTTGGTGGATTGCCCTTTAATCACTTTGCAATGATCCACTCCTTCTCCAGTAATTATTTTTGCTCTGAAACCTGATTTATCTGCTGTTAACATAGCCATTTCTTCTTTGTTTTGATTAGTATTTACATGATAAGTTTTCTTATTCTTTTACTTTCAACCTACCTATACTGCTTTGTTTTAAGTCAGTTTCACTTGGCAGTATATACTTGGGTCATGTGTTTTTATCCAACCGCAAATATCTTTCTTTTTTTTTTCACAGAAACCAGATTTTATAAGACATTATAAACCAAATGAAGAAATTAAGAATTTATCCTAACATCAATAATAAGTTCTTTCAATAAAGCAGTGATAGCATTGTTTGTACTATAGAAAGGTACTATTGCTATAGTGTAGTAAATCAACATATTGAAGTGCTGCTTCTATAAGATTTATTTATCTATTTAAAATTTTATTTATTTTTTATGGTGATATTCATTAACAAAATCCGGTAAGTTTGAGGTGTACGATTCAACTGTAAGACATGTATACATATTGCATTATGTGTTCACCTCCTATAGTTAGATTCCTTTCTATCACCACATATTTCACTAATTTTATGCCATCTACTTAACCCAACCTGCTCTACTTATACACTCGGGTAGCCACTAGTATTTTGTCCATGTCCATGAATCTCTGTTTGTTTGTCCTGTTCATTTGTTGCTTTTCGGTTTATATCCCACATATAACTGATATCATGTGATTTTCAACTTTCTCTGTCTGGCTTATTTCGCTTAGCATGATTATCTTGAGGTCCATCATGTTGTTGCAAAAGGCAGTATTTCATCTTTTCTTGTGGCCAAGTAAGATTCCATTGTATATATAAACCACACAGCTTCTTCATCAATCATCTACTGTAGGACACTATGGTCGCTTCCATGTCCTGGCCACTGTGAATAATGCTGCTATGAACATTAGCGTGCAAATATCTTTTCAGATATGAGTTTTCAAGTCTTTGGGGGTAAACACCCAGTAGAGAGATTGCTGGATCATATGGTAGATCAATTCTTAGTTTTTGAGGAACCTTCATACTGTTTTCTATAGTGGCTGTACCAATTCACAGTCCCACCAGCAGTGTATGAGGGTTCCTTTTTCTCTGCATCCTCTCCAACATTTGTTATTATTTGTCCTGTTGATTATAGCTATTCTAATAGGCATGAGATGGTATTGCATTGTGGCTTTGATTTAGCATTTCCCTAATAGCTAGCAATTTGAGCATCTTTTCATATATTTATTGGCCATTTGTATGTCCTCTAGGGAGAAGTGTCTGTTCAGGTCCTCTGTTCATTTTTTGATTGGATCATTCATTTTATTGTTATTTAGTTGTATAATCTCTTTGCATATTTTGGATATTAGGCCCTTATCAGAGGCATTACTTGCAAATATATTTTCCGATTCAGATGGTTGTCTCTTTACGTTGTTGGTGATTTCTTTTGCTGAGCAGAAGCTTTTTAGTTTGATATAATCTCATTCATTTGTCTTTGCTTTATTTCCATTGCCTTTGAGGTCAAATTCATAAAACCCTCTTTAAGTCTAAGGTCCTTGAGTTTCATTCCTATGTTTTCTTTGATATATTTTATTGTTTCAGGTCTGATATTCAGGTCCTTGATCCATTTTGAGATAACTTTGGTGTGTGGTGATAAACAGTCTAGTTTTGTTTTTTGCAGGTGACTTTCAAGTTTTTCCAGCACCATTTATGGAAAAGATATTTCCTTTCTCCACTGTTTGTTTTTGGCATTTTTGTCAAAAATTATTTGCCCACACAAATATGAGTTTACTTCCTCTGGACTCTCGATTCTGTTCCACTGATCTATGTGTCTGTTTTTCTGTCAATACCATGCCATTTTGATTATTGTTGCTTTATAGTATAATTTGAAGTTGGGCAGAGTGATGCCTCCACCCTTGTTCTATTTTTCAGAATAGCTTTGGCAATTCAATGTCTTTTGTGCTTCCATACAAATCTGATGATTTTTCATTTTATTTCATTAAAAAATGCTGATGGGATTTTGATGGGGATTGCATTAAATCTGTATAATTCTTTAAGTAATATGGTCATTTTAACTGTGTTGATTCTTCCAATCTGAGAACACAGAATATCTTTCCATTTCTTTGTATCTTCTTCAATTTCTTTTAATAAGGTCTTGTAGTTTTCGTTATGTTTATTCCTAGATGATTTATTCTTTTCTTTTTCTATTTGCATAGGGAATTATTTTTTTCACTCCATTTTCAACCATTTCATTATTAGAGTATAGGAACACTATAGATTTTTGAACATCCATTTTGTATCCATATTTTGTTTACTTTATTTGCTTATTGTTTCTAGCAGTGTTCTTAGGAAGTCTTTAGGGTTTTCTGTATAGAGAATCATGTCTCCACAAATAGTAACAGTTTAACTTTTTCATTTCCTATTTGGGTGCTTCTTATATTTTTCTCTTGTCTGATTGCACTCACTAGAACCTCCAATGTTATATTGAATAACAGTGGCAATAGTGGACAGCCTTGCCTTGTTCCTGATCTTGGAAGGTTTTTAGTTTTTAGATTTTTACCATTAAGTATAGTGTTGGCTGAGGGTTTCTCATATATGACCTTTATTATGTTAAGGTATTTTCCTTCTATACCAATTTTGTTAAGTGCATTGATCATAAATGAGTGCCATATCTTGTCGAAGGCTTTTTCTGCATCTATTGATATGATCGTATGATTATTATTCTTTAATTTATGCAGTGTATCCCATTAATCGATTTGCATATGTTGAACCATCCCTGTGCCCTAGGAATGAAGCCCACATGATCGTGGTGTATAACATTTTTACTATCTTGTTATGTTTGGTTCACTAGTACCTTATTTAGGATTTTTGCATCTGTGTTCATAAGAGATATTGGTCTGTAGTTTTCTTTTTTGTGTGTTATCCTTACCAGATTTTCATTTCAGGGTAACATTGGCCTCATCAAGTGAGTTGGTAAGTATTGCCTCCTCTTCGATTTTTTCGTAGAGTTTGAGGATAATAGGTATTACATCTTTTTTGAATGTTTGGTAGAATTCACTGGTAAAGCCATCTGGTCTTGGACTTTTACTTTTTGGTAGTTTTTTGATGATTGTTTCAATTTCCATACTGCTGATCAGTCTATTTTCCAATTCTTCTTGATTCAGTCTAGGAAGGTTGTATATTTCTAAGAACTTGTCCATTTCTTCTAAGTTATTAAATTTGGTATTGTAATTTTTCATAGTATTCTTGTATGATTCTTTGTATTTCTGTGATGTCAGTTATAATTTCTCCTCTTTCATCCCTGATTTTGTTTATTTGTATCCTTTTTTATTTTTTAGTGAGTCTAGGTTTGTCAATTTTATTAACGTTCTCAAAGATCCATCTCTTTTATGCATTTTTCTCTATTCTTTTTTGTTGTTTTCAATTTCATTTATTGCTGCTCATATTTTGATGATTTCTTTCCTTCTACTGACTTTAGGCTTCATTTGTTCTTCTATTTTTCATGATGAAGCATCAAGTTGTTTATTTGAGCTCATTCTTGCTTTTGGGGGTATGCCTTAATGATATGAAGATTCCTCTTATGACTGCTTTTGCCGTGTCCCAATTTTTGATATGTTGACCTGTCATTATCATTCATTTCTATGTATCTCTTCATCTCTCTTTTTATTTCTTCTGTGACCAAGTCATTTTTCAGTAGCATGTTGTTTAATTTTCTTTTGTTTGTCGTTCTTCCTGCTTTCTTTTTGCAGTTGATCTCTAATTTCAGAGAATATGGTTGGTATGATTTCAACCCTCATATTTGTTGAGGCTATCTCTGTGTCCCAATATGTGGTCGATTCTTGAGAATGTTCCATGTGCAGTGGAGAAGAATGTATAAGCAGTTGTTTTGGGATGGATGGCTTTGTAAATGTTAATTATGTCCAGTTGGTCTAATGTGTCATTTCAGGATGTTATTCCCTTATTAATTTTCTGTTTGCATGATCTGTCCATATCTGAATGGGGTATTTAGGTTCCCTACTAAGACAGTGTTTTGGTCTGTTTCTCCCTTTAATCCTGTTAGTAATTTCTTTATATATCTTGGGTATTCCTGATTGGGAGCATAGATGTTAATAAGTTGTATGTCTTGTTGTTGTATGATTCCCTTTATCATAATGAAGTGTCCCTCAATATCTTTCTATACCTCTTTTGTTTTGAAGTCTATTTAGTCTGACATTCGTACTGTAACTGCCTCTTTTCTCTGAATGTCATTTCCTTGAAATATCATTTTTTATCCCTTCACTTTGAGTTTATATTTGCCTTTGGAACTGAGATGTGTCTCCTGGAGGCACCATATGCCTATGTTTTTCTTTCTTTCTTTCTTTCTTTCTTTCTTTCTTTCTTTCTTTCTTTCTTTCTTTCTTTCTTTTTTATTCAATCTGCAACTCTGAGACTTTTTATTGGTAAGTTCAATGCATTTATATTTTGGGGTGATTATTGAAATACGAGGTTTTCCTAAAGCCATTTTATCTTTTCCTGTCTGTTAGCTCAGTGTTTCCATTGCTTCCTTGTCCTTCTGTTTCTTTTTGTTGTTGTTGTTGTTTTCGTTTTTTGTGGGTTTTGGGGGGGGGGGATTTTGTGGATTTTCCCTCTGGTCTTTGTAGTTTATGTTATATATTTTGGTTCTGAATCTTTGCCCTATGGTTACTATTTTGAATATGTAGAGGAAAGTGTATGTGTGTGTTTGTTTATGTGTGTGTGTAGATAAATTTATATATATGTATAGTAGTCCATTTTTTTCTGCATGTGCCTTATCTCCATTCCCCTTTGTGAATTTGGATATTTTATCTTCCTCTTTTCTGTTATTATTGTCTCAGTTTGTCTCTATGTATGCTGAACATTAATTACTATCTTGCTATAGCAAATTTCTTCTTATTGTTTAAGCTGTTAATGCCCTGTTCTTGATAAGCATTGTAATCCTCTGTTTCTATCTGCCTGGTAGTTACCTTATCCACAGTTATGTGAAATTTTTGTCATTTTGTTTTAGGTGAGCTGACTCCTTACAGTGTTTCTTGTAATGCAGGCATCTTGGTGGAGTATTGCCTCAATTTTTTTTTTTAATGTCTGGAAAGATCTTTATTTTTTCTTCATTATCCTTGGATGGTACTTCCTTTCATTTTATTTATTTATCTATTTATTTGTGTGTGTGTGTGTGTGTGTGTATGTATGTATGTATGTATGTATGTATGTATGTATTTAATTTTAGTTCCTTTCATTTAATAGTTTGAATATCTGATTCCACTTCTTTCTGGCTTGAAACGTATGTGCTGAGAAGTCCTACGATAACATAATGGGTTTGCCTTTATAGGTTATGGTCTTTTTTCCCTGGCTACCCTGAGAATTATTTCTTTGTCATTGGTTTTTGATCATTTTAATACAATATATCTTGGTGAAAGCCTTTTTGCATTGAAATAATTGGGTGTTCTGTTGACTTCTTGAATTCCAAACTCCAACTCATTCCTTAGATGTGGGAAATCCTCATCAACTATTTGTCTGAAAATGCTTTCTAATCCCTGCTCCTTTTCCTCCCCTTCGAGAATGCCCATTGTTCTTATGTTTCCTCTCCTGATCATATCAGGAAGTTTTTGTATTTCTCTTTCATTAATTTTTATTCTTCAATTTCTCTCTCTGATTTGTTTCTAGATTTCTGTCTTCAACATCACTGATTCTTTCCTCCATTTGATTGACTCTATTTTCCCAAGCTTGATAATTCATTTTTAATCTCTTGCAGTGTATTCTTTATTTCCAAAAGTTCTATTTGGTTCTTTTTGAGGATTTTAATCTCTTTGCTAAAAAATTTATTCTGCTCGTCTCGTTTCTTTAATTTCAGAAATTGTTGATATGAATCATTTTGGATCTCATTGAGTTTTTTTCAGAAGTATCATCCTTAATTCTCTGTCATTTAAATCGCATATTTTTATGTCTGTAAACTTATTTTCTGGAAATTTTTCTCTTTCTTTCAGAGCTGTTTTGTCACCTTGGTTGTTCATAGTGTTAATGGACTATTTCTCCACTTGAGCATTAATGGAAGTTTATTCTGCCTTTTTTTCTAGAAAGAAGATTTATTATATAAAGATCTCTGTTTAGCCTGTTGCTAAGATGTCATTTTTCTTTTTGTTTCCAGAAGGTGGCTTCTAAGCCTCTTGGATTCCTGCTTTATATAAAGCCTTAATAATGCTTTTTTTCCCCCCTTATAAACATTCAACTAAGCTCACTATTCTCAGTCTCAATCCCTGTCAGTGTTAGTGACTATTTTGGTAGGGTCTGCTCAGATTTCTCTGGGGCTCCGTGGTGTTCAGTTTCAGAAGATATGGGGGGAGGTTCTCTCTGGAGTTGGGAATGGGGCCTGTGGCTCAGCCTTGTATTTTGCAACCGTGACTGATAACAACTGTTGCTTCTCTGCTGTCCCCACTTCTGTGTTTTCTGCCCTGGTCCCTGAGCGTTGCCTCTGAGTGGATCTCACAGCTTTTCCAGGCAGGGCTGTTCAGGGAACCTGCCACACCTTCTTCTCTCCCCCTCCTCCTGCAGGGAGCTCAGGCTGCAAGAGGCAGCCTCTTTGTTTCTCCCAATTTACCCCCCAATTCCCATGGTTGTTACTTGTGATAGCTGTTATACACAGGTCCCTTTCTCAGTTGAGTTTGTGTGCAGGATGTGTTTTTATTGAGTTTTAGATGTTCAGCTTATTGTTGTTCCAAGGGGAGAGTTATGAGGATATCCCACTCTGCCATGTTTCTAATGCCACTCCAATCTCTGTATTTTAATTGGTGTATTTAGACAATTTAAATTAATTACTGATATGTTAGGACTTAAGTCTAACATTTTAATTTTTTTTTCTACATACTCTTTGTTTTTCATTTGTTTTCTTTTTTTTTCTACCTTACTTTGGGGTACTTAAATATTTATTAAAGAATATACCATGTATTACTCCCATTTTTATTTATCTCTAGTTTTGTGTATATCTGTTCTTTTAGATTTCTAGTGTTTGCTATAGGTATTACATTATGTATACATATTTTATCTCACTCTATTGGTTTTGCCATTTTACCTGTTTGAGTGAAGTAAAAAAAATTTACATCCCTTTATCCTTTCTTATTTATAGTAAAATTGTCTTCAAAAATTACCCTACATACATTTAGAACCACATCAGTCATTTTTGTAATTCTGTTTTCACCATCAAACATAATTTATGAAACTCAACAGGAAGGAAGTCTATTGTTTTTACACGTGTATTTTTTCAGGGTTTTTTCTTCCTTCCTGATATTCTAAGATTCCTTCTTTTGTCATTTCCTTTCTGTTTAGAGAATGACCTGTAGCCATTCTTTTAGAATAGGTCTGCTAATGATGAATTTTCTTGGTTTTCCTTCATCTGAGAATGTCTTAACTTCCCCTTCATTCCTAAATGATATTTCCTCTGGAGATAGGATTCTGGCTTGACAGTTCTTTTCTCCCAGGAGTTAAAATATATTGTGCCACTTTCTTCTGGCTGCATCTACTTATGATTAAAAACCATATATCTTTCAAATTGTTTTTTTCTATATAGGTAAGGTATCACTTCTCTCTCTCTCTCTCTGCTTTCAATATTATTTCTTTGTCTTTAGCTTTCAGACATTTGACTAAAATGTATCTTGGTACGAATTTGAGTTTATCATGTTAAGCTTTGCTTAGCTTCTTGATAGTAGATTCATGTCTTTTTCTAAATTTGGGTATTTTTCAGACATTATTTGAGTTTTTTGTTGTTGGTTTTTTTTTTGTTTTGTTTTGTTTTTTTTGTTTTGTTTTTTTTAGCCCTACTCTCTTTCTTCTCTCCTCCTGGGACTCTGATGCCATTAATGTTACATCGTTCATTATAGTTCCATAGATCCCTGAGGCTGTTTTTATTTTTTCAGTCTATTTTCTTCTGTTTATATTGAGTCATTTTATTGTCTGTTTTTAAGTTCACTGAGTCTTTTGTCCTTTCCATTCTTCTGTTGAAAGTATTCTCTTTTTCTTTATAGCTTTTTTTTTCACCAAGATTTTCTATTTCATTGATGAGAATTTCTATTTTTTAATTTGTTTCATGCATGTCGGTAATTGCTCACTGAAGAATTTTTATGATGGCTTCTTTGTTTTATGACTCTAACATTTCTGGTATCTTGATGTTGGTATCTATTGATTACCTTTAATCATTCAAAGATCTTCCTGGTTCTTAGTATGATGAGTAATTTTCAATTGAATCTACACATTTTGAGTATTATGTTATGAGACTTTGGATCATATTTAAACTTTCTGTTTTAGGTGGCTTTCCTTGACACCACCCTGACAGGAGAAAGTGTTTTCTGACTCATTACTACCACATGAAGGTAGAAGTTCAGGTTTCTTACTTGGAATTTATATGTGTATATATATATATATATATATATATATATATATATATATATATATATATTCTTTACCTTGGGAGAGAAGCTCAATAATACCTCCCTTGCTTGGAGGCCTCCTTGCTGCTCCCCAAGCGGCCTCTTCTGAAACCACAGAGAAGAAAGAGGCCTAATTACTGCTGGACAGTGATGGAAGGTCTTACTCTCCATTAGGCCTCTTCTGACACCACCTCATTAGAGAGTGGCTTCTTGTTACTGCCAGGTAGGAGTGTATATCCATGCTCCCTACTTTGTCTCCATTGACATTGTGGGTAGAGAAGGACTTGCTACCACCAAGCCATGGCAGAAACACCTTTTCTGCCACCTCTTTGGCCATTGCAATGTTATAGCCTAGCCAGTCTAGTCTCCCCACTTGGCCTTTGTTGACATGAGTGGGGATGGGGCTACATTTTTTCTGAAGTCTTTGGCTAGAATAGATCAGTTATTGTCTGAAAGTTTTCTGCCTTGCTAGGCAACCCCTTTCCTGGTTCTCTAGATGGAGAGAGCAGTCTTTTGTTGGGACTTATTTTGTCTGTGCCTATTCACATTTCCAGGTTATTGCTTCTCATCTCCAAACCTGGGATATATAAAGTAAAAAATAAATAAATAAAACACAGGGAACTTACCACCATGTTGTTCTTCCCAACCCAGGGTCCTTAGCCATTCTTCCTTCTTAATGTAATGGAAGTCTTCTTTATTATACTAAAACTCTTCTAATTGGATTATTTGTTTTATGCTCTTAAGTTTTAAAATGTTTTTATAAATTCTAGATACTACTACTTTATTAGATATGTGATTTGCAAACATTTTTTCCTAATGAGTGATATCAGAAGAAAAAGTGGAAGCCTCAGTAATTCTAAGTTTTCATCCTGAGATTTATAAGCTTTATCTACCCATACCTTTAATAAATTCAAAATTAAATAAATGTCTAAATTGAATAAATTTTTCTAAAAACCAAATGTCCTGAAAAAAAAGTAGACAAAGACCTTTGCCCTTCACAAAAATAATTCAAAATGGATCATATAAAATATAAAACTAAAACTTTGGGAAGATAATATAAATGAAACCTTAGAGTACCTTGGGTAGGACAGTGACTTTTTAAATACAACACCAAAGGCATGATTCATGAAAGAAATAATTGATGAACTAGAATTCATTAAAATTGAAAACATATGCTTTGTGGAAGGTAACATCAAGAGAATAAAAAGATAAGCTACTGGGATAAAATACTTGAAAAAGATACATCTGATAAAGGACATTTATCCAAAATATACAAAGAACTCTTAAAATACAACCTTAAAAACAACACAAAAAAGGGCCAAAAACCAGAGCAGACAACCCACCAAAGAATATATACAGATGGACAATAAGCATATGAAAAGATGCTCTATGTCACATCATCAAGGAAATGCAAATTGAAACAACAATGAGATATAACTACACACCTGTTGGAATAACCAATATCTGGAACATTGACAATACCAAATGTCAGCAAGGATGTGGAGAAACAAGAACTCTAATTCACGATTGTGGGAATGCAAATGGTATAGCCACTTTGCAAGACAGTTTGGAGGTTTCTTACAAAACTAAATATACTCTTACCACGTGAGCCAGCAATTAAGCTCCTTGGTATTTACCCAAAGGAGTTGAATACTTACATCAACATGAAAACATGCACATGATGTTTATGGTAACTTTATTCATAATTTTCAAAACTTGGAAGCAACCAAGATGTCCTTCAGTGGGTTAATGGATAAATAAACTGTGGTACATCCAGACAATGGATTGTTATTCAGTGATAAATAAAAAATCTATGAAGCCATGAAAAGACATAGAAGAACTTTAAATGCATATTACTAAGTGAAATAAGCTGATCTGAAAAGGCTACATGTTGTATAATTCAAATTATATAACAATCTAGAAAAGGCAAAACTATGGACATGGTAAAATGATCACTAGTTACCAGAGGTTGGGGAGTGGGAGGATGGAATGAATAGGCAGAGCACAGAGGATTTTTATGGTAGTGAAAATATTCTTTATGATACTTTAACAGTGGATATTGTCATTATACATTTGTTCAAACCCATAGAATGTACAGCACCAAGAGTAAACCCTGATGTAAACTATGGGCTTTGGATGATTATGATGTGTCAATGTAAGTTCATCAATTATAACAAATGTACAATATTTGATACTGTTAATGGGGGAAGTTATACATGTGGGACAGATGGTAAATCTCTGTACCTTCCTCTTAATTTTGCTGTAAACCTAAAACTACTAAAAGAAATAAATTCTTTTTAAAAATCCAATGTCTTTATTGAAATAGTTAAACTAAACAAACCTTAAGCACCAAAGGTATTTCTTTTAGCTATAAAAGAAACATAGATCTTGAAGATGTTCAGTATGCCTCACTTGTCCTTATTACTTCACAGTTTCTTCAAGCCCCAATCCTAAACTTGGATACTAATGAGTATGCCAACCCTGAATCTTAATTCAAGAGTCAAGATCCCTTCAGGAGATTTGTCTCTGAACTGCCAGCTTTCTGGACTTCAGGCCAGTTTCTATTTTGAGTGAAAGCTCCAATCTTGCAAGGGTGCATTGATTGCTTTCCAGCTAATCATAGGAAAAGCATTGGTTGGCCATTCTGGCATCCTAGTTCAGCTAAAAATGATTATGACTTTGTCTTCTAATACAAAGGTACATTCTTCCTTTTTTTTCTGCGATGAGGGTGCAGAATATCTTTTAACTTTTTAAAGTATAAAGTTAATATTTTGTACAACTTGGTACAACTTTAAAAAGTTGTACAGGGTAGGTTTTCTCTCTAGAGGAAAGACAAGAATATCACCTGCCCTTCCCTTTCTCTCAGTCATAAAATTTGTTTGATTTAAATTTACACACAGTGAAAGTTACTTGCCTAAGACTGTCCATCTTTACACTCCAGGAGTAGATTTCTTAAAGCACCAGTGGCCCTTGCAACATAATGGAACATTTTGAACAAAAATTAAAAACTAGTTTTGGTGCATGAATTTTACATATTAGCATTTTTTTCTCTCTGAAAAATAAAGGAAAATTTAAGGATGAGTGGAAGAGGGCACTCATAAAGTGATGGGAAGTATGGCTGATATCTTATATGTGATTCAGGATCACTGTTGTGATGAGTCCCCCAGAATAGAGAGAATTGCTAGAAGCCCATATTCAGGCCATAGTCAAAAGAATTTCTTCTTTTCCCATTACTTACCAGGGTAAATACTGGAAACAGCCACTGGGTTGACACAGCTGAACAAGGAGAATTGTTCTGTATTGCCTGTGAATTATATCCCATGATTTGAGTAGCTTGCATGGCCTGAAACTTCATGTGATCATGAGAATAGTTCTACAAAATATGTATTATATGAATCAACCAAGCCTCAAAATGAACATTTCAGTTATCTAAAGCCACATAGCTAAAAAAGTATGAGGGCTGGGACTCAAATTCAACTCTGTGTATGAATCTAGAACTGTTTCTTTTCCCTGTATCAACATTGCTGAGTTTGAGGGTATTCTGGTCATTGGGATTATCATAGTCATTTACTCAGTAGTTAGACTGAAATGTTAAGACCAGTAAGGGATAAACTATGTTCTCCCTAGGGATTTAAATTCAGGCTGAAAGGTTTTTCCAAGGTGTCTTCCCACCTAAGTGTGAAGAAGTTCAACCAGATCATAATTACTTTTAGATTTGATAGGTGCTGTGTAAATGTTAGTTTTGCCTCTATCCTAACACTTACTGTGGGTCAGACACAGTGCTAACAGTTCTCAAGTACTTTACATGTACATGTACTTTAATAATTACAGCTTCCTTATGCAGTATAAAGATGACTATAACCCCATATTGTAGATAAGGAGATTGAGATACAAAGAAATGAAGTAACAGACATGTCTGCTATCTCATAGCTAAGACAGTCTGACTCCAAATGTAGTTTGCTCTCTATAACACCTCAGTTGGTACCTACCTACCTACCTACCTACTTTGCTTCTGTTTCAGTAATATTTTCAGAGGTTTTAAATTCAATATTTTCAGCAAGATCTTCAAGAAATCCTTGTATGACTTTAAAAAGCCTTAGGCTATGCAAGCTTTCTCTTTTACCTCCCCCTGTGAGTATTATCCTCAGCAGTAACCTTGTACCCCAGTAGAGTCCAGAGCAAAAGGAAGTGTGAATTGGTCTGAGAGGATAATTGAGTCTTTCTCAGTCACTTAGGCTTTAGCTTTGCCTTTATCCTGGTTGTTTGCTAGTCTTGAGAGAAAAATAAACTGAGTTAATTGGCTCTTGGATACAGTAACAGTTAAAGTTCTAGGTAAATAACTACTTCATGAGAAAGTACATATATGCAACTGAACTGATGGTTTTTGTCTTCTTATATTAACACAACCAACAGCCATCTATTGCGTGACAACATCTTCTTTTCTGACCTGAAGTTGGATCAATCTCAGTCAGCAGGAAAATGTTGTCATTTGTATTCTGCATTCTTTCTGTTTGTTTGTTTATTTGTTTGTTTTGTTTTGTTTTGTTTTTGAGGTGTGCTATGTTTAATAAAGCATGCATTCGGAGATACTGAAAAATAAAATTTTAATCTGGCCTTTTTCTCCCAATATATTTAACTTGTCCCAAAAGTGTGTGTGTGTGTGTGTGTGTGTGTGTGTGTGTATACATGTGTGTGTTTCAGATCAAGTATCACTGAAGAAGTTGACACCTCATTATGTGTAGGTTATTGCATTTGAGTAACAAAATCTCCCTTAAATGATATATATACTATGTGTCAAAAAATTAATTCACTTCATGTGTGTATGTTTTCATTTCATACATCTTTAATAAGAAAAGATATCCTGGTAAATTAGTTTATAGTGCTTCTAAATAATAAATCATAAATACAAATAAAACATATAAAATATGCATATTTTAGAGTCATTTATATGTTAATTAACCTTCTGCGCTTTTGCGATAATTTTTACTATTGTCATTTTTGCTTGCAGTCAAACCATAATTCGTTTTTGGAACACACGATGCATAATTATAAATTTAATATAGCACCCTATTGTATCTTACCTCCCTTTACATTATGGCACAAGCTTACTTCGGGGACACAAAGGTACTTTCTCTCATTATTTATAGTAACTATAATTATACACTAAACCTGAGATATTAATATATTATTATTTACTTTTTTGTTAATTAGAACTTTTCTTATATTAAGACTATAGAAAAATAATGTTTATAATTCAACTAAGAGCTGTGAGACCCTATTTTAAAAATGAAAGAAAGGAATCTCTTTCATGGTGGATAGAACAATGAAGTTAGGGGATTTTAATTCTAGGTTCTAAGTACTCAGTGGAAATAGTAGAAATACTACTGGGCAAGTCTTTAACCACCTTACAGTTTTTCCTTATGGGTATTTCAAGGCAATAGCTCTCACCTAACAGAGATCTTATAAGGATTAAATAATACTTCATGAGAAAGGGCCTAGAGCAGTACCTGATACTGGGTACATAGCCAGTGTATGTGTATTGTTTTTAATATGGCATTTGAAAGTTAAAAAGAAAGTAGCCATTTTTTATATATTAATTCACCAAATGTGTCTTTCTATAGCAAGTTTTCATGATATAATTTCATTGATTTAATACATATTTTTGAGTTTGAGTATTTAGCATGTCCATAGCAGTATGTTAAACAATATGGTAGGAATCAGCGGCACAGGAGTATGCTCTAGCCTTAAACTCTGATGGAAAGAGATAAAACATATATAGATAAAATGGTTAAGCAAAGAGGTACATGATAGTCAAAATGAGAGATTCTAGCCACCAGTGATTATAAAGATTGGAATAAGATCACAAATAGCTAGGTTCCAGATTATCATTTTCAACCACATGTAACACTTCTCCACCAAGTTGTCTCTTAGACACATCCTAATCTATCATGCCCAAGCTGATTCTAAAGTACATATGGAAATTTAAGTCTGTAAGATTAGTCAGGAAAGGGCTGAAAAATAAGAATAAGAAAGAAAAAAGGGACCAGTCCTGTTAAAACATTTTATAAAAGTACAGTAATTAAAAGTTTGGTATTAGGAAATGAATAGACAGATCAAAGGACCATAATTGAGTCTAGAAATCATTCCAAATACATATTAGTATATTATTTTTAATGTATGGTTTTATTTCACAATATTAAAGATCTTTGTAAGCAAAGCACAAGGGAAGCTATGAAAGAAAAAACTGTTAAACTTGACTACAGAAAAGTTATAATTTACAGCACCATAAAAACACATAAACAAAATTCAAAGACAAAAAACTGGGAAGAAGCTTTTGCATTTGATATGGGAAAGGGCTGATTCCCTTAATATATAAAGAGCTCTTGACATTGAAATTTGCTAAGGAAAATACCAACAAGCTATTATAAAAGAAAAAAAGGACCTAAACAGACAGTCTGGAGAAAAAGAAAGTTGCCTTATAAAAATAAAGGAAAAGATGCTCAACAGCACTCATAATTAAATAAATATAGATTGATTTAAGCAACAACTCTCACCATAAGCGAAAACTTTCACCTATCAGAATGGCAACAAAGCAATTAATATATATATATTTGGCTATCATGTAGAGAAATGCATAACTTGTACCTTGCTATATATATTGCCACGTAAAATGTGATCTTAGAACCAGCAGTATCTCTATCAACAAAGAGCTTATTAAAAATGCAGCCCCATTCCATACTTACTAAATCAGAATCTACATTGTAATGAGATCTCTAGGTCTTTTATTTTCATGTGAAAATTTGAAAAGTACAGCTCTAATATATTGTTGGTGGAAGTGCAAATTAGCATAACCTCTTTGAATTTCAGGGACTTTACCACAATTAGACATTTGTATACTCTTTGAATCAGAATTCCACATGTAGGAATCTATCTAACAGATATAATCATGTATGTGTGTAAAGAAGTGCAAAGATATTTATTGCAGAATTATTTGTACTAGCAAAAAATTAGAAACAACCTCAGTGTTCATTAATTGGGTAACATGTAAATAAACTATGAAAAAAATTCACAGTGCAGTACTATACAGTTAAAAATATTAATTCATATTAAAAATCTGTGAAAAAGTACATGCAGATATGAATTTATCTCCAGGATATATTGTTAAGCATAAGCAACAAGGTTATGAACAATATTCTAATATACTTTTTTGTGTGTTTTATTATTATAATTCCATTTTTACACATAATGTGAGGCAGAGATATTAAATAACTAGCCTGGGGTTAAAATGGTGGATGCAGATCCAGACAGTCTGGTTTCCAGGGCTTATGCTTTTAACATTATGCCATACTGCTGCTCAAGGATAAACAAGAAACTGTTAACTGTGGTTCTCCTGGAGTGTGGGAGACTCTTTTTTCATTGTATATGTTTTTATATTGTTTGAATGGTTTGCCTTCTGCAAGTATTACTTTAAAACAATGATACTTAAAAATCAACTTGTCCAAATTTGGAATAATTCCCCTCTATTTTGCTGCAATTAGTGACAAGATGAATTATTTATTGAAGTGAAAAAATCTGGCAGATACCCTAGACTCCCCCTCTTCTTTCTCCTCTTATCTGTCTAAACAGGAGCAAAGATTTATTGATTCTCGTGTGAAGTCAGTAAAACATGGTGGAATGAGAGACATCCCCAGACCTCTCCCTTTAAAACAGCAATAAACTAAATATCTAAAACTCAACAAAAGACACCCAAACTACACACCAGCATGTCTGAGCATGGGTTCTGCATATAGGAGCTACACAGGAATTGAAAAAAAAAAACTAGATGAGCAGAGTGAATTTTTTAGCAAGGAGATTGAAACCCTCTAAAATAACCAAATAGACCTTCTGGAGATAAAGAACATATTGCAAGAATTGAATAAAGAAACAGCAACCTTGGGAAATAGAGTCAACCAAATGGAGGAAATAATCAGTGAAATCGAAGACAGAAATCTAAAAATGAATGAGAAGAGAGAAACAAAGAATGAAAACTAATGAAAGAGAACTACAAAAACTTCCTGATATGATCAGGAGAAGAAACATAAAAATAATGGGCATTCTCGAAGGGGAGGAAAAGGAGCAGGGATTAGAAAGCATTTTCAGACAAATAGTTGATGAGAATTTCCCAAATCTAAGGAATGAGTTGGAGCTTGGAATTAAAGAAGTCAACAGAACACCCAATTATCTCAATCTCAAAAGGCCTTCACCAAGACATTGTATTAAAATGATCAAAAATCAATGACAAAGACAGAATTCTCAGGACAGCCAGGGAAAAGAAGACCGTGGCCTATAAAGGAAAACCAATTAGGTTATAGTCAGACATCTCAGCACAAACTTTACAAACCAGAAATGAGCAGAATCAAATATTCAAACTATTAAATGAAAGAAATTACAGCCAAGAATAATGTATTCATCTAAGCTTTCCTTTACAAATAAAGGAAAAATAAAGACCTTTCCAGACATAAAAAAAAAAAAAATTGAGAGAATACTCCACCATGAGACCTGCATTACAGGAAATACTGAAAGGAGTCAGCTCACCTAAAACAAAATGATAAAAAAAAAAATACACAACTGTGAGTAAGGTGACTATCAGGCAGATAGAAACAGAGAATTTCAAACTTTACTAAGAATAGGGCATTAACAATAGCTTAAACAATAATAAGGAATTTGCTATAGCAAGATAGTAATGAATGTTTGGCATACATAGAGACAATTGAGAGAACAATAACAGAAAAGGAGAAGATTCAAATATCCAAATTCGCAAAAGGGAATGGAGATAAGATACATGCAGAAGAAAATGGACTCGTGTGTGTGTGTGTGTGTGTGTGTGTGTGTGTGTGTGTGTGTACATGCATACACTTTCTTCTACATATTCATCATGGTAGCCATAGGCCAAAGATTCAGAATTGGAGTATATAACATAAAACTAGAAAGACCAGAGGGAAAATCCACAAACCCTCCAGATACACAACAACAAAAACAACAACAAAAACAAAAACAGAAGAAAAAAAGCAATGGAAACATCGAGATACCAGAAAGCAAAATATAAAAGAACTTTAGGAAAACTTCATGTTTCAATAATCATCTCAAATATAAATGCACCAAAATTACCAACACAAAGCTCAAAGTTGCAGAATGAATCAAAAGAGAAAACCCAAGCATATGCTGCTTTCAGGAGACACATCTCAGTTCCAAAGGCAAATACAGACTCAAAGTGAAAGGGTAAAAATTGATATTTCAAGCAAATGGCATTCAGAGAAAAAGGTACTTACAGTACAAATATCAGACAAAATAGACTTCAAAATAAAAAAGGTAAAGAAAGATACTGAGGGACACTTCATCATGGTAAAGGGAATCATATACCAAGGATGTCTATGCTCTGAATCAGGGAGCCTCACAATATATAAAGAAATATATTCAAAAATTATTAACAGGACTAAAGAGAGAAACAGACCAAACACTATCATAGTAGGGGACCTAACTACTCAAATGTTGGATATGGACAGATTAACCAAACAGAAAATTAATAAGAAAACAACATCCAATTTGATGCATTAGATCAATTGACATAACTGATATTTACAGAGCCTTCCATTCTTCTCCACTGCACATGGAACGTTCTCAAGATCGAGAACAGACTGCGACACAGAGATAGCCTCAATAAATATAAGGGGGTTAAAATCATACAAACCATATTAGATCATGCTTTGAAATAGAGATCAGCTGCAAAAAGAAAACAAGAAGAACCTCAAATACAGGGAGATTAAACAACATGCTACTGAAGAATAACTGAGTCAGAGAAGAAATAAAAAAAGAGATCAAGAGATACATACAAATGAATGATAATGATAGGACAGTATACCAAAATTTTGGGACATGGCAAAAGCAGTCATAAGAGGAAACTTCATATCATTACAGGCCTACCTCTATAAATAAGAGCAAGTCTAAATAAACAACCTAATACTTCATTAAAAAAAAAAAAACTAGAAAAGGAAGAACAAGTGAAACCTAAAGTCAGCAGAAGGAAAGGAATATTCAAAATTAGAGCAAGAATAAATGAAACTGAAAATAAAACAAAGCAAAAAAACAATAGAGAAAATAAATGCATCAAAGAGCTGGTTCTTTGAGAATGTTAATAAAATTGACAAACTTCTGGCTAGACTCACTAAATAAAAAGAGAAAGGACACAAATAAACAAAATCAGGGATGAAAGAGGGGAAATTACTACTGATATCACAGAAATACAAAGGATCATACAAGAATACTATGAAAAAATATATAACACCAAATACAATAATCTAGAAGAAATGGAAAAGTTCTTAGAAATATACAACCTTCCTAGACTGAATCAAGAAGAACTGGAAAATCTAAATTGACTTATCATCAGTATGGAATTGAAATAATCATCAAAAAGCTACCAAAAAGTAAAAGTCCAGGACTAGATGGCTTCACCAGTAAATTCTACCAAACATTCAAAGAAAATTTAATACCTATTCTCTTCAAACTCTTCCAAAAGTGGAAGAGGAGGCAGTACTTCCCAACACATTTTATGAGGCCAGTATTACCCTGATTCCAAAACCTGGTAAAGATAACACAAAAAAAGAAAACTACAGACCAATATCTCTTATGAATACAGATGCAAAAATCCTAATTAAGATACTAGTGAATTGAATACAGCAACATATTACAAAGATTATAAATCACAATCAAGTGGGTTTCATCCCAGGGGCACAGGGATGGTTCAACATACACAAATCAATGAATAGGATACACCACATAAACAAATTAAAAAATAAGAATTATACCATCATATCAATAGATAAAGAAAAAGTCTTCAACAAGATATGGCACCCATTTATGATCAATGCACTTAACAAAATTGGTATAGAAGGAAAGTACCTTAACATAATAAAGGCCATATATGAGAAGCCCTCAGCCAACACTATACTTAATGGCAATAAACTAACAACCTTCCCTCTAAGATCAGGAAAAAGGCAAGACTGTCCACTATCGCCATTGTTATTCAATATAACATTGGAGGTCAGAGCAAGTGCAATCAGGCAAGAGACAGACATAAAAGGCATCCAAATAGGAAATGAAATCAAAACTGTTGCTATTTGCAGAGACATGATTTTCTATATAGAAAACCCTAAAGACTCCCCAAGAACACTGCTAGAAACAATAAGCAAATACAGTAAACAAAATCTGGATACGAAATGGATGTGCAAAAATCCATAGTGTTCTTATTCTTTAATAATGAAATGGCCGAAAATGAAGTGAAAAAATAATTCCTTATGCAATCACAACAAAAAGAATAAATCATCTAGGAATAAATCTAATGAAACAAGTGAAGGACCTATAAAATGAAAACTATAAGACCCTATTAAAAGAAATTAAAGAAGATACAAAGAAACAGTAAGATATTCCGTGTTCTTGGATTGGAAGAATCAACACAGTTAAAATGACCTTTTTACCTAAAGCATTATACAAATTTAAGGCAATCCCCATCAAAATTCTATTGGCATTTTTTAAAGAAATAGAACAAAAACCCATCAGATTTGTATGTTAGCACAAATGACGATGAACTGCCAAAGTTGTCCTGAGAAAAAAAGAATGAGTTTGGAGGCATCACTCTTCCCGACTTCAAATTATACTACAAAGCAACAATAATCAAAATGGCATGGTACTGGCAGAAAAACAGACATATGGAACAGAACTGAGAGTTCAGAAGAAATAAACCCATATTTATACGGGCAAATAATTTTCGACAAAAAAAGCCAAAAACATACAATGGAGAAGGAAAGCCTCTTCAATAAATGGTGCTGGGAAAATGGGAAAGCCACCTGCAAAAGAATGAAACTAGACTGTTGTCTATCACCACACACAAAAATTTGCTCAAAATGGATTAAGGACTTGAATATAATGCCTGGAACAATAAAATACATAGAAGAAAACACAGGAGCTAAACTCAAGGACCTAGGATTTAAAGAGGATTTTATGATTTTGACCTCAAAGGCAATGGAAGTAAAAGCAAAGATAAATGAATGGGACTACATCAAACTAGAAAGCTTCTGCTCATCAAAAGAAATCATCAAGGTAAAGAGACAACCATTTGAATGGGAAAATGTATTTGCAAGCAATGCCTCTGATAAGGCCCTATGTCCAAAATATACAAAGAACTCATACAACTCAATAACAACAACAACAATAACAACAACAACAACAACAACAACAACAACAACAACAAAAAGATCCAATCAAAAAATGGCAGAAGACTGGAACAGACACATCTCCTTACAGGACATACAAATGGCCAACAAATATTTGAAAAGATGCTCAACATCGCTAGCTATTAGGGAAATGCAAATCAAAACCACAACGAGATACCATCTCATACCTGTTAGAATAGCTATAATCAACAGGACAAGTAATAACAATTGTTGGAGGGGATGTGGAGAAAAGAGAACCCTCATACACTGCTGGTGGGACTGAGTCACTATGGAAAACAGTACGGAGGTTCCTCAAAAAACTAAGAATTGATCTACCATATGATCCAGCAATTCTTCTACTGGGTATTTATCCCAAAGTCATGAAAACTCATATCCAAAAAGGTATTTGCACGCCAATGTTCATAGCAATATTATTCACAGTGGCCAGGACATGGAAGTAATTGAAGTGTCCTATGATAGAATGGACGAAGAGCTGTGGTACATATGTACAATGAAATATTAATTACTCAGCCACAAGAAGAGATGAAATACTGCCATTTGCAACCACATGGTGGGACCTTGAGATAATCATGCTAAGTGAAAAATCAGACAGAAAATGTTGAAAATCACATGATATCACTTATATGTCGAATATAAACCTAAAAGCAACAAATAAATGGGACAAACAAACAGAGACTCATGAACCAGGACAATTGACTAGTGGTTACCTGTGGGTAGGGGTAGGAGGGGAGGTAGACGGACTAAGGGGGTTCAAATATATGGTGACAGAAAGAAATCAACTATGAGAGGTGAACAGAAAGTGTAAATATATATATGCCTTACTGTTAAAATATACAGCTGAAACATTGGATTTTGTTAACCATTGTTATCATAAATAGAAAACTAATTAATAAAAAATAAAAATTAAATTTAAAAAGATTTATTGATTTTCAAATATGCCTCTTTACTCTATCCCAAAATTATAGATCACTTACTTCTTAATTGGTCTACCTGTGGTATTTTTTTCTCTCTACATAATTCTAACAGACTAATCTTTCCAAAATGTATATTTGGTTCTGCCAGTTTCTTGCTTAAAGTCCTTCAGTGACTCCCCAGTGCCTGTGGGAAAAGTTCAAATTCATTAACATGACAGCCTAGATCTTTCATATTCTAGTCCCGCCTGCATCTCTAGTCTTACCTCCCATCACCCCTCCTCATACATTCTACCCACAGGACACCATTTTTTGCCTCACATTTCTATAATTTTCACATGGTATTCCTTCTACAGAATTATCTTTCATCTGGGTCAATACCTATCCCTTCTTCAAGACTAGACCTTAAACAGGGCCTCATTTATGTAGATTTCTCTGGCTGCAAGCTTTAGACCTTATGCATTCTATACTGGGCAGGTCAGGATACCCTGACATTCCATGGTCTGTCAGTGTGTCACAGGAAATAACTCCAGTATCAAAGCACTCCTGCCTGAATGCTGTACATTCACACTCCTTTTGGACCCTAACATGAATGCAGTATCCCATCAACCTGCTTCTCTAGTTCTCCCCATGGCTACTAGTTCAGGGTCTTTTTTCAGGTCTCTCATAAACCCCCAGCACTATTTTTCCAATCCAAGAACATGGAATATCTTTCCTTTTTTTTTTTTTTTTTGTATCTTCTTCAATTTCTTTTTGTAGTGTCTTAAGGTTTCCATTGTATAGTTCCTTCACATGTTTTTGTTACATTTATTTCTAGGTCTTTGTTGTTCTTGTAATTGCAAAAGGAATTATTTTTTCACTTCTTTTTCTGACACTTCATTATTAGTATAGGAACACTATGGATTTTTGAACGTTGATTTTGTATCCAGAGACTTTACTGTTGCTTATTGTTTCTAGTAGTGTTCTTGTGGAGTCTTTATGGTTTTCTATATAGAGAATCATGTCATCCACCAATAGGGACAGTTTTATTTCTTCATTTCCTATTTGGACGCCTTTTATATCTTTGTCTTGCCTGATCGCACTTGCTAGGACCTCCAATGTTATATTGAATAACAGTGGTGATAGTAGACAGCCTCAGTGCAGACTTTTTAAAAACCTTGGTCTCTAGTAGACACAGGGTTTATTCCTATCACTCTTACAAATAAGTCCAGAGTCCTTAAAATAACTCACTCAACTGGCCTCTGGCTCATTCCTTACCCTCATTTCCTACCCCTCTTTGCCTTGCTTATTCCACTCTAGTCACATTAGCTCTCATGTTGTTCTTGGACCATGGCAAGCTGATTCTGTCTGAGACCATTGCCCTTGCTGATGCCTTGGCCTAGAATACTCTTCTTTCAGATACTTACTGGGCTCCTTCCTTGATTTCATTTAGGTTGCTGCTCAGATATCATCTCCTAACAGAGGCCTTCTCTGACCACATTCTCTGAAATAGCATTGGCCTCACACACCACTGTCAGTCAGTCTTCCCTTTACCCTGCTTTCTCTGTTTTCATAGCACTTATCACTACCTGACATTATATATTTACATATATAAATATAGAAATGAGGACTGAGGTCTTGTCTTTCTTGTCTGCTTTGTCCTCAGCACCCTGTACAGTGTTTGCTTAGCTCTCAGTAACTAACAACTAAATGAGGTAGTCAATCAATAAATGAATGAATTTAGTGCTAGTACCTGCATAGAAGGGGATATGTAACAAATTCTGTTCATTCCTAGAATTTTGAATACTTTATAATTTCATTCGATGATTATGTCTTTCAGCTTTAGCATTTTCAAATTAAAATTTTATCCATGTATGGGTTTTATTTAATTTTACAAAGACCACCTTGACGAAATGTAAAATCCAATTTAAGTCAAGTCCAAGTTTCAAAGAAATAGATGATTTGTTTGTTTGCTCTCTATTCTAAGGGGAAGGGATGTGTATGATTAAATGTGTGTCTGTGGGAGAGGTAGAGAGAGGAAGAGGAAGGGAGGGAGGGAGGGAGAGGGAAAGAGGAAGAGAAGGAGAGAAAAGAGAGGAGAGGAAATTGGGTAGGGCATGGGTTAGGGGGATGGTGGGAGTAAGTTAGCTGGGTGGGAATAGCGAAGTCCATGTTCCCCAGAAAGAAAATAATTCCCTTTCAATTATAGCATTTTTCCCCTAAACAAATTGTTTCAAAATCCTTTTAAAAACCTGAAAACCAAAATAATGAAAAGCTCCATGAACTAAAGGTACATCAGAGCAGGGATTTCTTAGGGGCTCATGCAGAACATTATGGAACGATATGAGAGTCTTTATGAAGGGAAACTTCAGAAGGGAGGTAAATATATGGCCACTGCTTACCAGCTCATATATTCCTCCACCAAGAGAAGCTGTGACCTGGAAATGGCTCTCTTGGTTCTGGGACCTTCCTTACTCTGAAGTGGTATGTTCCTGCCCTAGGGTCACTGATTCAAGCAGATGTTCTCTATTATGTACAAAACCACTGATAGTTAAGGAAGGATCACAGCCCCCACATAAGTCAAAGCAGAAGCTTGTGTTTTAAAGAAACCACATGAAAAACTGTGTTTTTTGAAATTCTATTTTTTTCAATTACAGTTGAAAATTTGTTTTTAAATGTATGTCAGTATTTTTTAGAGTGATGAGTCTCAAACTTGAGCATACATCAGAATCATTTGGAGGGCTTTTAAAAATTTATGTTGCTGGGCCACACTCCCAGAATTTATGATTTACAGAAATTTAGAAATAAAGACTTTGGTTTCAAGCCTTGTCTGACTTATTCCAACTCTCTGAGCCTGAGTGTCTTCTTTTCTAAAGTGGAGTTTATAAGGTTGTAGCAAGGATTAAATGGAATGGTACATATGAAAAATTCTTTGTGAACTGTAAATATGGTATACAAATATTAGCAGTTAGATGGCTTCACATATGGTACTTGCTGTGCACTCTAGCTAGATTTTCCTGTGTTTTGTCTTCTCTCCACCCAACTTCGTACCACCAAGTCCATGAAGAATCGGGAAAGAAACTAAAGCCAAGAAAGCTTTGAGTAGCACATTCTTTTTTCAACCCACTGGACACAGCCTTGATACTGACATTGATTTGACCTTCCTTTTTCTCTTCTTGGTCTCCCCTAAACTTTGTCCTTGTTCTTCCTGCCTTGGCTGACTCTCATAGCAAAGAAAAGCTCCCAGTACTAATAATGTGGTAAAAAACTATCAGATGGAGTTTTTTTTTTAATTAGTAGAATAAACAGAGGAATCTGCTCCTAAGCAGGAAACCATTTGTTGAGGAAAGCATTTTGCTAGGCTGGTGAGCTCTGGGCTGATTTACCTAAGGGCAAAATCCAGATGTTTGAAATAGTTAAGTGAAAATGCAAGTATAATTGCAGATTCCTAACTTAGGAATGTGTCAGACAGTTCTAACAAATTGTCAGGGTACATGGTATGTCTATGCAGAATGGTGTTCTTTTTCTTTAGAAAAATTTTCTCATTGAAAAGTAGCACATGGAACTTAATTTAAAAAAAAAGAAGTAGCACATGGGTAGTGTAAAATATTTCAATATTTCAAGTAAGTGTAAAAAAGTAAAAATGACCCTTAATTCTGTCACACAGAGATAAATAATCTACTGGTGAGATACTGCATTTGCACTCAGCCTTTTAATATGTATATGCTTATGTATGAATATATATGTGTATGAATGTATTTTTTCAAATTTGACTGGTATTACATACAGGTTTGTATATATTTTTTTTTACTTACTATTATATCATGAGCCATTTCCAGGAACATTAAGTAGTCTTCAAAAGCATAGTTTGCATAGTTTTTAGTGGCAGACTATTATTCCTTGATGTAGTTGTATAATACTTCACATAACTCCTAAATGTTGGATGGTTAGAATATTCCTAATTTTGCCATTATAAATAACCCTGCAGTGAATGACACTTCATATATATAAATCAACTTGTGCACTTCTAATTGTTCTTAGGATAGACACCTAGGGATGGAAAAACTGGATTAAAGGGTAGGAACTTATTCTAAAACTGATACAATTCACATAAAATTGATTACTTCCAAGTGTGCGATTCAGTGGGTTTTTTGTATATCACAAGGTTGTGCAACCATTACTACTGTCTAATTCCAGAAAACATGGAGCACGTCACAAATTTGAATGTAATAGTTGTGCAGGGGCCATGCTAATCTCTGTATCATTCCAACTTTAATATTTGTTGGCTGAAGCAAGCACAGTATGAACACTTTTTTTTGTCTCTTGATAAGATATAACAAATTTCTCTCTAGCAGATGTATACCTATATCCATTCCCACCCAGCAGAATATAAGAATGCCTATTTCTCTGCAACTTTGCTGATACTTCTGCTTTTTGACTTCCCTATCTTGATTAGTGATGCCACCGTTCTTCTAGGTGTTTCATAGTCATTTTAACTATTCTCTCTCCTCTGTATTTAATTAGTAGTCCAATGCTGTTGATTCTGCCTTTTATATTCTCTCTCACATCCTTCCCTTCTCCTCCATTCCCTGTCATTTGTCTAATGCTACCTTTTGTGTGTATTGTGCTAGCCTGCTCACTTCTCTATGCTTTCAGTATTTATCCACATAACTCATCCTAAATGTAGCTACTAGAATAATCTTTTAAAATACTGCCTTTATCATGCTGCAGTCCTATCACAGAACCTCAAAAGTCACTCTCTTGTCTACTGGCTTATGTAAAGTCAATGCTTTATCCCGACACATAAGGCCTATTATGTTCTTACATCATTCTAATTTCACTTCCTGTGTACCTTATAGAAACTTCAGCATATTCCTGATTTTCTTGTTCTTGTTTATGCAAAGATCTGGCATGACCTCTCCTCCAGTCTTCTCCAGCTGAAATTGTACTGAGTCTTCAAAAATTAGCTCAGAGTCTGTAAAATCTTCCTTGGTTCAACCAGCTGTGATTTTTCCTTTATTTAACTCTCATTTTTTAACATTTCCTTTATGACATGACTTTCTGCCCTGTTTAGTGGTTACTTAGGCATTTTTATTTGCCCCCATCACACTGTAAATTCCTTGAGCACAGGGACTATATCTTCCTTGTTTTGGAGTGTTCAATAATACCTCTCCAAGTACCTTAAATGTAGGTAGGGGCTCCATAAATGCCAGAATAAAAGAACAGTGGAGGCTGCCATTTTTTTTAAGAACTATTAACAACTCAGTTTTGGGAATGAATTCTGTGCTAAGAAGGAACAGATACCAGATGACCCAAATGTCATGATTTATTCTTCCTTTTTCTTCACTCTTTATATTCAGTCAATCAATAAATACTGTCAGCTCTACCACTTCAAGATATCTCTAAACCTCTTTTCTCTACCCCCACTGCTTCTTTCCTTGAACAAACCACCATTATCTCTTATCTATAAGAGCCTTCTTCTCTTGTCCTACCTAAATCCATCAGGCAAGTGAGATCTTTTTAAAATTTAGATCATTGTACTCCTCTGCTTAATGACCTCTAGTAGCTTCCCACTGAACTGATAATAAGATTCAAACTGCTCACCTTGATTTTAGAAAACTCTATGATCTGGCCTTGGCATAACACCAACCTCAAACCTCACCTCCCATCACTGTGCTCCTTGCTCACTGTGCTGCAGCTCTGCTGATCATTGGCCCTTCCTTGCTTTCACGTTTGCTCAAAGATAGTGAGTAGATGCTCTTTGTTCTATTGGGGTCCTTGCTATTCTTAGCTGTTGTTCTAGGGCTTCATGCCTTTAGTAGTGGAGATTACTTAGGAAGTGGCCAGAAATAATTCTAAGGACTTTGAGACTTGAATTTTGGGAAAAAAAAATTTTGTAGATTCCATCTTTTCCACTAAAAAGTGGTATCTCCAATACTGAGTTTGAGTTGAAAGATGTATTTGGCTTAATGGGAGAAGAAAGGAAATTTTGTGTTATTTTCATAACCTTCTTCCTAAAGGATGCTACAAATATTACTGAAAGAAACAAGAGCTGGAGGGCAAACATCCTCCATCTTCTTTATCACTCTTTGTGTTGATTTAGGAAATCAGGCATCACAGCAGAAGCTGATTCTACAGGTGGTGCTCTGTGAACCTGCTGTTATTTTCCCTGTGTGTTACTCTGAAGTGTTCCATAGCTCTTTGTAGTTGCACCCTTAGATTTTGTATATACAGGGAAGAGAGAAAAGCCTTACTTTATTGTTCAGTTCTGACTTGCTCCCCTTGCTTCTAGAAGATATGAAATGTGCACCATTCTCCTCCTTGCCTTTGGAACAATTGACAAGAAATTATCTATGATCAATACGTTTTATCAGACTATCCATAGAAAAACTAGAATATGCTCCCCAGCCCACTATGAAAGAGAATTCCAAGTATTATGTTTCTAAATTACTAAGCATTTTTCTAGCCTCTAATATTTGCAAAGCTCTCTTGCATCATTCATATGGTTGCTTCCCTCCAACATTCTTTAGAAAAAGAGATGTCCCCATGTTTTAAAGATTTCAATGTGAATGGAGAAATGAAAATGAGGTCAAATGTAAAGCCCTTAACCAGAAGAAGTTATCACTCTATTTATAAAGCCAAAAGGCATCCCCTAACACACACCACAGTACCTGGGGGAGATTTTATTTCCACTCCAATATTCCATTCCTCTCTTATTTACTACCCTGGGTTTCTTTTGGCTGGGTGCAGCGGGCAGGGATCCTGAGGTGGAGAGTGGAGAAGGGGATCCAGCATATTTATATGAAAGATCTTGACCTGGCTCTTTAGAGAAGTGAAGGGAGGTGAAGGAAGTGAAGGAGGTGGAAGGGGTGGGGAAGGTAGAGAAGCATAATGGTACCAAAAGCCCTATCTACATAAAGTACCGATATCTCAGATGACCCAAATTATAACTTTCCCAGACTAAAAAGAAAGCCATTGTCATAAATGTTCTCTCTAAAATTATACATATATACATACATACACACATACATATACACACAGATGTACATGCAGACACACATGTATACATACACATATACATTTACATACACAACCCACATTCACAAACACAGATACACACATGCATATTCACATGTAAACACATGCCCATACAAACATACACACAAAGACATGCATTTTTATACACATACACACATATACATACACTAATGCACACGTACATACACAGATACACCTACACATAGAGAAATGCACATTTGCACATACACAATATACACACATACACATACATATTCCCCTTGGATGGATGTACAGTAAGGATCTCTGGATCACCAGGCTGTAAGGTCCCTCAACTAACAGTGAGATGTTAGTGGGCCTCATAGCTAGCTCTATATCCTTTCCTGATGATCAACACCTTCCCCCTCTTCTGTCAGATAAACAAGCTATGTATTGTATGCAGACTTCCCTTCTTGTTGAGTGGGTCAGAATGAGCATGGATTCCTTCATGTGGAGAAGGTGAAATGTGATATTTATGGGGAGGCTGGAAGAGCCACAGATAATAAACAGAACTAATAAAGGACACTTTTTGTGTCCTTTATTACTTATCTAAACACTTTCAAAAGAGGAAAGAATCTACAGTAGGTTATGGCTCAGAACTTGGGCCAAGCAAAACCCCAAGTAACAGGGGCCATATTTTCTTTTTTGCCTTGAGTTGGGGCAGAGCCATAGTTCTCTTGCTACTTGTTCTTTACTTGTCCCCTTCCAAATATCTTTTGAGGGGTATGCGGGGAATCAGGCTCAGAAACAGTTAGTGCTATATAAAGGTATCAGGGTGACAGCCCACTAATGCAGCTAGAGATTGACTCCTTTAAGAATTGGTCCTCCTTCCTCCTCTCACCTTCCTTAACAGTTGTTATAAGGACTCTTCTGGGAGCTAGCTTCTGACTTATCTGCCTTCATGCCCAGTTCTTATCCTCTGACCATTAGTAGTCATCTTTATTTTCCCTCAAATATTGGAGGTTATACTTGTTCATGTTATCTGGAACTCAATTCACCCCATCTCCTAGCCTTTTTTTTTTCAAATCCCAAACTAGCCAAACTGCTTACATTCCTCTCTTGTATTCCTTAGTCCACGGGTGCCCAACCTCCAAGCCATGAACCAGTATTGATCCATCACCTATTAGGAACCAGGCCACACAGCAGGAAGTGAGCAGTGGATGAGTGAGCAAAGCTTCATTTGTGTTTGCAGCCACTCCCCAGCGCTAGCATCACCACCTCAGCTCCACCTCAGATCAGGCATTAGATTCTCATAAAAGCACTGGTCCCTAGTACCAAAAAGGTTGGGGACCTCTGACTTAGCCCAAAGGTTTCTCAAGTATATGCTGTTTGTGCCCAGCATGCCTATTCTTTTACCTCATCTGATGACTACCCAATTAATACTCCCAACCTGCCTTCCTATCCTAGCCAGTCCCATGAACATGCTGGTTCTTTGTTCTTCTAGTCAATAATTACCTCATCCTCACCTGGCCATTGACAAGGCCAGACTGCTATCAAACTTATTGCTTTTTATGTTGTTAGGAAGTGGGAATGGGCAAGCCTCATCAGGAAAGCACTTTTTTATGGGCTGGGTTGCAGGATGAAAAGAGGAAGGCACTTGGTTACCAGAAGATTAGGGAAGGCTAGACACCTAGGCCTGAGTAATGACATGAGAAGAGACGTTTATCCTGATTTTTCTTTTGGACCAGGGGTTATTCTCTAGTGTACTGCTAATGATATTGTATTCTGTAATATATTATCAAAGTGTGGTTATCACATCTGTAGGATCAGCATCACTCTAGAACTTGTTAGAATGTCAGAATACAGAGCCTATTCCCAAATAAAGAGGAAAATCTGGTGACAGACAGAGGGTAGGGGGCTTGGGAGGCTGGGAGAATGGGGTGAAGTGTTAAAAGAGGTATAAATTAATAGTTGATAGGTGGTCATGGGGTTAGGGAGCATGGAATAAGGAATACAGTTAGCATTCCCTGGTTAGGTGGTGAGCCAGAGGAGTGAAAGAGCAATTAGGGGAATCATTTTATAAACTATATAAATGTCTAACCAATGTACTGTATACTTGCAACCAATAAAATAAAATAAAATAATAAAATAATAATAAAGTAAAATAAAATAAAATACAATAAATAAAATAAAATAAAATAAAATAAATAAATAAAAATAATAAAATAAAATAAAATAAAATAAAATAAAATAAAATAAATAAAATAAAATAATAAAATAATAAAATAAAATAATAAAATAAAATAAAATAATAAAATAAAATAAAATAAAATAATAAAATAAAATAAAATAAATAAAATAAATAAAAAATAAAATAAAATAATAAAATATAATAAAATAATAAAATAAAATAAAATAATAAAATAAAATAAAATAAATAAAAAATAAAATAAAATATAAAATAAAATAAAATAAAATAATAAAATTAAAAAATAAAATAATAAAATAAAATAATAAAATAAAAATAAAATAAAAAATAAAAAATAAAATAAATAAAATAAATAAAATAAAATAATAAAATAAATAAAATAAAATAATAAATAAAATAATAAAATAAAATAAATAAAATAAAAAAAATAAGATAAAATAAAATAAAATAAATAAAATAAAATAAAATAAATAAAATAAAATAATAAAATAAAATAAAATAATAAAATAAAATAAAATAAATAAAATAAAATAAATAAAATAAAATAATAAAATAAAATAAAATAATAAAATAAAATAAAATAAATAAAATAAAATAATAAAATAAAATAAAATAAAATAATAAAATAAAATAAAATAATAAAATAAAATAAAATAATAAAATAAAATAAAATAATAAAATAAAATAAAATAAAATAATAAAATAAAATAAATAAAATAAAATAAAATAAAATAAAATAAAATCTGGACCCATTCTAGATCTCCTAAATCAGAATCTGCAATTTGAGAAGCTCAGAATCTAAGTTTGGCTTTTGAACCTTCTCCTAACTAGCCCTTTCTCTTTCATCTTCATTGGATTGAATAAATTATTTTTGTTGCTATTAATGGACCCTTTCCCATTACTATTTTGGATAGAGGATAATACTAATAACAGAAACCATTTATCAAATTCTGCAGATAAGGAAATTGAGTTTATGCGACATGCCTATGGCCAAACAACTAGTCAGTGGTAAAACTGAGACTCCAAGCCAGATCCGCATGCCCACAAAATCTCCAAACTTTACCTATACAGTACTTCTAACTACTAAAGGAAGGCCTATGGGCTTACTTTAATGGCACAGGCCTTTTGTGGAATAGATAAACATCAACCCAGACTTCTCTAGGAGGTACAGAGGGAAGAGAGGGGAGGTGGCCTTCAGCCTCTGGGAATGATTTCCCTAGAGAAGAAAGGCCCTAGCATATTTCTTTTCTTGGTGGAGTTCACAGAAGCCCCTTCTGGAGCCAGAAATTGCTGGAATTGGGACCAGAGGCCAAAGAAAACTGAAATGGGAATCAGGAATATTATGAAGGGAACTCCCCAACTCTAAATCCTCAAGAGTAATTAAAGTCTGATGCCTGAGCTTGGGCTTAGGATATGCAAGAAATTCATGTGAGGCTGTTCTAGGTTCTGGTTACTGGACAAATCAGTGAGGACATTATTTGAAGCCAGAGACCTAGGCCGGTTATATCATGCTATAGCTGGAAGGGTTGTTTGTGATGATGGAGTCAATGTTTTATTTTGCATAGAGGAAACAGAAGCTCAGAGAGGGAGAGTAAGTTGCCAGGGGTCAGAGCAAATTCATGGCAGTCAGGGATGTTGACTCCCAGTGCTACTCTTCTGGAGGTAAAATCTCTGGTGTGGAAAGGAGTTTTCTTTGGGTCTGCTCAGGTGCCCATAGGAAGCATAGACCATGTAAATATGGCCAAGAATGATTTGTGATTCTTTATCAGTGGTCTTCAAGCTTTTTGGTATCCAGGACCAGTGCTTCTATGAGAATCTAATGCCCAATGATCTGAAGTGGAGCTCAGACGGTGATGCTAGTACTGGGGAGTGGATACAAATACAGATGAAGCTGCACTCGCTCTCCTGCCACTTACCTCCCACTTTGTGCACCAATTCTAATAGGCCACAGACTAGTACCAGTTCATAGCCTGGCATTTGGGGACCCCTGCTTTATATCTCAGCAACACCTTTACCTTGGAGAATCTCTAGGCCAGTTACCCCCAAGCTATGTAAAGTCTGGCCCTAGAGGCTGCTAGCACTGGCTGATCCAGGCTTTCCTTTTTCTGGGGCCCAGGGGACCTGTAGAGATGGCCAGGTGGGGTCAACTCAGTCCAGGAAGCACAGAAATTCTTTTATGAGTATGTGTCTGGGGTATTTTCTCTCTCACGTATATTTTTAAAAATTCTTTTTAGACACCCGCTTTATCTTTTCCAAACATCATTTCCTTGCTCTTTTCCTGAGTTCTAGCAGTGGCTGGGGGCCCAGCTTCCTTATTGGCCTCTGAGCTATGGAAGGGGGCGGGTCAGGGCTCAGAAGAGGCTGGAATAAGGAACAGGGGGGCTGTTTATGCTGCCAGAACTGTCTTTCATCCTTCCCTTTGCCACCAGAGTGCTGGCTGGTTACTGGAACAGCATCTTCTTTCTTATCCAGCTCTTGACACTGGCTTTCATTCCCTAAGGCTGTGGCAACATCTAGGCCCAGCCAGGCTGATGGTTATACCTTGCCTTCAATGCTACTCTTTTCTGTTCTTGAAAGTAGAACCTAACTGTGTGTGAGCCCCTTGGATTACACTCAGGAGACTGAGCTGATGGCCCCTAATTCCAGGAAATCTTAAAAGGAAGGCAAATGGCTCTCAGCTAAGAGAGGATCCAGCTTGCAGAAAGAAGTACTAAGGGCTTGCTGGAGGGGTTGTTGATGAACATCTGAGCTGGCTGGATACCCAGCTCTCTCTTAAGCCACCTCCCCACTCTGGGCAACTTTTCTGGTAGGTACTACTAGTAGCCATTGCTGCCATGGCTGCTGCTTTCTTTCTTTAATATCCTTTACTTTTTCCTTCCTAAGAAAGGAGTTGTAAAGTAATGAATGATAGGGTGTGTGTTTAATGATAGTACCTGAGCCAGCCTTAGAAGAGATTGTTGCTGCCACAGCTAGGCTTGGAGCTACCTGGTTAGTGGTTGGTATTTTCTTACCTCTCTGCTTATTTTAGCTCATCCTACTTCCCCACTGCTTAAAGAATGGATAGGCTAACCTCTAAGACTACTGAGGCTTTTATTTTTTACTAACTGCTTCTTGAGGAGATGGCTAGGAAAGCCTCAGCTATACAAATTTTTGAGAGACTGTTCTTTGGGAAAGAGGGGTTGTGTACTATTCTAGAAAGGGCTAGAGGACCTGAGCCTCATTCTCAACTGTGGGTTACCAGCTGTATACTCTTAGCAAAACAATTTATTTTTCTGTGTCTCTATTTTCTAATCTGTAAATTGGGGATAATAACAGCTTTTATTGATAAGGTTGGAGTGAGGATTGAATCAGCTAATACATGCAAAGTGCTTAGTGCCTGGCACATCTTAAGTATTCAATAAGTTGTCGCCGTTGCTTTTTAAAAGTTTATGTATGTTAGGCACTATATTGAGTATTTTCACACATGTGACTGCACTTAATCCAGACTACAATTTGTGAGTAAGGGATGGTTATCTTCCCCATTTTACAAATAAATAATCTACAACTCAGAGAAGTGATTTGCCCAGGGTCACACAGCTAAGATTGGAATGTAAGTGTGAACTAATTCTAGAGCTATTTTAGGAATAATTAAAGACCCCTATAGACAGTTTCCTCTCCTTTCTCAAACTAGAGATGGAAGGCTCCAACTCGCTGCAGTTCCTATGCTGGAATTTTCTTCCCTCCAGCTTCTGGTTTTTATCTCAGTAGTCCAAAAGCCCTCACTGCTTTGTTTCTGTCACCTTTGGGAGTGTTCCCTATTCCTGGAGAAACCCTAGAGAGAGTAGGGGCCTTTGTAAGCTACTTTCCAAAGAGTGGTGAGGGAGGGATGTAGCAGAACTTTGACAGTAGATGGACAAATCTGGGTGGGAGTACTTCTGAATGATTAAGAAGGACAAGTCTGAGCTGATAACTCTTATTATAGTACCTACTATTTATTGACCACTTGCTATGCATCAGGCTGTGTCCCAGATGCTTTGAGAATATTATCTCAATAACCTAGTCAGGTATGGATTATTGTTCCCTTTTTCAGATAAGAAAACTGAAGTTCAGATGAGTTAAGTGACTTGCATAGACTCACACATCTGCCGGGGTAGAGTTAGGATGTAAACCTAGATCTGCCTCACTCATTTTTGACTCATTGTCTGTTGGCCTGGTGTAGTTGGTAGGATGAGACTGACACAAGAAATAATCATGAGCAGTATAAAATATCATATTATTATGGGCTAAATTGTGAGGACTAGGTTACTAATGACAACCTGGAGGAGATGGTACCAGAGCAGTACTTTGAAGAACAGGTAGGATTTATAATAAGAAAAATGGGAGGAAGCATTTCAGGTAAGGAACAGTCACAGTAATGACTAAAATTTGTTGAAGGCTTACAAGACCCTGTTCTAAGCAGTTGGCATGCATTGTCTCACTTGATTTTTACAAACTCCATTAATTAGGTACTGTTATCCCCATTTTACTGCCATGAAAAATAGAGCTCTGAGAAGTAAAGTCACCTATATAAAGCAATAGAGCTAATAAGTGGTGGAGCTGAGATTCAAACCAAGGTGGTCCAACTCCAGAGCTTGTGCTGGTTGCTACTGGAAAACCAACAGCAAAGGCACAAAGCTGTTTGCAGGATGTGACTGGAGCAGTGATGTGAGAGCTCGGGCTGCGTGGGTAAAGATGGCTTTGAATGTCTGATCCAGTTTACATTTGATGCAGAACAGGGTAAGAAATAGGTAACCAGTGAAGATTCTTGAATAGGAGGGTGCTTCAGTTCAGTTGGTGTTTGACAAGATATGATCTAAAAGCTGTGACTGAAGGTGAAACAAAGAGAGACTGGCTGGGAGACTGGCATGATATTTTGGATGTAGTGTTAAGGTCCTGGACTAGAACAGGAGGTGTTGGTGATGGGTTCTATAGAGAAATGTGATTATGTTGAATAGTCCCAATGAGGAAAGAGAGAGAGAGAAAGAGAGAGAGAGAGAGAGAGAGAGAGAGAGAGAGAGAGAGAGAGAGAGAGAGATGCACAAAGCCAGAGAGATATCACAAAAGAAGTCTTAGTAGAACTCAGGGAGGAATTGGATGGTTGGGGAGAAGGTGGTATCAAGGCTGACTGCCCACATTTTAAACCCTAGACTCGGAAGAACTTTGGGAATCCTGGATGTGAAAGAAGGGCCAACAATAAGAGAGGTGCCCTATTCTCCACTGTATCTTCAGTTCCCAGAGATATATAGTATGTAGTAGATTCACATGGTACACCGTCCATAGTAGTACATTATACTTATGTGAGATGACTTATAAATAGTTGTTAACAGATGACTATCAGGTAATAGAAGCTATAGAGATTCCTAGTATCAGTGCTTTGCATATGAGACTCTGGAGCAGGCACCATCCCCCACCCCAGTACAAAGTCTTCTTGTGCCTTCGGCCTCCCTGCTAGGAACTCTGGAATCCATGATAGAGCAATATGGTTAAAAGTAGGGGCCTCACCTGGCTTTCCTCCCATAAATCTTAGGTACTGCTGCTAACCTGTGGCTCTGGTTCCTGCCCTTTGACAAGCAGCTTCCCATGCCCTTCCTCTTAGACCTCCTTGTTTGTGTCTGGCATGTAACCAGTTAAACCTGTTTTCCCCAGCAAAGCCATTCTCTTCAAGACTACCTTTTTTAGGCCTTTAGAATCTTGCACCACTGGGATTTTCTGTGTTTCCACTGAATTACCCTGCTATATAACAAGCTTGTTAAAAACAGGGCCCTTATCTTAGACAGCTCTATACCCTCTGTATCTAGTATGGAGCCTGTCACAGTAAATGACTGAATAAATTACTAAAAAGCTATCATCTATTTACCTCTCCGTCATCTACTTATTTATCATGATTCTCTTACTCTGTCAATCATCTTCCTCTATCATTTATTATTTTCTACTGTGTATTTCTCCATATTCTTCGTCAGGGATTTTTCCCTTACTATCATTCATGTTTCTCTGTATCATCTTTCCCTCTTATCTCTATTATCTACCTGACCCTTCCAACATCAGTCTTTCTCTCCTTTCCTTCCTTCCTTCCTTCCTTCCTTCCTTCCTTCCTTCCTTCCTTCCTTCCTTCCTTCCTTCCTCTTCTTCCTCTCTCCCTTCCTCCTTCCCTCCCTCTCTCCTTCCCTCCCTTCTCTCTCTCTCTTTCTCCCTCTCCCTTATCCTTATTCTCCCCCTTCTTCTTTCCTCCCTTTCTTATTCTCTTTCTTATAAATCTTTTCTTCATCTTCTGGCACTACCCATGTCCCACGTATACTCTTCTTCATACTATCCTTCTCCATATCTAAGGGTGGCATCTATTCATGTGAAATATACCAGAGGATAGGGATTGGTTCTATATTAAGCCAATCAGTGCAGGACTTATGGCTTTAGCCACCAGCACCAGACAAACTCTGTGGTTGCATCCAGGGCTTAGGCCTCAGACCTGTTTCCTTTTGTTTATCCCTGCCTTGTTGAGCAGCAGTTTCCTTTGTCAGCCTAGTACTGCACCAATTAACATGTTGTTCTATTTTGCCTGGCAAGAGTTGGGGCTCCTTGCCATCATTTTTCCTACAGTCTCAGGTGTCTCACCTCTGTGACCATCTTATTCTTCACTCTCTCAAGGCCTTTACTGTGCTTTCCTTGACTTAGCTCCGTCTCACTAATCTGTAAGTTCTCAAGGGCAAGGCTATGTCTGATTCATCTCTGTATCCCCAGAGCTACACATAGATGGTACACAGTAAACATCTAACAAATGCTTATCAAATGAATAAGTGAATACAGGAGAATTTATAGTCCAGTATTGACTTATTCAAACTTCTCAATCATTTGCTTATTATTTTCTTAAAGAAAAGTGGGAAGATTGGTCAGATTTATTTTTTCTTAAAGACAATTTAAGGTAGGCTCTCTTTTCATTGGTCAATAGTACCCATTTGTTCCACAAGTATTTACTGAATATCTATTGTGTGTCTGGAACTGCTATAAGTGCTAGAGATACACCTATGAATAAAACAGCTGTGTAAAGCTAACATTTTGTATCCTCAGGGATCGACCTTGGTGTGAAGGAGACTTGAGTTCTGGTAGCTGAGGAGAGCCACTAGGATTCCCATACTAGCTCCTTGAAAGATATTCTACTTCATTTAAGAGAATGAGGGGGTGGGGGCGGAAGCTGCCTGGGAAGTGATTTCAGCTCTGGTTCCCTAAGCTGACTTCCTGTCCCTTTCTTGTTGTAGGAGAAACGCCCCTGTCAGTCGGCCACACTCATGGCATGTGGCCAAGCTGCTAGAAGGATGCCCTGAAGTGGCTACCACCATGCATGTCCCTTCTGAAGCCTTTAGTTTGTCCTGGCATTCTGGTTGCAACACAAGGTGAGTCTGGAACCCTCCTCTCAACATGGTCACTCCTTCTCTTCTGTTCTAGTCTCTGTTGGATGTTATAGAACCCAGAGTATTATAACCAAAAATAGAGTGGGAGTCCAGAGTACCTGCATTCTAGTCCTAGTCTACTGCTCAGTCTCTCTGACTTTTGGCCAGTCTCATTCTCTCTGGAAAATGTTTCCTTGAAATAGTTACCTCACTTGGCTTGTAGGACATCACTTTCCCCTGCTTTTCATCCCATTTCACTGGCTCCTCCTTTTTGGTCTCTTTCTATGTTTTCTCCTCATCCCCGTGGTCTCTTAATATATGAGGGGCCCCAAAACTCAGGTCTGGTCCTCTTCTCTGTTTATACTGACTCACTTGCAATCTCATCCAGTGATCATTAGCCCTGTCACAGTGACAAAACCTTCAGAATGGGAGCTTCTTGAATAACAGGGTCCACTTGCAGTGAGGATTTCTCAATGCAGGGAGTGTGATATTGTCTATTGTTGAAACAACTGCCCAGAAGAGTCACATAACTTTCTCAGCAAGCTTTGCTGCCTTTTGCCTTCCACAGCAAGGTCGTACCTCCAAGAATGGATTTCTTTTGAGGCCCAGGGTAGCTAAGAATTGAGTTTGTCCCCAGTGTGTGCCTTCATGTGGCACTGGAAGGCAGGGGCTCAGGGTAGAGGCAGAGATAATGTTGTTCTGGAAAAATGCACAGAAACACATTTGAGTTTGGTTCCTTCTGGAGTTGGGATGTAATTGTTTTCAGCAAGAAGGGTGGTGGGGTGGATAGCAGGTCCCCTTGCCAATAAGGAATCGATAGATTCCCATCCCAGAGGTAAAGTGAGTAGAGTGGCAAGGGGCCAGCATAGGGAGCAAGAATTAGGGGAGACTGACCTGAAGGTCTCATGGGTTCCTGCCACTGCTCAGCTCTGGCTTTCTGAACTGTGGCCTTTCTGAGATCAGCCTGCAACCCCTGGGTTTCTAGTTATAGGGAGTTACTGGCATGACTTAGCTCAGTATGACTTTGTGTGTTGGAAGTGATACTTAGAATTCAAGATTATTTCTAATCTTAGTCTCTTCCTTGGTCTCCCCAGTTTGACTTTACCATAGGGGATGAGGGTGGCATGGGTGGGTAGGGACAAGTCTAGAATCAATACTACTAGTAGAGAGGATTCTGAAAACAGTATCAATGGAAACAACAATCAAGAGAGCAGCACCTACCTTGTATTGAACATCTAGGTGCCTGAGCTGTAACAAGAGCTTTACTATTATTATCTGATTTCACCGTCAAAGCAACCCTCTGATGGTACAGCAGAAGAGCTAAGATATTGGACTTGCAGAGGCCTGGGTTCAAATTACAGCTTTGCTTTTTCAGCAGTTTTGTGAGGTTGTCAGTTTACTTGACATCCCAAAGCTTTAATTTTCTCAGTTGTAAAGTGGAGATAATAATTTTCCCTCTTAGACTTGAAATGAGATACTCTAAAGTGCCTGGCACATCGTAGGTCCTTGGTAAATGGTCAACATAACTATTATCAAGAAAAGGATAGGGGACATCTAAATTCCATCCCTGTCTGGGCAATGACCTAGAACTGGGCAATCTTGAAAAAATTACCTTCTTAAAGTTACTTTCTTTACAAGGCTTGCTTTACACCAGTGTTACTCAAAATTGTGGTCCCTGGACCAACAGCACCAGTATCACCCAACAACTTGTTAGAAGTAAAAATTATCAGAATTCACACAGACGTAAAACTCTTGGGATGAGGCCAGTAACCTGTGATTTGACAAGCTCTCCAAGAGATTCTGGTGCACATTCAAATTAAAAAACCATTGATTTACAAAATGGGCTGACTATAATTGAATCAGCTCTTTATGCCCCCTCTCTAATGTTAATAGTCTGTAATTGTCTCTCCTGGCAGAGAGCCACATGCTGGCTCCCTGGGGTCATCAACAAACCAAATGCAATTCTAGACTCACTGATGGCAGATAAATAGAATATAGTCCCTAATGGAGTCCTCATACTTTTAGTCTTTGGGATCTCATCCCATTCTTCCATATGCTATTTAGTCTCTTATTTTACAACATCACTCTGGTGCTCCAGTGTCCATCTCTTTCCCTATTTCACTTTCTTCCTTTTTTTTGCCTTCATTTGTGGTTATGGGTGACTCTTGATCACTTTGCTTTCTCCGATGGCAGAGCTGGCCACAGTGGGAAAGGGATCTGGTAACTTGGCTAACTAATTAGTGTGTCCTGTGTCTTGCAGTGACGTGTGTGTGCAGTGGTGTCCACTCTCTCGGCACTGCAGCACTGAGAAAAGCAGCTCCATTGGCAGCATGGAGAGCCTGGAGCAACCAAGCCAAGCCACCTATGAGGGTCACCTCTTGCCCACTGACCAGAACATGTACCCTAACCAGCGTGACTCAGCTTATAGCTCCTTCTCAGCCAGCTCAAATGCTTCTGACTGTGCCCTTTACCTCAAGCCAGAGGAGCCAGCCCCTGTAGACTGTATCATGCAAGGCCCAGGGTCAACTAAAGTTTTTAATGGCAGGTCTAATATGGCTGAGACCTCAGGAAATAGCCAGCATACCAACAGTGGCCACCTGACTCTTAGCTCCCAGATGTTATCCTGCCCACAGGAAGTCTACCACTCAAGGCCTGCTAAGGCTTACAAGGATCCACCACAACCTCCAGTAAGGCGAGACAGTTTTCAGTCCTGCAGATCCCAGCTCCTCAATAGAGAGAAGCGCAGGTCTTCTGAGCCTGTGGATGCCTTACAACAAGAAAAACTGAGCTTAGACAATACGCTATCCCCAAGGAACCCTAACAGGTTTTGCTGCCTCACCAGGCAAGGCCAAGTGAGAAATGAAGACCATCAGAACTGTGAGATCAGCCAGCATCTTGAATCCAGCCAACAGGGTTCTGAGCATCTACTGATGGAGGCCTCAGCCAAAGCTGTTGGATTCCAAAAATCATATGACAAATCTTCCAGCATAAATTCCAGCCCATTCAACAAGGCTTCAGCAGAGCTAGCTAAGGTTTCTTCTTTTAGCAGCCCTATGAACCTCACAGGACCCACAGGCCATCGTCATAGTGCTCCTGAACAGCTGCTGGCATCCCACTTACAGCAAGTGAACCTTGATACTAAGGGTCACAAGGGGATAGAGCTCCCAACTGGGCAGGATGGACATGAGTGGACTCTGTCCCCTTTACATAGCAGCCACACAGGGAAGAAAAGTCCATGTCCCCCTGCAGGAGTAACCCAGGACCAGCCCAGTAAAGAGAGAAAGACCAGGCCAGTAGATGATAGACCCTTGTGTTTGGGGCACCAAAGCCCATGCAGTTCCCTCCATGGAGAAGCTGATGGACACCCTCCAGAAAGAGGTTTCCAGGACCCAAACAGAGCAAGCAGAACAGGCAGTGAACTGGCCAGCCAGCAGCTCTCTGCCTCTGGCTTCCTTGTTCAACAATCCAGGGACTGTTCTTCAACCACTAAAGTAGTTGGCACCACAGAGACAACTGAAGAAGGAGACAATGAGCCCAAGGACTGTGGCCAGGTGGCTGGTAGGAGAAATGGAGGGACCCGGGGTCGCTCACTTCAAAACCGGCGGAAGAGTGAGCGTTTTGCTACCAACCTGCGTAATGAAATTCAGAGGAGGAAGGCCCAGCTTCAGAAAAGCAAGAGTCCCTTATTGCAGCTACGTGACACTAAGGAGCCAGTGGAAGAGACTGAGGAGCCCCTAGAAAGTCCTCGACTTCCTGCCTCTAGCTCATCTCTTCTACCTTCAAATAAAAAACCACCTAGCCCCAGAGACAAGCTCTTCAACAAGAGCATGATGCTTAGGGCTAGGTCTTCAGAGTGCCTCAGCCAAGTCCCTGAGAGCCATGAATCTAGGACAGGTGTGGAAGGACAAATAAGCCCTGGCCAGAGGCCTAGACTGCCCTCTTTGGGTCTAAACACCTGGTGGAACACTTCTGACCCATCCTCCTCAGACTCTAATAAAACAAATGTTCACCATAGAGTCCGTGGAGGACATTGGAGGTGGTCTCCAGAGCACAACCTGCAGCCACGTGTGGCACTAGCCATGGAAGGCCCTTTTAACCCAGGAGATAACAAGGAATTGAAGGGTTCTAATGCTCAAGCTGGGGACGAAGCCATCCTCTTGCCCTTTGCAGACAGAAGAAAGTTCTTTGAAGAGAGTGGCAAATCCCTATCTACATCCCATCTGCCAGGTTTAGTCACTTATAGTAACAAAACTTTTACCCAAAGACCAAAACCTATAGACCATAACTTCCAGCCAATTAGCTGTAGCTATAGGGAATTGAGGTGCCATCCCATGGACGAATCATATCATGCCACAGATCAATCATATCATTCTATGTCACTCCTTCAGTCAGAAACTCCTACTTATTCAGAATGTTTTGCAAGCAAAAGTCTAGAACAATCCATGTGTCGTAAGCCACTGCACTGTGGTGATTTTGATTATCACAGGACCTGCACTTACTCCTGTAGTGTCCAAGGAGCTGCAGTACATGACCCTTGCATTTGTTGTTCTGGGGAAGTCTGCCCTGCTTTAAGAAAGAGAAATATGATGCCAAACTGCTACAACTGCCGATGCCACCACCACCAATGCATTCGGTGTTCACCTTGCTATCACAATCCCCAGCATAGTACCCTCGAGGACAGCACCTTGGCACCTGGCAATGCTTGGAAACCCAGGAAGCCGACAGTGCAGGTGAGGACTTGGTTCTTGGATGAGTGAGCTTCATTATTCTTTGTGAGGCAAATCTTTTAGAAGCATAAAAATTTGGTAGCATAACAATTATAATTTCTTGAAACTATATAGTCCTGCCTCCACCAGATGGTAGCTTATTAATCTGGGGCAGGAAACTCAGCCACCAAAATTGCAGTTTTTTCATCTTTAAAGTTAGTTTAAAATAAATTTTGCTTTATGAAATGTACAGAACTGGGATTTGTAGCCTAACTATATAATTGGTATCTAAGTGACCTTAAACAAGTCATTTAGCTCAAAAATTTGCAGTTATATGATTTTTAAAGGGAAACAAGAATCTTTACTTCACAAAATGGCCAGTACTAAATAAAGTCTTATTATCTCAACTCCTAAGTAGAGGAAACTAATGTCTGCCTCATGGATCAGTTGTAAAGATCAAATGAGATTGTGTGTATGTCAGGCCCAGTGCCTGATACAAAACACCATGTATTCCCTTCCATTTCCTGTTTTAAAACTATTTGGAGCTCCACAATTTGCAAGTGGTCCCCTGGGCTTTACTTTCAGAGACCTGACATCTCTGGTTTTCTAAAAAACAAGTCCTCCCTCTTCTGCTGTCCCTTTCTGTCAGAGACCCAGGTTAAGACTGGATGTTGATATACCCTGATTATGACTTACCACCCTAACATAAGCCACCACAATCCCCCAGGGTATTTCTGGGAGGCTCTCCTATGTTCTTACCAGCTCACTGCCAGATGCCTTCCCCATGGCTTGCCTAATGCCACCTTTTGGCTGGTGCACTTAAACCAGAAGTTAGTTCCTGTGTTAAACTGTTGCATAGATGGATACTTGTGAATAATTTGGTATATGAAATTGTTCAACATATGTCCACTGAAATAAGGAATCTTAGAGGTGAAAGAAGCCTTACACAAAAGAGTACGTACTCTACTGTTCCTTTTATACACAGTTCTAAAACAGTTATTCTATGAAAAAAATAATTCAAATCAGTGGTTGCCTATGAGAGGTGGCACAGGATTGACTGTGAAAGGGCATGAAGGAACTTTGTTGGGTGATGATAGTGTTCTATATCTTGATAAGAGTTTGAGTTACACAGGTATATACATTTGTCAGAATTTAACAAACATATGCCTAATATTTGTGGATTTCACTAGAGTAAAATTTGCTTTAAAATAGTATAAACAAATATGGAATTTTAATGATATGTACACTGAAGATTTTGAAGTCTATTGATGTTCTAACTTATTTTATAGCTTTCAGCATACAAATGCTGCACATATTTTGACTTTATGCTATTAAAAATAGTGTTGTTTTCTTAATGTCAAGTTAAAAATTATTTATTTCTATTGTATGGAAATACAATTTAATTTTATATATTGGCCTTGTATCCTGCAACCTTGCCAAACTCACTTATTGGTTCTAGTAGCTTTTGTTAGATTTTAAAAGGTTTTCTACATTGACAATCATGTCATCTGAAAATGCAAATAATTTTATATCTTTCTTTCCACTCACTTTGTATGCCTTTTCTAGGGTAGAGGAGGGCATTATTGCACTGTTTGGAACTCCAATGTAACATTTAATAGAAGTGGTGAGAGCAGATATTGTTGCTCTGTTCCCAATATTTCACTATTAAGTTTGATGTTAGCTGTAGGGGTTTTTTTGTAGATGCCCTTTACCAGGTTGAGGAAGTTTCCTTTTATTCTTAGTTTCATGAGAGCTTTTACCAGGAGTGGATGCTTAATTTTTTTCAAATGCTTTTTATGTATCTATTAAGATGATCACATATTTTTTTCTATTTTAGTCTATTGATATGGTGAATTACATTGATTGATTTTTTTGAGATAAGAATCAACGTACCATTGCTGTGACCACTTGATTATGATATGTTATCCTTTATATATGTTACTAGATTTGATTTGCTCATAGTTTGTTATGGATTTTTGTATCTGTATTTAACAAGGATTTTAGTCTGTAGCTTTCTTGTCATGTCCTTGTATGGTTTTGATATCCAGGTGCTACCCTTACCAAATGAGCTGGTAAGTATTCTTTTCTAATCCATTCTCAGGAAGAGTTTGCATAGAATTGCTATTTCTTCTTTAAATCTTAGGTAGAATTAATCATTGAAGCCATCTGAGACTGAAGTTTTCTTTGTGGAAAGATTTTTAAATACAAATTCAATTTTAATTTATTTAATATATATAGGGTCGTTTCAGTTATCTCTTCTTCAGCAAACTTTGGTAGTTAGCGTTTAAGGGATTTGTCCATTTTATTTAAGTTTTTAAGTTAATGGAGATAAAGTCATCTGTAATTTACTTTGAAATTCATCAAGAATTTAAGATAGATTGGTGGATAGATAGAGGAGTGAATAGAGATATGTGATAAGGCAAATATGGTAAAATATTAATTGTATGATATAGGTAGTGAATATTTGGGCGTTAATTATAAACTTGTTAAACTTTTCTGCATGCTTGAAAATATCCATAATAAAATGTTGAAAATAAAAGAGGAGAAGAAATATAAAATCATGGTTTAAGGGCATTGATGTAGGAACCAGACAGCCTAAGTTCAAATTCCTACGCTCTCCCATTAAAAAAAAAAAAAGTGGTAATAGCAGTACCTATTTCGTAAGTTGTTTGTGAGAATTAAATGATATAATATGTAAGGTACTTAGAACAGTGGCCGGCAGATAGTAATCATCTTATAAGTGAGTTATTATGTCTTTAAAAAAGGAGAGAGTTTGGCTTAGCTTGAGAAACTGTTTGATGAAAGAAAGACCTGCAAGTAGACACTAGAGAAAGGGAACTGAAGTTGGGGTGGGGGCAGAGGGATAAGGAGATGATGGCTGAAGAAGTGTCAGCCCAGGGCCAGTAACTTTGTAATGGAAGGAGGTAAAATTTGCAGGTTGTATAAACTGGCAGCAGCAATGCAGGTATGCCTATGCTTATGCCTATACCACGCCTCTCCTGATGAAGAGGCACATTGGGTTCCTAATGCCTGTTAAACTAGCTAACCAGGTATGCATAGACAATAGGCTTTCAGACATGTGGATTGCCACCTAGGAGCCACTTTATGCCTAATCTTACCCCTGCCACCTGAACAAACTCCTCTACCCCACCCCCAGACATGAGGAAAGCTTGCAGCATGGATTAAGATATCCCAGTTCATATAACTAAGGTAGTTGTCGTGGTAGCTGTCTGAAGGAGGGCTGAGATCCTTCTCCTTATGGCTCCTGGAAGATGTTGGAGAACTAATTGATTCCTGTTTAGTGCTGTTAAGAAAACTAAAATCAGTACACATCTACATCTCTAATACTTAATGCCAGTTAGTTTTCCATATATTATCAGATTATTTCATTTAACATTTGTATGAGATAAGTTATAATAAGATCCCATTTTATAGCTGAGGAAGCTGAGGATCAGAGGTGTCACATATCTATCAAGTGGCAAAACCAGTATTTGAACAATTATAACATTTGAGTATCTACTGTGTACCAGGCATTGTTCTAGGTATTTTACATGTATCGACTTATGCTGTCCTCAAAGCAATCAAGAAATAGGTAATGTTATTATCATAATTTCACAATTAAGTAGCTGGGGAGAAGAGATGTGGAGAAATTGGGTGGTTTGCCTGAGGTCACATAGCTAGTGAAGGGCAAGTGTAGGATTTGAATCTATGTAGTCTAACTTCAGGATCAAGATACTAATTGTGCTATGCTGTCTCTCCATAAGCTGATTGCAAAGCCCAGGCACTCTCCAGTATAGGAGGATGTCTTCTAAAAGTAAACCTTCCATTGGAGCAGCAAGTTCCCATCAGAATCAACCCTAATCAGCAGCAAGCCATTCATTGGGTAACTGCCTCTTTGGTTCAAAGGGTGCAGACAATTTACAGTAACCTAAGTGGCTCATGGGGAAAAAAAATAGTAATGTGATACTAGGGATCTGAGAATAAGGTTGGGAGTTGAGACAGGATTTTGTTTGGTTTGGCCACTGCTATTTACTGAACACTTCCCATAGGGCTAGACAGGGCATGGACAGGAAATCCTGGCTCCCACTGTGGCTGAACAAGTAATATATCTTTGAGGCCAGAGACATCCACAGGGTGTCAAGGCAGAGTCTGAAGTCTAACAAGTAGTTAGAGCTGCTCTAACATGACAGGTGCATGCAGGGACTGCCCTAATCTCATAACTGCATCCTTTTTATGGTTACTAACATCCAGAGCCTCCTACGTACTGAGCACTGTGCTAGGCATTCTCTATACATATCCCATCTTATCCCCACTACTGAAACCCAGCAAAGCTAGATAGTATAGTACTTATTTGCCAGATAGGAATCTGAGGTTCAGAGAGGTGATAAAACTTTCATCAAATAACACAGCTATTAAGAATCTTAGCCAGTATGACTGACACCAGGTATCTTACATCCAAAAGGGAATTGAGTTTTTTTTTTTCTTTGAGGCAAAGGTAATAAAACTTAAATGGGACCAGTAATAGAACTGGAGAAAAAGGAATTTGGAAGATCAGTGAGGTTTAGGGAGAACTGTGCATACCTATTGGGCTAAGCTCTGAGTCACTAGATAGAGGGTACTTAATGAAAAATCAGGGAGAATGTCAAAGGCAAATTTGCATTAGGGTTGGAGCAAGAATAGGGGATAGGGACATTTTTACAAATGACATGCATGGCCTTGGTAAGAGGGAAAAGAGTTGCTTGATCTAAGTCCTTTAGGAAAAAATGCCCAGGGTAAAGAGTCTATTCCTATAATGTGGGGAAGATGGCATACAACACTCTGGTTCCCCAGAAATAAGCCCACCTGCTAGCAGATCTGGGAGGAGGAAGGGCCCTTGCAGTGTGATCTCCATCTGCCTTACTCTGGAAAAGAGCTGCAGCAGCAGGAGCTTTAGGCCTCAAAGGCCCCTCGAGAGCCAGGGCTTCCAAGAATATACTTTCTACATTGGAAAAGTCAAGAGGAAAGAACAGGTTAACCAGGTAGAACAAACAAGAGCCAGAGCAAAGAACAAACATGCTAAACTGTTTTTTAACATGGTTTGGGAGGAGAGTAGAGAAGGAGAGGGAAATACAGAGTTTCTAGACGACACTGTTCAGGACAGCTGAATGCTCTCTTAGTCTCTGCATGCCCCCAACAGCTCAGCAGGCCTCCTGACAGAAAGGCAACCCTCCAAGTACATATTTCTGTAGCCAGCATGGGAGACTAGAAGGAACCAGCTGGGAGCAGGGGAACCCGCTAGGAGCGGGTTCCTGACCTTTCACTTTTTTGAGGCCGTCTAGATACCTGGCTGCTCAGAGCTCCCTAACTTATGAGAATTTTGCTTTGCAGGAATTTCCTGGGGACAAATGGAAACCAATAACAGGAAACAGGAAGACCAGCCAGTCAGAGAGGTAAGTGACCATTCAGAGAGTTAGGTTGAGTTGGTACCTGTGAGGCTTCTATGGAAATTGATAAGGTCTTCTGTTTGCTCAGTTTTCCTTGAGGAACCTAGTCAGGTGTCTATTCCAAGGGATTGATGCCACAGATGTCATCCAGCCTGCCCCCAGGCAGCTAGGCTACAGACACAACTGATCACTAGGACATTTTGAAAGTAGTAGTCAGGCAGTGTTGTGCCCATCATCTCAAAGGCCTGAGACAGGCCTTCCCAGGTCCAAATACATGTGGTACAGACCTTGCTGAAACATAGATAATAAGTCATAAATTTTAACTGCCTTTCCAGTAGTGATTGGACAGTTGGAGGGGACAGAGAGGAGGTAAGACTGCCAAGCTACTGCTGTGCCTTTGCTTCAGAGTTGCTGGAGGTACTTTTTTTTGGGTTCACTCACTTTTACTTTGCATAGGGCTTGTTGAGAATGTGAGTTCCTCTCATTAAGAGTCAAAGGGCAGATCATGCTAACAATAGATTAAAATTCCTGAAAGAAGGCAGGAACATTTTTACAAATGGCATATATGACTTGGGCTATAGGGAAAAGAGTTGCTTGGGCAAAGTTCTTAAAGAAAAAAATGTCCAGAGTGGAGAGTCTGCTCCTGCAATGTGGGAAACATGGCACCCAGTATGTTCCCCAGAGATGAGCCCACCTACCATAGTTGACCATTAGGAGTGACAGTTATCTTCTTTGGGTTGCTCTACATCAGCCTGGCTGTACCCTCTCTATTGTGAAATTCCTTGATATACTCCTTTTTTAATTTTTATTTTTCAATTACAGTTGGCATTCAATATTATTTTATATTAGTTTCAGGTGTACAGCACAGTAGTTAGACATTTATATAATGTACAGAATGACCCCCCCCCAATTAGTCTAGTACTCACTTGGCACTAAATGTGGTTACTACAATATTATTGACTCTATTCCCTATGCTATACTTCACATCTCTGACTGTTTCATGACTACCAATTTCACTTCTTAATCCCTTCCCCTTTTTCACCCAATTCCCCATCCCCCAGTTGTCCCAACTCCTAAATCACCTGTTTGTGCTCTGTATCTATGAGTCTGTCTTCTTTTTGTTTGTTCATTCATTTTGTTCTTTAGATTCTACATATAAGTGAAATCACCTGGCATTTATCTTTCTCTGACTTATTTCACTTAGAATAATACCCTCTGTATCCATCCATTTTGTTGCAAATGGCAAGGTTTCATTCTTTTTTATGGCCGAATAATATTTCATTGTATACATGTACCATGTCTTTTTTAACCAATTGTCTATTGATGGACACTTAGGTTACTTCCATATCTTGGCTATTGTAAAATGAACTACAGTGATCTTTTCAAATTATTATTTTGGATACTCAGAAATGTAATTGCTAGGTCATAAGGTAGTTCTATTTTAAATTTTTTGAGGAAACTTCAAACTGTTTTCCATAGTGGCTGTAACATTTTCAATCCTGACAACAGTGCATAAGGGTTCCCTTTTCTCCACATCCTCACCAACACTTGTTGTTTGTTGATTTATTGATGATTGCCATTAGATATGAGGTGTCCTTTATATACTCCCTTCAGTCAGTTCTTCTCCAGGCCAAATTATACAAGAGGACTCTAAATTATATGGATTCTTTAATTCAAACTCCAGGAATGAAGGAGGGATGGGGAAGATGGGGAAGGAGACTCTTAGCTGTACCTCTGTGGGGGCACCTAGGGAGGGGATGCCAAGGAAGAGGACTAGAATCTTCCTTGAGGTCTACATTGTTCCTGTGATTTGCTGATGTATTCTGGAACACTTTTGGCTTTCTTTTGATTCCAAAGTCTGGAAAACCTATTTCTGGTTGGCAATGGAAAAAGGAAGGAATCCAACATTTATTGATCATCTACTAAGTATCAATCACTGGGCAGGATCTTTTTGCACCCATAATCTCATTTATTCTCCATAACAGTCATTTTTACTACCTATTTTATAGATGAGGTCTAGAGAGGTTATATAACTTAGCAGAGGTCACACATCTAATATAAGTGATGGAGTCAGGATTCAGTCCAGATTTATCTGGCCCCAAAGTTTATGCTTTTCCCATTATAGTTGCTTCAGTATGAATCCCTAAAGGAAACCCTTCAAGTAGATCACTCAGCATCATGGCTCAGGAGTCTAACCTGGTTGGGAATATTATGGGATTCTATGGCTGGTCTTAATTCCTTACTATAAACTGACTTGTACCATGTCCATGGAGAAATTGTTTCAATCTAGTGAGCCTGCTGAGTTTCCCACATTAAACTGAGACCTTTGAGAGAGGTGCCCACATCTTGGTCAGAGACTTACTCTCTGTGCCTAGCACAGAGCAATTGCTCAAGGGTATTTGTCATTTGCTTGCCAAATGAAGAAACAGAACCTCCACCACTGAATGAGTGAAATAACATAAAAATAATAATGCTAACTAACATTTCTTGAGCACAGTGTTGTATTTTAGGCACCATTCAAAGCACTTTACACTTATTTATCACCATAACCTTAAAGGGTTATTAATCTCCCCATTTATCCAGGAAAAGAAACTGAAGCACACACAGATAAATTCATTTTCCTAAAGTCCCACAGATAGTAAGTTGACCAGATCCGGGCAGTCTAACTAAAGAGACACTCCACAGTAAGTCCTCACTTAACATTATCAATAGATTCTTAGAAACTGTGAATGTAAGCAAAATGACATGTAAGGAAACCAATTTTACTGTAGACTAATTGATATAAACAAGAGTTAAGTTCCTACAGCATATTTCTGGTAACAAAACCATTACTGAATTTCTAAATAAAGATCCAAAACACTTCTAATATTAAACATTGAAATAAATGTCAGTTATACATACACTTAAGAAAGATGAATAAAAACAAGTAAGATAAATTTTTTCAACTTATTATTCCAGGTCAGGATCATGGGTGGCCAAATCACCTCCTGGCAGCTCAGGTGCCAGGAGGGAATCCACCCTGGACAGGACAACTCTTCTACCATAGGTGCATGTGTGCGCGCATGCACACACACACACACACACACACACACACACACACACACAGACTGGGACAATGTAGATATGCCAGTTCATCTCACGTGCACATCTTTGGAATGCAGGAAGAAACCAGAGTCTCTGGAGAAAACTCATGCAGTCATAGGGTGAATATGAAAACTTTGCACAGTGCTCTCGCTTGGAATTCTTTTTTTCCTCCTCAGTGTCATAACAAGATGCCATTGGACAAAAATATGTTATTCGAGGACCTGCTGAACAACCTTATGGTGCTTCTACAAAAATGGTTCCCTTACTAATCAGCCAGGGAAGTAAGAAGATTTTATTCAAAACCTAGTGTATATACTGTCTTTTTCTAGGCAAGTGTGGAATTATTAGAGAGTATCAGGAAACATAATGCCTGCCAATCCACAACTTGAACAAGAAAGTCTAACCCACACAGTTAAGAAGAAGTAGTAATAAATTACCTTTTTCAAAATAACCTACATGCCATAAGCTAAGTTACAGATATGTTTTATCTTCTCCAAAACTCTGTCAGGCAGGTATTATTATAATTAGAGCAATGGTTCTCAAACTGGAGTGTGCATTAGAAACATGTGAAGGGCTTGTTAGACCATAGGTCCCACCCTCAGAGAGTATGATTCAGTAAGTGTGCAGTGGAGCTCTATGTGTGTGTTTCTAACAAGCTCTCCAGGTAACACTGATGCAGCTGGTCCTAGGATCACATTTAGATAACTATTGACTCAAATAATGCATCTGAGGTTCAGAAAAACTAAGTTATTTACTCAAGGTCTCAAAGCTACTAAAAGGACAAACCAAGATTTAAATCCAGCTTTTGCTTACTCTGGCAAGTTGCTATAAGTTGGAAAGTATTAAATACATGATTTAAACAAGAAACTTCTGGCATGTGGCAAGGGCCCAGTACACGATCAGTATTATTATGCCTTATTTAAGTTCGTTGGAGGGTAAGAAAACTGTAGGTTGGAACTTACCCTTTCTTTTGGGAAGAAAGGCCCAGAAGACGAAACAGAGTATGTTGGAGGAATAAGCCCTACATGTTAAGGGTTCTGGCCTTGCAGTCAGTTGGCCTGGATTCAAATCTAGATTCTTCTATACTCCAGCTGAGTTAGCATGGCAAGTCAGCCCCCTGACTTTCTTCCTCTATCCCTGCCCAGTTTCCTTACATGTAAAACGGGGTAAAAGTACTACCTCACATGATTGTTGTAAGGATTAAATGAATTAATATATATAAAGCATTTAGAACACAACCTGGTACCATAAATCCTCATTAAATGTTAGTTGATAATGAGAAGGAGAAGGAGGATGAAGAAAGAGAAGAGCAGCAACAGTAATAGTAGAGAAAGGCGAATAGGAAAGTATTGGGCAAGGAGAGGTAGGCCTTGAAATCTAGATAGGATCACAAACATGAAAGCAATTGAAGATTATCCATTGGGTAAGTGATATGGTAAATGTAGCACTTTAGGTAACTTGGCAGCATTTGCAGCCTAAATGGGTTGAAAAGAAACCAATTATGGGCAGTGATCCAGGCATGAAAGAGTGTGGCCCTGGATTGGGAAGATGGGAATACAATAGGAAGGAAGTAGGAGAGATAGATAAATATGTTATATCTGGGGGGAAAATGTTTATTTATTATGAAAACAATATGAAAACAATACTACAGGAAATTAGAAACAAAAGAAAAACTATCTTTATTCCTACTACCCTAACACCCTGATTTTCATTTCCTTGACAGCTTTTTTCTATAGGTATAGAGTTTTTGTTTTAGGGGGTTTTTTTGGCAAGGTTATAATAACTATGTAGATTTAATTTTGTGTGTCCTGCTCCTTTTTTCCCCCCACTAATCAATACTTAGTAAACAATTTTTCGTGTTCCTATACAGGCTTCCCCAGTAGTTATAATTACTATTTTTTACTATAAAGTAATGATGCAAAAAAAATTTGTAGCTATACATGTTTTCTTATTTTGAACTATCTCATTAAAAACAATTATCTAGATTTGGGATTACTAGTTGAAAGAATATGAACATTCTTATTGTTCCTGATAGATTTTACCAAACTGCTTTCCTAAGAGGTATTTTCCACTACTGTTAGCAATTTGTGAGAATACCAGTTTCCCCAAAATCTTGCGATCATGGAAATTTTTTTTTCTAATGCAATAGGTGTAAATGGTATCTATTATACTTTTAATTTGCTTTAATTATTCTAGTTTGAAATTTTTTACTTGTTTATTTAATATTTGCATTGCTTCTCATGTGTTCTGTTCAGATTATTCGATCATAAATATGTGACACCTTTTGAGGGAAAAGTAGAGAGAACTTGGTGATTGGAATGTGGGGGGAAAAGAGATAAGTCAAAAATAAATTTGATGCCCAGTGACTTGGAGAAGGTTGTTGATATAGCTAGAGCAGGTGAGAAAGGGAGCTGGTTTGGTGGAGATGATAAGTTTGAGTTGTGATTTGTTGAATTAAGAGTTAGTGAGGGAGGCAAGTGACTTCTTTGGAGGAGGCTTGTTGACCACCCAGCAAGTGGGTAGGGTGAGGACAAAGAACAAGCAAAGGAAGCTAAAGGGGCAAGCAACTAGAATGGTAGAGGAAGTATGCCAGTACACCAGCACAGAGGATAAGGAGAGGACCGCTACTGGCTTTGATGGTTTGGAATCATAAGTGACCTTCAAGAAAGTAAGTTTCGCAAAGTGGCAGGCATAGAAAATAGATGGCATGATTATCTGTAAAGGAGATACATGGAGAAGAAATGCACACAGTTTTACACATCATAAATTCACTTGTTTTAAGTGTATAATTCAATGAATTTTCATAAATTCACAATGTGGTACAATCATCAGCACAATCCAATTTTTAGATATGTTCATCTCCCAAAAGCAATAATTTCTTATGTCCATTTGCAGTCATTTCTCATTCCCATCCTCAATTTCAAGCAACCACTAATTTATTTTCTGTCTCTATGGATTTGCCTATTTTGTATATTTCATATAAATAGAATCATATAATATGTGGGCTTCTAGGTCTGCCTTGTTTTACTAAGCATGCTTTAGCAGTTCATCATGTTGCAGCATGTATCAATATTACATTCTTTCTTCTTGCCAAATAATATTCCACTGTAAGCATATGCCACATTTTATTTGTCCATTCATCCATTAGCAGACATTTGGGTTGTTTCCACTTTTTAGCTATTATCAATAATGCTGCTATGACCATTCAGGTAGAAGTTTCTGTGAGGACATATGCTTTCAGTTCTCTTGGGAATATACTTAGTAGTGGAATTTCTGGACCATGTGGTAATTCTATTAACTTATTGAGGAACTGCCTAACTGTTTTCCTAAGCAACTGTACCCTTTTACATTTCTACCAGCCATGTAGGAGTGTTTCAGTGTCTTTTCATTAATTTTAATACATTGATTATGTGTTAGTGTTACTGTTACTGTGTTATTTGAAAAAAAAACTATTTTAAAAGAATTTTTAAAAAGACATTTTAACATTAAAAATGTTTTAAAAGAAGTTGGCAAGGAAAAGGAAAGAGAAAATTAGGTGGTAGGTAGATGTGGCAACAGGATTTAAGTTAGTGGTTCTCAAAATGAGACCCTAGGACCAGCAGCCTCAGTATTACCTAATAACTGGATTAAAATGCAAATTCCTGGGCCCCTCTCAGACCTACTGAATCAGAAACTGAGAAGTGTCCCAGCAATCTGTGTTTTAACATGTCTTCTAGGTAATTCTGATTTGAAAAGCTAAATATGAGAACCATTGGTTTAAATCAAAGTTTGGTTAGGATTTGGGTTTAAGCTTAAGAACAGAAAGAAGAGGTCAATGGAAAGGGAAGGAGTATTGATACTGAAGATGGAGGATGGAACTCACAGTTTATGATCTCAAGGAAGATGAGAAGGCTTAGGAAAGGTCAAGGGCAGAGATGACATTCAAGAGGAAAAATCCTGATGGAGTTTCCACTCCTCCCCACCCCTCACATACACATTTTAACATCTCTTATGTCATTTCTTGTCACAACAGGAATGATGGGTGTAGGTGGGAAAATCAAGTGTATATTCTTGAGCCACTTTCTTTGTCTGGAAGCCTACAATGAATTTTAATTCCATGTAGTTATGCTCTTGGTTATCTTCCTCCACTGTTATTTAGTTTTCATGCAGAGAATGCAAACACATTTTAATATTAGCAAGAAGGAAAAGAATTTATGAGTAGATCTGCTGGGAGAAAAAGCCACATAAGTAAATGTATTTAAAAGCCAAAAGAAAGTATTTTCTGGATTATCTCCTGGTTTTTTATACCTCTGATTTACTCCTGTGATCCATTCCATTTTCTACTTTGCTCAGAACTTTAGAATGTATAGCATATTTTGTGTACATGACCATAGTTAATCCTCACAACAGCCCTTGTGCAGTTAAGTCTTATTGTTCCTATTTGACTGAGAATGAAAGGGAGCTGAGACTCAGGAAAGGTGTTATACTATTATGAACAGCAACAACAAAAGGTATAATAACTAACATTTATTAAGTGTTTGTTATGTGTCAGGCACTATTATAAGCATTTTACATGAATTATTTTATTTATTATTTATCATGACCTCATGAGATAGTTACCATTTATAGACACATTTTTACAAATGAAGAAACTTACTCACAGATTAAAATTACTTGTCCCAGATCAAACAAGCATCTGACTCCAAAGCACATTACTTCTGAGATTATATAGTAAGCATATAAGAAAACTAGACTACTTCTCAGGTTTTTCAATTCTCAGCCTAGGGCTGGCTCTCTTTCTCCCCTTTGTCATACAATATCACGAGCAGTGTGTGAAATATCCAGTTCACATTTCCCATGTGCTGATGAGTGAAAGAAGATGGATAATTCAGATTATCCTCATTTAATTAGGAAGAGTGCTCATTTCATTAGGAAGAGTACACTTTTTAGGAAGGCTTTAACACCTGAGAAGAATGCAACCTTCAGAGGTATGGAAGGATTTGTCGAAAGTGACAAAGTGAATTTAAATACTTGAGTATTAATTTAATCCTGAGCATACAAAATTTATTTAAAGAAAATTATAAAACTTAAAAAAAATTATTGGGAGAAGTAAGACATGAATAAATTCATAGTTATACTCTACCTCAATTTGAGAACACTAAATACAGTAATATTTACAATACTCCCTAAGTGAATATATAGATATAATGCACTACTGATTTGATTCACTGTGGGATACTTTATAGAACTTGTCAAATTTATAGTGAAATTTATCTAGAAAACTAAATGGGGAATAATACCAAAATACATTTATTTAAAAAGATAATGATGGTATACTTACCCTATCATATTTTAAAGCCTGTCATAAAGTGACAATTATCAAAAACTTGTGAAAGTAGGTTGAAAAATGTCAAAACTTGAATTTTTTTAAAAAAATAGAGATTCTAGGAGCAGATTCAAGCTATTCTAAGGCTATAGATCATAAAGGAAGCAACCCTTAACTGGGGAAAGCAATTATGCTTTCTTTAGAGAATGTTGGGAATTCTAGGTATCAATATGGAGAATAATTAACTGAGATCAATAATGCATATAATACTCCGTAGTGAATTCTAAAAAAGCAGACCAGTGGAATAGCTTATTTATTTCAGCTATGGATGGAAGTAAATTCCTGTCTGTTTAATGGAAGATATTGTCAGAGACAAGATGGATGGTTTCATATATATAAAAGTTGGAGGGGGACAGGGGAATTTTGTACGACGACATATAATAAAAAGCTAAACAAGAGAATGAGGAAATTGTCTGGGGTCAGCATTACTGATAACAGTTTACTGTCCAAAAAAATAAAAGAATGGTTACAGATGTCGAAGATTAGCTTTCAGATTCCACTTCACAAAAGGGCAAGGAAAATGAATAGGTAATTTACACATGAGGAAATAAATGCAGTAAAATCACTGCATGGAAAAGTGCAAACTCTCTAGGATTGAAAGAAATGCAAATCAAAACAGCTTCAAGGTATCACAACCTGCTTATTAAACTATCAACAAATAATGGAAATAATACATAGAAATTACAAAAATCTATCTTAGCAAGGCTGTGAGAAAAGAGTGTTTTTTTGGGAGTGGTATAAGTTGGTTAAGTTTTCCTAGAGGGCAATCTAGAAATATGTGACAAGAGTTACAAAACTGTTCATACTCTTTGACCCAGCATATACCCAAGAAAATAATTTAAAAAGTAAAAATAATTTGTTTAAAGATGTTTGTAGCAATGCTATTTATAATCATGAAAAAGATTTACCAATTTAATATAGCATCATGATGGAATAGAATATAGCCATTAACAGTGATAGGTATACAAATATTGAGTCTTGCACAGAAATATTTGTAATCATATTAACCAAAAAAAAAAAAAGGAAAAAGGCTAAATCCTAAATTACTGTTGAATCTGATAGCCGTACACAAAGAAAATTCAGAAAGCCATCTAGTAAAATGTAAATAACAAGTTGAATGCATGTACTGTTCTTTGGAAACATGTCAAGTTGCTGGAATTTATAAAAAAAGGAAAATCTGAAGAGGCGACCCACATTGGTTCGATTTAGACCTGGGAAATTAAACATTAAGGACTTTGGAATGATCCCTATACCGATAACAGTGTTACTTGTCTGCAAGCTTGATCTCACTGTTAACTAGAATTTGGTTTGCTAGAATTCTCCATCAACCAGCCCTTATGCTTATCTAAATCTGTGAGATCTATGACATTTCTGAGGGGATCCATCACCAGACCTTTGTGAATGTGTCTCCAAATTTGTCACCACCATTACAACATAGTATGTACCACCACCAATAAACACTTTATCTGGCTCAGAAACATAACTTTCTTAAGACTTTTCCATTTCTCTTAATTTCCATCACCAGTACTAGTTTGCAGATAGTTTGAATTTCAGTGCCATTATTCCCAAAGAAGCACATTTTCTCTCTACTGTGGTTACTTCACATGTATACCTTGGCAACAAATAGAGACCCATCAAACTACATTAAGAGAGACGTGCCAATAGGTTGACTAGCCCCCTCCTTTGCTGGGTGACTTTCCCTACAAAACTATATTGTGATACTTTGCAAATAAAATCCATACCCTTTGCACAATAAGCATTTATTACATTTCATCAAACGTTAGGGTTACTCTCAAAGGTTAAAAAAACTCAAATGTTTTATACATGCATGTCAAAGAACTACTCTATACTAATAATTGTCATTCATAATTAAGCACCCAGAATACCTTTTAAACTTTCTGAGAATTATAATCTTTATAACTTTGATATTAAATCTATTTCATTGTATTCTGGGTTTTTGAAATTCAGTACATTAATGTCTGGTACACATGAGGATTTAAATAGATAAAATTTTCTGTCTTCCTCAGGCCTGTCATTGTTTAACTATGGAACACCAAATTTTCTTAAATACTATCAGGATTCCCAAGGCTTTTTAGAACTCCAGTATGCCTATTGTTTTATTTTGTAAATCTTTATCCCACTTGTCGCATAGGTAATATATATATATATATATATATATATATATATATATATATATATATATAGTTGATTAAAATGCATTTCGTTTTGAGAAGTTTTTTAATGACTTTATAATCTTAAGACACCCTAGTAAATTGGGAACCTGATAAAGAATGACTGATCAGAGCAGCGGCTCTCAAAGTATGATCCCAGACCTGCAGTACTATCATCTGGGAAAATATTACCAGTAAAAATTCCCCTACTCTGTCTCAGACCTACCAAATCAGGAATTCTGGGGGTAGGACCCACAGCCTATGTTTTATTTATTTGTTTATTTTATTATGGTGACATTGATTAACAAAATCCAATAAGTTTCAACTGTACAATTCAACACTAAGTCATATATATGTTGCATGTGTATTTACCACCCATAGTTAGATTTCTTTCTATCACCACATATTTGACCCTTTTTACTCCCATCTACCTCCCACCTCCTTCCCTACCCTCTGGTAACCACTATTCTATTGTCCATGTCCATGAGTCTCTGTTTGTTGCTTTTAGATTTCTATCACACATATAACTGTTATCATGTGGTTTTCAACATTTCTGTCAGACTTATTTTGCTTAGCACGATTATCTCTAGGTCCATCTATGTTGTCACAAATGTCAGTATTTCATCTCTTCTTATGACTGAGTAATATGCCATTGTATATATGTACCACATCTTCTTTATCCAATCATCTATCATAAGACACTTCAGTCACTTCCATATCCTGGCCAACATGAACAATGCTGCACTGAACATCGGTGTAAATTTATCTTTTTGGATAAATTTTTTCAAGTCTTTGGGTAAATACCTAGAAGAGGGATTGCTGGATCATATGGTAGGTCAATTCTTAGTTTTTTGAGAAATCTCCATACTATTTTCTATAATAGCAACTTATGTTTTAATAAGTCCTCCAAGTGATTCTAATGCATGCTCAAGTTTCAAAACACTGGATATTAGAAAATAAGGCCTTAATAATCTTGGCCAGCCTGATCCTCAGCTAAATTGTTCTTGAGAGTATCAAATCTTCCTGACCCCTTGGTAATGTGTTATGTACACCTAAAATGCCTTTTATTAAAACTCTTGAGAAGGTTATGAGACCACTGGAGAGCCAGCATATTGTGCTGGCAAAAGCATGGGTATTGGAGTTCTATGGATCTTAACTGTAACTTCTACTGGCTACTTACTCTATTTGTATTCCCTCAGTTATTTAACCTTTCTGAGCCTCCTTTCTATATTGAAGAAGATAATACTCATACCAGAAGATTGCCTCAAGGGTTAAATGAGATGAAGTCTGCTAAGTGTGCAGCCCTGTGCCCGACACATGACGGAATCTCAGTAAACAAGAGTGATCATTACCATCTTTTATCACCATGAGTATGACACTATGTAGGGTCCAGAGGACTATTAGAAAGACCTTTTGGGAAATTCCAAGTCGGGGTCATTGGAAAGAGAGAGCTAAGGACACCCCCAATAAAGCAGGGACTTGCCTGATTTCTTCAAAGAACATTTTGCACCAGCCTCCTAGGGGCTGTAAAAGCCTCTGGGAGAGTCATGCTATTTGCACTTGTTTTTTCCAGACTAATTATTCCTTACTTCAAGTTCTGTGGATTAGAGGCAAAGAAGGGTGGTGACAGCAAGCTCTCTGAGCCCTTTCCTCCTCCCTGCATAGCCTCCTTGTGTTTCATGTCCTGGATCTTGCAAATATTTCCTTTAGCAATAACCTGGGAGTGGCTGTTTCTCTTGGAGTCATATTATCTTTTGGCTGTTGAGGAAAGGGAAAGGGGAGAGAAGCTGGACCTGTGTACTCTTGCTGCTGAGATCCTGGAATGCCAAGCTATTGTGGGGAGTTTAAAAATAAAATTTCCAAATAAGAAAACTTCAAAAGAGCTGAAGAGGCAGGAGATTTTTTAGTCTCTGCAAACATTAGAGAGAGAGAGAGAGAGAGAGAGAGAGAGAGAGAGAGAGATTTCAACAAAATGGGAAAATCTGTTTATCAGAAGATAAGGCAACCTGTGCCAAGAGGAAAAGAGAAGAACAGCCCAGGACTTGGCAGACAATTTGCTTTTGTTTTTGAGATGCAGTGTCCTTGCTGGCGTAACAAAGCCCTTTCTCATACTTAGCCTTCATGCTCCCTCCCCTTTCTTCAGAAAGGAGTTGAAGTCTTCATGGATACCTGGAGATGAATGTAGTGCAAGTACTTTTTGCCCCACCCCAGGAGTTCTTGCTTTAATGAGATTGTCCCATGGAGCCAAATAAAGTAAGTTTCAGTCTGGTCACTACTGCTTCTTACTAGTTGGGAAAATGATTTATCCTTTCTGAACCTCAGGATCCTTGTATTCAGACAGGCAATGATAGTACCGAATTTAAGGGGCTGGTGTGAAGATTAATAGAAATGAACTCACAAAAGTGCCTAAAACAGTTCCTAACACAGAGTAAGAAGTAAGAGACTGTACTTCTTTTCCTTTAATAAAGTACCTTATCCTCCACTCCAGGAAAGAATTCTTATTTGGTCTCAAAGTGGAACTGTTGATTTCTGTGCATGTAGAAGCCTTGTGCCCTTTGAAAATAGGAACTCTAGAAGCCAAAACCCTCAGCTTGAGCCTAATACACATCAGTGGAAGCGTCCCTTCACCAGTTTGCTTCAGTTGTTAGTACCAGTAGGGTAGTTTTGCTTTCCATTTGACCTGGGCACCTTGCACAGTGTAATATTCAACAAGAGCTTGGAATGACTTGTATACACATTGGCCCAGCTGATCTTGAGGGCAGTCCTTCCCTTTTCTGGAGTCTTGCCTACTTCTGTTCCCCTGATATAAGTTACTCTGCAAGGCTCAGGCTGGCCCCTTACAAGTTGTGTATGTGGGAGGACAGTGCTTTTAAAATCAGAATTGATAGAGAGAACAGCAACTTCCAGGTTGCCTTGCTAGAGCCCAGTACCTTCAGATAGGGCCAAAGTGCCATGAATCGGTACACCAAATGTCCCTAGAAGGGCATCCTCTTTTATTCCAACTATTCTAGAGTTGGCTACCTAGTGGTAAATTCTGTAAGGCTGACATAAGTGATTAGTACCTAAACAAGACAACTTAGAATATCTAGTCCTTTTGATCTTCTCACTGCTCTTAAGCCTGATTTTGTCTTTTATTATCTCTACCTTTTAAATAGATGAGAAGAATAAGTAAATGACCCCAGGATTGAAATCCTTGGTTAGCTATGGCTTCTTTACATGACAGCCAGGGGCCTGAGCTGGGACCCAAGGTCTCCTGATCTCTTGGCTATTGAGCAAAGGAAAGTTCAGTCCAACTCCCTTGATGTAAACAAGGAATAAGACCAAAGTATACAGCAGTAAATGTTGTACACTGCACAGCTTGCACAATGATATGCGATGGCCCTGAGTAAGGGACTCCACTCTAACAATAAACAGTCCTGTCATTTATTAATCATCTTCCATATACCCACATCATTGCTAGATCCTTTTTGTATAGTTAATCCTCACAGTTGCTGTATAATACAGATATTTTACTGAAATGGATAAATTAAATACTTTTGCTCAAGGTTGTACAGTTTTTGGATGAAGAAGCCAAATTTTAAAATTTTACTAGAATTTACAAGTCTTTCTGACACTGAGTTCTTTCCGCTGTGCTCTATTGATTTTCCTGTGCCCTGGCTAGAGAAAAGGAATAAGTGGTAAATTTGATGACTGTCATGGAGCACGGTTCTTCTCACCAAAACTGCAGGACATTGGCCCAACTGAGGCCTTTGGAGATGTTGCTCACTGCCAGCATTTCATAAGATTAGGATTGAAGACAAAGAATGGGGAAGGGGGGAAGAGGCAGAGATAGAAGATAGGAACATGTGTGGCGATGGGTGGAAGACAGGGTGTATAGACTAGAAAACAATCTAACTGGGACAAATAATTGCCCCTGAACTACAACACTCACAACCTTTTCAGCCTGGCCCTTTGTTTCTATAGTGTATGGTTCCTGAACCACTTGTATTAGAATCCCTTGGGACAATTGCTAAAAATGCAGATTCCTGGACTTCACCACAGAGGTACTAAATCCCAATTTCTGGGGGTGAGGCCCATGAGTTTGTATTTTAAATAACCTCTCCCAGTAATCACAATTAGGAACCACTTTGATTAAGAACTGTCTCAGACTTGGTGGTTTCCAATGTTTTGGATCATGTACCCCTCACAGAAAAAATTTTTTAAGTTTATACCTTCAATATATGCTGGTAGTTTATTAATAAATTTCTTTTATGTACTAATGTCCTAATATTTATGTTTTTAAATGCAAAAACAAATGAGTGTTTTTTGCACTACAATTCTTAGATGAGAATGGTCTCTAGTCTTCCTTTATGTATCTTCTTGTTGTTAAATTTTGGTGACTGATGTGCAGAATTCTTTTCTTCTCCCTCTATTCTCTAGATTTCAGAGTCTAGAAAGCGTAATAGCATTTGGGCTATCTGTTCCTTGAAGGATAGAATTAACACAAGACCATGTGAGTGTGCTTTTTATTTTGGTCAAATTCATCAATATACTTTTCTGTGGTAATTAGTGGGTTTAGATATCCTCTTCTAATTTTGTGCATTTAGGGTTTTTTAAATTAGATTAGCAAGTGGTTTATCTGTCTTACTGCTTTATATTTTCTTTTGAAGAACCAGCTTTTAGCTTTAATTATTAATTCTATCATTTGTTTTCTAATGCATTGACTTGTATCATTAGTTTTCTTTCTGCTTTGCTTAGGTCTATTTTTGTGGCTCTTTTCTTTCTTTTCTCTTCTTTTGAGCTCAATTTTTTTGTTATTGTTGAATACATAATTTGATTTGTTCTTACATATCAATATATTTGAGGCTACAACTTTTCCTTCTACTACTGCTTTAATCAACCATATCCTCCAGCTTCTGATATTTTAGTTGTTATTTTCTATGTATTCTACAATTTCAAATTAGATCTCCTTTTTAGAGTGGAGGAAATATTTTCCCTTTTATTTTCTATATGCTAGAAGTTTTGGTTTTTTGTTTTTGTTATTAATTTTGAGTGTTGTATTATTAGATACTGTATATACTACTTCCAATTTTTGGCTTAATATATGGTCAAAGTAAAAAACACTCAGTGGGCCCTTAAAAATAAAGTGCAGTCTGTTTTCAGTGCATGAATAAATTTAGATTTTTCCATTATCTTAGTTTTTGACTGTCAAATCTGTCATCAGCTGAAACAGCCTCATATTTTGTTTCTGCTTTTTTCTACCTTTGCATTTCTTATATTTTGCTTTAGAAGTTTTTTAATTAATTAAATTTTTTTTCAATTACAGTTGACGTTCAATATTATTTTATATTAGTTTCAGGTGTACAGCATAATGATTAGACATTTATAGAACTTATTAAGTAATACCTCTGATTAGTCTAGTACCTACATGGTACTATACATGGTTATTACAGTATTTTGACTATATTACCTATGCTGTACTTTACATCCCTCTGACTTGCTTTAGAAATTTCAGTGCTGTTATTTGGTACACACAGATTTAGAATAATTAGATATTCATCATGTGTTATATTCATTAATATTATAGTGCCCTACTTTGTCTTGCTTATTGCTTTTTGCCTTTAATTCAGCTTTTTATTTATACGAGTATCATGGAACTTTTTTTATCTCCATTTGTTATTAATTCATTTATAAAAAATTATTTATGGAATGCCTACTATGTGTCAGGCAATAGGTACCAGAGGAATTAGACATATAAGATCCCTGACATTGTGGAGCTTACATTTTAGTTAGAGAGTAGAAAACTAAATAAAGAAGTAAAAATAGGTATGAAATATAGTATCAGATGGTGATGTATCCTCTGAGAAAAAACAAAATAGAAAAAAAGGTAATTAAGGATAAGTCATTTCTATTTTTGATAAGATGGTCAGGAAAGGCCTCTGCTTGATAGCATTTGTCATCCTTTTACTTTCCATTTACCACTTTATTTGTTTGTGTATTTGTTTCCTTGAGGATGGAGGGGAAATGCCAGGTGGAACAGTTTGCACTCAAGGGACTATTACAATCTAAAGGAGATCTAGGTGGGCTAATTCCTAAATGAGAAGGGAGTAGGGATATATGGATATGAATTTTCAATACATGTTAGTGATGAACTAGCTAGGATGGGGACTTGAGATGAGTGAAGTGATGGATATTTTGCTTTCCATTCTATCTGAGCTTGGGTACCATTATGTGTGTTATTATTTAAAGAAATATTCTTGGTCTTCATTATGACTCTTGAATGAATATTCTGTGTGATTATTTAATTGAACTGCTGGAATTTTCTGTCACTAGGCAGTACTTAGAATGAGGCCAATTGCTCACAGGCTACAGCAGGAAACCAAATCCTTTGGCTTAGCAAGGTTAACCCTTTATACTATAAGGCTAAAGAAATGTCCTCTGATTTTGATGGCTCTTTATTATAGAGAAGTTTGACTTTTTATACACATTTTTATACATAGTTAAATAAACCTGGACTCTTTCTCTTGGATATTTGCATCTGTTGCTTATAAGATGGGAATCTTATTTCTCCTTTCAAGTGATAGTCTTTTCAATTTTCTGATAGTTTTTCAAATACACACATTTAAATACATATATAACATATATTAAAATTTTATACACACTCCATTTAATCTTAAATCTGGAATTTATTTTAATATATAATACATGGTACAGCTCCAAAAGCACTGCCCTGCAGTTATCTCAAATAGATTTATTAAATTATCTTTCTTTATCTCTTTGTTATGGATGGTCACTTATAAATAATGTTTTATAGATAGTTTCATATGTTTTTGGACTTTCCATTCTGTTCCATTAATCAGTAATACATTGTTTTCATTATAATTGTTCTATAATAGGCTTAATTCCTTACTCAACTCCCATTTCTTTGGTAGAAAATACTCTTTAATATTATATCCTGCTTTATTTTGCAACCAAATGAAAAAAAATCTATAGTCAAAAAAAATTCTAACTGGACTTGCATTAGAAAAAGATATTTTAACTCCAAAATAGTAGATATTAATGAATGGCTTGCCTGATGTTTTTTCTTACAAGTATAAGAACATGGACAGAAAGTATAGATGTCAAATTTAATGATAAAGCTTGCATCTAGAGAAGCAATAGGGGATGGAAGTGGGGAGTGAAACAAGGGTATTATTTCTTATTAAAATTCATGAAACATCAATGGCAAAGTATTAAGATGTGCTTATTTTGAGCAGTCAGTAGAAATATGAATATTTATTATAGTAATCTCTGTATGTTTGTAAATATTTGAATTTTTCATAATTAAAAACCAAGCAAAAACAGATGAAGCAAGATAACCAGACTTGTAAGCCAGAGGATATAGCACATACAATCTGAGTCCTACAAACAGACTGGGGTGGTGTGTGCATTCAGACTTTGGAGCTAGACTGTCCAGGTTCAAACTCTAGCTCTACCACTTACTAGCTTTACGACCATGAGCAAGTTATTTAACCTACCCATGCCTCAATTTCTCCAGCTGTAAAATCAGGACAATAGTAATAGAAGTTCCTAGGGTTATTATGAGGATTAATATGGTAAGACATGGAAAGCACTTAAAACAGGAGGCCTGGCATTTAGTACATATTCAGCTATCAATATTATTTATTATATACTATATGTTACTATTATTACATTTACTATATAGGTTGCATTGTTTTGTGGCCATTTAAAATTTTACATAAATGATGTCATCCAAATTGTGGGATCATCTGAAACTTATTTATTCTGCTCTTTTGCAGGGAAATGGCTCATTCCAAGGCTGGCTTTTCATGGGAAACCCCGTTCCATCCTTGCCTTGAGAACCCAGCACTGGACTTGTCAAGCTACCGAGCAATCTCTTCTCTTGACCTTCTTGGAGACTTCAAGCACTCCTCAGAAAAAACAGAGGATACTTCAGTTTGTAAGGAAGAAAGCTCCATGGCTTCCATGCCCCACCCACTGCGCAGTCGTGCTTTCTCAGAGAGCCATATCTGCTTGGAGCCCCAGAGTTTCCGGGCATGGGAGCAACCTAGGAGGGAGCTCTTTACCAAAGTTGATGAGACCCAGCAAGATCCTCTGGGAGCAAGGAAGAAAGCCTTTCCTCCTCCTCGCCCTCCTCCTCCCAATTGGGAGAAGTACAGGCAATCTCGTGCAGCCCAGCAGCAACAGCAGCAGTGGAAGGAGCAACAACAGCAACAAGAGGAAGAGGAGAAGGAAGAAGAGGAAGAGGAAGAGAAGGAAGGACGGGAAGAGGAGGAATTGCCACCCCAGTATTTCAGTTCAGAAACCACTGGTCCCTGTGCTCTCAGTCCTGAGGAGATCCTGGAGCAGTCACAATCCCTAGGCTTTGGTCACCTGGGGATCTCAAGGCAGGGTGCACAAAGCCTCCCAGCAGAGCAAAAGTCCTTTGCTCTCCATTCCAGTGATTTCCTGCCTCCAATAAGGGGCCACTTGGGATCTCAAGCTGAGAAGGCTCAGCCCTCTTGCTGTTATGGCATCAGTGGCCTTTGGAGGACATCAGAGCAGGAGAACATTGATCCCTCCAAGTAAGTGTTTATAAAAGACATTAGGTCACTGAAGAGGCAGGCAGCACAATTTTGAATTCCACCTCCATTATTTACCAGGTGCAAGACCTTGGACTGGTCAATTGAACTCTTCCTGGCCTCAGTTTTCTCACTTAGAAAATTAGCATAATGATACCTATCCCATGTGGTTGTTGTGAATATGAAGATAATCTATATAAAGGACATAACCCTATGCTTAGCACATAGTAAGTGCTCAGTAAATTGTAGGTATTAATGTTCTTATTCCTAAAAAGCACTATGGAGATATTATATTTATTATTTCCCAGTTTCTTTTTAAAGTATACATCAGTTTCTGGCCCCTGAGCCAGAAACATTAAACCCCTGTTGCCTATTCTAAGGCCTTTCCCAGAAGCCTGGCTCAGGCCCTTTTCTGCTTTTTCTTCTGCTCATTCTCCAGAACAAGAGGTCAGCTCAAAATCTGACCTGCCTCTTCTCTAGGACGTACCTGGCCTTCTAAACCGTTCTCACCACCCCAACATCAAAGGTATCCCTAGGGTTGTGTGCTTAGTGCCCTGATCATTCCTTATAACACCTAAGAACATTCTTTTACTCTTCCACTTTCTCCATCCCCAACCCTGTATATAAGGAACCTGCCTGTGTATAAGGAACTCTGTATATAAGAAACCCTTGTAAATCCCTGTATATAAGGTACCTGCCTGAGACTTGTTGCCATTAGAAGTAGTACCTTGTTATCATGTCTTTTACTGACAGGCAAATCCACTACTTGGCTATCTGGAGCTAGTCAAGGTTTTTTAGCCTGAAATGCCACAAGCACTGCACTTATAGGGCCTTGTTCCCAGAAATCATGAGAATCTCTTATCGGATCACAAGTGGCTACTTCTCAAGCTGTCCATCTAGCTGGGGAGCATTCTTATTGTAATTAGAAAATACGTTATGGAAAGTATCTGTGATTATTACCTTCCACAACAGGGAAGGTGACTTAGCATATAACTGACACTTAATATTTAGAAGAAACAATAAATAAATGAATAAACTTTTATTAAGCATTTGCTATGTGCCAGACACTGCTAGTCATTTTATATCCATTATTTCATTTAATCCTCTCAATAGCCCTATGTGCCATTATTATGCCCCATTTGACAGACAAGGAAACTAAAGCTGAGCAAAATAAGGGACTAACCAAGCCAGAATTGCACAGCAAAGATTCAAAGCCAGATCTGTCTGACTACTAAACCCATGCTTATTTTGCTATCCTATGCAGCCTCTTTCTGGGAGATCTTGTCCTTATAAGGCTAGGACTTTACAAGGCCCTCCTGTAGGGTAATATGTACAAGTTGTAGTAGCTGCATGCCCCTGTCAGCCTCCTAATTCTTCTTCTTTTATGTGCCTCTATTCACCTTAGAATAGAGAAGGAAATTGCTATTACTACAGATCTTGTAACTTGTTCCAGAGATTTCTTTTTAATGACTATGGGATGTGAGGAAAAACATTTGTTTGCCCTGGATTGTGGCTACAAAAAATCAATTATAGGTGCTTCTTTGAGTGATGGAGATTTAAGGGATAACATCATTCCCAACATAGCTAATATTTTTTCCTGCTTACCATGTACCAAACATTGTTCTAAGCATTTTGCATATTGAGTGGTTCAATCTTAACAACAAACCTAGGGAATAGATATCATTAGTCTCCTACATTTGTTTTGTTTGTTTTGTTTTGTTTTGTTGATGAAAAAGGTGAGGTACAGGGAGATAAAATAACTTGCAGAAGATTACAAATAGCCAAAACCCAGGTAGTCTGGCTCACTGTGCCCATTACATCATCCTAGGATCTCTGGGATCCTCAAGAAGATCCTATTGAAGATCCTAGGAGAGCACAGGGTTCTAACCTATATTATCCCTGTAACCCACATATTATTCAGTTACAAAATGAAGTGACATATTTAGAAGCAGGTTAGTGGACTTGTTGAGTGTTGGTTAAGTTCAGGTATACCTTCCTTTATGGATTCTTTGTATTTCCTCTCAGTGCTCTGTAGAAGGAATCTGATTTTTGCTTTAATCTTCATTATCAAATTCAGATTATATTCTCAGAGATCTGTAATCCCTGCCCTATTAATGGAGATTATGAGGAAAGGAGCCCTAGAACATAGTGTCTAATATTATACACTATAATATGATACAGGGCTGTGTCTGCTGAGGAACTGAGTCTCTAATTAACATACCCTTTTAAAATTTATTTTTATTTTTTTCCAGTTTTATTGGGATATAATTGACATACAGCCACATCCTTTTTTTTTCAATTCCATACTTTCTTTTGGCACATTGTGACTCTGAATTCTCATATATGCCCTAATATTTTTCTTATGGATAGCAATTCCCTATTCTATATGTTCATATTCCCTCCAGAGTGTTTTCTTCTCTGCTAACATATAGATATAGTCCAGTCAGAAAATTCCTTACATGTAGGGTTTTATATGATATCAGATTATCGTTTTGGGAGTATACCATAGTGGCTAATGGTACAGGCTAAAAGCACAGGTTCTGGAGTTAGGTTACCTATGTCTAAATCATGGTTCTGCCATTTACTGTCTAGTGACCTTGGGAAAGCCATTTTACCTCTCAATGCTTCATGTTTCTTAACTATAAAATGGTTCTCATGAGCCTTAAATTTTATATTTGTATCTATACCCACACTCCCATCTTAGCACAATTTTGGGACATAAGTAAGTACTATAAGATGTTAGCTAGCAGTGTTCTTTTATCAGTGTTATTAGCTTTAAAAACTTACATGTAAAATGAATACTTAGGATGATGAATATTGGCATGCCTAAATTTCTATTGTGTGATGAATAGGAGACAGTACACTATGAATCAGTAAATAGCTGTGGAGCATTTTAGCCATTATTTTTGACCTTTATTTAAGAGCTGCAAAAAGCTACAGAAATGACTAATGAGTTTCTCCTATTTTTCCTTTCAAACAGCTAGAGGTCAGCAAAGGGGCAGTGACTTAAACAGGTAGAATATGGGGGTGGCTGGTAAGCAACAAGAATATAGTGGGGGTGGGCCTCCCCCCTTGCATAAATCATGGAGGGAATTATTTGCTGCTGTGTCCCTGAAACCTGACATGAAGCATGTCTTTTTATTTCCTTCCTCATGCTTGCCCAGAACTTTTGATGGCAGAAGAATCCAAACCCAAGCAAGCATGGAGCCAAAGCTACTTCTTTCCTGAGGAGCAGTTCTCTTTCATGGGCTGGGGCTCTGAAAAGCAGCACCTCACCCCCATGGGCTTCAGTGAAACCAAGACAATAGGGTCTGCTGATACACTTGCTGAGCCTCTGGGTGCTACTGGTTTCATTTCCCTCCATTTCATTCTGCAACTATGAAAGAGGCTGGGGCCACTAGGGATATGATAGAAGTGGAGAGATGCTATCCTTTCTCAGGCTAAGAGCCTGCCCCACAGCAGGCAATCTCAGAAGAACTCATGAGAGATGTGGCGGGTCATAACAAGTCTCTGGCAGGGGTGCTAACCCTAGCTTCTAACATAGTGACCACTGCTGAGGTCATGGGTGACCTCTTTACTGTAAGACATCTGCAGTTGAGGAGCTGTTACAAGCAGGAGTGGTACCAACAGGAAAGAAGAATTTATCAGAGTGTACAAGAAAGCCATAGGGTGCCTTCATAAGCAAGCAGAATTGATAGAGCTGGGATGGGGCCAGGGTACAGGATGAATAAGAGGGAACCAACAAGTTTGGAGGACAGGTAGCTAAAGTCTCAGATCCATTCCTACCACCTAGTACCTACCTTGGGATCCATATACTGGGGCCATGAACAAAGGGGAATCATTGATGATAAGAAGCCCAGAACTTCAGGGGCCTGTCAGTTTTTCCAGATTTTAGTGGTGTGTCCACGACCAAACTAAATTATCTCTAAAGAAGTCCCTGTAAGCTGCAGAAGTTGGGGACAAAGAAATAGCCTTCTAAATATTTATAATTGGCCATGATTTGGCTTCTAGATAGCTTTCATGTGGCCTGTTTACATTTGAACAAGTATTTCCTGGTCCATTATTTCCTTATTTTACAGTTCTTTGGTGATTCAGGGTCCCCTTTTACAAACATAGAGACTAAGGAACGGAAAGATCAGCAACCTCTCAGCAGAGAAGCTCAAATGGTCATTCTTTGTTCCCACAGACAAGAATTTCAGCACTTTTCTCCTCCTCTGGGGGGCCCAGTGATCCCTACCTCTTACTCAACTTATTACAATATTTCTGTGGCCAAGGCAGAGCTGTTGAACAAGTTGAAAGACCAACCAGAGATGGCAGAAATTGGCCTAGAAGAGGAAGTTGACCATGAACTGGCTCAAAAAAAGGTGAAATTTTTTTATATGTCTTAAAAATATTCAGTATTTAATTCAAGTGTGTCTGGAGGTCAACCTGCCCTGTATGCTCTCCAGAACATCTTGGTGCATTTTTATATTTTCACTATGGAAAAAAATCATCTCTCTGAGTTTCTCACAAATGCAACTCCAGTCTTTTTTTTTTAATCTGGTCAATAATAGTAATAATAGTAGTAGTAATCATAATCATAAGTGGAATGTCTGTCTAAACCTTAAAACTTTACAAGGTAGACATTACTGTCCCCATTTTACCAGTTGATAGGACTAAATTGCACAGGGTTACAGACTAAGTGTTAGATCTCAAGACTTGAAGTCAAGACTGTCTGACTTTCTATTGGGCTATCTTTCTGAAATAAGCCAGCCTTGTTAACTAACTCAATCCCAGGGCACATCAGAGATTTTGCTAGTGAGCTCTAACCAATAGCAGTCATTGATTGTATTCTCCCTATAACTTTCTGGGAGACAGAAAAGACTAAGAAAGAAAAAGAGAATTTACAGACTGGTAAACTTGAGTATTTATATGCAAAGATAGTCAATAATCTCTTTAAAACAAATAGATAAATAGATAAATGGAGATGTTGTTATTGTTCCAAATCCTCCCCTTTCTTTCTCTAAGTACCACTAGCCTGGTTTTCTAATCAAATTCCTGGAATCACTTTGCCCTCCCTGCCCTACACATTTTATTTCATAAACAACTGGGTTTTCATGGCAACCAATTTACCACTTCATAGACATCTAAGCTCAATGTAAATTTCTCTTCTGCCCATATTTCTCATTCAGGATATGACCTGTAGGAAAGCTCAAGGCCATTCACAAGAGACTTCCCACCTCTTTCCATTCTGAAACAAAATATCAGGGAAATAATTGGAAGCATGGTGGTGTCAAAGTTTTATTGATATAGATATCTGCTTCCTTGGATTCTATGTTCCCTGAGCATGACAAGGCTGCTCCTGCCTTACTCGGGACCTTTTTTATTAGAAGAAAACCTAATAAAATCTGACTAGAAAAACAGAGAAATAATTAGAAATGGCAAAGCACAGAACAGCAGATAGTGATTTGAAGTGATTGTGGGTGGGCTGGGACGGTTTTTCTCTCTGAGAAAGATAGGTGAAGAATGTCACCAATTTATAACACCTTAGAAAAGCAGCTCAGCTCTAGTTGAGTCTTCAGTGACTCCATAGCTCTATTCACTACACTTTCCCCAGGGTTGAAGTTCAGGTTACAAAGCCAAGAAATGAAGGGCTCCCTCCACATTCATCCACTTTAGATCTGTGTGACCTAACAGCTGGGGTGGGCAGGTATTTTTCTAAGTTGATCGTTTGGACCCCAGTCTCCCTTGTCCCTGACATTGATTTTTGTTTGGAAGAGCAGAAGATGGAGATATAACTGGGAGCCTCTTTGCATCTAATTGTGTCGCCTCATTCACACTGATTTTTCATTTCCAATGGGTTTGTAATTTTCCTTAAATGTAAACCTATTATAATTCAGACTAAGATCATGGTGATCTGAATTTTGACCATTTCTGAAATATGACAAAAGGCCTGGACCCAAAGCAGGCTTTCTTGGTCTTGGTTGCCTTGGACATCTCTAAATAAAGTAGTAGAAAGGAACACATTCTAGAAAACTACAAGACTATGGCCTTAGATTGCCTGGACTGGAATTATAATAAAACAAATACCAAAGAATACTTCCTATATGCAAAATATTATTCTAAGCATGTAATATGTATTAACTCATTTAATTTTCATAACAACACTATCAGATAGGTACTATCGTTATCCTATTTTTTTAAATGGAGAAATTGAGGCACAGAAAAGTTGAGTTATTTGCACAAAGTTACTTTACTACTCTGTGGCAGAGCTGGGGTTCAAACCTAATTAGTGGTGGTAGTGGTGGTGGTAGTAGTAGTAGTAATTAATAATAATACCTAGGTAATAATAATAATAATAATAATAATAATCATAATAACAGCAGCAGTAAACATACTGAGTGCTTAATATACCAGGCACAATACTAAATATTTTACCTCTGTGATTTCATTTAACACCACAAGAATGGGGGGTGGGAAGAGAGTAGGCACTTCTCTAATTTACAGATGAGGACACAGAAGTTTCAATGGAACTGGGTATCTCACCCAAAGTCATGTAGTTTCAAGGAGGTAGAATTGGAATCCAGGCATCTCCAACTCCAAAACTTTATTCCTGCCACACCACATTGCTATGAGTACAATCCCAGAACTGGTTAAACCTATAGGGGGAATAAATCAGAAGATACAGGTAGTACTTCCCTTGAGGAGCTTAAAATCAATAGTAGGAGAGAGATCAGGAGCACACACATGAAAATGAACAACTTCAAATTGTACTATGTGTTTCTAATTCTAAAAGACTAGAGAGTTCAGAAAAGAAAAGAGATCATGGAGGGAAGACTTATAGTAGTAGCAGGAGCCTTCCACAGAGAGGGTAGGGGGCAAAGCTGGGCTCTGAAGAAAGAATGGGAATAGCCAAAGTAAAAGAAGAGATAAAAAGCAGATAGAACTGCATATGCAAATTAGGGACACAAGAATGAGTATTGTGAACTCAGAGGAGAGTGAAGGGCTAATCCAGAAATGTTCCCAGTGAGATTAGTATGGTAGAATGGGCCAGACTAAATAAAAATAGCCGCCAGCTTTTACTGAGCAATTAGTCTGTGCTAAACCCTTTGCACTCATTATCTCATTGAAGCCTTATTACAATTCAGTGAAGGAGATACTGTAATCACCCCCATTTTTCAGGTAAAGAAAGCAAAACTCCATAAAGAAATTCACCTAAGGTCATATAGCTAGTAAGTGGCAGAACTAGAAGTCAAACCTAGTCATTGCAACTCCAGAACTCACACTAGTATCCAAAAGGCCTCAAATGCAAAGCTGAGGGGTTAAAGATCTAGCACAGTGCCATGAACATCAAAAGTACTTAAAGAGGTACAAGGAGAATGAATGAAGCAATAGGCAAATACTTGATGACAATGCTTTTTCAACCTACATTCTCACAAGCATTCCAGTTCCTTTTTATTAAATAGTCTCAGTGAATATTTATTAAGTTACATTTGGCATTAGCCCATGGGTACTTTTTATCTAATGCTAAGAAGTTTAATGATGACGGAGATTCCTCCTAGATCCTAAGAGATGGAAAAGAAGGTACCTGTCCCAAAAACTGGAATTGTTCAAGAGTTGCTCAGGTTTCATCTGTTTCCAGTGACTAGGGTAGAACATACCAACTGTTACTTAGATTCCAAAACAGAGGTTACAAGCACAGATCAGTTTCTGTAGGTCTCCATCCTCATTCTTTGTCTTTTCCTGTTTGTTTCTCCTAGATACAGCTTATTGAAAGCATTGGCAGAAAACTTTCTGTCTTGCAAGAGGCCCAGCAAGGATTGCTGGAGGACATCAGTGCCAATTCTGCCCTTGGGGAGGAGGTGGAAGCCAACCTAAAAGCTGTCTGCAAATCCAATGAGCTTGAAAAATACCATTTGTTTATTGGAGACCTCGACAAAGTGGTCAATCTGTTGTTGTCACTCTCTGGACGACTGGCCCGTGTAGAGAATGCTCTCAACAGCATGAATTCAGAGGCAAACCAAGAGAAGGTAGAGTTGATGTCTCTGGATGTGGAAGGAGGGAAATGCCATCTGCTTCTTCTCAGGGCTCTCTCTTTCAAGTTTGGCTAGTCTGGGAAGCAGTAGAACATAATGTTAGGAGTGTAAGCACTGGCTATTTAGCACCTTGAAATTCTGACCATACTACTAATTAGCTGTGTGGACTGTGGGAAACTTGCTTAACCTCGTTCTGTCTCAATCTCGTTAAAAATGGGGTGAACACACTGCCTACTTCATGAGGTTTTTGAGAATTAAATTAGATAATCCATGTTAATGACTTAAAACAGGGCCTGTAACAGGGTAAATAATGAAAACAGTGCTAGCTGCCAGTAGAAGTAGGAATAGTAGTAGTAGCAGCAACAGTAATTTTGCTCCTCTTTCTCCCTCTCCTTCCCTCTCCCTCTACTTCTCCCTGTCCCTGTCCCTCTCCCTCTCTCATGCCCTCCGTCTTTCCTCCCCCTCTCTTTCTGAGTTGAACAGGAGGTCTCACCAAGTAGTTGAGATTAGGTGGCTGTCAGTTCCACAGGTTGCATTACTCTGTGTAGATTCCTGAACCAAAACTGTGTTACCTTGCCCTATGCAAGTGGTTTTGGATACAAATCTGAATCCACAATAAGAGGCACATATGCATGCACATACACATATAGCTACATATACACACATACAAACACCCTCACAGAGACATATACTATTTTGAAAGCATTGTCACGGTGATAGTTCATCAGATGAAAGGGGCCAGAGCTGGCTTTGTCAGATCATTTCCCTACCCCAACCCCAGTGATGGTCCATGGATTAAAGACAACTTAGAGATAGAAAGAGGTGATTGCATATCCCCCTTTTCAGAATCATTGTCATATATATCCTCCCGCTGCTACAGTAAAGAAAGGCTTTTGCATGAAGATGGACTCCATGCCAGGAAATCTAGGATTGATCAGTCAGCAGAGTGGGTAATTGCTTTGTGGCAGCACCCCTGATGGAGTACTGGATTAGGCAGATGACTGATAATTGAAATGGCCCTTAACTGGTCTTTTGCCTCCCCAGTTGGTGCTGATAGAAAAGAAGCAGAAGCTGACAGGGCAGTTGGCAGATGCAAAGGAGCTAAAGGAGCATGTGGACCGGCGGGAGAAGTTGGTGTTTGGCATGATCTCCCGCTACCTGCCTCAAGAGCAGCTGCAAGATTATCAGCACTTTGTAAAGATGAAATCTGCTCTCATCATTGAACAGCGAGAGTTGGAAGAGAAGATCAAGCTTGGAGAAGAGCAGCTCAAATGTCTCAGGGAGAGCCTACTCCTGGGGCCCAGCAATTTCTAATTCTAGCAGCAGACTGCCTACACCATCCCTGCCCAGCCAGAATGGGAGGTGCTTTCAATCCTTGTTGGCAGTTTGTTAGCAAGTAAATAGTAGTTAGTTAGCAGTTCCTTCCATATTCTCTACCCTGGATGTCTCTCACTTCCCCTTTTATAGCACTGCTCCCAACCAGCTAGGAGAATCCAGGAAGGCCCCAAGCTTCTACCCTAGGGAGTAGAAGCAAGAATTAGAAGCTGTAGCAGGGTGTGATCATACAACCACACTCTCCTTTCCACAGTTGGTACAGCAAGCACTCACCATACACAGAACCAATAGAGCAGTTCCTTCATTCTTCTTTGTACTAAAACACCAAAGATACCATGCATTCACCATCCACCCACAGCATAATCAGCTTCTCAAGGCTCAGAGAGAAGCTGTCCGTGAAGTTCCTCTCTCCCTAGAGGCTTATTACCTAGCCATTTTCCAGAGAGATCTGGCTGTCTTGAGAGAATTTGCCTATTGAATTTCAGAACCTCACTCAAGTTTTGCAGTAGGAAGCAGAGAAGGAGGAATTATTCTTAACAGAATGTGAGCAAAGATTGGGGATCCCTGGATGCCCCGCTGGAAGTAGCTAGGTTTAAGCAAATTGGCTGCATCCTAATCTTCACCAGCAACTACATGAGAGGGAAGAGGCCCACTCTTAGCCCAAGCTAGTATGGCCCTCTTTCTGTCCTAAGACTGTGAGCCTACCACTTCCTGTTTTATCTTGCCTTTTCATTGCCAGAGGTTACAGGTGCCCACTCTAAGAGCTTCATGCTATGGGCCATGAATAGCTCTACAAAAGCTGACTTCCACATACATGTTTCATTATTGGAGAGAAGGGATTCTTACTGTTATATTTTAAATGGCCTTTTGGTTTTATTTATTTTCATGTTTTATTGTTTTCTTCTTTCTTCTTTTTTTAACTAATAAGGCAAGAAGAGGGGAGCTGGAGAGGAAAAATCCCAAGAGGAAAGCATTTTCTGCAGATTAGCTTGAATTCACCATGCTTAAGCAAGCAGGTTCCAAGGCCTTGAATTCTTCCCACCATAGCCAACAAGTGTCTTAGAAAGAATGTCTCACCTTGAACTGTGGCCTGGCTCTATATTTTTCTTAAAGTCTAGATGACCATGAACTTAGCGTTCCCCAACAGGGTTCAATTTTTCTTACTTATTTTTCTTGAAGCCTAAAAAATCTGAAACCAATAAAGGTGCACCTATTTCTCTAGTCTCCAAGGTAAGAAAAGGGGAGAGGTGAGCTCAGGAGGATCTCATCTATCTAATTGCTTTCTCACCCTATTGCCTGGCTCAGGGAACCAAAATTCACTGTAGCTGCTAGGGCCAGCCACCAGAGCAAATTATAATTCAGCCAGAATCTGAGGCACACAAACAACTAATGCTGCTGCTGTTGCCAAGGTGCTGACACTGATTGCCAATCTCTATCTTAGAAAAGCCCTCAGGTGGGTGAATGCAGGAAGGGAGTTTTGGCCTTGTTATCAACCTCAATTACCTATTCCTTGCTAACTGGGGCCCATGTTTGGTACTGAACAGCCCTGCCCAGCAAGCCCTGGTATCTGTTCTAGTTACAGTTGTATTCTTCATGGTCCATAGAAATTAACTGTAGCAACAGGGGTGCCTCATTCAACCAAAGAATTTGCCAAGGAACTTTGCTGCTGCTACAAATACTTGATCTTAACTTCCATTTCCTCTTCATTGTATGTGGAAACAATGAAATAATCTTAGCCAGCAGGGTGTCCTAAGGGGGGCCCTTTGTATGCTCGTAGTATACTGCTGCTGTCAGAACCACTGTAAAAATGTCAACCTGCCATTTCCTCTCAAGGAGAGGATTCTACTTTATTCAGGAATGTTGATGGTTTATAAAGGGCTAGGCTTACAGAAAACTAGGTTGAGGAAGGTTAAGGAGTGCTTTGAATGTAGGCTGTGATTGCCATCTTTTTTAAAAGAACAGGCTCTAAGGCAAACAATAAGCAAGTTGAGATGTCTTGTATTGAGGGAATGAGGCCAATGTAGTCCAACATTCTAAGTTTTTTTTGGCTAAAACAGGTTTTTGGAAAATAGATGCCAGGAAAAAAGAGTGGTCCCTCACAGGCACCATGGTCATAGTCTGAATTTTTCTAGTCAGTGGTAGATTGGTTGTACCTTAAGTTTACCACACTAAAAGTACTATTGACTATTATTTTTGTCTTTTATCTCACCTCAAATTATTCTAGAGCTGAAATCAGAACACAGGATGCTTATTTTTATACAGAGGGACAGTTTTCAAAGAACTTAATAAAATAACCCCAAAATTATATTGAGCAGTGAAGCTTGGCAGACAATGGTGAACTACTAAACAGGCACTGAGGCCCAGCACTGCTGACAAGGCAATCCCATTGTGAGTGACAGTACTGCAAAGCTGTCAGTATTACTTGAGGTGCAGTGTCTCTCCCCTGTTCTCATTTCCTGTACTCTGCCCTCCATAAAAGCCTGCCTGGGGGTAGCAGTTTGGAAGGCAGGCAGACCAAGGGATTTCTACAAAGACAATTATTGGTCTCAACATCTGCCTTCCTCCTTCAAATACTCATACAGGCCCCAGTGGGTAATAGGTAAGCACAATGGTTGATATATAGCGAGGAATCAGTGCAAGAATTACTATCACATATTTTTCCTAACTCCCTGCTTCCAGGACCCTGTGTAATTGAGTCTCCTTGAGTCCTACCACCTTCAGACTCAGACAGGATATAGCAGTAAATGCACAAGGGGAATCTTAGATAAAAAGACAGAAACACTGAAAATAAAGCCCTAGCCTGGGAGAGACTGGAAGTAGAAGAGTAGAGAGGGTGAAAGATAAAAAGTCTCTTTCTAGGCCAGGTTCAATTTCTATTTTCCATTTAATCTCATGTGCTAAAAAGCTGTCCAGAGGCACTAGATCTACAACCATAACCCCAGCATCCCGGAAGATGCTGCTCTGCCAGTAGCAGGTTTCAGATGAAGGAAACTGCACACATTTTGGCCACTTCTTCCCATCTAAAGCTTGGCAATTCCCTCTGTCTTTGCCAAACAAGTTATCTATTCCAATAGTATTTCTGTAACAGCATATTATATTCTTTGAAAATTAGTAGATCTTTAGAGGGGATGGGGCAGGGGGCAATTTCTATAGATAAAGAACCAGTGTTGTACAACTATTGGGGATCATCTATCTCATGCGAAGCTATTATTTTTCTGAATCTATTGTTGTTTTTTTTTTTTTTCATCTGTGTCCTCCACCACTCCCTTCTTGGCTGACATTTGATATGCCTGCCTGATTGTCATCAAGGGTCATATTTCAATAAAAGGTGCTAAGGACAACAATATATTATCTCATGTGTTTTTGACTAAGGTGATAGAAATCCCCTAATCTGCTGAAAATTATTGGAAACTAATTTGCTCACCTAGCCATAGTTCTTCATAGGTAACCACATGGCTAGAACCTTACCCATATCCTTAAACTCTTAACCTGGCCCCTGAGGGATAGTGCAAATACTATACCATTCATTATACCCAGTAAAATAACTTAGGATTCAGAAATAGTCAGCAATAGTTGTAATCCCAAACGTAAACTTCAGCAGTATACAGTCCAGCTCTGGATTCTATCCTGATCAGACGTGAGCCACTTTCTAGACTTCCTCCAATCATGAGTTTTATCTACTATTATTATCTTCTACTTGACATTCCAGTCTCACGCCTTCACTCTTAGCAACCTAGAAAGCAAGGTCTTTGCTGATCAGCTCTCCATAACAACCTTAAGGTTTAGACCCAAATGCATTCCAAACATCATCTCTGACCCTGAAAAGCTTACTTTTTTTCTGATCTACACATTGTTCATGTCCCATCTGATCTCCTCCTATTCCAGACAGCCAGTCATAGAGTAGAAAGAGCCCAGCTTTGGTATTAGAATAAACTGTGTTCAAATTCTGGTTCTGCCAGTTAATTTATGAACTTGGTTATTTGCTCAACTTCTGAGTTCATTTTCTTATCTGTGGAATGAAAACAATAATATATATCTTGCAGGGTCGTTGTGGCCTAAAAATAATGTATGAAAGTCACCAGCTATCTACTGAGAAGTTGTTATAAAGACAGACTCCCAGGCAAAATCCACCCCAAACCTACTAAAAAAAGTCTGCATTTTCTTTAGATTCCCAGGAGATTCATACGGATATTAAATGTTGAGAAGCACTAATATATTACAGACATGCTCAGTACATGGTAACTAAGTATTATTCTGCTCCTGATTTACTCCATTCTTTCTGAATCCCAGATATAGTCTTGCTGTTCTCATACTACCACCTAGATGAAGTCAGCAAAGTTGCAGGATACAAGGTTGATATATCACTTATATTTCTATATACTAGCAATGAACAATCTAAAACAAAATTAAGAAAATAATTCCATTATAATAGCATCAAAATATGAAATACTTAAGAATATATTGAACAAATAAAGTGTAAGTACACTGAAAACTACAAAACATTATTGAAAGAAATTTTTTAAAATCTAAATAAATGTAAAGACATCCCATGTTTATGGATTGAAAGACTTAATACTGTTTAGATGACAATACTCTCCTAATTGATCTACAGATTTAATGCAATCCTTATGAGAACGCTAGCTGGCTTCTTTGCATAAATTGAAAAGTCAAACCTAAAATTAATATGAAATTGCAAGGGACTCAGAAGAGTTAAAAAAATCTTTAAAAGCAACAAACTTGGAAGACTCACACTTCCTGAGTTCAAAACTTATTACAAAACTATAGTAAATCAAGACAGTGTGATGCATGCACAAGAATAGACATATTAATAAATGGAATGGAATTGAGAGTACGAAAATAAACCCTCACATTTATGGTCAATTTTAAATAAGGATGCCAAGACAAAATGGAGAAAGAATAGATTTTCAACAAATTATGTGGGGACAACATGGATAAAGCTGGACTCATTCCTTATACCACACAGAAAAAATAACTTGAAATGAAGTATAAACTAAAATGTAAAAGTTAAAATCACAAAACTCTTAGAGGAAAACATAGTAATAAATATTCCTGACAATGGGGTAGTTGGCGAATACTTAGAACTCCCAAAACACAAGTGACAAAAGAAAATACAAACAAGTTAGTGTATATCAAAATTAAAAACTTTTCTACTGCAAACAATATTATTGAGAAAGTAAAACAACAATCCAGATCATTGCAAAAAATATTTCCATATATATCTAATATTATGAACATTTCTCATTCAAAACACATAAAGAACTATTAGAACTCAATAATAAAAATACCTAATTACAAATGAGCAAAGGGTTGGAATATATATTTCTCCAAAGAATATATGCAAGTGGCCAATAAGCATTGGGAAAGATGTTCAACATTAAGGAAATGCAAATTGAAACCACAATGAATAACATTTCATACCAACTAAGATAGCTACAATAAAAAAAAAAACATAGACAATAACAAGTGTTGGTGAGGATAGGGAGAAAATGAAACACTCATACATTGCTAGTTGGAATGTCAAATGATGAGGCCACACTGGAAAACCATTGGGCAGTTCCTTAAAATGTTGAACACAGAGTTTCCACGAGACTCAGCAATCTCACTCCAAAGCACATACCCAAGAGAATTGAAAACAGGTATTCAAACAAATGAAAAACATGTACAGGAATGTTCACAGTAACATTATTCATAATAGCCAAAAAGTGGAAACAACTTAAATGTCCATCAACTGATGAATATGTAAACAAACTTTGGTATATCCATACAGTGGGATATTATCCAGCCATAAAAAGGAATAAAATACTGATACATGCTAAAACATAGATAAACCTTGAAAATATTATACTAAGTAAAAGAACCAGTCACACAAAAGAAATCACATATCGTATGATTCCATTTATATGAAATGCCTAAAATAGGCAAATCTATAAAGGCAGAAAGTAGATTAGTGATTTCCAAGGGCTGGAGGGCTGGGGGGAATGAGGAGTGACCGCTAATAGGCATGGGGATTCTTTTGGGGGTGATGAAAATATTTAAATTATATTATCATCATGGTTGCCCAGCTCTGTGAATATACCATAAGCCATCGAATTTGACACTATAAATGGGTGAGCTGTGTGGTGTATATGAACTATTTCTCAATAAAGGTATTTAAAAAAACTTTTGTTTATTTTTATCCATCTCATTTCTATTGACAAAAAATCTGAATTGATGGTAAGCACATAGTTCAAGCCTGAGCTAGAAGGGTACAATTTGGGGAGGGAGCTTGTCACTACATTATTCCCCTTGCAGACTTAGCAGACCTAGAAACACAGGAGTAAGGGTAATCTGAGCTCTGTCTCATGACATTGGCAGGAATACTAGGGATTGGGACCTATTGCAGAGGACGCATAATCTTTCTGGGAAGGTAGTATGGTAGAGTGGCTAAGAACTTCAGCTCTTTAGACACATAAACTAGGTTGCGGATCCTGACTCCACCAACTGTTACCTTTGTAAGTTATTCAAACTTCATCCCTAGAAGGAGGATAATAAAAGCACTACTTTGAAGTATGAAAATTAAATGAGATAATCCATATGAAGCACTTAAAATGCCTGCCACACACTAGGCATTCAATAAATGTTAGCTGCTAGATTTATTATTATTTTTTTTTATTGTAGTGAAACTGAAGCAATAAGGAAAAGTAAAACACTTTCATCTTTGGAACAAGAGAGCTCTGTTAATGTGACTTTGGAAAGTTACTTTATTCATGAGCCTTAGCACCTACTCTGTACAATGAATATAATAATCCTTCTCAAGGGATTCAGTTTAAAACCTGAACACCGGAACCCACATGACAAGTTTGAATATTGGCTCTAACATTTACAAGTTTTTTGACCTTGAGCATCTTTAACTTCTCTGTGTCTGTGTGTCCTCTTCTGTGGATTAGAAAACACACAACAAAACACCTCCTTGAGTTAGTGTGAGGAATGATGAAACTAGTCCATGAAAAGTGCTTAGGGTAGTGCATAGAATAAAGTAAGCACTAAATGAATGTTAACTATTATTATAGAGATAAGGTAGGAAACAGGTGAGATCCTTGGTAGAGCTGGACATGTGGTATGTCCTCAGTCAAAAGTGGTTTCCTTCCTCACCCACCCTGATCTGTGCACCAAATCAAGATTCCCTTGGACTTGCAGAGAAAATGTTTCATAATAATAAGATACCCATAGTAAGTAGAATTTTATAGCAGGCTCAATATCACCATCTTATGGGAACAATGTCATCTATTAGCAGCTTACTACTTTATTTCTAAGAAAACGCTCCATTCAGCAATACGGAAATGGCTATTTTGCATGTGACCTACTTGGGACTCGATTTGAGAATGTCTTAGGGAAATCCTCTACTCTCAAACCCCTGCTTAGATTTGGAGTCAACTTAAATATTATTGAGTTCCCTACCCTAGGCTAGGCATGTTCGCGTATTTTTACTTCCACTATTTTTTTCTATATAAATATACAATTTTTAAACAAAAATCCTCATTTAATCTTTACAACAATACTGTGACTTATAAGCATTTTATTAAGCAAGAATTTAGAATTTTGGCAGTATTTTTGCTGTTTGTAAATTAAACAAAAGGGATGTAAGTGTGTAATGTCATTCATTCATTCATCTAATATGTCAGGTATTTGGTTTCTCTTCAGAAGATTCAAAAGTGAACAAAATAAAGTGCCTGCTTTTATGGGGCTTCTATCCCATTGAAGGAAACCTGCACAATTACATAATATTTTATATATAAAAATACGCACACATACGAAAACATTTTTCCCCTAGTACAGAAGGTAAAACAGTGTTTTCCTTGATTCCACAGCTATTACTACTAAGCTAAATTCATTAGTTTCTTTGCTACTACAATAACTAAAATATTTTATATTCATTTTCAGCAGAAATGGTCTTATTTCACATTATATAAAAATTGTAATGGGATTTTTAATGTGTAGCAAAAGGATAACAAACCTCTGTCACTGAAGTAGTATAGAAACAGGAAGATAAATATTTTTTAACAGGAAAGTTGAATTCCACTATTGATAAAGACAACCAACTTATACTGCATGGAAATTATGCCATTTTGGTGCATGGTTCAAACATGGCCACAGGCTAAAGGGTTCTGGTGAATGTCTCCCTCCAACTGGGCAGTGTAAACTATGAGAGATATTCTCAGGAGTTTGGAGAAACATGGAGGAGTGAGAGACGTCCCTAGATCTCTCTCCTTGAAACAACAATAAGCTGAATATCTAAAAATCAACAAAAAACACCCAAACTGCACACCAACATGTTTGAGCATGGAATCTATGCATAAGAGCTACCACAGGTCAGAAACCCAAGTATCGAGCAGTTGACTGAGAGAAATAAAGAAGCTGCCTCTTGCAGCTACTGGAGCACTCTATAGGAGCAGGGGGTGGGGGGAAGTTATGGCAACTTCCCTGAACAGCCCTGCCTGGGAGATCTATAAGCTCCATGTGGCTGCCAGCAGGGCCTAGTCATCAGGGCAGAAAGCAGAAAATCAGGATGGCAGAGAAACATCAGTTGATTTTAACCAGCCATGGAAGCAAAACCTCCAACCCAGAAGGCCCCTCCCACCATTCCTCTGAAACCAAACACCACAGAGACCAGAGGAATCTGAGCATATGCTACTGAAACTGTCACTAACACTGAATGGGACTGAAACGGATGGTAGTGAGCTTGATTAAACATCTATATGAAAATAAAAAGGCATTGTTAAGGATTTCTATTAAGCAGGGATTCAAGAGGCTTAGATGCCATCTACTGGAAACCAAAAGAAAAGAGCCTTCTATGCAACAGGCTAAAGAGAGACCCTTATACAAAAATCTTCTTTCAGGAAAAATAGCAGAATATACTTCCATTAATGCCCAGTCACAGAAATAGTCCATTTGACACCATGAACAACCAAGGAGACAAGGCATCTCAGAAAGAAAGAGAAAAATCTCCAGAAAATAACATTACAGACATAGAAATATACAACTTAAATGACAGACAATTCAGGATGGTACTTCTGAAAAAAATCAGTAAGATCCGAAATAAGTCATGTCAACAATTTCAGGAATTAAAAAAAACAACTAAACGAGCAGAATGAGTTCTTCAGCAAGGAGATAGAAATCCTCAAAAAGAACAAAATGGATCTTCTGGAGATGAAAAATACACTGCAAGAGTTGAAAAATGAAATAGCAAGCTTGAGTCAACCAAATGGAGGAAAGGATCAGTGATATCAAAGACAGAAATCTAGAAATAAATGGAAGGAAGAAGAGAGAAACTGAAGAATAAAAAATAATAAAAGAGAAATTGAAGAACTCGCTGATAGCATCAGGAGAGAAAACACAAAAATAATGGGCATTATCAAAGCAAGGAAAAGAAGCAGGGACTAGAAAACAATTTCAGACAAATAATTGATGAGAATTTCCCAAATCTAAGGAATGAGTTGGAGCTTGGAATTCAAGAAGTCAACAGGACACCCAATTATTTAACCCTAAAAAGGCCTTCATCAAGACACATTGTATTAAAATTATCAAAAATCAACAAAGACAGAATTCTCAGGGCATGCAGGGAGTAGAAAATGGTAACTTATAAAGGAAAACCCATCAGATTATAGATGAACTTCTCTGCATAAAAGTTACAAGCTAGAAAGGAGTGTAATCATAAATTCAGACTATTAAGTGGAAGGAAATACCTGCCAAGAATAATGTATCCAGCTATGTTCTCCTTTAGATATGAAGGAGAAATAAAGACCTTTCCAGATATACTAAAATTGAGAGAATTCTCCACAATGAGACCTGTACTACAGGAAGTATTGAAAGAGTCTGCTCACCAAAAACAAAATCATGCACACAAAAAATGCATAATTAGGAGTAAAGTGACTATCAGGCAAATAGAAGCAGAAGAGTACAACCCTTACTAAAAATGGGGCATTATAAGCTTAACCAATAAGAAGAGAATTGCTATAGCAAGATAGTAATAACCGTTTAGCATACATAGGGAGAATGACTGAAAAGGGGAGGACTCAAAGATCCAAATTCACAAAGAGGAATGGAGTTAAGGCATGTACAGAAGAAAATGGATGACTGTATATACATAATAATTCTTTACATATTCAGAATGGTAACCACACATAGAAGATTCAGAACTGAAGTATATAACGTAAAACAAGAAGAACCAAAAGCAAAACCCACAAATGCCAAACAAAATAAAGAAAACAGAAACACAAGTACAAGGAAGCAATAGAAACACCACGCTACCAGAAAGCAACAGATAAAATGGCTATAAGAAGACCTCATATTTCAATAATCACCCTAAATGTAAATGGACTGAACTCATCATTAAAAAGGCAAAAATTTGCAGATGGATCAAAAGAAAATCCAACGATCTGCTGCCTCCAGGAGACACATCTCAACCCCAAAGACAAATATAGACTCAAAATGAAACAGTGGAAAATGATATTTCAAGCAAATGGCATTCAGATAAAATGAGGAGTAGCAATACTAATATCAGATGAAATAGACTTCAAAATAAAAAAAGGTAAAGAAAGATACAGACAGACACTTCATAATAATAAAGGGAATCATGCACCAAGAAGACATAACATTTATTAATATCTATGCTCCCAGTTAGAGAGCCCTGAATTATATAAAGCAATTATTAACTGAACTAAAGGGAGAAACAGTACAAAAACGCTATCGTAGTAGGGGACCTAAATGCCCCACTGTCGAATATGGACAGATCATCCAAAAAGAAAATCAATAAGGAAATAACATCTTTCACTGACACATTAGTCCAACTAGACATAATTGACATTTACAGAGCCTTCCATGCCAAAAGAGCTGCTTCTCTAGTGTACATGGAACATTCTGAAGGATTAGCCACATATTGTGACACAGAGATATCTCAACAAATATAAGACAGCTGAAATCATACCAATCATATTCTCTTATCATAACGCTATGAAACTAGAGAGCAACTGAAAAATGAAATTAGGAAGAACCTCAAATACATGGAGAGTAAACAACATGCTACTGAAGAATAACTGGACAGAGAAGAAATAAAAAGACAGATCAAGAGATATATAGAAAGGAATAATAATAATAGTAAGATGTATCAAAACTTTTGGGACACGGCAAAAGCAGTCATAACAGGAAAGTTCATATCATTACAGGCCTATCTCCAAAAACAAGAACGAGCCCAAATAAGCAACCTAATGCATCATCTTAAAAACCTAGAAGGAAGAACAAATGAAGCCTAAAGGCAGCAGAAGGAAAAAAAAAATAATCCAAATTGGAGTAGAAATATATAAAATTGAAAACAATAAAAAACAATTAAAAATGAATGGAACAAAGAGCTGGTTCTTTGAGCAGGTTAATAAAATTGATAAATATCTACTAGACCTATTGAAGAAAAAGGGGAAAGGACACAAATAAACAAAATCAGGAATAAAAGAGGGGAAATTATGACAGACACTGCAGAAACACAAAGGGGCATACAAGAATACTATGAAAAAAATAGATAACACTAAATTTAATAATGTACAAGAAATGGAACAGTACTTAGAAAAATGCAACTTTTCTAGACTAAATCAAAAAGAACTGAAAAATCTAAATAGACCAACAAGCAGTATGGAAATTGAAACAATTATAAAAAAAATCTACCAATAAGTAAAACTCCAGGACCAGATACCTTCACCACTGAATTCTACCAAATATTCAAAGGAGATTTAAAACCTATTCTCCTCAAACTCTTCCAAAATATCTAAGAGGGGGCAATACTTCTCAACTCTTTTTATGAGGTCAGTATTACCCTGATATCAAAACCAGGTAAAGATAACACACACACACACACACACACACACACACACACACACACACACACACAATATTACAGACCAATATCTCTCATGAAGACAGATGCACAAATCTTAAATAAGATACTAGTGAACCGAATACAGCAACATATTAAAATGATTATATACCATGATCAAGTCGGCTTCATCCCAGGGGTACAGGGATGGTCCAACATATACAAATCAAGTAATGTGATATACCATATAAACACATTTAAAACTAAGAATCATATGATTATATCGATAGGTGCAGAAAAAACCTTTGACAAGATACAGCAACCATTTATGATCAAAACACTTTAAATAAAATCGGTATAGAAGGAAAGTACCTTAACATAATCAAGGCCATATCTGACAAACAATCTGCCAACATTATACTTAATGGTGAAAAACTGAAAACCTTCCCTCTAAGATCAGGAACAAGTTAAGGCTGTCCTCTATCTCCACTCTTATTCAATATAACATTGGAGGTCCTAGCAAGTGCAATCAGGCAAGAGAAAGATATAAAAGGCATCCAAATAAGAAACGAATAAGTCAAACTATTACTATTTGTGGATGACATGATTGTCTATATAGGAAACCCTAAAGACTCCACAAGAACACTACTAGAAACAATAAGCAAATACAGTAAGTTTCTGGATATAAGATCAACATTCATAGGAATTAAAATCAAGGACCTTGGACTTAAAGAGGATTTTATGAATTTGACCTCAAAATCAAGGGAAGTAAAACCTAAAATAAAGGAATGGATTACATCAAACTAAATAGCTTCTGCTCATCAAAAGAAATCGTCTACAAGGTAAAGAGACAACCATCCGAATGGGAGAATATATTTGCCAGCAATGCCTCCGATGATGGCCTATATTCAAAATATACAAAGAACTCATACAACTCAATAACATCATCAACAGCAACAACAACAAATGAATGTTCCTATCAAAAAACAGGAGAGGGCCTGAACAAACACTTCTCCCTAGAGGACATTCAAATGGCCAACAAATATTTGAAAAGATGCTCAACATCACTAGCTATTAGGAAAATGCAAATCAAAACCACAATGAGATACCATCTCACACCTGTTAGATTAGCTATTATTAACAAGACCAGTAATAACAAATGTTGGAGAGGATGCAGAGAAAAAGGAACCCTCATCCATTGCTGGTGAGTCTGTAAATTGGTTCTGCCACTGTGGAAAACAGTAAGGAGGTTCCTCAAACAAAACTAAGAATTGATCTACCATATGATCCAGCAAGCCCTCTACTGGGTATTTACCCCAAAGTCTTAAATACCCATACCCAAAAAGATATTTGCACACCAATATTCATAGCAGCATTAGTCATAGTAGCCAGGACATGGAAGCATCCAAAGTGTCCTATGATAGATGACTGAATAAAGAAGCTGTGGTACACATATACAATGGAATATTACTCAGCCATAAGAGATGAAATACTGGCATTTGTGACCACATGGTTGGACCTCGAGATAATTATGCTAAGTGAAATATGTTAGCCAGAAAAGGTTTAAGGTCATATGATGTCACTTATATGTGGTAACAAATGAACAGGACAAACAAACAGACTCATGGATTTGGACTATAGACTATAGGTTGCCAGATGGTAAGGGGATGGAGAAGGGGAGGGAGATGTGGTAAAGTGGGGGCAAATATGTGGTGACAGAAATAAATCTAACTATGGGAGGTGAACACACAGTGTAAATTATATATGTATGCCTTACTGTTAAAGTGTACAGCTGAAACTTATTGGATTTCATTAATCAATTTCACCATAACATAACATAACATAACATAACATAACATAACATAACATAGCAAACATAAATAAAATAAAATAATAAAAAAGAGATCGTGCTTTGTTTGTAAACTGTTTAAGTTCCTTAAATATGGCCTTTCATCCTAGATTTTCTCATTGCTGCAGAGTAAAACAACGTGGTTTTGAATTCCCATTTTTCTCCCAGCTACTGATTTTCTATCTAAAAGGGATAATTAATGAAACTCATTTCCTCAGGTGCTGAGTTGGTCATATTTCCTGCAGTGGAAATAATTTGGGAAAAGGCCATAGGAGTAAAATTCTTTCCAACTTGAAAATGCCTTAAATTAAATGTAAATGAGTCAAAGTGCTGGGGAAAAAACAATTTGTACTCTGATTTGTCCATTTTTAGTTTGATAAAGGTGAAATAGCAAAACTGTTAGTAGATACAACAAATGATAACTTCTAATCCAGAGAAATTTCTTATTCTGGTTAAGCTTAAACAGCTACTGTTTAGACGTCTCATAAATAACTATATATTTAAACAGCTTTTCCAAATGTAAAACCTTCATTTTTCTTTTGGAAAAGGAGATTGTGGTTAGAGTGAGGAGAGTCAGATAAAGAAGAGTCATGAGACTGTGGATAAATTAGATAATGCTATGCATTTAGAACATAATTTTGGTCACTTTCTCACAGCCTGGTAGCTATTAATTAAGCCTATTGAAGACTCAGATAATTGTTAAAACCTTTTATAAACAAATTCAGCATTGACAAACCATAGCCTAAACCATGTCTTTTTCTGAAACAATCTGAAAATGCGGGAAACCATTTGTCTTTTGGACCTTGCTGGAATGGCACACAAAACCTTTAGACCTAGGGCCATCTCTGCCCTCACTCTGAGATCTAGTGTTACTTTATCAGTTCTGCAAAGGGGATACTTCTTATCAAAATGAAGAAGTAACACCCTACCTGGCTCCAGGCTCTGAGTACAGGATGCGCATAAACCACATTATAAGCCTGGCCCCGAAATGGCATATAATGCCAGCTCCCTTTAACTGGTCTCACCGCCTATAGAATAAAGTCTTGACTCCTGGTATACAAGCCCTTCAATAATATCTGTGTACCACTCCAGCTATGACTTTTGACACCTCCTCACACTCATCCTTAACTCTAGTCAATTCTCCAAACATGTAATAGTCTCATCCCTCTGTGCTTTCAGAAAGACAGGTTCCTCTGCCTGAACTTCCTCCCCTGACTTCCCCCATTTAACTAATTCCAGCTTGTCTTTTGATGTCAACTCAGGTTTCGATTCTTTCAGAAATATTTCTTTATTATACTAATAACAATATATAATATTTGGGTAAGATAATTGCTTAAGCTGTCTGTCTCTCCCTTTAGGTTATGGGCTTCTTGAGGACAGAAACTAACTTACACCACTAACACTCAGCACGGTGGTCCTATCTCATAATAAACACTTCAGAAACACAGGGTAGTAATATTTATAAGAGGGATACATTCATGAAGGCTTTGCTGTGGGCTTCATATACTGGAAATATTTTATGCTGGCTTATGTTCCTCAACACAATTATTAAATGTTGGAGTATCTTAAAATCTGGTCCTAGCCCCTCTCCCTTCTTCTCCCTGCTTTCTCTCTTCCTGTTTTTCTATCGTTACCTCTCTCTCTCTCTCTCTCTCTCTCTCTCTCTCTCTCTCTCTCTCTCTCTCTCTCCCTCCCCCCTCCTTCCCTCCTTCTCTCTTTCCCCTCCTTCCCTCCTTCTTACTCATTAAACTAACTACCAAATTTATATCTCCAGTTCAGATCTTCTCTTAATTCCAAAGCTCTATATCTATTTGCATGGCTCAATGACTCTTAAAACCCCTTGTATCTGAAAGTGAATGAGTGATCTTTCCCTCCTAAATGTGGTTCCCTCCAGTGTTCTTTATATTTCAATGAATGATACCCCTATCCAACCAACTAGGAAAGTCAGATATCTTAGAGTGATCTTACATCAAAATATTAATTATAAAAATATTATTAAAATGTCAATAGTCAGCTTTTTTAGGTTGAGCATTATAACCTGGGAACAAAATTTCTCAGCACTGTCACACCACCTACCATATTGTTGATTTCTCTTTAATAGCATTTTTACAGCTACAACTTTACATTGATTTCCATGACAGTTGATGAATAGTTGAGTCATGCTAGACTGTAATCTAGAGAAAAATAAGAGCCTGTGTCCAGTTTTCCTCATTGGTTCTTGGCTCCCAGAACCCCCTTGCTCCTACCTATTCTCATCCCTCACTGTAAGAGAGACTGTTAACATCATAAAAATGTATCAAAATTATTTTATCAGAGATGAACAGTAATGCAAAAAAGAGGGTTATGAACAAAGAAGTTCAATTTAAAATATTTAATAATTGTAGAAATTTGAAAGCAACTTAAATGTCCAACAGTAGAGAAATTGTTAATTACAGCATGGTACATCTAATTCATGCAGGAAGAATGGATACTATTTTTCTCTGTTCAGAGATACAGAATACAAACAAAGATGCTGCCCAAGCAGTACCACCTACATTTCCTAATAGTAATAGAGAATCAAAAAAAGTTAATAGACTTTGGAGTCAAACAGACCTTGGTTCAAACTCTAATTCTACCAATCTTGGATGGGCAAATAGAGGTCTATCCTGAATGAAGTTTGTCTAAAGCAGTGATTTTCAAACTTGTCCTTGAAGCAGCAACAGCAGCAGCATCAGGGAACATGTTAGAAATTCAAGTTTTCAAGTCTCAACTCAGACCTACTGAATCAGAAACTATGGAAACAGGGTTTGGCATTCTGTTTTAACCAGCCCTCCAGTGGATTATCATGCTTGCTCAAGTATGAGACTTAAATTGAAGTCACAACTGTTTAACCCATGTCCCATTTTGATTATTTTGGTCTCCAACCACAAGGTGGCAACCTTTGTCTAAAATTCTATGAATTGACCAATATTTAAAATAGGTGGATATGGTCTTGTCACCTAACTGTCCAAAAGGCAGCAAGTAGTAATGTGATCTAGAAATGTGGGAGAGCAGTGAGAGATGAGAGAGGAAGAAAAGAGATGGAATGAGAAAGATGGCTAGAGGGGGCTTTATCTCTGTTTTGAACACAACATTTTAGCTAGGTTAAGGAAGTAGGTGTGGTAGTACTGGTATCAGTTTGTTTGCCATCTAACAATTCAGCTCATTATAGAATAAAATAATGTACATGAATGTTGGAGCATTTGTAGGCAACCAATTTCATCTATGTTTTCATTCTTGTAATCCCTAGATACCACCCAAAGGCAAGCACCACCCAATACCAGCAAATACTCTCTTTCTACCCTTGTGCTTTAATCATGATTTCTTTCTCCAATTCTCTTTCCATCATTGATTTCCCTCTTTTAAGACATTTCCACAGTTCTCCCTGGAAACGTGTTGCACAGCCAAGCAAGCTTAGCCCATGGAAATATACCAAAAATTGTTGTTGGCTCTCTTTAGTGATCCTTCCTTAATTGAGACCTGGTACTCTCCTAAAGATTCTACTTTCCATTTATCTCTCTCTGATGAAATCTATTAATTTTCTTATTCCTCATAAATTACATGGTTTGACAAAGAGCGTAGAGGGTGGAAATGCCCCAAAACAGAAGTCTCAAAGGAGGATAAAATTGTCTCATCTCCAGCAATGGGATCCATATAGACATAACAGAACCTTGGCTTCTCAGTTCTGTTGAATGACTCAATTCTATTTCACTTCAGCCACTGTAAACAATAACTACACAGTGAATGTTTTCAATCTCGAGAAAATCCACATTGAAAATCTTTTTTGACTCATTTATTTTTTTCTTATTTTCTGACTTCCATAGGATAGAAAGAATTTTCTTCTTCTAGTTTAAAAGTTATATATTCTAATTTTGTTCTTATTGTGGTTTCCTTTAACATCCATGTTTATTTAATCTGATTAATTTATCAACATTTTTTTTCTCTTAACTATATAAGTATTTGAAAATGTTCTTTTGTTTTTTGGGTCCCATCATATTTTCCCCATCATTTTAGTAAGGTTTAAAAACTGAGTTCTGAGTTACTCAATGGATGTGCTTTTCTCTTTTTCTGTTCAATATTTTAAAATTTTTCATATCAGAAATAAACTATATAATGATATTTAATCACTCTTCCAATATATTTTGCAGCATCTCTCTTTTTTTCTCTTTTCATTTGAGGACCTCCTCCAAAATTGTCTTTAACTTGGATCTTTGTTTGGCAAAACTTCTGAGACATTGTATGTTCCAGAATATTTTTATTAGTTTATTACATTTAAATGAAAAAATAGCTAAATATAAAATTACAGGTTCATGGTCCTTTTAAACATTATAGGTCCAGTCCTTTAAAAATGTTACTCAACTATCTTTTTATATTCAAATTTGCTAATAAGTCTGTTATCAATTTAATTCTTTCCTCTGTAGAGTATTTTATTTTTCTATCTGGAAGCTTTGAGAAGTCTTTGATATTCTTAAATTCAATTACAATATCTGTGTATGTATGTATGTGTACATATATGTACATATATAGGTTTTATCTTATCTTTCCTCTTCGGTGTCAGTCACAATGTGTTTGAGGAAGAGGGAGAAGAGAGCCCCAAGTATCACAGAACCTGTTGATCATTCCTATTTGTTGCCACTTTATAGGCAATTGCTATGATAAGGATTTATCTTGAAACTTTATGGACAAAGTAGCACTGTGTGGAGTCAACATCCCTAGGTTGTAACACACCAGCCTTGGAGATTTGAAAGGGGTGGAAGAGTGAATACCCAATGAGGTAGACCCCACCTGTTTTCAACAGCCTTCACTTCAACCAAGCAGAACTTTTTTTTTCTGCCCAGATATATTCTGATATACCCATGGTAACGGTGGTTTAGGATGTTTCCCACTGATTTATGTAGTGAAGAGATAGGTACCGTGGCAACTAAAGGAAACACAAGAGCAAAACTTCAAAAGCTTTCGTTAAACTTATCCTCTCTTTGCTACCGCCAACTTCTCTACTCCAGGCTGCTAAAGAAAACCACTCAGCTCGGCAGATTGAAGCCACTAACAGATGGCTTTTTTTTCGCAGCTGGTCCCTCAGAGCCACTCAACTATCTCTTTACTTGTCAGCTTCCTCTCCCCTTTGTTCAGTGCCTATTTGAATCTCCACCATGCATGTCAAGCCACTCCAATCTCACTCCTTTTCAGCAACAGACTGAGAACAGCACCTTTCACAATCCTAGAGGCACCCTCTCATATGTGAAAGGCAGTCCTAAAATACAACTTAGAACATGATGAAATTATAGCTCTAGTGCTAGATTACACCCATGCAAGGGCTCTGAGTTCTACTTCAAAGAAAAATTAAAACAATTAAATGACAGGAAAGAGAAATCACAAGCCAATCTTTATATCCAGTGAACATATCTTTCAGAAATAAATTGGATATCAAGAAATAATTAGGTAAAGGAAAATTAAGAAAATTTTCCACTGGTAGACCTATTCTGTGCCTAAAGGGAGTCCTTGAAGCATAAAAGCAATGATTTTTTTAAAAGAAATCTTTTAATATTAAGAAAGAAAAAATAACAACAGAATAACAAAATTATGGGTAAATGAAATAGACTTTCTTTCTCTCCTTGAATTTTCTAATTTCTGTTTGATAATTGAGATAAAAATTATAATTTTGTCTGATGTGATTCTCAGCATATTGAGGAAATATATCAAGAGACACCTCAAACAACAGGTGAATCAAAACGAAATTCTAAAGAATCTTGAAATAGGTTACAGCTCCTCTTCACTGAGAACTAGCTCCTCCCTTGGAGCATACTCTGTTCTTCATTTCTTTTATCTTTTCACTTCCCAAATTCCACAAGGCCACAGTCTTCCTGAGCATGGCTAATCCCCTTCTAAAATATATCTTTAATAAATCTTTTTCTAACAAATAAATAATTTGATGTAACCCACAGGAAAGTAGGAAAATAAAAACAAAAACGAAGAGCAGAGGAAACAAAGAGAACAAATAAACACATGCAAAATGAAGGATTTAAACCCAAACATATCAATATTCACAGTAAATGTAAATGCTCTAGGGACTTTGATCCAGACAAGATGGCATAGACTTATCTCTCCCTGTTTCGCCTTCCCTGCTAAGTAAAACTATAACACAACACAAGGAGCAACCATAAGAGGACTCTGAGTGGTAGAGAGAAGAAAATGGATTGGATAGAGACCACAAAACTGGAGGAAAAAAACACAGCAGTTGGGCATCTTACAACCAGTAACAGAAGGTGACCCAGGCCTGACATCTCCTGATACTAACATATTAGATGAAGGTGACTCAAGTAAGCTCATGCCTTCTCCAGACCAAATGAGAGTCCTGCTGACAACTCCAGTTTGGCCCAGTGGGACTGGCAAGGATGATCGAGAAGGAACCCAAATAATAAGTGGAAGGGGAAGTACTTTTCATTTATGTGGGCCAAAGAGTTGCCTCCCTCACCTAGAGACGCCCAGTAACTCCAGTAACACCAAGAGGGGGTAATCTCATCACAATGAGTGACCCAACATGGGAGGCATTCTTTGTATTCTAAGAGTCGATGAGTCCTTTCACCCACCTAGAGACACTGATAGACTTGGAAGCAGTAGGAGGAGGGAATACTACAACCACAGGTGGCCAAATAGAGGAAATACAGGTAGTAGTATATACATAAAATTGCAGGAAAAAAAGGCAAATTATTAGAGAAGAAAGCAGGTTGCCTGGGATTGAGGATGAAAGCAGGGCTTGACTACAAATGGATTCAAGGAATTTATATTAGGGTTAATAGGAAATGTTTGAAAACTGGATTTGGTGGTGGTTGCATAAAAATATAACTTACTAAAAAATATTGAAATGTATACTTACAAGAGGTGAATTTTATGATATATAAATTATACCTCAATAAAGCCATTCTTTAAACACTCACAACTGGTTAAGGGGAGAAAACATTGCAGAGTGAGAGATGTTCCTAGATCTCTCTCCTTGAAACAACAATAAGCTGATCATCTAAAAGTCAACAAAAAACACCCAAACTGTACACCAGCACATTTGAGCATGGGATCTGCACATAAGAGTTACCACAGGTGAGAACTCTGGATGTTAGGAGGTAGACAAGCAGTAATAAAGAAGCTGCCTCTCAAAGGTGCCAGAGCTCCCTGCAGGAGCAGGAGGAGGGGTGAAGGTGCAGGAACTTCCCTGAACAGCCTTGTCTGTAACTGCAGTGAGCACCCCATGCCTGGTGGCAGGGTCCAGTCAGCAGGGCAGAAAACAGAGAAGCGGGACAAAATGAGATTTTTACCAGCCCCAGTTGCAAAACTGAGACTGAGCGGCAGCCCCTAACTCTCGACCCAGAAGGCCCCTCACCCCATACCCTCTGAGTCTGAGCACCACAGAGCCCAAGGGGAATCTGATCAAACACTGCCAAGACTGTCACAGACATTGGCAGGGACTGAAACTGAGAGTAGTGAGTAGGATTAAATACCTACAAAAAAGTAAAAAGTCATTTTTAGGTTTTATATAAAGCAGGGATCCAAGAGGCTTAGACACCACCTTCTGGAAACCAAAGAAAGGAGTATTCTTTGCAGCAGGCTAAAGAGAGACCTTTATATACTCAATCTTTCTTTGGAAAAACAACAGAATACACTTCTATTAATGCCCAGGCAGAGAAGTAGTCCATTAAACGCCATGAACAACCAAGATGACAAAGCATTTCTGAAAGAGAAAAATCTCTGGAAAATAAGCTTACAGATATAGAAAAGTGTGACTTAAGTGACAAAGAATTCAGGATGGTACTTTTGAAAAAACTCAATGAGATGAAAAACAAATTATGTCAACAATTTCAGAAATCAAAAAATTAAAAAAAACCAACTATATGAGCAGAACAAGGAGATTGAAACCCTCGAGAAGAACAAAACAGATATTCTGGAAATAAAAAACACACACACAGCAAGAGTTGAAAAATGAAATAGCAAACTTGGGAAATAGAGTCAACCAAATGAAGGAAAGGATCAGTGATATCGAAGACAGAAATCTAGAATTAAATCAGAAGGAAGAAGAGAGATACCAAAGAATGAAAAATAATGAAAGAAATATTTAAGAACTAGCTGATACCATCAGGAGAGGAAACATAAGAATAATGAGCATTATCAAAGGGGGAGAACAGGAGCAAGGAATAGAAAGCATTTTCAGACAAATAGTGGATGAGAATTTCCCAAATCTAAGGAATGATCTGTAGCTAGAAAATCAATAAATCAGCAGATCACCCAATTATCTCAACTCAAAAAGTCCTTCACCAACGCACATTGTATTAAAATTATCAAAAATCAATGGCAAAGATAGAATTCCCAAGGTAGCAAGGAAGAAGAAAATGGTAACGTATAAAGGAAACCCATTAGGCTATCATCGGACTTCTCAGCACAAACTTTACAAGCCAGAAAGGAATGGAAATAACTATTTAAACTATAAGGAAAAAGAACTAACAGACTAGAATAATGTATCCCGCTAAGTTCTCTTTTAAATATGAAAGTGAAATCAAGACTTTTCCAGACATATAAAAATTGAGAGAATTCTCCACTACGAGGCTTGCACTACAGTACATACTGAAAGGCATCAGCTCACCTAAAACAAAATAACAACAGCAAAATACATTATTAGGAGTTAAGTTACTATCAGGCAAATAGAAGCAGAGGAATTCAACCCTTACTAAGAACGGGGCATTAAGCTTAAATAATAACGGAATTGTTATAACAAGATAACAATGAATGTTCAGCATACACAGGGAAAAATTGAAATAATGACTGAAAAGAGGAGGATTCAAAGATCCAAATTTGCAAAGGGCAATGTAAATAAGGCAATCGCAGAAGAAGATGGATGATTGTATATATATAACTATCCTTTACATATTCATAATGGTAACCACACACCAGAGATGCAGAACTGAAGTATATACCATAAAACAAGAACAAGAGGCAAAATCTGCAAAAGTGAATCAAAGTAAAGAAAACAGAAACACAAGTACAAGGAAGCAATGGAAATGCCGAGCTACCATAAAGTAGAAGATACAATGGCTGTAAGAAGACCTCATATTTCAATAGTCACCCTAAATATAAATGTAGTGACTCACCAATAAAAAGGTAAAGAGTTGCAGAATGGATCAAAAAACAAAATTCCACCATATACTGCCTCCAGGAGACAGTATCTCAGCTCCAAAGACAAATATAGTCTCAAAGTGAAATGGTAGAAAATGATATTTCAAGCAAATGGCATTCAGACAAAAGGAGAAGTAGCAATACTAATATCAGAGAAATTAGACTTCAAAATAAACAAAAGTAAAGAAAGATACTGAGGGACACTTCAAAATGATAAAGAGAATTATGCACCAAGAAGAAATAACACTTGCTAATAACTATGCTCCCAATTAGGGAGCCCTGAAACATGTAAAGCAATTATTAACAGAAATAGAGGGAGAGATAGACCAAAACACTATTGTAGTAAGGGACCTAAATATCCTACTGTCGGATAAGGACAGATCATCCAAACAGAAAATCAAGAAGGAAATAACATCTTTCACTTACACATTAGTCCAACTGGACATAATTGACACTTACATAGCCTTCCATGCCAAAAGAGCTGCTTATACATTCTTCTCTAGAGCATGTAGATCATTCTTAAGAATCGACCACATACTGGGATACAGAGATAGCCTCAACAAATATAAGAGAGTTGAAATAATAACAACCACATTCTCTGATCATAATGCTTTGAAACCACAGATCAACTGCAAAAAGAAATCAAGAAGAACCTCAAATACATGGAGATTAGACAACTTGCTACTGAAGAATAATTGGGTCAGGGAAGAAAAAAAAGATCAAGAGATACATAGAAATGACTGATAATGATAGTACAACATATTAAAATTTGGAGGACATGGCAAAAGCAGTCATAAGAGGAAAGTTCATATCATTGCAGGCCTATCTCCAAAAGCAAGAACAAGCCCAAACAAACAACCTAATGCTTCATCTTATAAGACTAGAAAAGGAAGTACAAATGAAGTCTAAAGTCAGCAGAAGGAAAAAAAAAACAATCGAACTTAGAAGAGAAATATATGAAATTGAAAACAAGAAAATAATAGAAAAATAATTGCAACAAAGAGCTGGCTCTTTGAGAAGGGTAATAAATTGACAAATTTTTGGATAGACTCTCTTTTAAAGAACAAAGAGAAAGGACACAAATAAACAAAATCAAAGATAAAAGGAGAAATTATGATTGATGTCGCAAAAATACAAGGGATCATACAGGACTACTATGAAAAAGTATTTAACACCAAATATAATAACCTAGAAGAAATGGACCAGAACTTAGAAAAATACAAACATCCTAGACTGAATCAAGAAGTGGAAAATCTAAATAGACTGACCAGCAGTATGAAAATTGAAACAATCATCAGAAACCTATCAAGTAAAAGTCCAGGACCAGATGGCTTCACCAGTAAATTCTACCAAACATTCAAAGATTTAATACCTATTCTCCTCAAACAATTCCAAAAATTGGAAGAGAAGACAATACTTCCCAAATCATTTTATGAAGTCAATATTACTGTGATACCAAAATCTGATAAGGAAAAGACAAAAAAAGAAAACTACATGCCAGTATCTCTCATGAACACAGATGCAAAAATCCTAAATAAGATATTAGCGAACCAAATACAGCAACATATTAAAAGATTACACACCATGATCAAGTGGGTTTTATTCCAGGGGCATAGGGATGGTTTGACATATGCATCTTGATTAATGTGATGCACCACGTCAGCAAATTTAAAAATAAGAATTATATAATCATATCAATAGATGCAAAAAAAGCCTTCAACAATATATAGCATCCATTTATGATAAAAAACATTTAACAAAATCATCATAGAAGGAAAGTATCCTACTTAACATAAGACCATATATGACAAACCCTCAGTCAGCATTATACTTAATGGTGTAAAACTAAAAACTGTCCCTCTAAGACCAGGAACAAGGCAAGGCTCTCCTCTATCACAACTCTTTTTCAATATAACTTTGGAGGTCCTAGCAAGTGCAACCAGACAAGAGAAAGATATAAAAGGCTTCCAAATAGGAAAAAAAAAGTCCAACTGTCACTATTTGCAGATGACATGATTCTTCTCTATGTAGAAAACCCTAAATACTCCACAAGAACACTACTAGAAACAATAAGCAAATACAGTAAAGTTTCTGGATACAAAATAAACGTTCAAAAAATCACAGCATTCCTATACTCTAGCAATGAAGTGTCAGAAAAAGAAATGGAAAAAATAATTTCTTTCACAATAGCAACAAAAAGAATAAAATACCTAGGAATAAATTTAACAAAACAACGGAAGGACCTATAAAATGAAAACTACAAGATCCTTTAAAAGAAATCGAAGAAGATACAAAGAAATGGAAAGATCTCCATGTTCTTGGATTGGAAGAATCAATGTAGTTAAAACAACCATATTACTTAAAGCATTGTACAGATTTAAAGCAATCCTCATCAAATTCCTATTGAAATTTTTTTTAATTGAACAAAACACCACCCAATTTGTATGGAAGCACAAAAGACCCCAAATTGCCAAATCCATCTTGAGAAAAAAAGAACAAAACTGGAGGCATCACTCTTCTTGACTTCAAGTTATACTACAAATGACAATAATCAAAACAGCATGCTATTGGCAGCAAAACAAACACATGGACCAGTGGAACAGAATTGAGAGTCCAGAAGTAAACCCATATTTATATGGTCAAATAATTTGCAGCAACAACAAAAGATATATAGTAGAGAAAGGAAAGCCTTTTCTATAAATGGTGCTGGGAAAACTGGAAGGTTCACCTGCAAAAGAATGCAACTAGATTATTGTCTATCACCATACACTAAACTTAACTCAAAATGGATTAAGGACCTGAATATAAGACCTGAAACAATAAAATACATAGAAGAAAACATAGAAACTAAACTCAAGGACCTTGGGCTTAAAGAGGATTTTATGAATTTGACATCTAAGGCAGGAAAGTAAAAGAAAAAAAAATAAATGAATGGGACTACATCAAACTAAAAAGATTCTACTCTGCTAAAGAAACTGTCAACAAGGTAAAGAAACAGCCATCCAAATGGGAAAATATATTTGTAAACAACACCTCCAATAAGGACCTAATATCCAAAATATACAAAGAACTCATATAACTCAATAACAACAACAACAATAATCCAGTCAAAAAATGGGTGGAAGATCTGAATAGACACTTGTCCCTAGAGGACATACAAATGGCCAACAAATATTTGAAAAGATGCTCAACATCACTAGCTATCAGGAAAATGCAAATCAAAACCACAATGAGATACCACCTCACACCTGTTAGAATAGCTCTAAGCAACAAGACAAGTAATAACAAATGCTGTAGAGGATATGGAGAAATAGGAACCCTCATACACTGCGGTGGGACTGCAAATTGGTTCAACAACTATGGAAAACAGTATAGAGGTTCCTCAAAAAAACTAAAAGTTGATCTACCATATGATCCAGCAATCTCTTTACTGGGTGTTTACCCCCAAAGACTTGAAAACTCACATTCATAAAGATATTTGTACACTGAAGTTCATAGCAACATTATTCACAGTGGATAATTGACTAAAGAAGTGGTGGTACATATATGCAATGGAATATTTCTCATCCATAAGAAAAGATAAAATACTGCCATTTGCGACAACATGATGGACCTCAAGATAATCATGCTAAGCAAAATAAGCCAGACAGAGAAAGTTGACATTCACATGATATCACTTATATGTGGAACATAAACCTAAAAGCAACCAAGGAACAAGACAAACAGAGACTCATGAACATGGAGGTTAGGAGGTAGGGGAAGAGAGGGGTGGTATAAGGGGTAAAGGGGTCAAATATAGGAGGGTAGGGCTAGGGTGAAATGGGCAATGGGATCAAATATATGGTAGCTGAAGGAAACTGGATTTTTGGTGATAAACATGCAGTAGAATATACAGACATCAAATTATAATGTACACCTGAAATTATATAATTGTATTAACCAGTGTTATCCCAATAAACTTAATTCAAAAAAATAAATAAATAAAAAGAACAAAATAAAAAAATAAATAAAAACAGAAAAAAAACTCTTAGATACAGAGGACACATTGATGGTTGCCAGAAGAGAAAGGGAAAGCAGTGGGCAGAAAAAGGAAAGGGGATTAAAAAGTCCAAGGTTCCAGTTATAAGTCACTGTGATGTAATGAACAGCATAGAGATTATAATCAATAATACTGTAATAATTATGTATGGTGACAGATCAGATGACTACTAGACTATTATGGTGATCACTTCATAAGGTATATAAACATTGAATCACTGCACCTGAAACTAATGTAATATTGTATGTCAACTATAATTAAAAACAAAGTTTAGATAAACTGGCAATACTAAGTGCTGACAAGCATACACAGCAACTAGAATACTTATACATTGTTAGTGGGAATGAAAAATGATAATTACTTTGAAAAACAATTTGACAATTTTCTTTGAAGTTAAACATAATTTGTCACACAACCCAGCAATCCTACTTTTCGGTAATTGCTTAAGTGAAATGAAAACCTATGTTCACACAAAAATCTGTATATAAATGTTTATTGCAGATTTATTCTTGACAAAAACTGGAAACAATCCAGCAATGTCTCAAATGACAAATGGATAAACAGTGGCACATCCATATAATGGAATATCACTCATAAATAAAAAAAAAACTAGTGATATATAAAAGGAACCAGTTTTAAAAGGATATATACTATATGATTCCATATATAATGTTCTGAAAAAGGCACTACTATAGAAATGGGAAACAGGTCATTTAGTTATAGAAGTTAAAGTATGGGGAGGTAGGTTTAACTACAAAAAACAGGCTCAAGGATATTTTGGGGGGGGTAGTGGAATTGTTCTGTATCTTCATTGTGGTGGTGGTTAGATAATACTATGCACTTGTCAAAACTCATAGAACTATACACCAAAAGACTAACTTTTATTGTATCTACATTAAAAATAAAACCTAAATATCAATTACATATTTACATTTCATAAACAAAGAGTTAGAAAACAAAATTCTTAAAAGACACACTTATGATAGCATCAGAAATACTGAAGACATAACAGCCAACCTAACAAATAATGTGCAATAACACTTTAGGGAAAATTATAAAAATTAATTGGGAGGCATTACTATACACTGAATGCGTACCCCCAAATTCATATGTTGAAATCTATTCCCCAGTGTTATGGTATTAGGGTGTTGGGATTTGGGGAACTGATTAGGTTATGAGAGTGAAACATTCACGAATGGGACTAGTGCCTTTATAAAAGAGGCCCCAGAGAGCTTCCTCATTCTGTCTACAATATGAGGACACAATGATAAGATGGCTATCTATGAACAAGGAAGTGATATCTCACTAGACACTAAATCTTCAGGTTCCTAGATCTTGGACTTTTCAGCATCCAGAACCATAAGAAATAAATTTCTGTTGTTTATGAGCCACATAGTCTGTGAAATTCTGTTACAGCAAATCCAGCAGACTTAAACAGGCATATTGAAGATTCTTATGAAAGAGATATACACTATATCCATGAATTGCATCACTCAATATTATAAAAATGTCAATTCTCCCTAAATCATTCTATAGATTTACTGCAGTCCCAACAAGAATCCAATCAGGGTTTTTGGTGGGTGTGTGTTTAGATTTTGATACCCTGATTCTAAAATATATGTATAAATGCAAAGGGTCAAAATTATCCAAGGCACTCTTAATATAAAGGAATAAGGTGGGAAGACTTGCTTTACCAGATACCAAGACTTCTTATAGAGCTGTAGTTATTAAAGTAGTGTGGTACTGACACAAGTTTAGAAAGGAAACCCATAAGACACACTAGAACACACCAAAGTACTTTCAGTTAAGTGGATACTTGTTTTATGAATAAATGGTACTACAGAGCAGTGGATGAAGAAAGTCTTTTTTTTTTTTTTTTTTATTTTTTTGCTAAATGGTGCTGGGACAATTGGGTATCCATATGGGAAACAAAATTAAATGGAGCCTTATTTTACACCAACATCAGGTAGATTTATAGACCTAAAAGCAAGTGGTATAATTGTAAACTTTGACGGGCAAATTTATGGAAAATTACATAAGGGAATATCTTCATACCCTTGGAGTGGGGAAAAAGTATTTACAAAATATAAAATCTATAAAAGACTTGTATCCAGAATCTATATAAAAAAACTCCTACATGTTAATAAGAGACAGATAGCACAATATAAAAATAAGGGAAATACTTGAAAAGTCACTTCACAAAGGAGAAAATCCAAATGATTAATAAACATAAAAATATATCCATCTATATGTCTAAAATTTAAAAGTATAACAAATGTCAACTATAGAAGAGGATGTAGATAAACAGTAACTTTTATACACTGTTTTTGGGAATATAAATTGATGCAAGCACTTTGTAAAATATTTTGGCATTATCATTAAAATGGAAGATATGCTTACACTATGACTCCAAAGGTATATTCTAGCTAATAAACAGAACAGTCATTTTTGAAAATACACACAAATTATATGTAGCTTTCTTTAGAACAGCCAAAAACTAGATACAATCTAAATTGCCTTCATTGTCAAAGGATATATTTTTCTGCATTTATATAATAAACTACTATACAGCTGTGAAAATAAAAATATTATAGCACATGAAATAATATGGAGGGATCCCACAAACGCAAGCTTCTTCTTGTGGTTAACTGGGCTCAAATTCATAATCATAGTCACACAGCCATTGCTGACAGAAGCCTCTCACGCACACTGCATTTCAGGGAAAAGTCTCAGACTGAGTTGCCAAACCTTTTGTACTACGTTCCTGAAATTTGAGCCCACCCTATAAAGGAGTTTTTGGAATCATATTTTGACCAATGGAAAGACACTCACTCATGGAATCGAAGCTGTACAGCTATACTCTTATTTGCATCTTTACAGAACAATCAGAGTTAGTCCATAACAACCAATCAGAATGTGTGAAGCCAACCAATTGGAACAGTTCTACTTGTACCAATCAGACTGCAAATTTGGATCCCTCTTTTGCACAAAAATGGACTACTTGGGGACTAGGGCAGGCATTTTGCTCTATATAAAGTGAGATTCCCCTTTGTTTGTGCTACTTTATCTTTAGTTGATTGTAACATCTAGTCATTCAACCCAGAAAGCTGAGCCATCCTTCATTTCTTCTTCTCACCCTCTCTCTACATCCAATCCTCTAAGTCCTAATACCTTAGTTAACTTTCTACCCTTTCTTTGAATTATATTTTCCTCTCTATTACTGCTGCTCTAGTTCAGGTCTTCATTATCTTCTGTCTGGAAAACTGAAATAATCTTCCTTAAAAGGCTGTCCTGCTTCTAGTTTTACCTCTTTCAAACCCATCTTTCATAGTGCTACTAAACAGGGCTGCCACATTGCATAACTCTGGGTAACATCACTCACTTGAAGCAGTGTAGTAACTTTTCTACTTAAAACTTCAATGGCACCCCATGAACCACAGGGTAAATTCCAAGCTCTTTTGCATTTGATTCGAGCATTCCATGATCTAGGCTCTAACAACCTCTCTTGTCCTTCATTTCATGTTCTAGCAATACAGATCTGTATTTAGAATTCCCTGCTCACACCATGATTTTTTATCTACCTGGAATGTCCTCCTCACTTCGTAGTCTTTAATCCTTTTCATCTGGGCAATTTCTATGTCTGCTCCAGAATTCATTTCAAACAATCTCCATTAGGAACCTTACACTGAACTTTGACCCTCAACCCCAGGCTGGTCTAGGAATTCTTCCCTCTATCATTGTACTTATAACAGTGTATGGTAATTGTCTGTTTATATGTCAGTCTGCCCCTCTGAGTACAAGTTCCTAAAGGACAGATACTCAGTGTCCTCAGCACCTATCAAAATACCTGTCTGGCCTGAATTGACTCAAACAAAGGACCCCACAAAGCAATTGATATTGGACTTCTGGTTAACACTGCTGAGTGAGAACTCATAAAAGATTTATTTATTTTTCTAATTTAATCCACAGATTTTTATTGTACTTTAAAAATGAATATACATGGCAGTTCATTTCTAATAATTAGTAGGCCTAAAAATGAAGCTTAAAAATTAATATTGTTTTAACTGCTAAATATAATACTAAATCTGAAGCTACAGTAAGTTCTGCGACAAGTCTTCAGATTCTGCACCTAAAAATTGCTCAGAAGTAAAACTTTCAAAATTATAATTATATTAACAGAGCTTCTATATTCAGTTTATCCCAACACTAGCAACAACATAAAACAAAGCAAAACTTAGTTACTATAAAATTCTTTTTTCTCTATTTCACAAATCAGAGAATTAATTTCATTTTAATTAAGCATTTAAATGAATATTGTAAAATAAATAAATAAAACATAAGTTATGTTATTTCTAATTTATAATTTAACTTTTGAGATAATTATAGATTCATATGGATCTATAAGAAATAATTCAGATAGGTCTCTGGGACAATAGCAAGTGTACCAACATTCACATAATAGGGGTATTAGAGGAAGAATGAGAGCAAGGAATTTAAAATGTATTTCAAGAAAATTCTCTAACCTGGTGAAGGACATAGACATACAAACCCAGGAAGTTCAGAGTCCCAAACAAGATGAACCCAAAGAGGCCCACATCAAGACACATCATAATGAAAATATCAAAGATTAAAGACAAAGAGGGAATCTTAAAAGCAGCAAGAGAAAAGCATTGAGCTACCCACAAGGTAGCACCCATAACACTTTCAGCTGATTTCTCAACAGAAACTTTGCAGGCCAGAGGGACTGGCAGGAAATATTCAAAGTGATGAAAAACAAAGACTTACAACAGAGATTACTCTATCCAACAAAACTATCATTTAGAATTGAAGGACAGATAAAGAACTTCTCAGGCAAGAAAATTTTAAAGAAATTCATTACCACTAAAGCAGTATTATGGGAAATATTCACTTTCATGTTGAATCTAAAGAGCACAATAACTGAACAAACAAAACAGAAACACGTAGTTTTTGTTTTTATTTTATGGGTGGTTTGGAAGAAGTATTCTAGTGGTTAATCCTCTTACAAAACATAAACAAAATCATAGATACAGAGAACATTTTGATGGTTGCCAGATAGGAGAGGGGTTTGGGGTTGGGTGAAGAAGTGGAAGGGATTAAGAAGTACAAATTGGTAGTTACCAAATAGTCATAGGGATGTAAAGTACAGCCTAAAGAAGACAGTCAATAATATTATCAAAACCTTGTATGGTTATTGATGGGTACTAGATTTATTGGGGTGATCACTTTGTAAGTCATATAAATGTCTAATCACTACATAGTACACCTGAAACTAATATAATATTGTCTGCCAACTGTATTTAAAAAATAGAAAAATATATTTTTTAAAAAAAGATATAATTCAGAGAGGTCTTATGAACCCTTCATTTAGTTTCCCATCCCCATGGTAACTGTAGTATAATATTACAACCATGATATTGACATTTAAATAATCCACTGATTTCATTCAAATTTCTCCAACATTATTGTACACATTTACGTATTTAGTTCTATAAACTCATCACCTTCATAGGGTTGTATATCCACCACAAGAGTCAAGATACAGAACAGTTCCATCACCTCAAGGATCTCTTGTTTTGCCTTTTTATAACCACACCTGCTTCCCTTTGGCAATCCATCTCAAACCAGAAACCTAAGTTCTGATATCCACTAAATGTTGTCAATTTCTAGATTTTTGCCATTTCAAAAATTTCAAAAAAAAATGTTGTCTTTTCTCATTAAGGTTATTTTGATTCTTGGTGTGACAGGTGATTTTTAATGTACCCTGGATATTTTAGCCACTGTGTTAGGAAACTCTAGACCGGTGTAAATCCTCATTTTAGTAGTCAGTCTCCCTGTTTTAGACAATCACACAGGTCCTGGCATACTTTTGTGTGCTGTAGTTCCAATAACAGTTTAATTTTCAGAGCCTTTGCTGTGCTTTGATCTGCTTGGAGTATCTGGTGCCTCTGGTGCTCCTACTTGTCTGTGCTGGTTCTATCTATCAAGGTAGAAGGTACTCACCTTGACCCATCTGGCTAAGTTGTGTGGTATCTATAGATGGGAAAAGGGAGTCTCCATGAAGAAGAACACTTTCTGCACTTGGCCACTTGTAGCACTTTCTGCACTTGGCCACTTGTAGCACTTCTCCCAGGGCAGCCTGGTGAGTCTGTGTTGTGTCCATGCTCAGGCCCATGGGCACAAAGTAGTTTCCAGGCTGAATAACTGGTTCTAAAGGGTCCTGCTGTCAAGAGACTCCCCAGCCACACTATGCCCATCAGTGGAAAGGGGAGTCTCAAGGATCACAGGAACACATGGGTTTGGGTTGTGTGTGATCTTCTTTTTTTGCCAAGCCTTTATTGTTGTTAGTATATCAGGGATGGGATTAATGCTTGGGCTAACTAATTGTGGTAATTGGCTGCACCCACAGAGTAAGAGTTTCTGTGTGGGCTGACCCTACTGAGTGGGAATTGCCCTAGCAGGCTTGTGTACCTGTTGCAACCACCTTTTGTGTGTATCACTAATGTGACTAGTCAGTAGTTGCTCCATTGTGGTCTGGTGCCATCTTTCAGATATGTTAGTTTTGTGGCCCCTTGAGAGGTTCTCCCTTGTAGGCCCTGGTCAACTGCTGCTTTTGGTCACTCAGGGCTACACGGTGGAAACTACAAAGCGATCCACAGATGGTTGTTGCCTATCTTGGATCTATAGGTAAGTGGAAGAGACAACGCTATAGGCAGTGATCTGTTATCCCCCATCCTTGACCTATGGCAGTTTAGCAGATGGACCAGTGCTCCCCAAGGCCTGACACTTTTTGTTAGTTATCTGTAAGTATTTGAAACTGGATGAGCCTCTGGGTGATATGCATGTTGAGTGGTGCAGGGATCCTGGGAATCTCCTGGGTCTATTCAGTAAATTTCCCCCTGCCACTGCAGTGTCAGTTTATATTCCAATGCTGTCTCTATGGCTCCCTGTCCAAGTTTCCATTTGTAGCGAGGTCAGTTGCTGCCCACCCTGTGCCTAAATGTGCTACCCTAGTGCAGGAGCATCTGCCTATTAACGTGCAGCAGGCACTTTGTGTATTGGATGGAGCAGGTGCTCAAGAAGTCAAGGGCCATCAATCCCCTCAAAAGATATTGCAGCTCATATAGGCAGCAGTGGTTTGTTCATAACTGTTTTCCTCAAAATGAACTCACTGCACTAGCCAAGGTCTGTTGCCTATGCTGGCTGCATAACCCCAGAGTCAAATAGGGCACAGGAGGCTGCCTGTCAGTGGGCTGCAGGCACTTTGTGGCTTAGATGAAGCGGGATCTCAGGGAGAAGAGGTCCATCAAGCCAATATAGTCTCAATTTTGCTTCAACTTCTGTGCCTAGGCATACCTGCTGTAGTCACAGTTCACAGTGAGACCAGCTGCCATCAGGGTTGGTCCCACAGACCCTTGCACTCCCCAGATGCAATATTACAACTCTTAAAGGTAGCAAAGTTCTGCATGTCGCTGATTTCTGTGCAGTGCCTTTCCTGTGCCAGCCAAAGTTTGTTGCCTGTGTGGATTGGGAGATCAGGGAAGAGGAGGGCCAGGGCTGTGGCAGTTCACTGTCAATGGGTCACCTGGAGTAATCTGTGGGTAGATTGGGGGCAGGTCTCAGAGAGACAATGGCAGTCAGATCAATACAACCTCAGTCTTGCTATAACTTTGTTAACTGTTCACAAGTTACCTCAGAAGTTCCAGATCACAGCCAGACCAGCTGCTATCTGTGACTGGCCCACAGGTCCCTAATATTCACCCAAATTCGTGTTGTCAGCAGTGATCTGCCTGACCCTATCTCAGAAATGTGGCTCACAGTACTGGCTGCCAGCTGGGAATGCTTGGCCCTGAATTGGCACAGTGTGGCAGCCATTCAGCAACAAAAGTCCCAAGCAATCTACAGGTTGGATGGGCCAGGCTGATCCCCTCTGACCAGTGCTTCCTAGTGGCTCTGTGGGAGGCTTCTGCACAGTCAAGCTGGTGCCTGGTAGGGGAGATGGACTAAGGCACAATGGTGGCTGCCCTTCCAGTTCTTGTTCTGTAGCCAGGTAATACAAACTTTCTCAAAATGAATCTCACACAAGCCTCTGACCCACCACCAGTGTCCCAGGTGAGTGTCCACAGGACAGAAAGTCTGTGTGCAGGTCCTTCAAAAGGACATTTAGGGATTCAGTCTCCTTCTGCCTCACCCAGATGGCTAGAATTCCCTCTGGTTTCTACAGTAAGAGTTACTGGAATCTCTTCTTCTTTGTGCTGGAACTCTTGGCTGAGGAGCCCCCAGATGAGACCAGGACCACCTCCCCTCATCTAGGAGAGCTCTCACTCCCAGTGATCCTACTACCTGCAGGTGTAGGTCCAGCTTGATTAGCGCCTTTGCCCCTCCTACCATCTTCCATATTATTAGACATAAGTGTTACCATGAGCTGATCGGCTAAACTTTAGGTGATTCTCCACATTGATTATTTTATAATTTGGCTGTAATTTCAATGTGGATCTGGGAGGAGATGAACCCTGCTTCTACCTTATCTGCCATCTTCCCTCCTCCAAGTTTTTATACATTTTTTAAGATAAATGTTTCTCAATTTCTGTAAGCCCTTTAATCAATCTTAAGACTTTTCTCATTATGGTATTTTACTGGGTGAGGGGTTTCCTTAAGTTCCTTACTTTGCCATTCTGGAAGTTGAAAAATCCTTTTATCCTTTTATAGCCACTCTTTTAGAGTGAGCTGTTTACACTTAGTCTCTCCACTTCCTCTTTCCATTTTCTCTTTAACCTTGTGAAGTCTAGCTCCTCCCATACTACTTCCATGTGGTAAGATTCCTGATGACCTTCTACCTATCAAATCAATGAACACTTCTCAGTTCTAAATTCACTTGAAACTTTTAGCAGAATTTGACATTGTGGACATATTCTCTTTTGAAACACTCTCCCATCTTGGGTTTTGTGATGTCATTCTCTCTTGAGTCTCCTCACACTTCTCAAATGATGCTTTAGATTCATCTTTATCTATCTGCTCTTTAAATAATGAATTTTCCCAGACGTCCCTCCTTGTCTCCTTTTATTCTATAAACTCTCTCTAGGTAATCAAATTCACTCTTTTGGTTTCAGGCTACCAATATTAAAATGCCCCCCAAATTTACATCTAAATAACCCTACCTGGAACTTGATACTTGTGATCCAAAAGCCTGCTGAAAATGTTCACACAGCTATTTTTTAAGATCTTCAAATTCAATATACACAAAATCTTTATTATCTACCTCACCTCTAACTTGTTCCTTCTTCTCTACTCTCAGTCTCAGCGAATTGCACCAGTATCTACCAAGCCCAGCAGGACAGAAACTTGTAAATCATCCTTGATTGCTTTCCTTTATTGCCCTCCAAACTGATCAAGTCACCAGGTTCTATTGATTATCTCCCAAACATGTCTCAAATTTATTATTTTGTCTCCAGTCTTACAACCTCAATTCAGCAAATATCACATCTAGCCCTAATGCAATGGTGTTCATGTTCTAGTCTAACTCCACCACCTTCCCATTTTTTACATAGCAGACAGAAATATCTACCTATAACACATAAACAATGTTTTCATTACTTTTGTAAAAACCTATGACAGTTCCTCATCACCAACAAGGTAATGTTCAAATTTCTTACATCCTGAAAAGCCCTTCAGTACCTGGCCTCTGGCCACATATCTGGTTACATCTCTTACCAGTTTCTGCCTTCCTCCATTTTTTTCCATCATGTATTCAAAGATATCCAATACTCTATAAATAAACATTCTTTTTACTGTAGATTATGTCTTCGTTGCTTACAATAACAATGTCAACTAATTTATGATCATTTTGTGTTACTCATAAAATGAACCAGATTTTGATTGATTCCTCACCTTTTCAGAAGATCTTCAAAAAATTAGCATAATATACATACATATCTTCACTGTCTGAGTATATCTACAAATTCTTCAAGATTTATTTTCAATAGAAATTCCTCCATGAGGCCATTCTTGACACTCCTACACTAAATTAAACATTTTCTCCCTTCATTAAACCTATGGGTTTACATTGTTCATCTCTGTATCCATGAGGCCTAGCACAGTGCCTAGTATATAACAGGTGTCTGTAAATGTTTAATAAGTATATTAGTGATAGCTATGACTTACTGAGTTTCCATTATGTACTAGGTGCTCTACTATTGCTTTTTAAAAAACTTATTAATACAGCCTTCTTTTTATTCTGGCTTTATTGAAACTTAATAGACTATTAGTTGCTTGTATTTACATTGTACACTTCAATGAGATGTTTTTCAATTATAATTGGCATATGATAATATACCAGTTTCAATTGTACAGCAAAGTGATCAGAGATCCACATAACTTGCAAAGAGATCACCCCACTAAATCTAGCACCCGTCTTCCCCCTACATATTTTTTACATCATGAACCATCTTTTTCACGCTACACTCTACATGTTCATGTTTATTCTGCAACTATCCATTTGAACCTCTTAATTCCTTTGCCTTTTTTTTGCCAACCCTCTAAACCCTCTTCCATCCAGTCATCCTTGAAATATTCTCTGTATATATGAATATATTTCTATTTTAATTGTTGTTTATTTTGTTCTTTAGATTCCACATGTGTGTTAAATCATGCACTGTTTTTCTCTATCCAACCCATTTCCTTCAGCACAGGTCTATTAAGACAATATCTTTTTCCATCCTCTTCCTTTTAGTCTCTGTGTGTCTTTTAATCTGAAGTGAGTCTCTTGTAGGCAGCATAAGCATATGTAGGGGTCTTGTTTTCTTACTCATTCAACACCCTATCTTTTGGTTTGAACATAACTCTTTTCCATTTGAGGTAATTGTTTATTTGTGCTTTTAATGCATGTTTTTTCCTTCTTAAAGAAGTCCCTCCAACATTTTCTGTTATACTGGCTTGGTGTTGATAAATTCCTTTAGCTTATTTTTTATCTGGAAAGCTCTTTATCTGTCGTTCAACTCTAAATGACAGCTTTGCTTGATAAAGTTTTCTTCATTGTAGATCCTGGGTTTTCATCACATCAAATATTTTGTGCCAGATCATTCTGCCCTGCATAGTTACTTTTGAGAAATCAGGTGCCAATCTTATGGGTGCTCCCTTGTAGGTAACTAACTGCTTTTCTCTTGCAGCTTTTAAGATTCTCTCTTTGTATTTAACCTTTGGCATTTTAATTATGATGTGTCTTTGTGTGGACCTCTTTGGGTTCAGCTTTTTTGGGACTCTCTGAGCTCTCTGGGGTTGTATGTCTATTTCCTTTACCAAGTGAGGGGAGTTTTTCAAAATTATTTCTTCAAATAGCTCTTCTTGTTTTCCTTCAAGTACCTCTATGAAACAGATATTTTAAAATTTTAATAGTGTCCCATAGGCTCCTAAAATTATTATTATAGTCATGGCTTTTTTTTCTTGCTGTTCTGATTGAGTGTCCATGGTTTCCCCATCCTCTGTATCGGTGGTTTAATCTTCTTCTTCATCCACTTTGTTTATTCCATCTAATATACTCTTCTCAGATAAAGTGTTCTTCATTTCTGACTGATTCCCTTTAATCATTTCCATTTCCAATTTTATGTTTTTTTATATCTTTGTTAAAGTTCTCACTGAGTTAATCTATTCTTCCTTTAAGTTCATTGAGCATCTTTATAACCAGTGTTTCGAACTCTGCATCTGTTAGATTGTTTGACTCCATTATTCCTGGATCTCTGTTCTTTTCTCTTACATGGTTTCTGCTTCTTTGGCTTCCTATTTTGGCTGCCTTTCTGTCTGTTTCTATGTACTAATCAAACCTTCTAAGTCTCCCAGTCTTATTAGCATGGCTTTGCATAGTAGGTGTCCAGTAGCACAGTCATGAGAGGGGTTCAGCTGCAGGCCAAATTTATCCCCAGCCTGTGACGCTCTGGGTTCACCTGTTAAGATTCAGCAAACAATACACATTGTTGTGTTTATAGTTGCCTCAAGAGGCCATGACAAAAACTGAGGTCAGCTACCACCAGTTTGAATTTTTGAGTTGGTTCAGCAAGGAGTACTAGACTTGCTGAGGACACAATTGGATGTGGCTTGGCTTGGGACATGAGTTGGAGGAGGCAGAGTTTCAAGTAATCCTCTGGGTGGAGCGACCTCTGTTATCCAGTTTGATGATGTCTCAGCTGTGGTGGTGCTGCATCTGCACACTGGGAGTGGAGGAGGGCTGGACAGAGAAACAATGGGTACCTCCAGCACTCCTGTCCAAGAAAGAGCCTTGCCTCTGGCCCTCACTCCAAAAATTCAGTGCCCCCTTGTAAGTCCCTTGTGTCCACTGAGCAGCCAAATTGGCACTGGTGCTCAGAGCAAGCAGGGCCATTGCTCATGGACATGGCCCATTTAAGGGGCATCTGCAGCTATCGGCTGTCACTGCCACAGCCTCTGTCCCATTCAGCCACTCAAGACCCATCAACTTCATGTCGTCGCCCCCCCCACCTTCTACCATTGCAGGATGATTTCTCTCCCTAGTCATAGTGCTTTTGTTCATCTAGATCCCAGGCAACTTTGCTTGCTGTTCGTTCCATGCTTCTGTCGCAACTTTGATTTGGTTGCAAGAAGGATAAACAAAGCCTCTATCATCTATGCCACTTTTTTTTTAGAAATTCTTAGTGCAACCTTCTTAATAGCCCTACACAATTTGTATTATTATTATGTCTATTTTCTACTTTAGGAAACTGAGGCACAGAGAAGCAAAACCCCTTACCCAAAATCATATGACTGGTTAGTGGCAGAGTCCAAATTGGAATTTAGGTCTTCAGGACTCTGAAGGCTGAACTTTATAAACTTCTGGAATGAGCCTCAGGTTGGGTTATAGGTTTCAATAAGGTTAATAGCATAAACAAAGATTCAAAATTAAGAAAACAGAAGACATATAAAAGAAACAGTGGAGTTCAGGTAGTATGTAGTTTTGCAGAAGCTGGTACAGTAGTTAGACATCTGAATGCAGATGGCCTGACATGCCAAACAGAGAAGCATGGACTCTTTTTCCAACAAGCATTGGAGTAACGAGGTGAATGAGCCTTTTTGAGAATATTAATCAACTGCCACTGTGCAAGATGGATTAGAGAGAAAGAGACTGAAGGACAAGAGTCAAGTCAGGGCCTTTGATATTGCTCAGCTTTCTAAGCTTTTTAAAATGTTTTTTTCAGACCCTCTCCTCCCCCATACCCATTACTTGTACTTTCAGCAACTGACCTTTATTGAGGGAAAGTTAGAGGACTTAGGTAGAAATGCCTTCCATTCTAGGCTCTTTACAGCCAAATTTATCTTGAGTTTGCCCCCATCATATCCTCCTTAATAATAATAGCTAGCATTTTGTGCACTTACAACTACACTGTGAGAAACATTTAGTTATTCTCAATTTGTAACTGAGAAAATTGGGGCTTGGAGTGGTTAAGTGTCAAATTTGCCCAAATAGCAAGTGGCAGATTTCAGACTTTAGCCTAGGGCTATTTGATTTCAAGATTACCTAATTGAGAAGTCACTGTACCACTCTACTCTTGGCTCCATTCCATCCTCCTTCTGTCTCTTTGGGGTCTTTCTCCTGCAACTATTCACTGTCTTCTCCTGTAAACTCAACCTCTGTGTATTCACAGACATTTTCCTCTTTGTGAATATATGCCCTGAAGTCTCATCTACTAAAAAGTACTATCACACCAACAAAGAGTCAGTTTCACTCATTTTTATCTATAAATATCATCCTAGCTCATACTCTTTGTTCCACATGTCTATAAATATTTGTTTTCTCTGTCTCTATTTCACACTTCTCATACTGAAATCTTGTTTCAGTCCCTATTACTACATGAAATCACTTTTGCTAAAGCCACCAAATTTACAAATTCTATTTCAGTTCGTATATTACCTGGTATTTTTCCAGTCTGCTCTTCCTTGTCCCTCTGCCACTGTGTCCTCTATTCGCAGCTTCCATAACACTACTTTACTTCAGATCTTCATCATTGCTTATTTAGATAAATTTTCTTCTTCATCTTACCATCCATTCTCCACACTGGCTATAAGAGCAAAGTTTCTAAAATGTAAATCTAACCATGTTATTTCCTATTTAAAATTCTTGAGTTCAAATACAGAACTACATTGTATGTTGTTTATGGCTCTTAGAGAATTATGGCCCTTCTTTAGGCTTATATCCCCCATCTTCCCCCTCTTCTTGTGCAAACTGTTCCAGCCATATTGAGTGCCTTCTTTTCTCATACTCTCATGCTTTTACATGTGCTTTGCTCCCTCTGTTTCATACATTTCTTCTCCGTGGTTACTGGTTGAACTTTCTTACAGACTCAGTTCAAATGTAATCTCCTAGGTTCCACCATTCCTGACTCACCTCCCTGAAATCTCTCTGCTCTTGCCAATTCCACAGATCCAAATGCCCCTGACACAGTTTGTTTCTCTGCCCTCTATTTCAACACAGAACCTTTAATAGCATGAATAGGTTTCAGTAACAGTCATTTTGTGCCCCAACGAGACTATTGATTCCTCAAAGACAGGAACTGGCTCATAAATATTTTTGTATCCTCAGTGCCTGGCACATAGTAGGTGTTTAGTAAATGTTTGTTAAACTTAAATAATGAATGAATGAGGCTGTCAAGTTTGTTTACATATAAAACAAAGAGACCAGACCTATAGTAGCAGTGATAGGAATATAAAATAGAACAGACTGGTCCTGGGCTGGGTATGGAAAGAAAAGAGAAGAGAAGAGAAGAGAAGAGAAGAGAAGAGAAGGGAAGGGAAGGGAAGGGAAGGGAAGGGAAGGGAAGGGAAGGGAAGGGAAGGGAAAGGGAAGGGAAGGGAAGGGAAGGAAAGGGAAGGAAAGGAAAGGAAAGGAAAGGAAAGGAAAGGAAAGGAAAGGAAAGGAAAGGAAAGGAAAGGAAAGGAAAAGAAAGAAAAGAAAAGAAAAGAAAAGAAAAGAAAAGAAAAGAAAAGAAAAGAAAAGAAAAGAAAAGAAAAGATGAACAAAGTAGCAAAGGTGATTTGGGTTGTTGGTATCAATGGCAGAGAATGGAAAGCCAATAAGATTGAAGAAACAATGCTGAAATAAGACTGGTTATATTGAAAGTAAATATGAGCAATCCAGGTAGTGATTTGGAGCTATTGAAAATAGAGGTACAAAGCTTGGGAATGAAGTTGAGGTTTGCAATATAGAATCCAGAAATGGCCTTCTTTTAAAGAAAACAAATGTCCCTAAAAGACTTATTTTGATTGAAATTTCCCTGCACCAATTTCTTGCCTCCCACAGATTTGGTAAAGAGAGTTCTTAAGAGATTCCTATTTATAAGCCAGGACTAAATTACCGAGGCTGCATCTGTGTGAATAAATGAGAAGTGAGGACAAACATTCAGATTCCCTTTCAGTCATCCATTCATTCAACAAATATTCAGCAAGAACCTCTTCTCTACCACACTCTGTGCTAGGTGCTGGTCTGAGCAAGATAAGTCCCCGCTTTCATGTAATGCATGGAACTGTCAACAAAACACTATAAAACAAATAATCACATGAATATATATGAAAAAAATCATAAATTATAAATTTTGAAAACCATGATGAAGCAAAAGTAGAGAATAATAGGAGGAATTCCTCAAGAATTCTTTGAGGAAGTGATATTTAAGCTGAGACATGAATGTTTAACTTCCTCAGTAGTTAATTACTTAAAAGTAGGGCCAAAAATATAAATTAAGTGTCATTCAATGTTGAAAATATCCATCTAATTCTTTATAACTGACTCCCATATGCATATACACACGACCATAACCACCAGCACCCCCATTCCACAAATCTACCCAGTTATGGCTGCAGAGGAGCAAAGACTTCAGGATCAAGGGATAATAAGAGCTTTGTGGTAACTAGTCTCCAATGATGACCCTCAACGAAACATACTTTCCAGTGTTCACACTCTACTACACTGACTCTGGGCTGTCTACTTGACTCATTTTCACCAATAGTATGTGCAGAAATGATGCTTTGTAACTTCTGAAGCTAGTAGGTCTTAAGGAATCTGAAGTTTCTATTTTCACTACTTATACACTTCTTTTTAAACCCATCTGTCTTGCTGTGAAGAAGCCCAAGCAATCATGTAAAGAGGTTTGCATGAAGGAAAACCAGGCACTCAGCCAAGAGTCCAGCAGCTATCACCAACAAAATAGCTATATGAATGTCCATATGAATGGACATTCCAGTCATCCGAGAAACTCAACTGATAGCACATGAAGGAGAATTGCCAAGCCAACACACAGAATCATGAAAAATAATAAATTACTGTTGTTTTAAGTTACTAAGTGTTGCAGCAGTAACTGAAGTCCTCACACTCATGAAAGATCAAAAGTAAGATAACGTGTTAAGACAACGCTGCATAAATTATCCTCTTTGTGTTTTTTTGGTTTTTATTTATTTTGTATTTTCCAAAAGTTTTTCTTTTATAATGATCAGCAATTGCCTTTGTAGTTAAAAAATAAACATTTTAAGAATTTAAAATAGGAGCATTCCTGGGTGATTTGAGTGTAGCCTTGGCCAGAGGCTTGAGTGGTGAGCTGAGAAAAAATTCAAACTGAAAACTAAAACAACCTAATTATAATTGATACACATAAGTATAGTGTTAAAACATACCTGCACCAGGATAACATTTGAATAAGTTTTGAAGTGACATTAAACATTATAAAGAACGAGCATTATCAGGCTCTAACGTCCTTGAAACTTTCCAAAAGTCTTTTCCAAAATTTCTACAAAACTCTCAATCTACCTCTATACACTCCTCTAATTAAATATAATTTTCCTCAAGTGCTAGCATTCCAAATACATAAAATAATTTCTTATTTAATGTTATTGTTTTCTCATTTACTCATTTAAGAGCATCAATTTATTTTCTTTTACATCACTGATGTCTTCGTACTTCAGCTAAATTATAAAGTAAATTGGTTTGATGAGCTAGCCTTGGAACCTAACAACTATTTATAAAGGATTTTCTGTCTTTTTTTTACACAGAGATATTTATTACTATATAATTTAAAAATATTTTAGGCTATTATTTCTCATAATTGGTTTTGAATTTCAGTACTTTTAGTCTCCCCTCTCAACTTCACTGAGGTATAATTGACAAAATTATAAGATAAGTATAAAACATGATGATTTTATATACATAACATTATAAAAGGATTTCCCCCATCTAGTTAACTAACACATCCATCACCTCACTATTTTTTGTGTTTTTTTTTTAAATGAGGACATTTAAGTTCTACTCTTTCAGCAAATTTCACTTATACACTACAGTGTTATCAACTATAGTCGTCATGTGATACATTAAATCTTCAGATTTTATTTATCTTATAACTGAAGTTTGTTCCCTTTTACCAACCTCTCCCTATTTACCCCATCCCCCAGGCCCTAGCAACCATAATTCCACTCTCTGTTTCTATTAGTTCAACATTTTTTTTTAGATTCCACATATAAGTGAGGTTATACAGTATTTGTCTTACTCTGTCTGACTTATTTTACTTAGCATAATACCCTCAGGGTCCATTCATGTCCAAAATGGCAGGATTTCTTTTTTTTTCTAGTGGCTGAATAATAATTCACTATATATAACATTTTTTTTATCCATTTATCTTTCAACTAATATTTAGGTTGTTTCCATACCTCAGCTATTGTGAAGAACGCTGCTAAGAATATAAGAGTGCAGATATCTCTTCAAGATAATGATTTTATTTGTAAAATATTTTCTATAGAAAAGTAAATTCTGTACCTCAGACAAGTGACATGCAAATGAACTTTGCAACTCAAATGACCTATAAGTTAGCAATGATCTGTTTGTGATTGATAAATGTCAGATGAGTATTTCAGACAATAAATGCTATTAAAATTCAGATGGTAAGAGCCCTATGTATTAAAGATTCTGGTAAAGGCTTTACAGATGAGACAAGAAAGCATCCTCGGCAGGAAAAGCAGTAGTATTAGGGGTATTAAAATTGAAATTGCCCATGATATATTTAAGGGGCATTGCTGTAATGAATGACTTGGATGGAAAATGTTGGATAAAGCCATATTATTGAGATGTGTGAGGGTCTAATATAGCAAGTGATAAAAGTACATAGAATCTATAATTCTCCCTGTTAGTTCTCTTAACCAACTCAAACACAAAGCAACACACAGCTCTGTATATGTGTGTATAGAAATCATCACCATCCCCTCAAAATTATAGTCTATACTTTAACTGCACTTCTAATATCAGTAAATGACACCACTATCCATTCATCTGCACCAGGGAAAAATCTGAGAAATTTTCGTTGACACATCCTACTTCTTCAGCAAATCCTGTAAGCTCTAGTCTACAAACTTATGCTGAATCCATCCATTCATCTTCCTCAATACTAGCCTCCACTGCTACCTCCATAGTCCAAGCTACCAACATCTCTCACTGGGACTCAATAGCCTTCTATATCCGTACTTTTCACCTTTAATCAATCCACTCCACCCTGCAGTGACCTTACCAAAAGCCAATGGGGTTGTGTTGCCCATGCTTTTAAACTCCTCAGTCATTTCCCATTGTTTTTAGGGAAAAAGAAACTTCTTTACATGACCTTTCATAGTTTATCTCCTACTATATCTCCAATCACGTTTCAAACCATACACCCCCTTCTCTCTACAGTCACACTAGCTTTCTTTCCGTCCCTCCTCCTTCTCATGTCTCTACTGCAAGGGAGACTTTGAAAACACTGTTCTTCCTTTTCTTTTCTCTTTACCTACTTAACTCCTATTCATTCTTCAGATTTCTACAACACAGCAGTACCTCTGAAAAACCTTACTTGATCTGTCAGTCTAAATTAGGCCCTCATATTAGTCCTCAGAGCATGGAGTTTTCCTTCCGAGAACTTTTCAAATTTGGACCTTTATATTTACCTGTATGATTATTTAATTAATGTCTGTTTCTTTCATTAGACTATAAGCTCCAGGGAAAGGCAGGAACTATGTTTGTTTTGCTATCCACTGCGCTCCTATCATTTTTCACCCCTTTTCCAAGAAATACTGGCAGTCAGTCACTTGAGACAACATGGATGGACCTCAAGATAATCATGCTAAGCAAAATAACACAGACAGAAAAAGTTGAAAACCACATGATATCACTTATATGTGGGATATAAACCTAAAAGCAACAAATGAACAGGACAAATAAACAGAGACTCATGGACATGGACAAAATACTAGTGGTTACCAGAGGTGGGGGAGTGGAGGGGGGAAGGTAAATAGGGTAAAGTAGGTCAAATATGTGATAATATTAAAGAATTTCAAAAAAAAAAAAAACTGACAATGCCAAGTGCTGGAAAGGATGGGGAACAACTGAAACTTTCACACAATGATAGAAATGCCAAATGGTAGAATTACTTTGAGAAACAGTTTATCAGTTTCTGAGAGTGTTAAACGTATATTGACTGACAGACATTGAGGTTGCTTCAGTATCTTGGCCACTACAAGTAATGCTGCAATGAACAGGATAGCATAGGAAATATAGTTAATAATATGTAATAAGTATGTATGGGGCCAGGTGGGCACTAGACTAATCATGGGATCACTTTATAAGTTATACAAATGTCTAATCACTATGTTGTACACTGGAAACTAGTATAATATTGAATGTCAACTCTAATTGAAAAATAAAAAATAAATGAAACATATACTTACCATGAAAAAAAAAATACTTGGCAGTCAAGGGGAGAAAGGAATGAAGCTGTAATGATTGCTACAGAAATAATTTCTGAGTGTACTCAGATGAAAAAGAATACTGCTTTTTTTCTTCACATATGGACAAATTAGTATAGTAGAGAAATAAAATAAATACATATTTTTAAATGCACATGTGCTGTATAATGATGTTTCAGTTAATGAGAGACCCCATATATGATGGTGGTCCTATAATAGAGCTGAAAAATTCCTATTATCTAGTGATGTCATAGCCATTGTAATGTTATAGTACAATTCAATACTCACATGTTTGTGGTTAGGCTGATGTAAACAAATCTACTATTCTGCCAGTCATATAAAAGTATAACAATGTAAGTAAGCACAGTACCTAATACCTGATAACAATAATAAATGACTATGTTTCAGTTTTATGTATATATTATTTTACATTTTTATCATTATTTTATAGTGTACTCTTTCTACTTATAAAAAATTTAAAACACTATGCCATTTTATGCCAACAGCAGCCTCATACCTGTGTCTATTGATTGCATCATTTTCTCTTGTTTTGTTAATCATGGTCCATAAGCATACAAAATCCACTGATAATGTTGTCAGTAAGAGGCCATGTCAAGTGATTGACCTGGAAATGGAATTAAAGGTGATTAAGGACCATGAAGTTAGAAAATCAGTGATGGTTACTGCTTGCCAGTCAAGCACGTCCCATTCCACCATAGCTACGATCTTGAAGAACAAGAACAAAGTGATGAAAGCTGCTAAAGCATACACTTCACTGAAGAGATAAGACTAACAAAAATGTGAGAAAGGCTTATATCAGACACAGAGAAACTTCTAATGATCTAGATTGAAGACCAGACACAGAAACATATCCCTATCAGCACAATAATGATCATGGCCAAAGCGAAAAGTTTGTTTATGACATTGAAAGAAGAGGCTAGACATGACCACAATGATGAATTTACTGCTAATTTTGGGTGATTTAAATGATTTGAGAATCATTATTCATTACATAATGTGAAAATGAGTTGTGAATCTACAAGTACTGATGTGAAGGCAGCTGAAGACTTTTTGGAAACTCTAGATGATTATGAAAGAAAATTACTTGCCAAAGCAAATATTCAATATGAATGAAACTTCCCTATTCTGAAAACAGATGCCTGAAGGGATTTTCATTCATAAGGAGGCCAAAATAGTGCTAGGTTTCAAGATTTTTAAGGACAGAATAACAGTCTTTCTTGTGGGCACTGTTTCAGACTACAAATTGAGACTCTTTATGATCTGGCACAGTGAAAATCCCCAAGGCCTCCAAGCATATCAATAAACACACACTGCCAGTGTATTATAGGATCAAGAAGAAGTCATGGATGATCAGCTCTTCTTTCAAGATGTCCTCCTGAATTGCTTTGTCATTGGAGAAGTTCTGTTTTAAAAGAAATAACATATCTTTCAAGATTTTGTTTATTGTATTGCAGCTTTTAAGATCTCCTACTAGGAGGACCTTTGTTCAGGCTTTTGCTGCAACAGAGGAAGACACTGAGAAGACATTGGTGTAATTCTGGAAGTATTACAACATCTTTGACTGCATCAAAAATCTTGCTTGGGTTTGAGATAATGTCACCAAAAAGAGTATGAATGGCATCTGGAAAAAGATACTCCAGAGCTTCACCCACACCTTTGAAGGATTTGCCAAGGATAAAGAGGTTGCAAAAGAAATCAATGAAGCTGTGATTGAGATGGCAGACAATTTTAACCTGGGTGTCAATGAGAGCAACATTGAAGAGCTCATAGAGATAATCCCTGAGGAATTGACTAATGAATTGTTGGAACTGGAACAGGAACAGGAACACATAGCTGAAGAAGAGCTAAGAGAAAAAAGAAACTACAGGAAAAGAAAAAGAAAAATCCCCCAAAGGAAATTCACAGAGAAGGACTTAGCAGAAGCTTTTGCATACCTCAACAAACTCCTTAAAATGTTTGAAAACATGGGCCCCAACACTGAAAGGTTTTCATTAACAGAGATGAATTTCACAGTGTTTTGTCTGCTTACAAGCAAAACTGTCATGCAAAAAAAAAAAAAAAAAAAAAAAGAAAGAAAAGAAAAGAAAAGAAACAAATCAAGCAAACCACCATGGACATATTTCTGAAAAGAGTGACACCCCCTCAAGAAGAGCCTGAGGTAGATCCTATAGGAGGTATTCCAGAAGAAAGCATTGCTGTCATAGGAGAGGATAGCTCCATGTTTGTTATTGCCACTGAAGACCTTCTAGTGGGACAAGATGTGGAGGTAGAAGATACTGATATTAATTATCTTGATGCTGTGTGGGCCTGGGCTAATGTGTGTCTGTGTCTTCGTTTTTAACAAAATTTTAAAATTTAAAAATAAATAAATAAATTTTAAAATAGAAAAAAATAGAATAAAGATATAAAGAAAAAATATTTTTGTACAGCTGTACAATGTGTTTGTGTTTTAAGCTTTGCATTATTACAAAGGTCAAAAAGTTAAAGAAATTAAGTTTATAAAGTAAAAGATTATAATAAGCTAAGGTTAATTTATTATTGAAGAAAGAAAAATATTATAAATTTAATGTAGCCTAGTGTACAGTGTCTATAAAGTCTCCAGTAGTGTATAGTAATGTCCTAGACATTCACATTCACTCACCACTCACTAACTGATTCACCCAGAGCAACTTCCAGGCCTGAAAATTTCATTCATCGTAGTGCCCTGTACAGGTGTACCATTTTTTATCTTTTATACTATATCTTTACTGTAACTTCTTTATGTTTAGATATGTCTTGATACACAAATACTCATTGTGTTACAATTTGTGTAAGTATTCTATGATGTTTTCACAATGATGAAATCACCTAACACATTTCTCGGAACGTATCTATGTCATTAAGCAACATGACTGTATAGTTAAAAGAACTATAGCTTCTGCTCAATGGATCCAAATATTAATGGACTTCATAACTAAAATAATTTACTGGCAACAAATGATGGAACCAATTCACAACTTTACAGCAAGTTTCATAATTCACCTCACTGAGAGAGGGGACTGTAGAACTCATCTAATTGGTGTCATGGGGCCCTAAAAATGGTTCAAATATCAGATACCAAATACAAAGTGGACTACAAGAAAGTTTTCAGCTTTCCTGAGGTTGATAGTTAACAAACCTAAGATCTTTGTTTATTTGCTCTTCCACGAGCTGTGTGTCCTTTCAAGTTTCTTAAACAGGATATAACAGAATGATAACTATGGAATGCAAATAGCTAAGCTTTAAATTCTTGGGTGAATATGAACCTCAAACTACTTCCCAACTATTCTTCCTAATTATTCCAACAACAAGAGGAAAAGCAGTAAATGTCTTTTCATTAATTCTTATAAAGATAAGATATCAACTGAATGTTACCAGGCTGTCTTTATAGAGCTGACAAGCAGTTACACTAGAAGGAAAAAGACAAATACCACAATATACACTCTTCAAAGCCTTCAACCTACCAGTCCAATTTACAATGACTCTAAGGTATAAGTACGTAAGAGGTGCCTGGCACTCTTGATACTTTGCACCTTCCAATCTCCTACAGAGATGATTCTTCCACGTGCTTGTCTCCTATAACACTGTTCACGTGAGATATATATTAAAATGCCCCCGGGTATATAGATAAGAGGATGTCAGGTATGTAACTAGAGAAGGCAAATGGACTATGAAACCAGAATGATCATATAAAAAAAGAAACCAGCTTTGTCATTTTTCATATTGATTTTTGTTTTGTTTTTTTTCAAAGGTATCCCCAAAGCCCATCCCCTTTGTTGTTAACTCTCCTATCTCACATGTCAGTTCTGCCATGTGAGCCTTAGGCAAATGAATTAACTCTCTGACTCTGTTTTTTCCTCTGTAAACTGGGGAGGATAATAATATTTACCTCTTAGGTTTTCTGTGGTAAGAAGGTTTCACAAAGAACAATACAGTGCCTAGATCATAGGAATTAGATATTCAATAAAGATTAGACACTATTATTATTATTGTTATCATTGTTGTTGTTGTTGTTGTTGTTATTATTATTATTCATTTATCTAAGGGACAGGGTAAATTAGTTGCATCAGCCAAGACAAACTAGGCCTAAACTTAAGATCAGACAGCCATGATTCATAAGTTTCTTTCTTTATTACACTGGCAATTTGCTCGCGTTCCCCTTGGCTTCCGAATTTAAAAAAAAAAAAAGTGCTTGTATTCAAATTGGGTCTCTACCACTTACTCTCTATGTGATATTCATTGTTATTTAAACTCTCTGTCTCAGCTTCTTCACTGATAAAAAGGGTATAAGAATAACACCTTTGACATAAAGTCATTGTGAGGATTAAATGGGTTATCTCACAGAAAATCCTTAAAACAATGCCTTCTAGAAAGACTGAATAGGACTGGGGCAAGATTGAGGAAAGCCAGGAAAGTCAATTTTAAAGATGAGGAAACTGGAATACAAAGAGGTTAACTAACTTGTCTAAAATCACAGCTAGAAGTGGTGGGTGCAGGATTTAAGCATAGTCTGAATGTACTTTTTTCTTAGGGTACTTTCCCCCTCAGTTATTTCTCAATTCTCCCATGCATGAACTGCCTCCTTTACCATTGTATATTCATTGGTCTTCAAATGTACCTTGTGCTAACATACCATAGCACACACTCTATCCTTTGCTTGAAATGTCCTGTCCCATTCATTTATACCTCTCTTAATCAAGCTTAAATAAAATTCCACCTTGTAAAACTGAGTCCCACCGACTTGATCTCCAGCCCAAATTGATCTCTTGCCACTTGACTCTGGAATTCTCGATGTCTACATCAAACCCTTAACATTAGCACTAGTGATTAATACTTACTGAGTGCCTACTGTGTACCTAGGTATCATGCTAAGCAGTTAAATGCATGATCTTATTCCATCCTCCCAAGAAGCTTAGAAATAAGTACTTTTATTAGCAGCCTCATTTTATAGATAAAGAAACTGAGGCTTGGCAAGGCTAAGTAATTTGTTCATGGCTAGTAAATGGAGGAGATATGGTTCCAATCCAGGCCATGTGATTCTCAAGACCACACTCTTCCCTACATTTCACCGACTGGTGTCCCTAGGCTTCTCTTCACTTGTCCCTCTCAGCTCCTCAGCTGCATTCTGAGCTAATTGAGTGGAACAACTGTGTATTATTGATCTTTATAGCTTATGTGCCTAGTAGCATAGTGCTTGGCAAATATCATAAATATATATTTAATAAGAATCAACTTCCAACTTAATCCTTAATTTCACCTTGAAAATCAAACAGAAACAAACATGAATCATGTTTATGAATGAAATTAGGCAAGGTAGTGTGACTTAATCATCAATTCCATTAGCCATTATTGAAAGGGTGATGTCTACATATTCTGGAATCTGAGATAAGCTTCTTTTTGTCCTTCTGTCTTTCTTTCATCACTCACTCATTCAACAAACTGTAACAGAGGTAAAAAAAATAAACATGAATAGGATACTGTGGAAGCATAGAGAAAAGAGCTGACTAGGGGAGTGCGATGGACAAGGGGAGGGTGTTGGGAAGGTTTCTCAAAAAAGGTGGCATAGCCCTATTCAGCAGCCATTTCAATGTGGTATCATTGAAATGTGGATGTGTTGTGACCAGAATAACCAGACTCAACCTGAGTGCTCTGATATTAGAGGCAGTTTATTAGCCGGCGGCTGTCCTTCCAAAGGAGCAGCATCGACCCATTTCAGGTCCACAGTTTTATACCCCAAAATCCATTAATCACTATATCCCAATCACAATGGATCTATATATCATCTGTTCACTACCCATCACCAAATGGTGGTCTGATATAATGCATAAGAGAGGGGTACAGAAGCAGAAAGCGGAACGTTAAAAGGTCAGATTCCCATACCATGTTTCCCATAAATTCCTCCTCCCGTTTCTTGTGGGAACAGAGTTAAAAAATAGCATACCGATGTAATTGCTAGGTATTCAATCAGGAAATATGGCTGCTGTGGCGGCTGGCATAGAGGCTTCTAGTCTTAACCCCTTCTTGCATCTTTCTAGGGGCACATCATCACAGATGTATAATAAATGGCAGCAATAATACTGTTACCTAAATAAATAATGGAAATGGAATAGAGTTGGCAGAGATCACTTGATTTTAGAATTTTTAGTGAAAGCAAGTTAGGGAAAGAATCTTGAATTTTAAGGGCAGGAGATTCACCATGGCTTAAAGCATAGGTTCTTTATAAAAAGTAGAAAAAAGATAATAAAAGAATCCCCAAGTATTGAATGCCCCTTTAATTACCAGATATTTGATGTACATTATTTGATTTAGTTCCCAAAGAAATTATGTGAGATAAGTCTTTTCTCTTATTTTATGGAAATAATGCTGAGGACAGGAAGATGAATTGACTTAAAAATTGTGAAGATTAATTTGATTCCATTTTTCATGTTCTTTCCAAGAATACTGGTAGCAAACTTTCATATAGAACTTAGTAATTACAAAGCATGTTTCTTAGGGTGTTACATGTATTAAGTTATTTAATCCTCTCAGTACCCCCAATGAGATAGGTACTAGAATTACCATTATTTTACAGATAATGAAATTATTTATCAAATTGCAAGGAATTAAGCAATTTGCACTAAATTACACAGCAAAGAAAATGATGGAGCCAGAATTTAAACACCAGTCATCTATCTCTTAAACTGTGCACACTAGGTAGCTTCTACTGTTAAGCCTAGCTGGAAGAAGGCATTTGCCTTCACAATTCTGCCAGGCCATTAGCACAAATTCTTCCTGTGAAGTTGACTGACTAGGGTAGGTATGATAGGGATTAGGAAAAGATATCTGGAGTCAAGAGAAGAAATCAGCATTTTTTACTATCTTTTTTCTTCCCCTGTTTTACTCGAAGGTCAGAAAGGTAGTTGTATGGCAGCCTATGGACATAGAGGTCACAAACTGCTTCTGTGCCCTTGTTCCTGAATCTGACAAGGGCAAAGTCAATCTTTTCAGGATTAGCCTATAATTAATCCCCCACCTCGTCCTAGAGAAATGCACAATGATTGATGCTAGAGCCTTAAATTTCTCCTTTGTTTGCACTTTTTACTGCCCAGGATGAGTACCATGTCAATGAGGAATGCCAGACTTCCCTCAAGGTGGGTTGTCCCCTTTAAGGAAGCTTGAACTTACATAGATTCCTGTTTCCTCTTTGTTAGTGTGGTGGAGCAGAAGCTAGGTGAGGAGAGACTTGACATTTTCTAGTTCTTAACTGCAGGGACCCAAGGTAAGGAGTGAAAGGGTATGTTATACCAAAGCAAGCCCCATGAAGACTTTATTTCTTTATAGCAACAAACCTGCTGATTTGCCCTGATATGAGTTGTTAAAGTAAATATGCCCCCTTAACCCCTTGCTATGCATCTTACCTTTCATTTATGTTGAGTTGTTTTTGACAAAGTAGCTGACTATATGTCATCAGCATTTGTCATGTCACTTTGGGGAATGAGTTTCAGTGATGTTTGTTATTTGGTTTTAATGGATAACCAAGTAAAAGAGATAGGAGCCTGATCCAGACTGTATCTCCTGAAGGCACTTCTATCTGACATGCCAATACCTCACTGCATGCTACTCAATGACATTCAACTCAGGTTCTTCCATATACTTGGAACTGAATGTATCAGACCACAACCTCCATTGAGCTGTCTGAGATACCCCTGCTTACAGAGGCATACACTAGTAGTTGAAGTGAGAACACCCCATCCTATCATGAATAAGAAGTGAAACATATATTTGTTTTCCCCTTGTCCAGTCTGCAAGGCAGTAGAGAATGGTTTGTAATAAGCAAGATAATTTCTATTCTAAGTGTATTCTGCAACTTGACTCTATTATATCTTTAATTAAATCAGTGTTGTAGAACCTACCCTCAATAGAGGTGATAATGGGTGGTTAGTTCAGAGCATTTCTGAGAGAATAAAGGGCTTTTCCAACCTGTAGGCAGAGAAAAGTGTTTGTATAAACAAAGCCAGCAGCAACTGTTGTGGAAAATGAAAGAGGGAGAAAAAAAGAGGAGGGGAAGAAGATAAGAAGTGTAAGAGCAAGTGCAACATTGGATAGCCAAGACCAGATAGAAGGTAAAAGATGAAATGGCTGCTGGTCAAGCCTCATATCACAGAGCTAAAATATCTGTTTTTTTTCCTCTCAGAAATAGCCAAATCAGTGAGTACATTAAGGACCTCATTGAGCAGAACCGTGGCTATAGATACTGGAGCTATGGAGTGGGGGAAGCAAAAGACGAACTACCAGGTGTGGGAATGACAGGGGGTCAAGGGTGCAGAAGTATAGAGAATAGAAGGAAAAATACAATAATCTTTAAGGCAATTGTAGAAAAACATAAAAGCAGGATTCAGATGTCGACATTTTCTTTGCATTTCAATGTCAGTCTCATGGGGGAAGAAAGAATTGCATAATCCCCAGGGTTGAATGGGAGACACTGTGTGGAACCACTGAGGGGAAGATAATCATTCAAATGATGATTTGTTGTCAGTATTAGATATCCAGTGATATAAGTAAATATTCACACAGAGACTGTATGGTGGGAACGTTAATAATTCATACATTGGGGTGCTTCGTAGGGATCTATTTGCTAAGATTCAAATCTGAAATATGACAGAATTTTATGTAAGTTAGAGGCCCTAGGGACAGCTGCATATGAGATTAGAAAAAAGCTACAAAGGAGAGACTGAGATAAATTTTAAAATAAGAAAATTAGTTAATTAAATTCTCCCCTGGACAGATAAAGACACTGGCTCAGAAAAGGGAGGCATTTGCCCTATGAATTACTGTGGGATCTGAGCTTTTAGGCCAGGAACTTGTATTAATTTCCATATATTTGGTCACTAGTGCCCTCTGTGTGAGTCCAGAACTGAGTAGAATTGAGATAAAAAGACACTAGAAGCAAATGTAATCCCCCACCCCTACTCCCATCTTCAGGAAGCAGGAAGTAGATAGATACTGAGATAGGTGATAAGCAAAAGAGAAAAAAAAATACCTGTAAGAAAGTCTGGGCCATCATAGAAAGAGAGAAATAGGCTGTTGGTCTCATTATCCAAATTAATTAAATGGAAAAAGTATCAAATAGCATAAAGCCTAAATGATGCTCTAGTATCTTCTACAAATTAAAAAGTATTTATTTTAGATACTTCTATGTATTTTACATGAGAGATGTAAGTGAGGCATGATACTTAATTTGCTCTCTCAAAGGAGATCTCTATATGGGTGGGGAAACCAGCACTAGCAAGTAAAGTTGGCTACCAAAAGACCTGAATTTTCCAGGTCAGTCCTCATTTAAAATATTCAGTTCCATGATCCCCTTTACATATCCATAGTTACAAAAAACATGTCTTAAACCACTTGGTTTAGAAATTTTGGTTACTCATTTACTCAGCTACTGTGTGGCAAGCACTGTACAAGGTACTAGAATACAATTATGAACAAGACACAGTCCCTGGCTTCATGGAGCTCACAGTCTGGTGAGAGACACAGATGACTAAACACACCATTACAGTCATGGGATAAGTGTCATAATAAAGTGAAGCATACAGTGCTACAGGAAAATAGAGGAGGGGACACTTTTATGCTTCCTGGAAACTGAAAAGATTTCTGAGGAGGTGACAGTTAAGGTAAAGACTGAAGGACAAATAGGAATTAACAAGTCAAAAAAGAGTGAGGAAGGGGATAGAAGGATATTCCTGGCAAAAAGAATAGCAAGTGCAAAGTAACCAAGGCAAGAAAGCAAAATATGGAAGTTATTTAAGATAAATTAAGTTCTAAATTGTGCATTGCTAACATTAAGTTTATTACAAGGTCAGAAAGGGGGAAAATTAAGGTTTTTGCAGGGGTGGGAGGAGGGTGAGTGGGAATGAAGACTGGAAGAAATTCTAAATACTGGAAATTGGCAAATATAATTTTAACTTACAAAAATTATTCCACAAATTAATGATTAGTGTGTTTGATGTTAATCTAGTTCCATATTTCTAGATGTATTGTTAATGGACTGGTTTAAAACATAGTTTTTAAAAAAGCAGAACTCACCAAGTATTAGCCATGGTAGGCTAACTTCATTTTCCCTATTTAAGGGATTACTAACTCAGGGAAATGCTATAAACAGGATGTGTCTGAGTGTCAGACAGGTCTCTTCTGATATCTTTATTATTATTATTATTATTATTATTATTATTATTATTTTCCATTATAGTTGACAATATATTAGTTTCAGCTGTACAACACAGTGATTAGACATTTATATAATTTACAAAGTGATCCCCCTAATTAGTCTAGTACCCATCTATCACTATACATAGTTATTACAATATTATTGACTATATTCCCTATGCTGTACTTTACATCCTCATGACTATTTTGTAACTGTCAATTTGTACTTCTTAATCTCTTCACTTTTTTCACTCAGCCCCCCAATCCCCTCCCATCTAAAACCATCACTTTGTTCTCTGTACCTATGAGTCTGTGTTTGTTTTTCTTGTTTGTTTCTTTATTTTTTGATTCCACACATAAGTGAAATCATATGGTATTTGTCTTTCTTTGTATGACTTACTCCACTCAGCACAATACCCTCTAAGTCCATCCATGTTGCAGTTAGTAAGATTTAATTCTTGTTATGGCTGAGTGATAGTCCATTATATATATGTACCATGTCTTATTTATCCAGTCATCTATTAATGGACAAAATCCAAAATATTAATTCAAAAAGATATATGCATCACTATGTTCACTGCAGCATTATTTATAGTAGCAAAGATATGGAAGCAACTGATATCTTTTGCAGCAATTGGAGTCAAAAGGCTGGATAGTATTAGAATTTGATGGAGTCCCAACAGGGTGAAAAGCCATCTCCAAACATGCAAATTACAGGATATCAAATATGATAGAAAACAGAATAAAGAGCTATAAAGATCTTTTTTCTCAACCAAACTGAAATGACCATGTAATTTATCATCCAAACTGTCACATTTTGAGAGTAATTGGGGTCATATTTAACAATTATGCATAAACCCCAGGCAGACCACAGTATGTTGACCCTAATTTATAATTATTTATTGAATTAATGAATTAACAAACACACATATCATCTCATCTAAAAACATCACTTCTTAAATCCTTTTGAAGTGTGTCATAGTCAGGTGACAGCATCAACTATCTTTCTAATTTTTCACTGTTGCTTCCAAAGAATTACTCCTTATATAAAAATTCTCCTCATACAGTTTGTATCTTCATCAGGTGTTTAATTCCATGTAAAAACTTCCTGGTCATCCTTCCATCATTTATTAAAGATTTTATAACCTATTCCCAGCTCCTTCTTCTCTCATGTAAACCTCATTGTCATCCTCAGGGGATTTCGATGGTCACTAAGCCATTTAACTCTGGTCTCAGTTCCTTGCTCTCTTTTACTCTGGTGAAATTTTCTTTCCTGCTTCAACTGTAATCACACCCTGGACTTCGTTAGCACTTTGAACTGCTCCATTTCTGAAACTTTGAACTTGAATATCCAACTATCTGATCACACCTTTCTATCCTTTTAACTCTCTCATTCCCTTACTCCTAACTCATCAATTTTTCAATCTCATTGAGACCTCAAGTTACTTTCTTAAATCAGTATAAAACCCCTGTGAGATAACTTTACCTCTTCACTGTCTTCACTTTGCTACTTTCTTCCCATCTGTCTTTCCACTACACCCTAGCAATCAAATTTTTACGTGGGTCACCTGCCCTTTCCTCACCTCTCCCAGGATGGGTATAACTGGAGAAAATCACACAAGCATGTAGATAACTATTGCTATAATCTTGATCTTCAACTTTAGCTTGATCTTCAAACAGCTGGATAATCCTATGTGACTTCAATCAGATTCCTTTTCCAATCTCTTCAATGGCTATTTGAAACTTTCACCAAGTACTTCAAGTCCCCTACCACCATGTTTCCCAACACACTCAGTAAATGACCTTACCTCATATTTCACAAAGAAAGCAGAAGTTAACATGACAAGAACTCTTCCAACTTTATTCCTATACCTAGAAACTTGTCTGGACCTTCAACTACCCTAACCTGGTCCCTCACACCTCAGAAAAAAAAGGGGCGTCTCCCTCTAACCAAGATTTATTCCTCCACATGTGCTCTTGATTGCATATCCTCTGGTTTCCTTAAGAAACTCACTTCATTATCTTTTTCCTTTTCTGTACCTTCCACATCTCCCTCTCTACTGAAACAGCTCTTTTGAATGTCTACAATGAATACTTGGACACATGATTTTTTTTCAAAATTTATTTAACTTATTTTGAAATAATTACAGATTCACAGGAAATTGCAAAGATAGTGCAAAGTGGTCCCATGTACCCTTCACCCAGCTTCCCCCAATGATTACATCTTAATTATAGTACAATACCAAAAGAGGAAATTGACATTGGTACAGTGTGTGTGGATAGTTTAATACCATTTTATCATATATGAGGATTTCTGCAACAGCTAATGCAACCAAGATATTGAACTATCATAAATATCTTTCTCACATGGGCCTTTTATATTCACATTCACCTCCTCTTAACTTCATCATCCCTAACTCCTGGTAAACACTAACCTGTTTTTCATCTCTATAATTTTGTGATTTTGAGAATATTATATAAATGGAATCATACAGTATGTGACCTTGTGAGACTGACTTTTTTCACTCATCATAATTCCTTTGAGATCCATCCAAGTTGTTACATGTATCACTATCACTAGTGTATTCGTTTTCAGTGGTGAATAGTATTTCTTTAAATTAATATACCACAGTTTACCCATTTATCTGTGTAGGACATGTTGGTTGCTTCCAAATTGGGGCTCATAAAAACAATGATTGTTTTAACTATTCTAAGACATCTGCATTTCAATATAAATTTTACAATAAAATTTTCTAATGTCGACAGTCTTGCTGAGATTTTGACAGAGATTGTCTATTAAACCTATATAACACTTCGGAAAGAATTGTCATGTTAACTGTGACAATTCATAAATACACATGTAATTTTCAACATACAAATCTTGTATATGTTTTGTTATATTTACCACTTTAATTTTCATTGTTGAGTTATTATAAATTGTATTATATTTTAAATTTCAGTTTCTACATCTTCAATTGCTAGTATACAGAAATATAATTGGTGTTTGTGGTTAATCTCATATCCTGTAACTTTGATGAACTCACTCATTAATTTCAAGAGTTTTTTTGTACCTTCCTTGGGATTTTATACATAGACAATCATGTTCTCTGCAAATAGAAAGTTTTATTTCTTTCTTCCCTATCTGTATGCTTTTTATTTCTTTATTGAACTAACTAGTACTGTGTTGAATAACGGTGGCAAGAATGGATATCTTTTTCTTGTTTTAGATCTTATAACGTTCGGTTCTTAGCTATTATGATGTTAGATGTAGGTTTTTGTATAAGTTCTTTATCAACTTGAGGATGTCTCTCTATTCTTAGTTTGCTGAGAGTGTTTATCATGTACAGGGGTTGAATTTTATCAAATGCATTTCTTCACCAATTGATATAATCATGTGACTTTTGTTCTTTAACCTCTAATGTGGTGGGTGATATGGATAGATTTTCAAATATTAAACAGCCATGCATCCTGAAATAAATGTCACTTGTCCTTCTGTAAGTTTCTAGTTTGATTACATACAAATCATAGAACACATTTTGTATGATTTCACGTCTTTTAAATTTGTCAAGTTTGTTTTATAGCCTAGGATATGGACTCTCTTGGTATATGTTCTTTGAGCACATAAAAAGAATGTGTATGCTAATGTTTTAGAGTGAAATGCTCTATAAACATCAATTAGATGTTGATGATTGATAATGTTATTGAGTTCTATATACTTGCTGATGTTCTGACCAGTTGTTCCATCAATTGCTAACACAGGAGTGTTGAAGTCTCCAATTATAATTCTGGATTTCTCTATTTCTTCTTTCTGTTCTATCGATTTTTACTTCACATATTTTGTTGGTTTGTTGATACACATTTAGAATTCTTATGTCTTCATAATAGATTGATCCTTTATCAATATGTAATATTCCTTTTTTGCCCCTAATGGTTTTCTTTGCTAGGGAGCCTACTTTATCTAAAATTAATTTAGCCACTCCTTTCTTTCGATTAATGTTTGTATGGTATGTCTTTTTCGATACTTTTGCTTTCATTCTATGTATATCATTATATTTGAAGTGAGTTTCTTTTTAGACAGCATTTAGTTAAGTCATTTTTTAATTCATTCTTCCAATCTGTGTCTTTGGTATATTTAGATCATTTGTACCTAACGTAATTATTGTTATGTTAGGGCTTAAGCTTATGATTTTATTTTTAACAAATCTATTGTTCTGTTGTTCTGGGTTTTCTGTTTTTTGTTTTTGGTATTCTGTTTTCCCCCCTAGTCTCTATATAGATTACTTAAACATTTTTAGTTTAGCTTAGTTTTTAATTTAACTTTTAGTATAGCATTTTAATGATTGATCTGAGTAATCCACGATATATTTATAACATCACATTCTACTGGTGTCAACATTTTTCCAGTAACAGTTAAGTGCAGAACTTTACCTCCCTTTATGCTCCTTTGCTATACTCCATTTATAATATAATTTTCTTAAATATTTTCTTATATACGTTGAGAACAACATTAATGGTATCATTTTTCTTCAATAATCAAACATAATTTATAAACTCATGAGAAGGAAAGTGTATTAGTTTTATTGGATTGTCATAACTGGGTAGTTTAAAGAACAGAAATTTATTTTGTCACAGTTCTGTAGGCTATAAGTCAAAAAAAAATCAAGGCATTTGCAGATTTGGTTCCTTCTGAAGCTTCTCTGTTTGATTTGCTCTGTCCTCACATGGTCTTTATTTTACGTGCATGCATGTCTGTGTTTTAATCTCCTCTTTTATAAGGATACCAATCATATTGAATTAGGGTCCACCCATATGAACTTATTTTACCTTGACCACCTCTTTAAAGGTTCTCCAGTCACATTCTAAGGTGCTGGTGTTTAGGGCTTCAATATATGAATTTTGGGGAAAACAATTCGGTCTATTAACAGAAAGCCTATTGTATGAATCCATATGTTTGCTCTTTCTGCTGTTCTTTCTTCTTCCTGATGTTACAAGATCCCCTATTTTACAATTTTCTTTCTATTTTGAAACTTCCTTTGACATTCTCTAAGGTAAAATAGGTCTACTAGCCACAGATTCTTTTAATTTCCTTCCGCTAAGAATGCTTTGATTTCTTCATCGTATTTTCAATATGTGGGGAATTCTGATTTTGCAATTATTTTCTTTCCACTCTTAAAAAATCTTTTACCATTTCCTTCCAGCCTTCCTGTTTTTTTTTTTTTTATTTTAAAAAATATACTGTCGGAGTGGCTCCATAATGTAGTAGTTAGCACGTCTGCTTTACATGCCAAAGATCCTGGGTTCATGTCCCAGGTGGAGCCACAGACCATACTCCGGGTGCGCTGTCCCCCCCCCCACCCCGCCGGGTGCTCTGAGGTTGCCAGGACCTGGGGGAAGAGGCCCCAGGTGCACGCTGCAAGCTCATGAGAGGAGGCATCTCACCTTCAGAAATCCAGTTCTTAAGGGAGGTGGCAACATCCGTAGGTCAGGGGTATGAGTTGTGGGGGAAGTAAAAAAGGGGGGGGGGAAGTACTGTCATTCTAATTGTTTTTCTCATAAGAAATGCATCATTTACCTATGGCTGCATTTAAGATTGTTTCTCCTTGTCTTTAGTTTTCAGAAGTTTGGCTGTGATGTGTCTTGGAATGGATTTTTAAAAATTATGTTTGAATTCAATTACCATATTGAACTGTAGGTTTATGTCTTTTGCCAAATTTAGGGAAATTTTGGCCATTTTTTTTCACCAAATACTTTTTTAGCCCCACCTATTTTTCCTCTCCCTCTGTAACTCTAATGACATGGGAGTCAGTGAAGCTCTCTTTATTTGTTTTTTTAGTCTATTATTCACATTGGGCATTTTTATTGTTCTGTTTTCAAGTTCACAGAATCTTTTTCTACTTTCTCCATTCTGACTTGAGTCTATCCACTGAATTTTTGAATTTGGTTATTGTATCTTTCAGTTCTAAAAAACTCTATTTGGTTCTTCTTTACATCTTCCATTTTGTTTATGCAAATTTTGATTTCTTTGCTGAGACTTTCTACTTTTTGTTTCAAGCATGTTTGTAATTTCACATTGAAGCACTTTTATGATAGTTACTTAATTTTTTAAAAAAATAATTATCACATCTGTGTCATTTTGTTATTGATGTCTGTTGATAGCCTTTTATGATTTTACTGGATATCTTCATTCTTGTTGTGACAAATCATTTTCTATTGAAACTTAGATATTTGGTATTTTGTTATGAAACTCTGGATCTTATTTAAATATTTTATTTTACAGATCTCCCCTGATATTTCTCTGGTGTGGGAAGTGTGGGTGCTAACTCACTATTGTCATCCTGAAAATAAAGTCCAGGTTCCCCATAGGCTTCCAATCTCCACAAGACTTCCTCTAACATCATTCCAGCAAGCAGAGAGTGAGGTTCCTCATTCAGGTGGAAATAAAAATTCAAGTTCCCCACATGATTTACACTGACACCGTGAAAGGGGGATCTTATTGTCTCTTGGTGAGGATGAAAATCCAAGCTCCCTACTCAGTATTCTCTGACACCTCCTTGGCAGGGGGTAGTGTGGGGTTGGATTCCCCATTCCAGCCTGGCCAGGGTGGAATTCTAGCCTCCCCATTGGGTCTTTGTCGATAGTGTTGGGGTTTGGCCACAGATTTCTCTGTGGTATCTGGTTACAGTTTTCTGTTTTGCTACTTTTCTTTTTTCTTGATTATTTTTATTTTATTTTATTTGAGGTAACATAGATTAATACAGTTATATAATTTTCAGGTGTACATTATAATTTGACATCTATATTCTATTGTGTGATTGCCACCCAAAGTCCAGTTTCCTTCGGCTATCATATATTTGATCCCCTTTACCCACTTCACCATCCCCCTACCCCACTATATTTGACCCCCTTTACCCCATTTACCTCCCCCTTCTTCCCCTATCCCCTAAACTCTGGTAATCACTAGTCCATTGTCCATGTCCATGAGTCTCTGTTTGTTTGTCCTGTTCACTTGTTGCTTTTAGGTTTATATACCACATATAAGGTATATCATGTGATTTTCAACTTTATCAAGTCTAGCTTATTTCACTTACCATGATTATTTTGAGGTCCATCCATGTTGTCACAAATGGTGGTATTTCATCTCTTCTTATGGCTGAATAATATTAGATTCCATAAATGTACCACAGCTTCTTTAGACAATCATCTATCCTAGGACACTTCGGTTGCTTCCATGTCCTGGCCACTGTGAATAATGCTGCTATGAACTTCAGTGTGCACATATCATTTTGGATATGGGTTTTCAAGACTTTGGGGTAAATACCCAGTAGAGGGATTGCTGGATCATATGGTAAATCAATTCTTAGTTTTTTCCATAGTGGCTGTACCAATTTGCAGTCCCACTAGCATTGTATGAGGGTTTCTATTTCTCTAAATCCTCTCCAACATTTTTATTACTTGACTTGTTGATTATAGCTATTCTAACAGGTGTGAGATGGTATCTCATTATGGTTTTGATTTGCATTTTCCTAATAGCTAGTGATGTTGAGTGTCTTTTCACATGTTTGTAGCCATTTGTATGTCCTCTAGGAAGAAGTGTCTGTTTAGGTCCTCTGCTCATTTCTTGATTGGATTTTTTATTGTTAGTGAGTTCTTTATATATTTTGGATATTAGGCCTGTATCGGAGGCAATGCTTGCAAATACATTTTCCCATTGAGATGGTTGTCTCTTTACTTCGCTGATGATTTCTTTTGCTGAGCAGAAGCTTTTTAGTTTGACATAGTCCCATTCATTTATTTTTGCTTTTACTTCATTTGCCTTTGAGATCAAATTCATAAAATCCTCTTTAAGTCCAAGGTCCTTGAGTATCATTCCTATGCTTTCTTCTATGCATTTGATTGTTTCAGGTCTTATATTCAGATCTTTATACATTTTTAGTTAATTTTGGGGGGTGGTAATAGAAAACAGTCTAATCTCATTCTTTTGCAGTTGGCTTTCCAATTTTCCCAGCAAGATTTATTGAAGAGGCCTTCCTTTCTCCACTGTATGTTTTTGGCTTTTTGTCAAAAACTATTTGCCTGTATAAATATGGGTTTACTTCTGGATTATTGATTCTGTTCCACTGGTCTGTGTCTCATTTGCTGCCAATAAATACCATGCCTTTTGATTACTGTTGCTTTGAGTATAATTTGAAGACAGGCAGAGTGATGCCTCCAGCCTCGTTCTTTTTTCTCAGAATGATTTTGGCAATTCAGGGTATTTTGTGCTTCCATAGAAATCTGATGGTTTTTTGTTCTATTTCTTTAATAAATGCTGATAAGATTTTGATGGGGATTGCATTAAATCTGTATAATGCTTTATGCAATATGGTCATTTTAACTTTGTTGATTCTTCCAATACAATATCTTTCCATTTCCTCGAATCTTCTTTAACTTTGTTGAATATTGTGTTGTAGTTTTCATTATATAGGTACTTCACATGTTTTCTTAAATTTATTACTAGGTATTTTATTCTTTTTGTTGTAATTACAAAAATAATTATTTTTTCCATGCCTTTTTCTGACACTTTATTATTAGAGTATAGGAAAGCTATGGAGTTTTGAATGTTGATTTTGTATCCATAGACATTACTGTATTTGCTTATTGTTTCTAGTAGTGTTCTTATGGAGTCTTTAGGGTTTTCTATATAGAGAATCATGCGATCTGCAAATAGTGGCAGTTTGACTTCTTTGTTTTCTATTTGGATGCCTTTTATATCTTTTTCTTGCCTTATTGCACTCACTAGGACCTCTAAAGTTATATTGCATAACAGTGCAATAGTGCACAGCCTTTCATTGTTCCTGTTCTTACAGGGAAGGCTTTTAGTTTTTTTCATCATTAAGTATAACGTTGGCAGAGTATTTGTCATATATGGTCTTTATTATGTTAAAGTACTTTCCTTCTATACCGATTTTGTTAAGTGTTTTGATCATGTCAAAGGCTTTTTCTGCATCTATTGAAATGATAATATAATTCTTATTTTTTAATTTTTTTATGTGGTGTGTCACATTAATTGATTTGCATATGTCAAACCGTCCCTGTATATATATATATATATATATATATATATATATATATATATATATATACACACACACACACACACACACACACACACACACACACACACACACATACATACACACACATACACAGTTGTCCATTTTTTTCTGCCTGTACCGTATCTTCTTTCCCCTTCGCAAATTTGGATCTTTGAATCCTCCCCTTCTCAGTCATTGTTATCTCAATTTGTTTCTATGTGTGCTGAAAGTTCATTACTATCTTGCTATAGCAATTCTTTTTCTATTATTTAATCTTATAATGCCCTGTTCTTAGTAAAGATTGCACTCCTTTGCTTCTATTTGCCTGATAGTCACTTTACTCCTCATTATGTAATTTTTTGTTGTTATTTTGTTTTAAGTGAGCTGAACACTTTCAGAATTTCCTGTGGTGCAGGCCTTGTAGTGGAGAATTCCTTCAATTTTTTAATGTCTGAAATGGTCTTTATTTGTCCTTCATATATTAAGGAGAGCTTAGCTGAATACATTATGCTAGCCTGGTAGTTGGTTTCATTAATAGTTTAAATATTTGATTCCATTCCTTTCTGGCTTCTAAGGACTGTGCTGAGAAGTCTGATAATAATCTAATGGGTTTTCTTTTATACATTACCATTTTCTTCTCCCTGGTTTTCCTGAGAATTCTATGTTTGTCGCTGATTTTTGACAACTTTAATAAAATGTTTCTTGGTGAAGGCCTTTTGGGGTTAAGATAATCGAGTGTTATGTTGACTTCTTGAATTCCAAGTTCCAGCTCATTCCTTAGATTTGGGATATTCTCATCCACTATTTGTCTGAAAATGCTTTCTAGTAACTGCTCCTGTTTGTCCCCTTTGATAATGCCCATTATTCTTATGTTTCCTCCCTTGATTGTATAAGCTAATTCTTGTATTTCCCTTTCATTATTTTTCATTCTTCGGTATCTCTCTTCTTCTTTCTGTTTATTTCTAGATTTCTGTCCTCGACATCACTGATCCTTTCCTCCATTTGGTTGACTCTATTTCCCAAAATTCCTATTTTATTTTTAAACTCTTGCATTATGTTTTTTTTTATCTCCAGAAGTTCTATTTGGTTCTTTTTGAGAGACCAATCTCCTTGCTCTGTTCATCTAGTTGTTTTTGCAATTTCTGAAATCATTGATATGACTCATTTCAGAATTCACTGAGTTTTTCAGAAGCACCATCCTGAATTCTATTTCACTTATATTGCATATTTATATGTTTGTAAGCTCATTTTCTGGAGATCTTTCTCTTTTTTTCTGAGATGCCTTGTCACCTTGGTTGTTCATGGTGTTTAATGGACTATTTATCCACCTGGGCAGTAATGGAAGTATATTCTGTTGTTTTTCCAGAAAGAAGATTTATTATATAAAGGTCTCTCTTTAGCTGGCTGCAAAGAAGGTGCTTTTTCTTTTGGTTTCAAGTAGGTGGCGTCTAAGCCTCTTAGATTCCTGCTTTATATAAAGCTTAACGTGTTTTATTTTCTTGTAGATTTTAATCACATTCACTACTCTCAGTTTCAGTCCCTGTCAGTGTTAGCAACAGTTTTGTTGGTGTGTTCTCAGATTCCCCTGAGGCTCCACAGTGATTGGTCTCCAAGGGTATGGGGGGAGGGGTCTTTGTGTTGGAGGTTGTTGGCTGTGGTTCAGACTAGGTTTTGCAACTGGGGCTGGTAGAAATCAACTGTTATTTCTCTGCTGTCCTGTCCCACTTCTCAGCTTTCTACCCTGATGACTGAGCTCTGCTGTCAGCTGCATAGAAAAGTCCTGGCACTTCCAGGAAGGGCTGATCAGGGAAGGCGCTGCACCTTCTCCCCTCCCCTTCCTTCTGGAAGGAGTTCCATCAGCTTTTAGAGGTAGCTTCTTTATTTGTTCCAGTCCACTGCCCAACACCCGGGGTTCTGACCTGTGGTAGCTTTTGTACACAGATCCCATGCTCAGATGTGCTGGTGTGTAGTTTGGGTGTTCTTTGTTCAGTTTTAGATGTTCAGCTTATTGTTGTTTCAAAGGGAGAGATCTGAGGATGTCTCTCACTCTACCACATTTTCCCAGAATCCCTCTCCTTTCTTGATTCTTTGTCTGGAGACAGCAGGCTTTTCTAAGGTGTTTTTATTTTTATTTTTTGGTCTGTGTCTCTTGTCACTGTTTCCTCCAATTCCTGGATATATGAGGCACAAAGTAAACCCAGAGGACTCACTTCTGTGTCATTCCTCGGGATCCAAAGTCTCTAGCTGGTTTGCCTTCTGCTCTCCAACTCTCAGAGCAATTTTTTGTTGTTGTTGTTCTATAGATAATTCCAGGGATTCCCACTATATTTAGTGAGCAAATTAGGGAAATTTATGTCTATTCTACCTTATTGGAAGTAGTAGTCACATAAGCCCAAATAGTAAATTTATATCTTTGACTTATTTGACTTGATCAACTGCATCTTTCTTCTCGTAGTTCTCTTTGATTATTACTCCACTTTTGCTTTTCTTTCTAATTATCTTGTTTGTTGCTCATTCTTAATCAACATTATGGAGTTCTTTTCCCCTGCCTATCTGATAGATTTTAGGGTTCTCCATGTTTCATCATCAGAATTCTAATTGTCTGTCTATATCCTATCATAATTGACTCTTGGATCTAAATAGCAAGGTCAGGTCATTTTGTCAAACTACCCATCCATATATCCAATTGCCTATAGGACATAAACACTTGAATACCTCACAAATATTGCAGACTTAATTTGTCAAAAATTAAGTTCATCATTTTCATCTCAAACCTGACTTTTTTCCTGTAGTCTTGGAGAGGTATTATGAATTATTGGTTAAGTATGTGCATCCTAAAGCCTAGATTCAAATTGAAGTTAAGTTGTTAGCTATGTACAAGTTATTTATTTTTTTCAGTGCACTAAGTTCATCATATGTAAAATGGGGTAGCAGCTATTTCACATGTTAAAGAGTGGTTTATTATGACTTAAAGTTCTTCAAGGTCCTTTCCCCTCTTTCAGGATCCAATCCAAACTCGTTACCATGGCAAACAAGGTTTACCCCATGTTTGACACCCTGCCTGTCATTTCCGCCCTTATCATTGTCAATATGCAGTCTATATTCTGCTCTACTAAAATGTACCATGCCTTTTAAGAAACTGATCAAACCTTCAAATTCAAGCTGATGAAGACCTTTCCTTGACTGATTTAACACTTACGTAACTTTTACCATGCCCCCAAGAAATATTCTAAAAAGCTCCACATGCGTTAACTCCACTAACTCATTTCATACCTACAATTCCATGTGTGAACAATGTTATTATCATCCTTATTTTATTGATAAAGAGAATGAGGCACAGAGGTATCACACAATTAATAAAAGGCTAAGTACATAGATCACTCTAGGCTGATCCATCCCAAATCCAAGCTTAGTCTGGGTATCCCTTTTATGTGCTTCTACATAACTCTAAACACACTTCTAAGTCAGTCTTTTTATTGTCTATTTCTCCCACAATACATTGAGATCTGGAGCTCTCTTTTAATCTCAGCCCCCAGCTCAGGACCTTGCCTACTAAATGTTTGCTGAGTGAATGAAAGGAATGTAAGTTAAATGAAACAAATGAAATTTAACAGGAAAGAAAGTAAGGGACTGTCCTTGAGTCCCAGAAACCAGCAGTACAATGCAGGAAAAGCAACTGTGTCTTCACACCACCCTGTGTAAAAAGCATTTTGATTTGTGGTTTGTCAAAAAAAGCCATTCAAACAACAGTGGAATATAACTGTCAAAAATTTAAAGGGATAGCAACCCTCATTAGCTCAACTTCTCACAGCTAGAGTCACAGTAGCTCATCCCTGTCTTCATTATGAGCCAATCCTGACGTAGGCAATGCACATAATCCATTTCAAGTATAAAACGGCATCAAGTGGTAGCTATATTCAAATCTCAAAAACATCAAATTAAAAAATGTGTCACACACATACATACACATGAACATGTATGTGTATGATGTGTATTAACATGGGAAATTTATACCTGTGTTCCCTTTTATTAACCAATGTCACCCCAATACAATTAATTGAAAAATTTAAAAAAGGCTTGCTATAAAGCAATATAATGAAGACAGCAGTGTATTGACATAAAAAATGATTCAGTTAGGATCATTGGGTTTGTGACAAAGATGACCATGGGGAAATAATAAAATGATGAATGTTATTTTCTCAAACTTCATTGGCCCTACTATAAAAAAAAAATGCAGGACATAAAATTGGATATACAATATGGTCACAACAACAACAACAACAACAACAATAAATTTAGTCTTAAATAAAAAGACGAGAAAGACAAAAATGTTGATAGGAGTTGTCTTTGGTTGTGGGAATATGAGAGGGTTACAATTATTGTCCTTCATTCTGTCCACATTTTGTATTTTTTCAGTATTATTTGTAATGAGTACACTGTATATTTTCCTCTTTAAGTTTCTTCATTTGTTCTTATAAAAAGAGAGAGAGAAGGGAAAATGGCTGGGAGCTATTGTAAGATGTCATTGATTGCAAAACCTATACTGTCTTCAAAGGAGACAAAAAGCATGCATCTTTAAGTTGATGAACCATGAGTGTCTGCAACCTTAGCCCCACCACTTGGCAAACCCTAAAATAGCCTCACTAGCCATCCAGTAGGAATGCTAGGAGTGAATACAAACCTTTTATATAACTTCTGAGTTACAGCATTTTCTTAAAATCTATTCCCTTTTTCCCACTTCTCTATGTTAGTCCAGGCAGTACAACAGGGTGTCTGTCTGTCTCCATTTCCTTCTTAAGATTCTCCTCTAGTCCTAAGGCCCTACTGCAAATCATAGTCTATGTGGATGAGGCTGAATCCATATCTCTGAACCTTCCAGTCCCCAAATGGAATCTAAGGTTAAATTAATTGTCCAGAAGTCCCTCACTTTGAGGATACCTTTAACATTTGGGCTTCTGACTCTCAATCAGCTTTTTCTAATGAACTGAAAATTGGCCCACCCTTTGGACTCTATATATTAGACACACTGGTGGCCCTGCCCCAAAGGCTGGCCTCTACAGCTCTGTTAGTGTCTGCAGTACTGCTCTGTTCCACTGTAAAAAGCAGCCTCACAATTGCATCAAGAGCAGCTCCTAAAACACCATCATGGCTTGAAGCCTGCCACAGTGTTTAAAGCACATTCACTGCTTGATTTTCTGACTGTGGATCATTTATTGTGTGAATTATCTTTGGTCATTTAGAGCCCTAGTTCATTCCTCCTCCAAGAGGCTGCATCCATGCACCTCCACTCTCAACCACCAAGATTGCCCCTCCCTTTGCCAACAATTTATGTGTGCTCAGGAAATGCAAACTCATTCTGATATCAGCCTAAGAAAAAAAGAATTAGCAACAGATGTAGCTATGAAACCAATTCTGAAATACATTTCTAAGCCAAAAAGAGAGAATTTGGAGCTTATCAGTACCAGTGATAACTTCAATCGGTGCATATAATTAAGAGTAGGCTTGATTCTTTGAAGATACTCGGGGGCACATACTAACATAATGTGATAAAATCTGTGAAGCAAAAATGAGCACATCTACATATTTTTGGCTGTCCAGAGGTAGATTACAGTTAATACCTGGTTGATAATAAACTAGAAATCAGAGAACTAGATAAAAACCCCAGGGAAAAAGAATAAAATGGCCTGAAAGCTCATCACCACTGAAAAACAGAGATTTATAAATGCTTAAGAGATGAGGGTGGAGAGATGAAGAATAAACAAATAGGGTAAAGGAAAAGAGGGTAAGAAGAAAAAAAGAATTGGAGAGGGACTTATAGACAGACACTCTGGAGATACTTGATGGTAGTAGTAATGAAGATGAAGAAGAAAATCTGCATTGCAGACTTTCTGCCTGCGTCAGGACTCAGCAGTGAAGGGGACTCCAATGTATAACAAGTCTTGGGCAAGGGGAAGCTAAGGGAAGACTACAGAGATAAGCTGTAGATATTTGCATTCATTTTTTGACAGACTCAAAATAAAAAGCATAGGCAAGAGGTGGAAAATGTGGCAAAAAGAAGTAATGAAAAAAAACAGAAAACCAGAAAATGAAGCCCTAAAGAGTCTGGGGCCAGGAAAAAAGAGAAGCATGTGGTGAAAATTCAAGATAAAAACAACTTGAGGTCCAGCTATTTTAAGAGATGCCTGATGTGAAGAACCAAATGAGACACAGCCTTAGTCATCACTGTTTACTCAATGTCTGGTTTAGTCCCTGGTACATTGTGAATGTTCACAAAGGTTTTGTATGATTCAAAGTATGTATACATACGTGTGTGTGAGTACACATAGATACTCCTATAGAAAGTTGGAGAACTAAACTATAAAATATTCTTCAGAGATGTGACAAACCTAGCAGAGTTTATTCTTGCCTCTATCTTCACTAATGCTTGGTCCTTCAGATCATATCAAGCTCTAATTCTGCCTTTCTCAGGACCCCAACTGCCCTGTTTATGAAACCCATCTTGCTCTGAGCATATGATTATATGGATGTTGTCTTTTCTATGCATTTATTGAGGGTAGAGAGCAGTGGTCCACAGCACTACATGGAACAGAGGTAGACACATAATAGGTGCTCCAAAAAATAGAGTGAATGAATTAAATAAGTGGAAAATCCAAGTATTCGTCAGATAAATAGTGGGTTGATCTTATTCTCCAAAGAGTTGCTTTAAGATAGAAAGAGAAAGTGGCAAATTCCCAGCAATGGTGGCTAGCACTTGCTTATTGCTTTGGAGAACATGGTAGATGAGGCTGCTTGCTCCCTTCCTCCACTTTCTCTTCCCAGAAAGTCTCTTGACCCCAAAGGTCATACTGAGAGTCAGAATACTCTATTCTTAGTTAATTTATTCTGCCAGGTTAAAAAAAATGCTTAATATATTCCTACTAAATGAGGAGATACTTTGCCTAAAAGTGTGACCTCACATTTTAGGACTAAGACTTGTTTTAAGGCATCGCTATTATTATTAATTTTTAAAGAAAATAAATACATCTCTGTGTATTATATTATAGAGTTTATATACAATTTGCAGAGATGATTCTCATCTTGCTCATAATAAAAAGGGTCCCTAGATGTGCTTTAACAGAAATAGGACTAGGAGATGATAATGACACCTAACATTTATATAATATGATCTAGTTTGCAAAGGTTCCTCTTATCAATTTTCATATCTAGTCCTCACAGCAATACTATTACAGTTTACCATTTTACAGGTTTAAAAAACTGAGGTTTGGAGAATTTTAGTGATCTGCTGGTAAATGTTACATGCAAGATTTGAATATTCATATCTTGCAAAGATCAACTATGCCTAGAAATTTTTGCTGCTCAGTCCCACTTGCAAAAATAGCTTGCCATGTCTTCCTAATAAATGTAATTTAAAGCTCTTTCCTTCAGGAACTATTCTATCTTCTATGAGGTATCTGAGCTGCAGCCTGGTTTATTCCCCTCTCCCACTAGTCATCTTTTGGAGGACCCAGTCTTTCTCCCTGCTGCAGCTGAGTGGCCTCTGTCAGGTCTACCTCAATGAACAGGAACAAGTCACTTAACCACTATGAGCCTCATTTAATCTCCTTGGGGCAGTTATGAGGATAAAGTGTGACAATGCATACAGATCTACCAGCACAGTGCTGACAACAGTGACAACAGTCATTTTCAGACTATGTGATCAGCCATGCTTCATTTAAGAAAATACGACGCATATTCACAGAAACACATGCATGCCCATGAATGCGTGTGCACGCACACACTTGCTCAACAAACATTTCAAATCCATATTCCAAGTGGCTTACTTACTGGGTGGATGTTAGCCAGTTGTTTACTTTAAAATAATTTGTTCAGCTGTGCATATTTTTCATACATTTTTCTGTGCGTGTGCTATATTTCACACACACACACACAAAATGTTTTTTAAAAAGTTCTGTTGTTCCCAATTGACAAAGTAAATTATGTACCTGTGAAGATTGTTTGAAGTATTAAAATGTAATAAATGAATATAAGACAATGCTTTTGAAATATGAAAAAGAAATTGGTTGTCTTTTTTATCTCTGGAACAGCATGCTGTAAATGACATGACCTCCACTAAATTTGAAAGCCCAATTAAAGGGCCTACTTTGCTCCTACCAAAAGAAGGCAATCACTTCTAGCAGATACACAAAGATTGGTTGGGAGTGCAAATCTCTGGGGGGAAAAATGCTTTATTTGTGTTGCTATCTTCGAGGATCCTGTTGACATTATCTGAAGCCAAATAACTAATTAGATACTATGCTGCCACAGAAAAAAAAAACAAACACTTCAAAATTCTCATCTCACCCCTCTTCCCCAACCTACCTAGGACTAGTTGGGAATATAAAATGATTGTAGAGCTATTGCATTATTTGTTATTGAATATTCTTTTGTCTTAACCAAAGATGATTCATGAAGAGTGGTTAGTGAAAATGAACCTGATCGCTAAGGCAAAGATACACAAAATCTTCCACTGTAGATTTGAACTATAGTTCACCCAATAAAAAGAAGGAGATTATTATTTTCATTCATACTATTTTCTCTTTCTTCATCTCCTTGTACACACCTCCAAGCCTTACTGTATGCTGCTTCTTATCCCTAAAACACTGTTCCCCATTGCCATCCCAGCTCTTATTTAGCTAACTTGTACTCTTCTTCTATCTTAGTTTAGATGACACCTAGGCTAAGAAGCCTATTCAAGGCTACCCAAGGTTAGACTTGATGCCATTCCTCTGTACTCTCATAGGACCTTGTACTTTCTCTCTCATAACCCTGGTCATACTAGATTATAATGGCTTGTTTACGGTCTTGTTCACTGTGGTAGTCCCAACGTCTATCACAGTTTCTGACACATAGTGAGTATTTGATGAAGGTGGTTGAATAAATAAGTGTAAGAAAATTTATTTCTATGAAACCCTTCTCATATCTCTCATTCAGAACAAATTGCTTTTTTCATATTTCATCGCACTTTTTTCATAGACCTGTATTCTAGGCTGTCTTATGTTATAACTAGTTGTGCACTGGATGTCTTCCCTCGCAATGCTTCATTCTTCCAGTGGGAAAGGAATTAACCTTATTTATCTTTGTATTTGCCCTAGGACCTAACTTCTGCCTTATTTGTACAAAGTAGATGATTGTTGAATTTAATTATTTCTCTGGCCTCTAGCCCCATCACACAGTTAATAATTAGTAATGCTTGATTCATGATCTGTAAACAAAAAACTTAACTGCGCTAGAGAAATTGCTATTTAAAAGAACAGGTTAGGGAATATTTGAGGAAAGCAAAAATAAAAAAGAATAATGTGAATAATTATATTTGTTTATCTGGTTTGTAAATTTAAGATGTCATAAACAGGGTTTTGAAGATTTTTCTGCAAGTATAAATGTACTCGTGATTACTTTATATTTTGCAATTTTACTGTTCCTGCTCCTTGGAATACACACATATACATACATATGTACATATATACATACATACATACATATATATTCTGAGATATATATCAGAATTAATTTTAGAGAACTATATGTGAAGACACTGAGATTATCATTTGCATACATACACACACATGTATGGAAAAAGAGTTATAAATTAGAGAGACCTTTTGGTTTCAGTTCTAATCTAAGAGGGTCTCAGTTAACTGAGATGAAAGGCAGCATAATGAACATAGCCTAACACTTTTGCAAGCCACTAAATTAAACTCAAGACATGCATATTCAGACATTGTAATTTGTTACTTATATTGCATACTTGTCTGGTTACAACTTTAAAAAATTAAATTGAATATTGCCATCTCCACTGACTGCCTAGCTTCTACTCCTTTCCTTGCAGTCCATTTTCCACACAGTTATCCAGGGTGTTCTCATAAAAAACATAAATTATATCATATGTGTCCACTGCTTAGTACTCTCCAATGTCTTCATATCACATGAAAACCAAAAATCCAAAATCTCTACCTTGGTCTGGCAGGCCCTGGGTGACTCAATCCCCATACCTCTCTTAACTATCCTCCACCTTGCTTTGATTTTCATTCAGTTTCTTGAGCAAGCCAAGCTATTATCAGCTTAAAGATTTTGTAAATACTATTCCCATTGCCTGGAATGCTTTTCTCTTAGAACTTCCCAGGGCTAGTTCCTTCTCATCTTTCTGGTTTAAAGTCAAATATCATTCCTCATCTATTTAAAATAATCCTCCATCCCAACATCAGTTACTTTCTAGATCATTACCTTCATAGCAGTTATCACCATTTAATATCATTATTTTATTTACATACTTGCTTATTGTGTGTCTTCCTCTTTAAGAAAGTTCTATTAAAGCAAAAGCTTTATACATTACTATATTCTCAGCAGCTAAAATAGTGCTTCATACAGAGTTAGTGCTTAATAAATATTCATGAAATAAATTATTGTTGGGATCTTTTTCAGTACTGAATTAGTTCAGTGTCTTGCCTAGGGCTGAGCAATTTAGTCTAATTTGATTTAATTTAGTTCAACAAGCATTTATTAGTTCTCTTCACCTCTGATTCTCCAGAACCTAGGAATAGTGCCTGACATGATGTAGATACTCAACTAACAATGATTAAATGAAAAAACAAAATGTGCACCTCCTGTGTACAACACTGAGATAGGGACAGCCACTAGTGAAGGGGCCACAATAATGAGGAAAGCAGGCCAGGAGCCATTTGTTGTCAGGTCTGGTCTCCATGGTAACCTTTCAATTGAAAGAAAAGTATCTATTTTATACCTTTTCCTCAGACCAAATAAGAGCTATAAAGAAGCTGAAAAAAGGAGAGGCATTTTTTTTCCGAGGCCCACATCACCTCTCTTTTCTACTGACAGGGTCTGAATCTCCAAACTGTTTGTGGTGTGGACTTGTGGGAGAGGCCTTTTCATCAATCTTGTGCAGCATAGTGCCAGTTTCCCAGTAAGATAATCCCTTGGGGTCGACCTGAATTACTGTGGGGAAGGAATTTCCATGGAGAGGGCTGCTCTCCTTAGCTCCTTTAGGCCTGGGTGAAAGGTTGGGATTGGCAAGGAGGATGAAGTTTAGCTTGGATTAAAGCTGCAACTTTGAAGCAGGAAATGGGCTCTGTGTCACCTCTGGGGCTTTTCCTACAGCGGCATCTCTCTTCTGCTGCTCTAGTTACAATACTGGTGAAATCTTTTTGGAAAAAGCACTATCTATTATACAGAAAGGTTCTTTCTTAAGGCATCAGCTCAGCAGGGCTGAGGTGGACTACCAATTAAGAATTGTTCACAAGATATATTACTTCTATTTCTCCAATCTCTCCAAAGTAGGATAATGCTAGCTCCATGTTACAAATTAGGAAACTGAGACTAGAGTAAAATAGGAGTTTAATAGCTTGAACTCTGGACTCAGACTACCTGAGCCGAGCTCTATCACTGTGAGATCTCAAGTAACTCAATCTTTCAGAGTCTCAGCTTCCCCATCTTTAAAGTGAGGGGAAAATAACATATACCTCCATAGAGATCACACAAACACACACACACACACACACACACACACACACACACACACACACACACACACACACACATCCCTTGAAAGTTCTTTGCACATTATCTGGCAAAAAGTACCTCATTGCTCAACAAATATTAGTTGTTGGCATTATCCTAGGTTACCTAAGTAGTGTAGAGACCAGATTCAAACCCATGTTTGCCAGACTCCAAAGGCCAAATTTCTTCTTTTATACCATGGATTCTTAACATGCATCAGGGTGACATAGAGCACTTGTTAAAACATAAGTTACTAGGCTTCACCCCTATAATTTTAGATTTGCATGGAGCCTGAGAATTTACACTTCTAACAAGTTCCCAGGTTTTGCTGATGTTACTGGTCTGGGGATCCTACTAAGGACTGCTGCACAAAATTTCCATACCAAAGCTTTGTTTTCAAAGAATATCCAAGCGGTTCAAGAAATTTTAGATGATAATAGTGTAAATGCTTCTAAAGCAACTGCATTTTAAATAGGGAATTATGGAGGCTGAGAGACTGCAGTTAGGCCTACAGAGAAGAACAAAGTAAGGTTGCTTTTTTAGAGCAAGGAACTTGTCCCTCCAATCACAAAAAGCTGGAAGCCAGCTCTTCATTCAGTGATTATGCAGCTACTGCATGCAACATAAGAAGGCTCTAGGGGAGAATTTTCTCTTGACTATTCACTAGAACTATAATGGCAAATGGCCAACCCTGATGGCCATGCCCAAACCACATTGTTGGCACTGGGTAAGGCCTTAGCTTACACCTTGGGGATTTGGAAGCTAGCAGGAGACATTAAGCCAGTAGGCCTGTTTTAACAGTGAGTCCACTTGACTGGGATGAACTTTTCCTTTTGGTGGAACAACAATAAAATATTACTTGACCAACAATTCATTTCAAGAAGAGTGGAACTTGAATACATGGACCTTCCAAGCTTAGGAACTCTGTACCCTAGAACTTCCAAATGACTTTCCTAAATTCCTATCTCTAGTTCAGCTACCACTGAAGGTAACCAGTGCACCACATAGGGCTCATGTAAAGTCCCCTCTTCCCACTGCTTCTTAAGGCCCTCTGCCCTATGCTTAATGCCCATAGCATGTATCCATTTTCAAAGTAGACTATAAATTATTTAGTTCCTCCCACACCATCATAAGAACTCCAAACACCAGATGCTAATCTCCTAAGTAGGCAAACTTCCCCCAAATATTCCCAGGAATGAGGGTTCAAAGTATAGTTCTCTGGCATAGCTCCTCAAAATGCAAATGTCCCTGACAGAATAACACAGCAAATCTTAATACCTCAGTGTCAATGATTTGGGGAGCCCTTTTAAAGGGGCAGAAACCTATGAAAAATGGGGCAGAAACCTCAAGATTCTCTAGGACTGGGACTATGACTGACACATCTCTATAGTCATCCCCCCAAGAAGGCTCTACTTTTGTTCTGCCCTGTGTCTTTTAATATTTTGCTATTTATTTGGGAAAGGCAATTGAGTGTCTATATGCATTAACTGTTGTCTTTCAAAACACATCTGTATATTGAAAATGTGGAAATTTTACTTACTGCCCCATGTCCCCAGTTTTGACTTTTGCGAACAACAGGTAACTTCCTTACCAGAAAGTGAAAAATTGCCTCCCTCTCACCCAACTCATCTTCTCACACAATATTAGAGCTCAAAAATCCTTCAGTAATCATCAGTTGCCAATGTTTCTCAATTGTAGTTAGGAATTATAATGAACTAGGTCACTTTTTAAGATCACAGATAACTGGGCCCTACTCCATATCTACTGAGGCTCCAACAAGGAGACCTGGGCATTCACATTCTTTTAAATGTACCTCCCATTTATTCTAATCTACATGCTTAGTTGACCTAGTTCAAGTTCTTCATTTAAAAGATGTAGAACCTGAAGTCAAAGGAGGGAAGGCAGTTGTTCAAGGTTACACAGCCAGTTAGTGGCAGAACTGAATACACAGTCCAATCTTGAAATAGTCAATTAATTGCCTTTACTTACAACTTTGTCCAGAGTTGTTCTTTCTCTGTGTGGCTTACAAGTTTAAAGGTACCCAGCAAAAAGCTATAAAATAAAGAATGTGAAGTGACAGAGAAAAAGATGGAAAGAAAAATAAAGCATAGTGGATTTCAAACCATTCAAAGACTTCCATGGGGATAAGAACTTGTGAAGGTCTGAAATTTCCGATAATTACTAGCTGACAGAATTTGCACAGAAATAATTTGAGTCACATTGCAAATTGGGAATTTTATGATCCCTGAGCTCAGTAGCTGTTATTGCTATTAATCAGCCATGCTTGGTATTTCATCACAGTATACTTCTTTCAATTATCCTTTATGCTGTGACACTTTTACCCCATATTGAATTCTACCCAATTCTCTGTCTCCTTGCAGGTCAGAGAGGCTCCCATCCATTCTTTCCATGAAAAAGCCACTTATGGAGGGGCAGACATAAGGTCCCCAATGGACCTACTTACATGAGTTTATTTTCTTTTCACATTTATTTTGGAAGAAAGAGAATTTAAAGCATCCAAAGCTGTTCTACCAACACATCAATGTCATCCCAATCTAGAGAAGGGAATTTTAATTGTGACAATTGTCTTTTAAAAATAGGATCCTGAAAGAAATCAAGCTATTGTCAATTTAAGATTAAGAAAAAGTGGCTGGGGGTTGGAAGCAATTTCTCAACCACCTTAACCTTCTACCAATACACAAGTTAGCCCTGCCTTCCACGTTCATGATTTCTGCCCTTCTAAACCTTGATAGAAAAAGTCATAAAATGATGCTGAAGTCATTTTATGCACAGCTTGGACTTCCCCATCACATTTCTCATAGTATCTGTCACATACCTTCTCTGTTCTTTCAAGTCCTCTCTACTCAGTCTTGCCTCTGACCTCACTAGAATCAAAATCATTGAGTTCTCTAGAATTCCTTATTCCTTATATTTCTACCTAACATTCTATTTCCTTCTTCGTGTCGCTTATCTTCTCTGCAATGACTACCTGTATCCATCTACTTGCTGTTTCCTTAACTTCCAACACTCTGTGTTCTATCCCTACCACTCTCCTACACTCTTCTACTCATCAGTAAACTCATGAAATGAAATACTTTTAGAGCATATGGCATGGTTCCAGACACAGAATAACACTGTAGATATTTCCAAACAGAAGTAAGTACATATATGTGCTCACACATGTGTGTGCATGCACACGCGTGCATGTACACACACACACACACACACACACACACACACACACACACACACACAGAGACAGCTCCAGTGGCTTTTCCTCTATCATTTTCTGTCTCTATGTGGTATTTGACACTATTGACCATTCTCCTTCCCCAGAAAGTTTTTTTTCACTTGACTCCAGGACTCTATACATTAGTGTAGTGTCTTATCACTTCTTTATCTTTTTATCCTATCCATGCTAAATGTGGCCACCTACTAATATTCACAACTGAAATCCCTTATCTCTCTAGATTCTCTTCCACAGATCACTTTGACTCAAACCATTGTCTAAAACCATGTACTAGTGTCCATCAGTACAATGTTAGTGCTAGCCTACAGTGAGATAAGAATCTTGCTCAGAATGTCAATCACTCACATTACTAGGCACATAGATTAGTTCAGCCAGTAACAAAGTTTTCTTAATGAAGAAAGCTGTGCATTGATTTACATTCTTCACAAGTGTTTTCCCTTGTCATGGCCTGGTGCTTTGAGGAGAATTGCCTTTGAGATCCTTTACATCATTATGCCTTCAGTACTCACTTCTATAAAAAAAAAAAGTTCACTCAAATCAATTTTATCCTCAGCTTCTTCCCATAACTCCAAATCTGCATCTCTAGCTGCCTGCTTGACCCCAATCATCACCAATAACCTGGATATTCCATTAGCTCTTTAAACTTAACAAGTCAAAACTAAATTCATACCTGAAATGCTTTTTGGAAACAAATAAACAAACATATGCATCTCCAAATATATCATTTTCTATAAATTGTAATAATACACAAATACATGAATTCACTTTTCTTGTAAAAACTTTTAAAGTTACAAATAAGTTCCATTTTGCATATAATCAAGTTCCATTCCTTTCCTCCCTCAGAAATAACCATTGTTGACATTTAGGATTTTGATAACCTTCTAAATCTTTTTCTAAACATTTTCATACATATAGAGAATATGTACTTAGAGAAAACATAAGTCATTGTGTGTGTGTGTGTGTGTGTGTGTGTGTGCGTGTGTGTGTGTTTTACATCTCGGTGCTAGCATATTGTAATGTGCCATTGTCAAGTTGTACTTTTCATTCAACAAAATATTCTGTAAATCTTACCGTTTTAGTCCATGTAGATATATCTCATTCTTTTAAAATTAAATTTATTGAGGTGACATTGGTTAATAACATTATACAGATTTTAGGCATATAACATTATAATTTTAAACCTTTTTATTTCATGCTCACCACCAAAAATCTAGTTTCCTTCCATTATTATATATTTGACCCCCTTTACCCAATTCACCCTGCCCCACCACCTTCCCCTCTGGTAACCAGCATTCTGTTGTCTATGTACTTATGAGTTTGTTTTTGTTTTGTTTTGTTAGTTCATTTGTTATCTTAATAGTTCTTATAGAAGAGACATCCACGATTTATTTAGCAATTCATTATCTATGGATCTTGTGTCAGAGGCACTATGTGTTCATGAAGTCACTCTATTTTCTTTCTGGGCACACAAAAAGTCATGGGCAGGGGTGGGGGGATGGGTGTGTGACAGGGGCTATATGACTAGTTATAGCCAGTGGAAAGTGGATGGAAATAATAAATTCTATTTCTCAGCCTGGGTCTAAATCTAGAATAAAATCCTCTGCTCTCTCTCTTCCCTTTTATAGTGACCATGGGGACCATGTGTGGACAATGGTGGTATATAAGACTAGAGTAACCAGACCTCTGAATTACTGTATGGAGCAGATTATCCCTTTCTTCAGTGACCATATTGGACTGCCATGTGAGCAAGCAAGGCATCTTTACAGTGTTAAATCACTGAGATTTTAGGATTGTTTATTGCAACGTCTTTTATTGATTATCCTGACTGATACAGATCTTTATATTGTTTCTAAGTTTTTGTTGTTTCACACAAATACCACAATGAACAACTTGTGCATGTGCGTAGTTGTTTTCCTATAATAAATTATTTTCTTACAATTTATATATTATTCTAGATAAAATCTGATAGTCAATGTTAACTACTTCCACTTTTACCCTCCTCCCTATGAAATTAGTTAAAAAGTTTTGGTCATATCTCTTGCAAGTATCCTTTTCCAACCCCTTCTAATATCACGACATGTACCTCTTATCTGATCTCACTTCCTAAATCCTCTATCCACTCTGATATATCCTGACAACCACAGCTGATCTAAGTTTCATAACCCTCCACTTTTATCCTGTCACTGTTATTAGTTAAGAAATGATCACTAGCTCTTCATTGCATATATGATAAAATATAAACACCTTGACCTGAAACTTAAGGTCATAATCTAGCCCTATTCTACCTTGCCAACATTACCATTAGTTATTCCCCAAAGAAAATCCATTTCAATCAGAAGTACCTTTCCTTAAATCTGAATATACTGCCTATATTCACAATACTGCTTTTGTTTGGTTCCCTTCTCTATTATCTTGAGTCCTACCCATCTTTTAAGACCAAGATATTACCCTCTTCCTTCTGTGAAACTATTTATGATCATTTTACCTCACTGGCATCTCCAAGTCCATAAATTTCTTTTGCACTCTTATTTCTTCATTTGGATGCTCTCTCTTTAACCTTTAGGACAGTTTCATACCATTATTTACATGAAGACCTCCTTGCAGAATGTCTTTCCTCCCTCAGGATTTCATCTTCTCTGAAATCTTCTATCATATATCTTTTTTTCTTCTTTCCACTTAGGAGCACTGTGCTACCTCCTTTTTGTCTCTCTTCCACCATTAAAATTTCTTCTTCTTTTTTTCCAAAAATATTCTCATGTCCTCAAGCTCAGTTTTCTCTTTCTCTTCTGGCTCTTTTCCACTGACCCAAAGAGAATCTCCCATCTTTTCTTGCCAAAATTAGGGTCAAAATGGGTGAAGGTTAAAGGTTACAAGTACTACTGTTGCTACTTCAAGCAAAGTAAAAGCAACAAAGATCTTATCATTATGTTGGGCAGATGTTTGAAATTTCACAAGATAAGGCAAAGGCTAAATATAAAAATGGATAGAAATCACACCTAGGAATGCCAGATGAAAAGAGAGGATTAGGCAGTCTGGAGGAGGGGAGAAAGACAGAAATTGGGCCAGATTTGTGACTAGGCCCTTGTATTGAGAAAATAGGCTGGATGAAAACTAAGAGCCATGTGTTTAGGAGGTGATAAGATTCTTATCTTTGGTGGATTTAACATTTTCTTCTTTGTTTTATTCGTGATTTAACCAAAAACTCTAACTATGGTTGATGTGTGTAAGGACAGTGCCGATGTAACAAAATTAAAGAGTAAGGAGACATATGCTTTAATGCGAAATTAAACAAAATTTTAAAAAAATAACTGTGCAGCATCCTCTAATGTTCTTGAAAGTGTCAAAAGTCCTATTCAGGATTTCCACTAAAGCATTCATCTTACTTTATCCCACTCCTAATTAATCCAGCTTCTCTTCAAGTATCAGCATAAAACTCACATCTTATTTGACTTTATAGTTCATTTTATTTAATTATTAGTACAACATTCTCTCACTATTCTTCATAAAAAATATGTAGCATTTCAGCTATGTCATGGGACAAATAGAATTTATGAATGTACTTAAAGTATCCATCTTTAGCAAGTTCCTGATATGAAATGCAATCCAATTTCCAAGAAACTGCCTTACAAACCAGCTTTAAAAGTACCACCTATTCCTTACTTTTCTTTCTTTGTTCCTTGCCTCATCAAACAATACATAAGCACTTCAAAGTTAGGGAAACGACCATTTCATCTCTTATTCCTTCTCAGTGTTTTCCCAACACTAGGCCAGGCACACAGCCTACATCTTCTCTAGAGGACAGGGTTCAGATAAGAATTCAGTTGAATGGCAAACTAAACCCACCTTCTCCATTCCTATTCCTGTCATTTCTTTCTTCCTTCACCACATTTTTTGAAAGAGTAATATGTCAGGGCAAATCACTCAGCTTCTCTGAATTGCCACATCTGTATCTTGGAAACAACAAAGTAAAATGTTTAGTGCCTGGCTGTTTAATAAAAGTGGTTCATCATTACCACATTCTTTGGCTCATCATTGATGAATTACTGTTACTGATAGTGCAAGTCAGACACTTTCCCCCAGCTGCGCTAGAGTGAAAAAGGGTTAAGCACCACAGTCTGAGATGGCACCACTATGGATTTCAGGATTTAGTCTCCATAACTGCCTTGAGGATCGATAATAGACTCAAGAGTGCCCCCTAGCCTTGATTTGCAGAGAAGTTTTTAGGCTCTGCAAAGGCACACAGAAAGAGGAGCATTCCCCCCATACGTAAATTCAAATGCTTCCAGGAGGTCTTCATTCCCTACAGGATAACAGTCCCTCTGGTCTGGGGATTGGGGATGTTTTTAAGCAGGTAGGACCTTTTCTAGAACCAAAGGAGTCAGTGGGTCTGTGGACCTTACTCTCCAGAAGGGATCTCCAAAATTGTAATTCATTGCTCACCCTATCAGAAACAAAGGACACCCTCATATATGTATCTTTATGTATCTATATATTATATAAACCACAGTATAATATACAAAAAACCGTAAGTATTAAATACTAGTAAATGGCATCTGTTGCTAATTGTTAAGACCATATACCTCAGTGTACAACAGAGTCTCAGAGTGAGGTTTGTTGTTATTGTAATATTTATAAACCCATATTTCAAAGTTTAAAAAGAGGTAATCTATACTCTTTACTTCCTTCCCTCCAATTTGTATCTCAGTCTACTTGGCTTGGGCTTCTTCTGGCATCATTCTACTGAATATGCTCTCTTTAAGGTCACTAATACCCCAAATACTGAATCATTTTTGTTGATGAGTATTTGACACTGTGGACCCGACCTTCCATCATCTCTTCAGGTTTTCCTCTTGTCTCTCTGATTATTAATTCTTCCCCTTCAGCAACTTTTCTTCCTGGGCCTATCTCTTGGAGGTTTCCATTTCTAGGTGTCCTATTCATAATGCTCTTTTCACATTTCTGTAAACTTTGTCAGGGAAATCTCCACTCCTGTGGCTTCAACTACCACAATGATATTTGGGTCTATAGTAGAGCCATGTATTCAGCTATTTATGGATCTCTATTAATCACATTATCATCTATCAAGTTACCTAAACTAGAAATCTAGTAGTCACATAAAATCTTTCTTTCCAGGAATCACATTCAATTAGTTATAAAATACTGTTATAATTTTTTTTAGAATGGCCTCTTAATCATTATTTCTACTGTCACTGCCTTTGTTCAGACCTCTATCACTTCTTACTTGGATTTTTTTTCAACAGCCTTCTAGTTGGTCTTCTTGCATCCATTCTTGCCTCCTTCCAAACTGTCTTCCATGTAGTTGTTGTAGTGAACTTTGTAAATTGTCGAGAATATATCATGCTTCTGCCCTAAAACATTTAATGCTAAATCTAAGTGCATTAGCATGACATCAGGAAGTCCTTCATAATCACTCTAATTTCCCTTTCTAACACCATCACCTCACATTGCTTTAGTCAAATTGAACTTCTTGTAGATCCTTGAAAACACGATTCCTTTTTGATATTTTTGTGTCTTTGCAAATGTTTCTTATGCTTGAAATGACTTTTCTCTTCTCCATCTTTGAAACAAATCTCAAATGTCACCACCTTTGTGAATACTTCCTTGGTTTTCCTGGAGCAAAAATAGACTATTCTTCTTCTAAGTTAGCATTTTGTCATCACAGTTATTACTCTGTATTCCAATGATTTGTGCACGGCTTTGTCTTGAAGAGATATCTGTATGTGGAGCTGTAAGTACATAAAAGGCAGAGAATTGTATTGTGTGTGTCTTTATATCTTCAATACCTACTAAAATGTTTGGTACATAATAGATGTTCAAAGCGTTTTTGGTGAAAGAATAATTGTGGTTGGCTCTAGGAAGACACTAAACCAAAAACAAACATAATAAATCAAAAACCCCACAGAGTTGCATGCATTAAGACCCACAGACGAGTTGGAGCTGAAGCATTTGGATTCATGGTGAATGGCTATATGAACTCTATTCTAAAGATGCCTAGGAAAATAATGAAAGATGATATCGTAGCAACCAGAACTACAGTAACCAAGAAACTGAGTTATTTACTTAACTTATGGCACCAAGAAATCCCTTTTCTATTCGTTGGTACACTCATTCTTGGCACTGAAGAAGAAAAACCCTAGCTCTTAGGCTAGTGGTAGAGATGGGAGTGGGTGGGGGAGTGAGGATTAACTGACTTCTTCAGTCTCATTCACACATTTTGGTTTCCATTGGGGAGTGAGAGCACATGTGTGATGTCGTCAAGACTACAAAATCTTCCTTCCCTTGTTACTCTTGTCTCCAAAGAAGTCAAACCTCTTTCTTTTAAGAACTTTGTCCTCTGACTTATATTCACCTATCTCACTAGTCACACAAAAAGAACCTTTATCAAGGGAGAAAAGTCTATGATATTTTGCTATGTAGTCAATCTAGCCGCCTCTTTTATCATCATGCTAGAAGTATATCTTGAAGAAGCTTAATATAGCACAAAAGAAAGAGGTTTATAGAGGAGTGAAAATTCTACCAGAACTCAGCAGAAAGAGAATAGTTAAAGGCAAAGAGAGAGTCAGCTATATAAGCATTGCCATAGATAATGATACCAAGGAAAACATAGACATCCATGCAAATCTCACCTAGGTTTGCTAACAGACTTTGTTGCCAGTGCCCTATATGTTCATTATATTGGTTAACAATAAGGGGAAGGTCCAATGAGGATGTGACAAAGCAGAGTTTGATCCTCTGCTATAGACTGAATTGTCTCACCAAAATTTATATGTTGAAGCCCTAACCCCCAATGTGATGTTATATGGAGGGAGAGCCTTTGGGAGGTAATTAGGTTTAGATGAGGTCATGAGGATGGGTTTCTCATGATGAGATTAATATTTTTTAAAAAGGGACACCAAAGAGCTTGCTCTCTCACTCTCTCTTCACTAGATGAAGACACAGCAGGAAGGAGACCATCTACGAGCCAGGAATAAAGTTCTCATCAGAACCAAACCATTCTTATCTCAGACTTCCAGCCTTCAAAACTATGAGAAATAAATCTCTGATGTTTAAGCCACACAGTTGGTATTTTGTGATGGGAATCAAAGCTGACTAAAACATTTTAAGCTTCCTTCTAGGAGTAGCAACTCTAAGTAATTAGTGATGAGTTAATTCAATGTATACTGTCTGTTCCTAGGTACCCCCAGCTCTTCTATTCCTCCAGAATCTCAAGAAAAGTCTCAAATTACATTGCAATCACTTCTCCCTGCACCTTGTTTTCCTACTCTTGACTATGTTTATGTGAACAATTTAAGACATTTCCACCCTTCTGGCTTTTATTCCTGAAATGTCACAGAAGTTTGTAGATTAGGCAAAGTTCTCCTCATTTCCACTCTAAGTCTCCATTTCTTCTGTGAAAAAGAAATTATGGAGTAGAATAATGCTGCTATTCTGTGCTGCAATTGGGGAAAAGTCAAGATTCTTAGGAAATAATGCAAGCACAAGAAAGAATTTTGAAAGAGAACAGTATTTTCAGGCAAAAATATGGAAGGAAGTAGTTAATGGAAGGGTAAGACAGTATGGTTAAAGAGGAGATACCTTCTATCACAAGTTTAGAGTGGACAGAAAATGAGTATGAATGGCAACGACTGATGTAATGTTCCCTTCTATCATTTCTAGAGACCCTGACACAAAACATAGTAAATAGTAAAACTATACTCTCCAGAACTTGACTCATTTGGAAAGTATCCACTTTAAGGTAATGAACTGTAGGTGGCTATCTATCTCACAGGGTTATTGAAGATATTAAATGAAATAATATATGGAAGGTGTTTAGTGTGGATACTGGCTTATAGTAATCACTACATAAATGGGTGCTGTTGTTGCTGTTGTTGTTGCTGTTGGTGGTAGTTAAATTAGGGTTTCCTTATCATGGTAACTGTGTTAGCTTTGCTCTGAGTCAGTTTTCTGGTGACATCAATTGTGGTAGTCATGGGATTAGGTTGATAGCAGCCCTGGAAAAGAACCTGAGAAACAATGAATCAGGAAATGGATGAAATGCACCATCCATCCTGCTACATCATTTCAGGAGTCATCAATGACATCTCCTTTTTTTTTCTCTGCTCCTCATTCACAATCTATCACCAAAATCTATTTTTCCTCTTAAATATCTCTTTAATGGCTACCTAATTGTTCTCCCAACTTCTCTTATTTCTTCATCATAGCCTATTCTTCACAAAAAGGTCAATGTAATATTCTTAACATGCAAATTAAGACATCTCATTGACCACAACAGTTTGAACACACTCATTTAACTCCACTCCTTTGCCAAATCTTACTAAAATGATGGTAATTTTGGGAAAGAAAATTGTAACAAAATAGTTTTTGAGGCTAGAAAATATAAATTCAAAGGTAATTTCCTGAGGAAATTGAATCCAAAACTGACAGTGGAGAAAAGCTCATAAGCAATACAATTCACAGCAAAGAATCTCCAATGACTTAGCAGTTGGTGGAACCAGTACTTCCAGAATTGAGGGAGAAAGTGAGGCTGAAAATGAGAGTATTGGTTGAATTTTTATTTATTAAACAGTTAGACCCAAGATCTTGTTCCCAACTTCACACAGTTTAGTGATCGTCTTTGCCTTTCTCCTTACCAGAAGATGTGAGGTTTATTTCCTGGTAATGGTAAAACAGAGGGTCTCTGGGTTAAGCTAAACATTGAGGACAGGTAAAGTAGAGGTAATAAATGCAAAAGAGAAAGTTAAGAAGTTTACATGTTGATTATTGAGATTCCTAGTCCCTTACCTGGTTTGATCCACAGGATGCTGGCAGTCAGACTTACAACCTCCAGGCAGGGTATTAGGATATTCCTCTTTAGAAAAATGAGAAACCCAGGAAAATACTTTAATACGATCACATAGGGGTTGGCCAATGAAATGCCCAGCCAGACAATCTTGCAGTAAAGTCCTTTGTGATAGATAAACCCTAAGGTGATCCCCAATGAGTCCCACATTCTGGCATTCATGCTCTTTGTAATTTTTCCCCCTTAAATGCTGTTGGGACCTGTAACTTGCTCCTAACAAAGAGAAGATAGCAAAGATGATGGGATTCACTCTTATGATTAAATTACACTGTAAAAGTTTCTGCCTTAGCAGATCAGAGCCAAGGTCCCTTCTTGTTGGCTTGATAAAACAAGAGGCCATGCTGGAGAAGCCCATGTAGCAAGAAAATGTCTGTGGCTTTAAAGAGCTGTGTGTGGCCTCTAGGAACAAAGAGCAGAAAAAAACCAGAACCCTCAGTCTTATGGCCACAAGGAAATAAGTTCTGCCAAAAATGTGAATGAGCTTGGAAGCAAATTCTTCCCCAGTTTTATCTCCAGACAAGACTACATCCTGACCAAGATGTTAATTGCAACCCGTGATACCCTGGGAAGTGGACCTAAACTATCAGGCTTGAACTTCTGATGCATAGAAACTGTGAGATAATCAATGTGTGGCATTTGAAACCACAGACTTTCTGGTAATTTGTTATACAGAAATAGAAAACTTATGCACTCATAGTCTACAAGTCTCACTAAATATTCTTACCGTTTAATAAATTTCTAGGAACCAATTCATAAATATGAGCAGATAGCCAAGGATAATGAAGTATCTAATGAAAGCTTCTAATATCAAAGGTAGAGATATAAACCAACAAATAAATAAAATATTAAAAGAAATAAAGAGATGAAAAATAACCATTGTTATTATGAAAGAGATCAGTGAAGGTATCCATCAAACAAGAAAAGTGATCTTTTTAGAAAAAGATTGGAAAATAAAAATTATTCTTAAAAAATTTGTTCTTGAGTATATTTATTTTTATTTTTTATTAATTTCATTGGAGCAACGTTGGATAATACAATTATATAATTTTCAGGTGTACATTATAATTTGGCATCTATATATTCTATTGTGTGATTACCACCCAAAGTCCAGTTTTCTTCAGCTACCATATATTTGACCTCTTTTACCAATTTCACCTTCCACCAACCCCTCTAAATTTGACCCCCTTTATCCTACATCTTCCTTCCTTCACCACCCCCTAACCTCTAGTAACCACTAGTTCATTGTCCATGTCCCTGAGTCTCTGTTGGTCCTCTTCATTTGTTGCTTTTAGGTTTATATCCCACATATAAGTGATATCATGTGATTTTCAACTTTTTCTGTCTGGCTTATTATGCTTAGCATGATTATCTTGAGCTCCAATCAGGTTGTCACATCAAATGGCTGAGTAATAATATTCCATTGTATATATGTACCACAGCTTCTTTAGCCAATCATTCATAGTAGAACATTTCAGTTGCTTCCAAGTCCTGGCCACTGTAAATAATGATGCTATGAACATTAGTATGCAACTATCCTTTTGGATATGGGTTTTCAAGTCTTTGTGGTAAATACCCAGTAGAAGGATTGCTGGGTCATATGGTTTTGTTATTTTGTTTTAGGTGAGCTGACCACTTTCAGTATTTCCTGTAGTGCAGGCTTCATAGTGGAGAATTCCCTCAATTTTTGTATGTCTGGGAAGGTTTTAATTTCTCCTTCATATCTTAAGGAGAGCTTAGCTGGATACATTCTTCTAGGCTGATAGTTCCTTTCACTTACTTTAAATATTTGATTCCATTCCTTTCTGGCTTATAAGGTTCGTGCTGAGAAGTCCGACGATAATCTAATGGGTTTTCCTTGATAAGTTACCTTCTTTTTTTTTCCCTGGCTGCCCTGAGAATTCTATCTTTGTCATTGATTTTTGATAACTTTAATACCATGTATCTTGGTGAAGGCCTTTTTGAGTTGATATTATTGGGTGTTCTGTTGACTTCTTGAATTCCAAGTTCCAGCTCATTCCTTAGATTTGGGAAATTCTTGTCAACTATTTGTCTGAAAATGCTTTCTAGTTCCTGCTCCCATTCTCCTCCTTTGATAACGTCCATTATTCTTGTTTCCTCTCCTGATGGTATCGGCTAGTTCTTTTATTTCTCTTTCATTATTTTTAATTCTTCAGTATGTCTCCCTTCTGATTTATTTCTGGATTTCTATCTTCTGTATCACTGATTCTTTCCTCCATTTGGTCAACTATTACCCAAGCTTGCTATTTCATTTTTCAACTCTTGCAGTGTGTTCTTCATCTCCAGAAGTTCTATTTATTTCCTTTTTAGGGTTTCAATAACCCTTTTCTGCTCATATAGTTATTTTTTCAATTACTGAAATTGTTGATTTGAGTTAGTTTTGATCTCATTGATTTTTTTCAGAAGTACCATCTTGAATTCTCTGTCACTTAACTTGCATATTTCTATATCTATAAGGTCATTTTATGGCATTTTTTCTCTTTCTTTTTGAGATGCCTTGCCACCTTGGTTGTTCACGTTGTTTAATGTACCATTTCTCTGCCTGGGCATTAATGGAAGCGTACTCAGCTGTTTTTCCAAAAAGATTTATTATATAAAGGTCTCTCTTTAGCCTGCTGCAAAGAAGGCATTTTTCTTTTGGTTTCCAGTAGGTGGTGTCTAAGCCTCTTTGATCCCTGCTTTATATAAAGCCTAAATGTCTTTTTCTTTTCTTTTAGTTATTTAATCACACTTGCTACTCTGTTTCAGTCCCTGTCAGTGTTAGAAACAGTTTCAGTAGCATTTGCTCAGATTCCCCTGGGGCTCCGCTATGATTGGTCTCAGAGGGTATGGGGGTAAAGGACCCTCTGGTTTAGGAGTCGGGGGCTGCCTTTTAGCCTCAGTTTTGCAACCAGGGCCAGTAAAAATCAACTGTTGTTTCTCTGTGGTCCTGTCTTCCTTCTGTGCTTTCTGTCCTGATGACTATGCCCTGCTGCTGGGTGTGTATGAGTCTCAGAACTTCTAGGCAGGCCTATTCATAGAAGTCACTGAACCTTCTCCTCGCCCCCTCCTCCTTCAGGGAGCTCCAGAAGCCGGGAGAAGTATCTTCTGTCTTGGTAGCTTTTCCTCAGATTCCCCTGGGGCTCCATGGTATTCAGTCCCAGAGGATATGGGGAGAGGGGCCCTCTGGGTTGTGGCTTGTGAGTTGGGGGCTGTGGCTCAGGTTCAGTTTTGCAACTGGGGACAGTAAATATTGACTGTTGGTTCTCTGCTGTCCCATCCCATTTCTCTGCTTCCTGCCCTGATGACTGGGTCCTACTGCCGGCTGCAAAGAAGTTCTGGCACTTCCAGGCAGGTTGATCAGGGAAGTCGCCGCACCTTCACCCCTCCCCCTACTCCTATAAGGAGTTCTGGTGGCTGCAAGAGGCAGCTTCTTTATTTCTCCCAGTCCTTCACCCTACTCCCAGGTTTCCAACCTGTGGTAGTTCTTATGTGCCATTCCCACACTGATACATGCTAGTACATAGTTTGGTGTTTTTTGTTGAGTTTTAGATGTTCAGCTCATTGTTGTTTCAATGGGAGAGATCTGAGGATGTCTCTCACTCTGCCATGTTTCCCCGCCTTCCTGAATTTCTTATTAGAAAGTGTTGTATAATAACACTTTGTCCCAGGCTCCTTAGTGTTCTTCCCAGGTTCCTGCAATGTAGCTTCTAAACTCTGGGAATTTCTTGAGTGGTAGGAGTGTCTTTGTTATTCATGATAAGCCTCTGGGACCATGGCTGAATTAAGGCTAATAAAATGACTCATGGTGGGCCTCTACATAGTTTCAGGGTGGGGGCTTACCATGATGGAAAGATCAACCATGCTATTAAAGAGTGAGGGCTTTGAGCCAGATGATATCAGCCCAATTTAATCTCTGAGGAGGGAAGGGAAGATTGGAGATTGAGTTAAATCACTCAGTCAGTGATTTAATCAGTTGTGCCTACAAAATAAAACCACAGTAAAATCTCTGGACACCAAGGCCCTGATGAGTTTCCTGATTGGTGACTATACTGATGTGCTAGAAGAATGATGCATCTTGATCCCATTTTGGGTGAGGAGGGATGAAAACTCTAATTTTGGTACCCTCCCAGACCTCACTCTGTGGGTCTCTTCATTTGGCTACTCCTCATTTGCAATCTTTAAATACAACTCAATTTGTTTTGGTTAGTTTTTTTTCTTTTAGTTCCTTAGATTCTGCATATAAGTGAAATCATATGGTATTTGTCTTTCTCTGTCAGACTTCTATCTTTCAGCATAATAACCTCTAGATCCATCCATGTCATTGCAAATGGTAAGCTTTCATTATTTTTAATGGCTGAGTAACATTCCATTGTATATATGAACCATAACTTCTTTATCCAATCATCTGTTGATTGGCATTTAGGTTGCTTCTATATCTTGGCTATTTTACATTGTGCTGCCATGAACAGAGGGGTGCATAGAACTTTACAACATATTGTTTTGATTTTCTTTAGATAAATACCAAGAAATGCAATTGCTGGTCAAAAGGTATACCTATAATTTTTTGAGAAATCTCCAGACCATTTTTCATAGTGGCTGTACAAATTTTCACCCCACCAATGGTGTATGAGGGTTCCATTTTCTCCATGTCCTTGCCAACACTTATTGTTCTTTGATTTATTGAGGATAGTCATTCTGACAGGTGTGAGGTGATATCTCATTGTGGTTTTAATTTGCATTTATTTGATGATTAGTGACCTTGAGCCTTTTTTCATATGTCTCTTGGCCATCTGCATTTCCTTTTTGGAGAAATAACTGTTCAGTCTTCTGTTTTTTTGTTGTTGTTGTTGTTGTTGTTGTTTGTTTGTTTGTTTGTTTGTTTTGTATTATGCATACTTTTCTGCTTCAGGGATATTTTCCCCAGCTTTACTAAAGTATAATAGGCAATAGTTGCTCATATTTACATTGTACAATTCAATGAGTTTTTTTCAGATATAGTTGGCATACATTAATATATTTTTTCAGTTGTACAGCATAGTGATTAGATATCTATATAACTCACAAAGTGGTTACCTCACTAAATCAGGTCTCCATCTCCCCCCTCACTTTTTTCTACAACATTGTTGACTATTTTCCTTATGTTACAATTTATATCTCCGTTATTATTTTGTATCTATCCATTTGTACTTCATAATTCCTTTACACTTTTCCACCGTCACCCTAACATTCCTCCCATCTAGTAGCCCTCAAAACATTCTCTATATCTATGAGTTTGTTTTCATTTTTGTTGTTTATTTTGTTTTTTAGATCCTACATATATATGAAATCATGTGGTATTTGTTTTACTTCATTCAGCACAATACCCTGTAGGTCCACCAAGGCAATATCTACTTCCATCTCTTTCCTTTTAGTCTGTGTTTGTCTTTTAACCTGAAGTGAGTCTCCTGTAGGCACCATATGTAGGGGTCTTCTTATCCATTCATCACCCTATCTTTTGGTTGGAACACTTAACTCTTTTTCATTTGAGGTACTTATTAATAAATATGTAGCTATTGCCATTCTTTATTCATGATTTTGATACAAGCTTTTTCTTCTTAAAGAAGTCCCTCCAACAATTCCTGTAATACTGGCTTGGTGTTGATGAATTCCTTTAGCTTATTTTTATCTGGGAAGTTCTGTATCTGTCCTTTGACTCTAAATGATAGCTTTGCTGGATAAAGTAGTCTTGGTTGTAGATTCTGGGTTTTCAATACTTTGAATATTTTGTGTCAAGCCCTACAGTCCTGCAAAGTTTCTTTTGAGAAATCAGCTGCCAGTCTTATGGGCACTCCCTTGTACGTGCCTAATTGCTTTTCTCTTGCTGCTTTTAAGATTCTCTCGTTGTATTTAACCTTTGGCATTTAAATTATGATGTGTATTAGTGTGGGCTTCTTTAGATTTCTGTTTGAGGGACTCTCTGAGCTTCCTTAGATTATATATTCATTTCATTCACTAGTTTAGGGAAGTTTTTCACCATTATTTCTTCAAATATATATTCAACTTCTTGTTCTCCCTTTCATGTACACCTATGACATGGGTGTTGTTACCCTTAATTTTGTCACACAGGTCCCTTAAATTATTATTATATTCTTGGTTAATTTTTCTTGCCATTCTGGTTGAGTTTCCTTGGCTTCCCCATCCTATATATCAGTGTTTTGATCCTCTTCTTCCTCCACTCTGTTGATTCTCTCTAATATACTCTTCATCTTATATAATGTATTCTTCATTTCTGATGGCTTCCCATTAATAATTTTAATTTCCATTTTTGTTTTTTATTTTTTTGTTAAAGTTCTCACTAAATTCGTCTACACTTCTTTTTCTTTCACTGAACATCTTTATAACCTGTGTTTTGAACTCTGCATCTGTGAGATTCCTTGGCTCCATTTTTTCTTGATCTATATTCTATTCTTTCATATGATTTATGCTTTTTTGTCTCCCCATTTTGGCTGCCTTTCTATGTCTGTTTCTATGTATTAATCAAAGTGCCTAAGTCTCCCGATCTTATTAGCGAAGGTTTGTGTAGTAGGTGTCCAGCAGCACAGTCCTGAGAGGAGCTCAGCTGCAGGCCAAGTTTTGCCCCAGCCTTTGCCCCTCCAGGACCACCTGTTAAGATTCAGCAAGCAATCCACAGATGTTATGCTTATAGTTGCCTCAAGAAGCCACGCCAGAAACTGAGGCCAGCTGCTACCAATGTGAGTCTCTGCACTGCTCAGTCAGTGCCACAGGACTCACCGAGTACACAACCGAATGTGGCTTGGGTACGGCTGCAAGTTGGGAGAGGTAGAGTTTCAGAGAATCATCTGGGCAGAGCGACCACTGTTATGCAGTTTGATAATATCTCAGCTATGGCAGCACTGTGTCCACACCACGGGAGTGGGAAAGGGCTCAAAAGAGGAACAATGGATACCACCAGCACTTCCATCTAGTAGAAAGCCTCGCCTCTGACCCTCACTTCGACAACTCAGTGTTCCCCTGTAAGTCCCTAGGGACCCTTGAGCAGCCAATTTGGTGCTGGTGCTCAGAGCAAGCAAGTCCATCACCACAAAATCTGGTGGCATGCATAGCCCCTTTAAGAGGCATCTGTAGCCTCTGTATCCTCTGTCCCATTCAGCTGCTACCTTCAACTGTTGCAGGTTGATTTATATTTCTTTCCCTAGTTGTAGTGCTTCTGTTCATCTAAACCCCCAGGAGACTCTGCTTGCTGTTTGCTCCATGTTTCTGTCTCAACTTTGATGTGGTCGCAAGAGAGGATGAACAAAACTTTTTTCATCTACACCATTTTGCCTGGTTTCTTTTGCCCATTTTTAAATTGGATTGTATTTTGTTGTTGTTGAGTTGTATGAGTTCTTTATATATTTTGGATATTAACCTCTTACCAGATATATCATAAGTGAATATCTTCTCTCATTCAGTTCTCTTTTCATTTTGTTGCTGGTTTCCTTTACTGTGTGAAAACTTCTTAGTTTGATGTAGTCCCATTTTTTTCTTTTTTTTCTTTTGTTTCCCTTGCCTGAGGAGACATGTCTGAAAATAAATTACTAGGTCATGGGGATGGGGAGCAAGGCATAGGGAATGCAGTTAGCATTAATATAATGGCTAGGTGTAGAGCCAGAGGATAAAAAGAGCAATCAAGGGTATCATTTTATAAATTATATAAATGTTTAACCAATGTACTGTATACTTGAAATTAATAATGAAATTAAATTAAAAAAAAACTTTAATTGTAAGCATAGTGTTTTTCTGAGTTATGTGAGATATTCTAGGGAATTATTGAACCTGAGGGAATCATAGGGACCACTGAATTTGTAGTCAGTTCGTCAGAAGTGTGAGTGGTCTTGCGACCTCTGAACAGCATTTGAAATGAGTGTTATCATATTGGAAACTTGCATTTAACCAGTGAAGGCTGCTCTAACTCTGGGTAATTAGTGTCAGAATTACATTGCAGTATTGCAGAAAAGTTGCCACCCAGGAACTCACCCAGGAGCAGAGCAAACAGAAAAAAAGAGAAGGGCAATAGAAGACAAAATACAAGCAAATTACAAAATTATTCCAGGAAGCACAACATAATAATAGTATCAGTTCTGGGGAAAAGAGTTTGGAGAAATTGGAGAGAAAAACATGAAATAAATAATAGAAGAATTTTTTTTTAGAATTCAGATATTTTCAAGATTGAAAGGGACCAGAGAATGCCCAGAACAATGGAAGACAATAGATTTGCACAAGGACATAGCAATGTGATACTGTACACTAAGAGCAAAATGAAAAACCTAACAACTTCTAGAGAAAAAAACTTTTAAAGATAATTTACAAGGGATTAGGAATCAGATGGCTTCAGACTTCTCAAAAGTTAAGAGCTACAAGGCAATAAAGCAATGCCTTCAAAATTTTAGGGATATCACAGGTTAAGAGCAGTGCCACAAATCTAGAGAGCAAGTAGGCGGTTTTGGAGCAACTCAGAAGTATGTCTCCCAGAAAAGGAAATTGATAGAAGAGCCCATGCGTCTTCACATACCGGGAGAAGAATAACCAGTTGGAGAACAGGTTATAGGTGAAGTAATGTTAAATATATAGAAAAATTAAAAATTGAATAAAATAGATAATTATCAGCTCCATTTGAAATAGATGTGCAAGAAAGGAAAAGTAGTATGCTACATAACTCAACTGGGAATAGGATTTCTATGGTAAGAACAGTATAAACACTGAGTATTGATATAACCAAAATGATGGCAAAACTGTACTGAGAGTGGTGGAATGGAAATTTTGTGTTTGTGTGTGCATTGGGGCTGATAACGACAGTGAACCAAACTCTCCTCTTCCATAGAATGCTTTAATCTGAAAATTATGAATATGCTTTATAAGCATGTAATTTACTAAAGGAATTCAAAGTAGTTGCCTCTGAGGGGTAGTTAGTGAAGGGATCAGCTGTGATAAATATTTTTTTTTCCTTAAATTTAACATAAATTAAAATTTTTAAAAAACAAAAATTACTTAAAAAAAATTTAAACCAGATCATGTCACAAAATTGCCTAAAACTACTAGTAGTTTACCATTGCAATTAGAACAAAATCTTAGCTCTTTCTCATGACTTATATTGTTAATCATGATCTAAATCCTACCTTACTTCCTCTTATAACACACTCCCACAACCTCTCTCTAGGCTCGAGCCACTCTGGTCTAATTTCTCTATCTCAAATGTAATAAATTTGTGCCCATCATGGACTGTTTGCTTGCTATTCCCTCTGCTTGGAACTTCTCTCTCCAGATCTTTGCATGGCTGGGTCTTTCTTTTCATTCAGGACTCAAAAGTTGCCTCTTTAGAGGTGCCTTCCACAATCAGACAAACCCAAATTGAGACAGTCTAAAAGTCAACTGACCTGTACTCTTCAAAAATGTCAATGTCATGAAAAACAAAAGCTGGAGACTATTCTAGATTAAAGGAGACTGAAGAGACAACAACTAAATGTAATCTATGATTTCATCCTCTATATTTTTTAAAAGCTATACAAAGCATTATTGAGACAATTGGAGAAATTTTACTACATATCATATATTAGATAATATTATTTCATCATCGTTAAACTTTTTGAGTATGATACTAATATTGTATATGTACAAGAATATCTTTGTTCATATGAGAAGCATGCTGAAATGCTTGAAGAAAGTTTCACGTGGTTTGGTCATAGAGGTAGGAGCAGGAGGGATAGAGGTAGGGTGGGAGGGAGAGAGAGAAAGAGAACTAGAGTTATAGATATCAAGTAAATGTGGCAAAATGTTAATAATTGGTGAATATTAATGAAGACTGTATATATTCACTATATTATTCTTGCAACTTTTCTATAAGGTTGAACTTTCAAATTCAAAAGCTGGTGGAAAAAATCTTGAACTTTATTAATATTGGTGAAGTGATTTCAGACTGGTTTAGATGTGTTAGAGGATTAAGTGGATAAGTAAATATATTAACCAAAGTAGCCTTCTAAACATTCTATTACATCATCCTGTTTTGTTTTCTTCATCATAGTCATCATTTTCTATATCATTTTTATTTATGTATTTGCTTCCCCATGTGATGATGTGCCCTTAGAAAGATGCAAGAAGGGGTTAAAACTGGAAGCCTCTATGCCAACCGCCACAGCAGCCATATTTCCTGATTAAAAACCTGGCAATTACTTCGGTAGGCTATTGTTTAACTCTGTTCTCACAAAAAAGAGGAGGAGGAATTTATGGGAAACATAGTATGGGAACCTAAACTTTTAACGTTCCGCTTTCTGCTTCTGTACCCCCGCTTACGCATCATATCAGACCACCATTTGGTGACGGATAATGAATAGATGATGTATAGATCCATTGTGATTAGGATATAGTGATTAATAGATTTTTGGGTATAAAACTGTGGACCTGAAATGGGTCGAGGCTGCTCCTTTGGAAGGACAGCCGCCGGCTAATAAACTGCCTCTAATATCAGAGCACTCAGGTTGAGTCTGGTTATTCCGGTCACAACACCCATTTATGTCTATATTTCCCCAGCCCCTAACTCATAAATGCTATTTGAGCAGAGATGGTACTTGTCTCATTTACCAGTGAATCCCCAGTATTCAAACAAGCACTTAATAGCACATAGTCCATGTTCAATAATTACTTGTGAAATGAATAAATGAGAAAATTCTAAGAGATCTTGGGTAGAAACAATGTTTAGGAAGCTGCAATTTTCCCCCTGGGACCAAGTTATGGCTCTGAGGCCCAGTTGAGAAAGGACCTTGTTAATACAGAGAACTGAAGCTTAGAGAGAAAAGGAAAGGGAATTTAGCCTCCTTCTGGTATATGGAGTATGGTTAAAAGAAATAAGACCTATCAGAAATGGTGGTAGCCCCAAAGGTTATGACCAGAGAATAGGGCCTTAAAATTAAAAGGTGAATGATGACAGGGAGGTCCCTGGAAATGATTAATACTTTAATCTTCATCCAAGACAACTGAGTTATATGACACCTTTTCCTTGCAGATCACTTTAATTTTGTATGGACTCTTGTTGGGAACTGTTTGCATGATGGCTGCCCTTGGGGCAGATAAGGGATTGTTTACTCAACAGGATGTCTGCATAGCTGGCAAATACTTTGTTAATTTTATCATCTGAAAAGCACCTTTGTGGCTTCAGGGAGTGAGCTGATTGTTGTAAGGAGGAAGACAGGATTAGCAACAGGTTTCTTATGTAAATGTCAGCAATTGTTTGTGTATACTTGGGATCTTCTGATTCGGGATCGGTGGGATCCCTGCCTAGTCATGAGGTATAAATATGGTGTGCTGAATAAACTCGGGACTGCAGTATTTACTGTCAGTCCTCCCGACTCTTTCTCTTCTTTTTTCCTTAATTCTCACTCCCCCTCTCAGGACTGTTCGATCTTTGCTGGCAGACTCCGGCAGACTCTGAAATTCCCTCTTACCACAGAAATAATAAACTGCATTTTGAGCTAACTCTCAGTAAGGGAGGAGGATTACATGGGGTGGAGGAGAGAAAAAGGGGCATCTAATAACACAGCAAGTGATTCTTTGGAGGAAAAAAAAGCTACCTTCCTCCTCATTTTCTTTTTCTTTTTATAACTATCCATTTCTATTTCTAAATCCCTTCACTTTTTTCACCTAGGCCTCAAACACCCCTCCCATCTGAAAACCATTAATTTGTTCCCTGCATCTATGAGTCTGTTACTATTTGTTTGTTGATTTCGTTCTTATTTTCCACATATAAGTGAGATTATATGGTATTTGTCTTTCTCTGTCTGACTTATTTCACTCTGCATAATGCCCTCTAGGTCTATACATGTTGTCACAAGTGGTAAGATTTCATTCTATTTTTATGGCTAAGTAATATTTCATTATATATATGTAATGCCTCTTCTTTATCCAATCATCTATTGAGGGGCACTTAGGTTGCTTTCATATCTTATGACCCATCAATTTCACTTCTGAGTATTTATCCAAAGAAATCCAAAACACTAATTCAAAAAGAATTAGCATCTGTTTGTTGCAGTGTTATTTACAATGCCGAACTATTTTCATCATAGCAATATTGCCTGTCAACCTCTCTTTTTCTTAATTTTCTTTCCCTGTTTTTTCCTCCTTCCATCACTCTCTGCACCCCTGGTTGGTGCCAGAAAGAACTGCTTGTTGAGAGTGGAAGGGTAGTAAAGTAATTTTGTGTAAGGACAATTTTTACTAAAATAATCCTTTTTTCCTTTTCAGATAAGGACACACACACATGCACACATACATTTGCAAATACTAAGAATGATTATTTCAGTTGTCTACGTGCTTCCAGTATGGACACCACACCATGATGGCTCTAAGACAGAATCTTTTCCACTCTCCCTTAACACCATCACCTCCAAAGGTACTATCAGTTCTATGTTCTCCCCCGCCCCAATCCTACCTTCACACATACCTCTGAACTATCATACCAAATTCTACCAACTGATTTCTCTATGGCATTAGAGCAATCTATTTTCTCTCACTAATCCAATCTCAGATTAGATCATTGGCAGTTCAGAAATGGTTGGCTGTTTCTCATCAACTTTTCCCCATATCTAATCTATAGTAAGTCAAAGATTCCACAAGGATCCATTTTTTTCCCCTTATCCTTCAAATTGTTCTCATCTCTTAATCTGCTTTCAGGGCCACAAACATCCTACTCCTGCCTGCCTAAAAAGAACTTCTTTCATCTCCTTCATTCCCTTGGCCAGTCATTATCAGTTACAATTTCAAATTTGGAATTCCATTAGTACGTTGAATCCGTGAAAGCCAAGTGACCCATAATGAACTGAATCCAAATTTATAAGCAGGTAGTTAAGCAGGTCCAGCCAGCAGCCTTGGCACTAGCTTTGGCAATGCAGACCTGAAACTATAGGTTGCAGCAGAAATCAAGGAACAATCATGATTTCACAAATGACCCCAAATTAACGATACCAGCTCAAGGGAAACAAAATAGATTTGTAGATGTTTCAAGGACCAAGTACATTGTCAAGGATAATTTTGCTCACTGGTTGGTTTTACCATGTCACCCCTATACTCAAACAATCTTCATTTATTCCCAATTACCTTTAAAATCAAAATTTTAAAGGCTTCAGTCTGACATTCAAAGCCTTTTACATCTTTCCTTCTTCCTACCACTTACTCTGCTCTAATTTTATTTCTCATCAGTTCTTGGTATGGTCCCTCTACCTCAACCAACCTGGTGTACTTTCACCACCAGCTATCAATTCTTGCCCCTCTCCTTGCCTGTAATATCTTTTTACTTCCCCCTTGTTGATCTATGCTAATTGCATCCTTCAAAACTCATTTCAAGATATACCCCTTCCAAGAAGCTTTCCCTGATTCACTTACAGTATCACTGATATTTTGTGTTAGAACAGACTTTAAAGCTATCTGATTAAGTTCAATTTTACCCCACCTTAATTTTTCAGATGAGAAACTTGAGACCCAAAGATGTTAAATGATTTGCATAAGGTCATGCTGTGAATTCAGTGGTAGAAACTTAATCTAAAGATGGATTTTCTGACTTACTTTACAATTTGCTTTCTACACTGTCACACTTGGTCCCCACCAGCACATCCCCCCACACAAGTATGCAGTGTGGTGTCATGATTATAAATTGTCATTTGTTTGGATTGTTTTGCACCTGTATTTTTTTATTTATCTCAAGCACCACGGTCTAATAATTCTTAAGGGAATGAATCATGTCTAATATTTCTGCCCTTCTTCTTTTTCCCCATAGCACCTAAAAGAACTGGCAGTAAATGCATCTTAACTGCAGACTGCTTAACTTAAAGAAAATATAAAAACAGAACCAAATAAAACAGGTACATACAATCCAGGTGGATTGTCTTATTACATTCATATTCAAAAATGTTCCTCTAAACAGGGACCTCCTATAGTGACCTTGGTTACAGATTATTAACTATCATTAAGAGAGAGAGAGAGAGAGAGAGAGAGAGAGAGAGAGAGAGAGAGAGAGAGAGAGAGAGAGCGCACTGAAAAACCTATAGGTAAAAATGTAAGAATCACTGCTTCTCTTACAGGCTTGAAAAATAGAAGGGCATTAAGACATACTTCCTACCTTGCCATACAGAGGATTTACACAGTCCTTGTCTCATAGCCTCCAACTCAGCACTATGTTCTGATCTCCCTCATCACAAAGTTGAGGGACACAAGTAAATGTCTGTTCTACTATTAATTATCTCTGTGACCTAAGGCATGCCACTTAATCTCACTAGACTTGTGCTTTCTCATCTGTAAAAGGTTAGGGAGTAGGGTGTGGGATAGAAGTCAAGATTTGCTTTGCCTCATACATTTGTTTTGAAGCTTGAGAAAATATATGTGAAAGTACTTTAAAAATCAAAAGGCATTATATAAACACAAGGTAATAACTTTTTAACTCCCAATTTTATCAGTCAAATCCTAAACTAGAGCACATGAAAGATTACAGATTTGAATTTTAATCCCATCTAAATTAATTGTCTGAATCCTTTACCTGCTGTTCTTCATCCCATCTCTTTATTTTATTTAGTAGAATATTATAAATGTTGCTATTTTGGCTTTGCACATTGCTGAGGTATCAGGAGGCATGGAGGTTAGCAGCTGCTAAGACTAGGGAAAGGCAGCTACTTCTTACATAAATTGCCCTAAAAGAGGGAGGGTTTAGAGAAATTGAAGCAGTTGGTGGGGGATGGGTAGAGAAAAGGGCTTCCACTCTAGCTCTACAGTGTCACTCTATCATTTAATAACAAAAAGAAAATGGGGGGGGATGGAAGGAGAAGAGCTTTAATTTTGCTAAATTTCTCAGGTTTTCTCTCCTTTGCTGCTCCAGGACTCCTAGTATGCCTAAAATCAAAGGATCTCTGTGCTAGGTTAGATGGACTTTATTTTGAGTGTAATCATGACAAATGCTAAAGTTGGAGGTGAGGTAGCACATTGCATACTCAAAGATAGGACTCCACTGTACTGATCTATCCTGTCACCTAACCCAATTGGGCAACTTATATAACATGTCCAAAAGTCCCAGGTTAGGGGCCATGTCTGCCCTGGGATATCCAGAACCATGTCCACTCAAACCTCTTTGGAGGTCACTATTCCTATCTTTTATTTAGCTTTTGGCCTTTATATCAGAATTGTTCAATTACAAAAGAGTCTCTTAAGAGATCATAATTTAGCTGAAATATCAAATGCTGTTAAAAACCAATACAGAAAGAAAAGATGTCCTACCTGGTAAACAACCATGAATCATTTATTTAACAGACATTTCCTGGATCCTTGCTGTGCTCTCAGACCCATGTTAGGTTTTGAAGAAAATAAAAAAGAATTCAAACAAATATTTCTCTGTTAAGAGATCAGTAGACTACGGTGGGTGGCGGGGGCGGGGAGAAGAAGGTGTGAATAAGACACAGCAAAGATTCCCGAAAGTCAGGCACCAATCAACCCATTCTAACTATTTCCCCCTTCCCCTCCTTCAAGGTCTCATAAAGCATTGTATTAAATGCTGGGCTGAGGAGAGACTAACAAAACAAAACAAAACCTTGCTGAAATATAAGGCAGTAAGGCAGCCTGTGATGTGCTGGAAATTTTTTCAATTATATTAATCATAATATAATCCAGGCAGTATATTTATAGCAACTCACCCTAAAGGAGTAAAAGCCATGCACAAACAACCATTTTAGCATTCAGCCTCAAACTGACCTTACAGCAAGAGTTCACATCATAAATTTTGTGCTTGTTGTGATTAAGTATAGAATTAAAGACAAGAGTATCAATGAACATAATAAAGCAATAGCTCCGAGTTGTTCCCTGGTTGTGTCCTGCTTAATGGCACCTAGTCTATGCCAAACACCACCCCATCACTCTCTAACCTAAGAGGCCATCTTAATCAGTGACACCTCCATCTTTAGTCCTTCCACCTTTATATAAACCCTAACAATATGTCAGGGTTTACTGAAAACAATATTTAAATGTGAGATACTGGCCCCTCCTAAGGACATATTTTACTACAATACGAAAGATTGAGCTCCATTAAGTGAGCTCCATGTGTAGGCTTATTGGCTACTCAGATCTGGCATCTGGATGTTTCAGTCCTGAACTCTTAGGGTTAAAAGCAGCTTAGCTGCTTGAGTATGTGATAGAAAAGAGGAGAAAAAGCCCAAGAATGATAAAGAGGATGAACCCTTTGTGTGGATTTATTGAAAGGAGGCCTGCCATCAATGAAGGACTTGATAAATAGAGCTCACTTCTTCTGGGCTTCCCCAGCCCCAGAAGTTAGGGATGGTTCCCACACTAGCTTAGTAGCTACCAAGTAATATAACCCTTCTCCAAAAGGGTGGGCTTAGGCTGTGATATTGCAGTGAGGATCAGGGAAATGCAAATCTTATCAGAGATTCTGGTCTTTGGAGGGGCTAGGTGGGACTGTCTTTTGCGGTATTATTTATTTCTGGGATGTAGTGTAGAAAAAATGCTGTAGGTTCTAGAAAATTCTAGGTGGGTCAGTGTCAGAAAAAGAAGAGTAATTAGTGGAGGACATAGTCTGGGAGGAGAGGGCGAGAGGAAGGGCTGCAGGAGGGTTGCTGTTCACAACTGCAGCATTATGTGTGTCAGAGATAAATTCACTTGTCATATTTCAAATTAGGCTTGTAAATACTCCTTCCCCTAATTCCCACACAACAGTGGCTTAATGGGTGGTCTTCTCAAATTTTAATTGTAATTTTGCTGTATATTGGCATCTAAAGTCTAGGTCTGATTGAGGTGATGGTGTGTGTGTGTGTGTGTGTGTGTGTACATGACTAACAATCTAGAGAGCTTCTAATATCTCCTGATGTGGTGGTAAGGGTGCTGCGGCAGGGACTGGCCTTGCTCTTTGCCAGAGAATCTTCCATCCCTAATGTTAGAGTGCTTCTGAGGTGTCAGGAGGTGGAAAATGTGAGTAAATTTCCCCTAGTCCAACACACACACACACACACACACACACACACACACACACACACACTTTCTCTCTCTCTCTCTCTCACACACACACACACACACACACACACTTTCTCTCTCTCTCTCTCTCACACACACACACACACACACGCACAAAGTTCAGTAAAAAGTTCGCTGATGCCTGGGAAGTCCAGCTAAAAGCAAAAGGCAGACTCCCATGGCAAAGGCAAGCCAGACAAACGCCTGGATCACTGTGGAGACTGGAGCAATCTCCACTCAGGAACACACTCTCGTCTTGCTCTCCTGGCTACATCTGCAGGCTGCAGAAAGCCAGGACTCGAGCTGTCCCTCATGGCAAACCACTTGGATCAGGCAAAGCTCGAAAATGCAAAAACTGAAGGAGAGGGGGAAATTTTACTTTAATCCAAGAATTGAAACACACACACACACACACACACACACACACAAACACACACACACACAGCTTAATTTCTTTTTCCTGGTTAGAAAAAGAGATTACTTGCCCACAGAGGCATAGACATGGGGGTCAAGAGGTGGTGCGAAGCTAGGCTCACCCACTGCTGAGGTGAGAGAGCATACACAGGATAGATGATTTTCTGAGCAGCAGCTCACAGCTGAGTGGTCTGGGGGATTGCAAAGACCCTCAAGTTTGCCTCTGGCTTTCTTTCCTTTTTTTTTATTTTGCATTCACATCAGTAAAGGGTGAAGGGTGGCTGGGCTCCAAACCACCCCCCCACAGCCAAGCTTCTATGCTCCCCATCCCTTTTTTGTCTCCCCACCCTCTTCTCCCGTGCATTGCTAGGAGGTCATCAAAGCTCTGTCCAGTCCGCATTCACAAGCCCCTCTACTTCCCGCCCATCCTGCCATTGGCTGCTTACGAAGAGGTGTGCGCTCACGGAGGGGCGTGTTCCAGCACTGGGAGACCCTGAGCACCCCGAGTTAGACCACAGAGAGGAGCCAGCCATGGAGTGGGGCAGAGGAAAGTTTGGCACCCTGCAAGGGGTTGTAGCACTGGAGGGGTCAGGGCTCCCGAGGGTTCTTGAATCCTCCACGTTCAGGGGCACAGGCTGCCTAGACCTGAAGTGGTGTTTGGCCATGGACCATGGGGCGCTCATGGCCCAGGGCACTGCCCCGCCTAAGGATAGAGAGCAGTCAGTAGATTCTCCAGAGCCGCGGCCGCTGTGGCCGCCACTACAACCACCACCGCCTCTGGCTCCACCACCTCCCGCTCCTCTACCTCTGGTTCCTTTGCCGCTCCACGTGCCTTCACCAGAGCTGACACCACAGTTCTGTCCACAGGCTGCTCCAGAATAGTGTCCGGAGGCGACCCCAGAACCAGCTGCAGAACCATAGAACAGATCCCAGGACCAGATACAGAACCAGCCCCAGAACCAACCACAGAATCCTGCCCTGAGCCGGTTCCGGAGTCCTATCCGGGGCTGAATATAGCACCTCGTCTATTGCAGTGTCCAGTGGTCGCTCCACAGATGGGTCTAAAGGCCTTGTCATCACCCCAAGCACCAGTGCCATTGTCCAGTATAAAGGTTAGAAAAAGACCCCTTGGGGTAGTGGAGGGGGGTGGGAAGCCAGACAAGGTGGGCGGGCTATCGAGATTGTGGGACTTTGGATACCCTTAGCATCCCATTTGGCTGCCACCAACTGGCAAAGATGCTAAAAAAAAAAAAAAAAGATGCAGGGATAGGCGAGCCCAAGGGAGTGGGAGGCAGGAAGCAACTTGTGGAAGCGAAAGTGGGCTGTTTAAGGCTAGAGATGGTGGGGAGGGTTGGACGGCACTGAGTGGGAATCAAAACAGATTCTTCCCCATGAGGAGAAGTGACAGTTCAGTGAGCTCCTATACCTTGCAAAAAGAGACGGAAGATTCTCCCAAGGAGGGCAAGAGACCTACAGAGGTGTTTAGGGCTGGCCCGTGGTACACAGGAATGGGATTGAGTTGGGGCAGTGGGACATATCTCTTAGCCACCGTCACTGCCGCAGAGGCCCAAGCTGTGGAGCCACAGCTGTCTTCTTGGCCCCCTCCCTGCCCTGAAGAAGAGATTCCTCAGTTGGGTCGTAACGGGTGGCATTCCAAGGAGGTAACCTGTACCTCTGCTGGCTGCTGGGCTCTGGTACTTCGGCTGGAGATAAGGGGGATGGGCGGTGCCCATGCACATTGCAGGGGAAGGACAGAGTTCGCTCAGAAATGGGAGAGCATGGATGTGTCAAAACCACCATTCCATCTCTCTGCAGAATTTCCAAGAAGGTAGGTGCAAACTCAGTGATATAGTTGAAAGAAATCACCAGAACGCGCGGCAGTCCGAGAGGAATTCCAATTTATTAAATGGAGGAGCGAGCTTATATAGGGGGAGGATCCGGTTGGGGACGGCTAGTGTTCGTGTAGGGTGTTGATTGGATTGTGGTAGGGGGGCTAGTGTTGATAGGTCTCTTGGACCGTCACTAAGATGGAGGGGGCTTTTGGCGCCGGCGGGCTTTTTTCGCGCCAGTGGGGTTGCTAAGCATCCTGGGATAGGGGATTTCGTCAGCTTCACTTCAGGTAAATGGAAAGTTACAGGGTTTGAGGGGGTGAAAAGTTAAGGGTCATTATGTTCCAACATTCCCCCCTCTTTGTTTTTGGGGAAAGGGGGCGATGACCGTCTCAAGCTACTTCCTGCTGAAAGGGGGCGTAGTTTTAGGGCTGTTTGGGGAGGGGAGGGGAGTTGCTGCGGAGGGGAAAGTTGGAACAAAAGACCTGTATATAGTCCCATGTTAGGCGGGAGAAGAGGATAATTTCTGTTGGTGTGAAGTCCTGGAGGGTTCCCTGCAGCCAGAAATCGTTGATCTGTTCACGAAAATCTTCCCAGGAATCCTCGGGGTGGAGGGCCCACAGGTCAGAGTCGAGAGCCTCCAGGAACTGTACCCAGGTAGCCATCAGCATTCAGTGATTTGTTCTTTAAAAGAAACGGGATCCTGAGCCAAAGGACGGTAGTTATAATTCCTGAGGAGAAGCTGATTAAAGGTTTGGTTAGAAATTCTTCCAACCTGTGTCTGAAGAAATTTAATTAAGCAGGGAAGGAAGAGACAGCCGAGAAGGATTATAGTGAGTGGCCCTAGAATGGGCCAGAGCCAGGTGAGGAGGGGGTTTTGTAAAAGAGATGTCCAGGTGGCGGGTTGGGCATTAGTTTTATAGAATGAAGTGGCTAGGTCCTCAAGTTTTTTTATGTTGGTTTCAATAATACCTGATTCATTAACATAGTAGCAGCATTCCTCTTTTAAGAATAAGCAAGTTCCACCCTTTTCTGCAGTTAGTAAGTCCAGAGCCCTCCTGTTTTGCAAGGCAACCTTTGCGAGTGATGTTATTTGTCGTTGGAGAGAGCCTAAGGACTCAGCAGTAGATGTAAGAGCACCCTCGAGTTTAGAATTAAGATCGTGTACGGCCCATAGAGTGTGTCCGAGGCTCCCGCCTCCCAATCCAATTCCTGCCACCGATGTTGTAAGAGAGATTCCAATCAAGACTGGAAGGCCGCTCTCTTATGTCTAGAGGGCAGGTTGAGGAGGAAGAGTAGTTCAGAGTTAGAATAGAGGGTGAGCTGGGGAACAATGGTGACGGGGAGGCAGGGAGTAGTAACGTTGGGAAAGATGACAGTGTAGAGAGTGCCGTTGCACCAGAAAAAAGAACCCAGGGATGCTGCGGTGGGATTAGAAATGGTGATGTTATAGTCGCAGTGGAAAGGCGATGATAGAGAGGGGGCAGAGTTTCCTAGGAGGCACAGTCTGGGGATAAGGGTGTGATTGGACTGGTCCTCGGGTTCCCATAAGGGAACATTAGGGAGATGGGGGGGGAGTGTATGTTTCGAGGTTTTAGAAGGAAATGAAGTTAAGTTTAGAGGGACAGCGGCCAAGAGTGGTCGTCTGAGAGATGCACAAAGAAAACAATTTTTGGGAGATATGGAAGGGAGAGTGTGATTAAGAGAGATAAGCGTTTTGGAGAGGATTTGTAGCCAGGTGTAGGTGTTTAAGGTAGTTGACTTGTCGAAGTCAGTGGACCCTAGGGCTGAAATGAGTTGAGTCTCTTGATGTTTGATGTCAGTAGATACCAGAGAAACCGAGTGGTTAATGGGAATGTATTGGCGGGTGATAGTAAGGCGTCCAAGGGCGTGAAGCATAGCCATTACAATAAAAGGCACCAGGAACTACCCCGCCCATCTAGAGTCCCAAGAATCTTGGATGTGGAGTTTGAAGGAGCCACCTGAGACCTGTAAAATACTGCCACCTACCTTGGCCTGTTGGAGATATGGGTCATGGATTTTACAGGCCCAGTAAGGACATCCACCATAAGTTTCCGGCCATCGTTTGCAATAATCCTGTCTTTGGTCAAATAAAAAGCAGACATAGGGACGGGTGGCATGGGAGATAAGCTTACTGTCTGTCAGGGGTATAGTGACTGGCCCGGAACATCCCGCGAGGGGGCAGTCAGCAGTGGCAGTAAGGCGAGTGAGTTGGATTTGTTTTTCAGTGTAAGTTTCCTGAACCTTGAACCTCCAGACAAACTGACTGGAGGAGAGCCCAGGGTAGGGAGAGAGACTAAAAAGAAAAAATAAGAAATAGGGTCATAGTTTACTCTGGGATAGGCGACAGGCTTCCGGCGCAGTGATTTTGAGTTTAAGGGGTTGGACGGGTGGGGGGAGCTGGCGTAGGTATCGCAGTGGCTGGTGTTTTCCGCCGTCTGACTGGAGGAGAGGTTTTTTGGTGTATGCCTTCAACCTGGAAATGTGAATCCAAGGAGTTAGATTTTTGTCTGGAAGGAGTAATTTGGCCGCTGTTGGAGTGGTTAGGACAACTGGGTAAGGACCCTCCCATTTTGGTTGGAGGTCCCTCTTTCCGTCAGGAGGGGTGTAGAGGACCTGATCGCCAGGTTGTAAGGGGGTTAGTATTTCTGACTTACGGGTGCAGGCAATAGCCAGTCCTGATATTTCCATATTTCACCTCTTATGTATGACAGGAGGGGAATGGTGAGGGAGGAAGGAATGACAGAGTTGGAGGGAACTATGCCAGGGGGTAAAGGGCTACGCCCATACATAATTTCAAAGGGAGAAAGGTTGGTAGGTTTTTTTTTTTTTTTTTGGAAAGAGCCTAATCTTTAGAAGAGCCAGTGGTAGTAACTGAGTCCAGTCGAGATGTAATTCAAGCGTTAATTTGGTAAGGAGTTCCTTTAGGGTCCTATTAGATCTTTCAACTTTTCCTGATGCCTGGGGTCTATATGGGCAGTGAAGATGCCAGGGGAGAGAGAGAGACGAGGCAAGATTTTGAGTGATCTGAGCAGTGAATTCGGGACCGTTGTCAGATTGAAGGGAAGAAGGCATCCCAAACCGAGGTATTATATTAGTCAGCAGGTGTTTGGCGACCGTGGACGCCTGTTTATTGGTGCATGGGAACGCCTCGACCCATCCTGAGAAGGTGTCCACAAAGACTAACAGATATCTGAGGCGCTTTACCGGAGGCATATGAGTGAAGTCAATCTGCCAATCAGTGGCAGGGGTGGTGCCCCGCGCCTGGTGTGTTGGGTATGGTGAGGGTAGGGTATGAGGGAGGATTATTGGATTCTTGAGAGTCAGATAAAGTCAGGGCCAGGATGAAGGAACTGGAGGGATCTGAGGAGGGAATTGAGATGGAAGCTCCAAGCTTAGAAAGTATATCTCTTCCTAGCAGAGGAACTGGGCATTGTGGGATTACTAAAAAGGAGTGTGAAAAGGAGTGAGGAGCGTTTTGTAATTGGCAAAATAGGAGGGGGGGTTCTATGAGGGAGTATGCGTGTTCCCCCTACCCCGACAATAGGGGTTGAACTGGGTGTGGTAGGGCCTCGGAACTCCCTCAAGAGTGAAAAGGTGGCTCCAGTGTCCACTAAAAATGAGATAGGCTGACCATCTACCACCAGACTAACCCTGGGCTCTGCTTTAGTGATAGTAAGAGTCGGGACAGGCCCAGGGCCCCATCAGTCATCGGCCAAGGCGATCACAGGAGGGGATTGTAGAGAGTGAAGATTCGTTGTTCCATCTCCCCTTCGGGTGGTGGGACAATCGGATCCCCAATGTCCCATCTGTTTGCATTTAGGACACGGCCGGGTGGGGGCCAGGGTTGTGGACACGCACGCGACCAGTGGCCCTCCTTGCCGCATTTAAAGCACGCTCCGGGAGGGGTCTTTGTGGTAGGGTTGGCCTTTGTCTGTTTGGACACTAGTTGAGCCACCATCTGAAAGTCAGCCTGGCGTGCCTTATTACGGAGTTTTTCTTTTTCCTCCTCGCGGCCGTGAAAGACCTTAAAGGCAGTGGAAAGGATTTCGCTCTGAGGGGTTGCCGGGCCATGCTCTAGTTTTTTTAATTTTTGTTTTTATGTCGGGGTAGGATTGGGCTAGAAAGAGGGTCATTAAGATATGTTTTCCTTCGTCCATGTCTGGATCTAAGCTGGTGTACTGTCGGACGGCTTGTGTTAATCTGTCCAGAAAATCAGAGGGAGGCATGTGTTTGGGCAGCATCCCATACCCTATGGCGTTCCTGATAGGAGAGTATTAGCCAGGAGCATAAAAATGTCCTGATAAGTAAGGCTGTATGTTTGGAGCACCCATTGGAATTCTTTAATATAGGTGGTGGGGTCGGAGCTAAAGGAGCCTAGCTTTTTTTCAATTTGGGAGAGATCAGAAAGAGAAAAGGGCACATGGACACGGACTACCCCTTCTGCCCCTGCCACTTCTCGAAGTGGGGCCATTAAGGTGGGAGGATTGGAAGGGGTAGAAAGGGAGGGGGCCGGATGTGGGGGAGGGCCACGGGATCGTGTGTGTGGCAGGCTGAATGGAGGAGCGGAAGAGATATGAATTGGGGGAGGTGTGTTAGAGGCAGGTAGTGGTAGGGGTACAGCCGGATTTTGGGGTGGAGATCGATACGGAGGAGGCTCATCTGCAGGATCGAAGGTTTCGTTGGTAGCAGGCGGGGAGGAGGAGGAGGGAGGGGTGGGCGGAGATGGCTTTGGAGTGACGGCCAAGAGGAGTTGGGAGGGAGAGCATGAGGAGCAGAGAGCAGGGTGTTGAGATAGGAGACGGAAAGCTTGAACGTAGGGGATTTCTGTCCATTTGCCCAGGCGCTGGCAGTAATTGAAAAGATCATGGATGAGGTTAGAGTCAAGAGACCCCTCGGAAGGCCAAATGGACTGATTATCTAAGGGGTATTGCGGCCAATTTTGAGTACAGAATCTGGTGAGGAGTTTAGGTTTGATGTCTCCCTTTAAAGAGAGTGTGGAAAGGTTTCGTAAAAGACATTGGAGAGGAGAGTCTGCGGCGGGGGAGGAAGAGGAGGCTCCCATAATGTTGGAGATACGAGGCAGGAAAAGAAGTCTCCGAACGGCGGGAGAACCTCCGCACAAATATATAGGGCGTCCCCTATACAATGTGGGGGTTCCGGAGGGTTCAGTAGAACCGGTTAGGAGACCTCCCAGAGGTCGTCACCCGTGGGAGGTTCCTAAATTGAGTCCAGGACTCAGGATTCGGAGAGTGCCGGTACCGGGCTTTAGGAGGAAGGCAAGGAACATGGAGGAAAAGTATAGGAGAAGAAGGGAGCCAGCCCCTTTCTACCCCGCGCAGGTGTTGTCCCTATAAATTGGTGTAGGGTAGGACGAGGGTCCACCGTAGTCTTGAAGACCGTGGTGGGGTGTATTCCCTCTCTCCTCGGTAACGACAGGAGGCCACCGGATGGTCACGGCTAGTTCTCCTGCTGTAGTCACCGGGGAGTGTCCGTCCCTAGAGGGGTTACTCACGGAATAGCCGGTTGGTCGGTGGTGACTGTGACGAGCCAGAGCCGGGTCAAATGGGCAGGGGAATTCCGGACTGGGTCGTTCTAGGTGGCGAACGGGAGACAAGGGGCCTAATGAAGGCACTCCTTGTCCCGGGTTTCGGCACCAATGAAAGAAATCACCAGAACGCGCGGCAGTCCGAGAGGAATTCCAATTTATTAAATGGAGGAGCGAGCTTATATAGGGGGAGGATCCGGTTGGGGACGGCTAGTGTTCGTGTAGGGTGTTGATTGGATTGTGGTAGGGGGGCTAGTGTTGATAGGTCTCTTGGACCGTCACTAAGATGGAGGGGGCTTTTGGCGCCGGCGGGCTTTTTTCGCGCCAGTGGGGTTGCTAAGCATCCTGGGATAGGGGATTTCGTCAGCTTCACTTCAGGTAAATGGAAAGTTACAGGGTTTGAGGGGGTGAAAAGTTAAGGGTCATTATGTTCCAACAATAGTAATGGGTCCCTTGCAAGCGGGATGACAGACTTCCCTCCCGACGGCCACTTGTAGTCATACAGGAGTCCTGATTTAGAGACATGAATATAGAATTTGTTATTTGGGAGTGCGTGAATAGAAAGCCTCATCAATTCGTCTTCAGAAATGCCTTCGTAAACGTTGCACTTAGCCGGGAAAAGACGAGTGGAAGATCTTTGGTCACCAGCTCAGGGGGGAAGTGGGATGAAGAAGGATTTCCATGTTTGCCTTGGACCCCTGAAATCAGTGTCTGCTCTTCAGCAGAAGTCTGTCTTTTTCTGTGCTCCCCCTACTTTCTTTCTCCTAAACTTCGTTCCACGAGACTGTGAAAATCATAATGCATACATACTTCCTCTGCAGGAAAAACAAGACAAAACACAGAAACAAATAAACAACACACCACAGAGACAATGCCCAGTCATACGGTCAGTCATACTGCTGCCAAGCAGGGCACAGCTCCAGATCCTTTCTGCTGTGGGCCGCACACTTGCAGAATATAAGGGGAGGGGTCAGAGAAGTTGGCATCGTGAAATGGAAATGGAAGCGGTTGCTTCCAGAATTATGACCAGGGAAGCCCGAGTTTGCAAAATAATTCCAATAATAAACGACTGAAAAAGAAAAAGGCTAAAGCAAAAATTTTCACAGGGGGGAAAATGCAGAGGCTTAAAAATGAAATAGGATTGTAGGAGACTAAGACAATTTTTTAAAAAAAATCCAACAATCCCGCTCTCCCCAGGAAGTGGATCTCTCTTCCTTTCCGGCAGCTGGCCCTTCCATGCAGCGATCTCTGGATAGGAGAAGGTGGGTGCTTGCTGTTGTTGTTTGCTGTGGTCGTTGTTTGGAAAAGTTTTCATAAAGCTGGTGGGAGGGAAACCAGTAGGGTCCACCAGAACTGAGGCTTCTTAAGTGAGGTTTTGAGAACATGACTGAGAAACAGGACACCTGGGGACTTAATTACCAGGCCCATGAGTGAATGCATGACCTCTTTGGCCTCTGGAAGACTGATTGGAGGCCAGGAGCTCACGAGATGAGCTATGTGACAGTGGGAAAACATCTCCCATCAGCTTGACAAGAAAATGTCTGTTACTTGACAGATAAAGAGGATCAAGACAAAGGGAATTGTTTTAGCTTCCTCTACATAGTACCCATTGAGATGACTGACCCTGACAGGCGACCAGGACCTCTCATGGTTTGATTTTGACCTTAGAGCTGGTCTTTGTTTAGTCACTTATCTTGCAAAATGAGGTTAAAAACCTTGACCACCCACTTAGAGGACATGTGAATGAACCCATCAGCCCCTCCAGAGGATTTGAAAGATTCAGGTTGCTGGAGCCTAAACCTTTTCTCAACACTCTGGGTGTTGCTATGCAATTGCTCACTGGTGCCAATGGGAAGGAACATCTTGTCTTCCATGATAGGATCATTCTTTGCTGCATCCTCCTCAAATAGCACCTGCAACCAGCTGACTTACATCTTAACATTCACGGCAAACAGGTTGCCATCTTAGCTGGGATGACATTGTTCTCAGATACTGCCTTCTTGTGCAAGCTTGGGAAATACACACACACACACACTGAGAGATCAAAACAAAATAGAGCTCTCATTGTACAAATCCTACTAGTAGCATGAAACCAGCCTTATAAGTCAAAGATACAATGAGCAAAACCAAGTATTTGAATGTGACTGAAGGTTTCTCCTAGATAATATTGCTGTTATTGCAGTAAAAAAAAAAAAAATCGAGAATCTTGCAGTGTGTAGTCTCCTCTTTTGAGGTTTCAGAACCTCCTGGTTACAAATCTATGCCAAGAATGAGGGTAGAGACTGAGAAAGGAGCCTCATGTTTTCTTTCTGAATAGCTACCAGGATAATATAGTCTTTGAACCAAACCTATTTCCTTCCTTTCAGAAATGTTTCGATTTCCAGGAAATGAACCATTGTCACCCACCTGGTGGCAGCAATTGTAAGTAAGGATGTGTGAATTGGTTTTTTAGCAATGCTATAACTCTTGGAGTGTGTGGGGTGTGGACGGGCTTACATGAAGTAAGCTATATTCCTTTCTCTTCCCTTAGCTGTGGTTGAAGAAAGTTTGTATTTTTATTCATTGAGTTTTGACTAGCTATGAAAATATAATCACACCATACAGGTGACTGATGAAAATCTGAGAAGAAATACATTTTTGCAGCTTTTAGTTCTTGGGTAGACAGGGGATCTGTGTATCACTCTTAATGACTACACAGCAATTATATTACACACCAAACCAGAACTGTTTCTTGGTAATTTTTGCACACATTTTCTTGTCAAGTAGCAAGCATTTGTTTATATGATATCTGATAATTCTTATCTGAATACATTACCTTAACTATATCCGAGCTTCTCAAAGGTAGATACTGTCATTTCCTCCTACTGCCTAGTACAATTCTACCCTCCTTATTTTTGCTCAATAAATACTTGCTGAAGCTTAAGACCTATCAATTGCATTTCCAGCAATGACAGAGACAGCTGTTGTGAATAATAAAATTACATGTACATTGATTTCAGAGTGAGAAGTAAATGCTTATTTAAATAGCCTGGAATATATAACCCTTAAGGAAATGCAGTCAATCTTTTCATTTTTAGAATGTATGTTGGACCCATAATTAAGAAGCAAAGTACTAACAATTAAAAAAAAATGGTTTGGAAAGTGTCTTTATCCCCTGCAGTCCTGACAGCAGCAGACTAATGATGATGTTGGTTTCAGGGGTAATAAATTTTTTCCTAAATGAATAGACTACCTGCAGTGACTATAAACAACTTTGAGATTGTAGATTCGAATGTTCAACTTGTTAAAGGTCAGGATGAAATTACTTTTATTCCTCTTGGGTCTTTCCCCTCCTCCTTGCCAGGTTTTTATGATACCATCTGATCTATTTGGTATATTTTGAGAGCTCCTGAACATTTGCTACAAGGTGTTCTAGAAAAGATAATGAGATATTTAGTCAGTGGTCTTTCACTTCTGGGAGTACAATTCTTAGTGTTTATTAAAATCTCCAACTAGGGCTTCTACAGATCTGTAGCCTAAAAGGAAAGGCTGACCCATTATCCCAAGTTCTTTCAAGGAAAGGGGAAAACTCTGTAGAGGCCAGATAACCATTTAGGGACATTAAAATAAGAATTATATAATTCCTTCTGTTTATATGGCAACTTACAGTTTGCAGGAAGCTTTTGTATGTATTACTCATTCTTTTATTTCTCTTAAGAGGGCAGCAGGGTGGGGGAGAGCAAAAATAAAATTTGCACCTAAATAAGATATAACGGTTTATCAATTTATCAATTGTGGATTTTTAAAAATATTCAACATATGGCTTTCTGTGATACATAGGGTCCTCAGTTGTCTGATGACAATCTTTAAGCTGACATTGTACCAGCTTTGATTTTTTTCCCCCAAAGCAGTGACTGCTGTTCCCTCTTTGATGCTCCCAGAAGAGACCATCATAGAACAGGAGCCTGAGAAAGAAGGAAAAGAAGTGTAAGACCCTGAACCAATAACTCCAAAAGAAGACTTTTTGGGGAAAGAAATAAATAGAAATTCTGCTAATGACAGGGTGCCTAACTTTTCCAAAGCCCACAGACTATAATTCCCTCAGTGGAAAAAAAAAGGTAGTAAAAAAGAAAGCATCTATTTCTAAAGGGAGACATTCACCCTCAGCAAAGCAAATAAACCTTATTCTCAAAATAGAAAAACAAATTTATGAATTTTAAAAAGAGAGAAAGAAACCCCAGATAATGGAGCTTATCTCTCCTCTGAAAATTATTTTAAGAAAAAAATTCTAGAGGGAAGCTCCTCACTCTCACTAAAGCCCATGAAACTTATGTTCTCCAGAGGAAAATTAAAAGTGAAAAGAGAAATCATGTTAAGGTGAATAGTATTTCTAACATTAAAAAAAAAATCATGAAATTTACAAATTTTATTTGCACCTCACAACCCAGGCCCAAACCCTCACAAAATTTATGGAGGCAAAAACAAATCTTCTAAATTGGAGGTCCACCAATCTCACCAAAGGTCTCTAATGTTATTTCTTCCAATTATGTGAAATTTCCAAAATATACAAATCCTTAAAGACAAAGTAAATTAGGAGCTCGGGGGAAGTGGAGAAAAGAAATGTGAGTGATAGCTAAAGGTTTACAGGGCTTCTTTTGGGAGTGCTAAAAAAATATTTTGAAATTATGTAGTGGTGATGGTTGTACAACTTTGTGAATATACTAAAAACCACTGATGTGTACACTTTAAAATGGTGACTTTAATGGTGTGGGAGTTATACCTTAATTTTAAAAACAAATAAGTAAAATATAGATCATTCTTCCACCTTCAAGATAATAAACCCAGTACCTTCCACAAATAAATAAATGCACAAATAAATAAAATGGATTTTTTTTTTACAAAAAAGGAAATCAAAGATCTTTTTAAGGGCAGGGCCTCCAGCCTCACCAAAATAATCTTTATTCACATAAACACCCTTTTATTTCTTTTGAGAAGTACAAACAAAAAATGAAATCTTTTCAAGGGCAGATTCTTTCAAAATCATCACAGTTAATGCAATTTACTAATCCTTCTACCTCCAGATACACGCAAATATTTTAATTTAACAAAAAGAAATATGACCCTTGATTTTATCAAATATCCTTAATTTTTAACTTTCAGAAAAGAAGAAAAAAGAAACAATAGAAATAACTCACTCCCAAGGGGAGATATCCTGTTCTCATCAAATCACATTAATCTTATTCTCAAAATACAATATTTTTAAGATTTAAAAATATTAACAATGGAAAGGCATGTATGTCAGTTGAGGGGATAATATCAAGGAAATGAAAACAAATTCTTTTAAAGAGGAGAAATGCTCCAGCCTCACAAAGACCCAAGAACTTTTTTTGTTGTCAAAATACAACAAAAACATGCAAAATTTTAAAGAATAAAGTAGAAGAGGAAATCCTTCTAATGGGAGTTAGAAAGATTCATTAAACCCAAAAGCTTCATTCTTAATACAGAAAATTTTTAAATTGGAAGGATAAATAGAAAAGGTAGGAGAGATTAAAAAAAAAAAAACACAAAGCCAGGAAAGTCTTCTTGAGGAAAGATGTCCCTAGCCTCAACAAAGCCCCTGCTTTTTTTCTCAAAACAAATGAATACATTTAGAATGGGGAGGAGGCAAAGGAAGAAAGTGAATAGGCTATTTTAAAAGAGAAGCCTCCTTTTTAGGGAACGAGTTTCCTCCAAACTCACCAAAGTCCCTGAACATTTTTCTCTGAAGGAGAGAGAGAAAGAGAGAGGGAAGGGAAGGGAAGGAAAAGGAAGGGAATGGAAGGGGAGGGGAGGGGAGGGGGAGGGGAAGAAGAATGAAGAAGAAAGAAGAGGAGGATGAGGAGGAGGGAAGGGAGGGTAAAAGGAAGGATGGGAGAGAGGGAAAGGGAGGGAGAAAAAATAAAATAAGGGATAATTTGTAAAAGAAATAAAGGAACAAATTCTCCTAAGGAAAGTGCACCAATGCCCTATAGAAGATAATTAATATTATTTTTGATCAAAATACTCTACTCCTGCCCCTCCCCAAAAGAGAAAAAAATCCAGAAAATCTCTTTCCTCAGCTTCTCCAAGGGATGCCAAACCCAGGGACATTATTTATTCTCCAGCTTTCAGTATTTCTTTTTATTTAATAAAATGAAAAAGAAATTCTTTCAAGAAGAGATGCTCCCAATCTTATTTTTCCAAATAAATTATTCATTTTTTAAAAAGGAAAGAAGTAAAAATCCTCCTGAGAAGGGTTTCCCAGCTTCATTAAAACAAGTGTCCCTTATAGCTCCTCTCCACAAAACCTAGTCTTTCAAAAATAGAAATTCTCCAAACCTAAAGAGAGGTGCTCCCTCAACCCTACCAAAAGCAGGAAATCTTTTTCTTCAGAGGTTTATTTTTTAAGAAAAATGTTTCTATCATATGAAGAGATAGCTTCAACTTCACTAAAATCAATAGACCTTATTCTTCCCCGTACCTAAAGTAGGAAAGAAAAAGAATTTTAAGAAGAGAAATCTTCCTGTTTGAGGGCAAGTTGGTCATAATCTCACCAAGAATCATTGAACTTTTTATTTCCTCTAAACAGATTTTTTTTAAGGAAAGCGTTAAAAAAAAAAAAAATGTCTTTTAAGAAAAAGTGCCCTCCACCTACCCCACTCTAAGGATATGGAAGTATTATACAAAGAAAAAGTAAAATCATTCTAGAACAGTGCCAGGGAACTTTAAATTCATCACCTGAGGCTGAAAGCTATTAAAGTTTAGCCCCAAGCTGGCTTTCTTCTATTCCCCAGACCACCTCTGGTTACCTTCCCCATCAGTCTGTGCATTCAAGTAAGGCAAATCCTGTTCATAGAAAACAAAATTATGAAGGCTAACCATCTGGGGAAAAAATTATATCTCTTTTCCAAACCAAACATAAATAATTTGGGTACTAACTGCATCATTGTTTCTCTATAATACAATAGAAACTCAATAGTTGATAAATGCTAAACAGTTAGACTCTTACTATTAACTTCCAAATTAGACACACATCCCTAGCAGACAAGAACCCTTAGCCTATTCAATAATGGGATTCTTATAGTGGTTGTCTAATTATTTACTCAATTAAATATTTGTCTTGTAGAGTGATAAAGGTCTCAATTTTTATAAATACATAAAATTTGAAAGTCAGATTTATAAGCAGAGAATATGACTCAATGTTTTCCAATCTTTAAAATGTATTTACCTATCTAAAAATTAAATTGAGTACCTATTGTATGTCCTATATACTTAGCACTGAGGATTCCATAATAGACAAAGTCACATAGATGAGACTTCCTTTAAGCAACACTGGTAAATGAGAAACCCTAATTACCAAAATAGATATCCAGGGGGTGATTATTTGTTTTATCAGACATTTTGCTGAGACATTCACTTAAATAAATGATTCTCGCAGCCTACCTCTTCTTATAGAAAAATTCAGTATACAAAATAAATGAATATATGCTAACTTCAGAGGATGTAGAAAATCTAAAAAGCTTTTAAAAGTAAATAAAAGTTATGTAGCATCTCACCATTCAGGAGATAATTGCTGTTAATATTTTGATATATTTTTCCACTTACTTTCTCTGAATATATGCCTATATATGCTCAATATAGATATTATTGTTCCTTTCTCATGCACTAATCTTACTCTGCTTGACTGTTAAGACTAATTAAAATGATAATTTTGGCATTCCCATGATCTCCTTTGCTTAAATTTACTCAGCCCATTGACAAGATCTGCAGGACATTTTTTTTTTTTAGTTTCATTTTGGTTTCACATAAAATCAAAGCACCCATTTAGTGGCCCTCTTCCTAGTTTTCCTAGTATATTGATTCTCACTAGTGAGTTCTCTATCTAGAAATTACTGGGAAAGCCTTACTTTGCCTTGTCATCATCCTTTATCAGCACTAAACTTTTTTTAAAAATTCCTTCATCTTTTCTTCTATTGACAGAAAACAAAGATAGACATTCCCAGGCAGCTTGCTTTTATTTTTGGTGGTGGAGGGGTATATCCAGTGTAGTATGGCATCACTGTGAAGTACATGTGAACATATCTTCTGATTAATTCAATAAGTGTTCAATAATTAAGCAAATGGTATTTTAAATGCTTTAAAATATGATACATGCTTGGAGGAATGTTACATGAATATTTTAGAGTGTTTTTGTGATGTTTGAGGAAATTGGAGTTTTTAAGATGGAATGGGAATTCATTATTACTTTTCCAGTTTAGAAAAATGGAATAAAGTTTCCCACTATCGAAAGTTGACTATTCAGCAAGTTTTCAGGTATGAATTAGATTCAGTTATGAGGGACTGACTGATGATAAATTCGCTTTTATATAAGAAATTTAGGTGAAAATATAAAAAAGTTGTTTGAGATAAATGAAAATGATATGTCCTCCTTAAACCTAGAGAAAACAGGAATAAATTAAACAATGCCAGTGAAAGATATCAGGTAGAAGCAAGGTCATGCTTGAATCATACAGGTGAGGCCAGAGCCTACAGATAGCAGTGAGGCCTTAGTATATGGAATTAGAAAAATAAAAAAATCATAAAGTACAGATTGAAATGTTGTGGAGAATAAAGTAAATTGGGAAAGTCCTATTGAAACTCTGAAGACAACTGACAAAATTGTGTATATCATTTGACTGATGAGGTCTAACCATTAGAGGGCTGTTAATTAGTAAAATAACATGGCTGAAGCGGAAGGTTAGCTGATGGGGCATATAATTAAAAACTAACTTTCAATTTCTTTCTGATGTACCTTCCCAATTGTTTAAGCTAACAGGAAAGTGAATTTGCACTCCCTGTTTATTACTGGCTTCTTACAAGGATGCTGGTGATGTAGGAACACATTGAATAGCAAAAAGAAGCAAGTCAGAGTTTAAAATTTGGGCCAAAATATTCCAAATATTAGATAATAGAAACTCTCCTGGAAAACATTTTCATTCTAGGGAGTTACTTCTTTCCTCCCACCTCAGGAATGTGTTACAGCTATCTCATTAAGTAGTTGTCATAAAGTGTACTGTTTTCGTTTGTAGAAACATTTTTATTATTGGGGATTGTGTTCCTGACTAAGGACACGACACCAAATAAATTATAGATATAACTAAAAATATGCAGTAAAAGCTAATATATAACTGTAAGCCTCTGTAATAATTTAAAACAGCAAAATTATTCCAAGTCCTATAAAATGATCATAAATGTACCATAAGCATTGATTTTATAAGGTGCCCCAGAGTACTATAAAGTGGACATGCAGCACATAAAATAAATAATTCTACATAAATTTAATATATTATTTACTTAGAGTTTGCATTCTGCTTGAATCAAGAAAAAATATGAAGTATCCTGCTAAATTAAATTTATATAAAACAGGACAATTAAGCACAAATAAGAGCAGGAAAAATATAATTCAGAACAGTGGTGAATGAGACTTTAAACTAATATATGCTACTTATAATAAAGCCTAATTACACATTTAGTAAGCAGTCCTTTTTTTTGCTGCTGCTTTTGGTAGTTGAAGAACTTTGGAGATGAAGGTTTAAAACAAAATATGTAGGATATATGCATAGGCAGGCATACATCATTAGTACACACTGGTACATTCACTCCCAGTAACATATACTGCAGTAACATATATACCCAAGTACATATACTGCAATAGCTGAACAGCCTAGGTACACACACACACACACACACACACACACACACACACACACACACACACGGAGGGAGGGAGGGAGGGAGAGAGAGAGAGAGAGAGAGAGAGAGAGAGAGAGAGAGAGAGAGAGAGAGAGAAGGAGAGAGAGAGAGATAAATAGTTATTTAGCTTGACATTAAGGCATATAAAGGAAGAGGTTCTGGCTACTCACTCTGGTGCTAACCTCTTGTCCAGCTCTCTTATTTAATCTGTTGTTAGCCTTTCTCACTCCTACAGGCAGTGAGTTCCCAAAAGTTTGCATGCTCTTACATGAGTTCAATTCAACAGACCTTTCTAAGGGCTTACTAGTGACAGATAATTGCTAAGTAGATAGAAGAAGCCACTCAGTCTTGGAAGGTTGTTCAAGGAGTTGAGATCTGACCTGTGTCTGAAGATTAAGCAGGACTCTGATAAGAAAACATGGGAAAAGAGACAGGAAGCAAAGGGAATATTTTAATCATAGACATGAAAGGGCGGGCTGAGAATCTCACACAGACTGGAAATGGTTGGAACTTTTAGTGCATCAGTAAAAATGTTTGGAGATGTTAGGTAGGAGCTAAATTACAGTAGGCTTTGAATGCCAGGTGAAGAAATATGTGTTCTATTTAATATGCATTGAAGAATCATGGAAGGTTTTTAATTGAGCTTTGCATGAATAGGTTTAGTTTTAAGAAAACTCCTTTGATATACAATGGGTTAGTCAGGAAGACTCTAGGGATAGTGGCATCAGAATAGGCAAGAGATACTGAGGACCTAAGGGCAATCAGTATGGGAAGAAGTATATAGAAGAGATACTGATAGGATATCTTTTGAAACTGATTGGCTTCCGATGATGGGAGAGAGAAAAGAGTGGAAGGCAACTCTGAACTTTCTAGCCTGGAGTTGTTAAAATTATACAAAAGATGGAAGCAAAAGCTGGTGTACTTAGGTAGCAGCTAGAGGAAGATTATGACTTCAGTTCTGGATAATCTGAGTTCAACACATTGGTGAGGCCTAAGGTCAAGACAGTGAATAGAAAAAGGTGAAAATTTAAGGTTAAAAAGACCAATGTGTGTATGTTCTGCCATAAGAAGTAGGCAAGGTGGAAAAAGTCTGTTACTCCCTCCCCACCACCTCCACCCCCAGTTTGAAAGCACTAAAATGAAATCAATAGAATTAGATAATGGAAGAAAGATAAGTGTGGACAAATATTGTTTGGAGAAATAGGCAGAGAAAAAATATTGATTTAGAAGTTGAAGTATTGGAAGAAAAGGAAGCAAGAAGATAATGTGTAATTTTTAAAGGAACATTTTTTTTTTTAAGTATTGATCCTGAGTAATTTTTTCAATGACTTTTTTATCCTCTCCTTTGGCCATTTTTTCTTTGTTGGTGAAAATCTTCTAGTCTTAGAAGGAGAGGGAATATAGTTAATGTGTTGTGCTCAGGTAAAATGCAACTGGCTTTTCTTTCATTTCCCAAGTCTTTAATTGTAAGTCTAGGAATATATTATGTTTAGGAAGACCAGTTTGAAAGGTTATTAAGTTATCTAGTTATCAATAGAAGAAGCATAAGACTGCGGGAGCCGCATCTAATGTAGCTGTCTGACAAGGTGACAGCATACAGTGTGGCACCTCTGCAAGGCTTAGGCTGCCCCAGATGGGTTCTTTGTGGCTCCCTCGGTGTGAGTGTGTTAGCATGTGTGTTATGTGTGGGATACTTAATGCAGCCTCATACGCAGATTGGTGATGGGGATGTGGGGGGTCTGGAGGAAGCAAACACATTAGAACCAGAAGAGGAGCCATGTCCTGGCTTATACGAAAATTTATCAAGAAAGCCTTATGCATTGCCTCTGAGAAGCAGGGTGGGAACATCAGAACATCTTAAAAAACTACTCAGAAGCCTGTAACAGTCAGTGTACCAAGAAGGACAACTTAAGACTTATGAAAATAGGTGATGGGAAATTGTTTTGACATAGTCTGTTACCCTTCACAGGAGTGTATTCGGGGGATAGTAAAGAGTGGGTAGTGGTAGGAGAAAAGAAAGTAGATGCATCTGGCTTAAATCCCTGGGAACAATTAATTAGGCAGAGACCTCCATGCATAGAAGTAGGACTTAGAGTTTTACATAAACAGCTTTGTGCTTTTTATAGGTATTATATAAGAATCCTAGAAATAAGTGTTGTCATCTAAACAAATATTGTAGTTGGTAAGATTAGTAATTGATAGAAATATAAGATAGATATTATTAATAAATAGAACAGTAAAAATAGTTTAAGTACTGAGAAAAACAAGACTGCAGTGTGGGCCCCAACTTGGCAGGCAATATGGTCAGGAAACGACAGCTGATAGCCGCAACCTACAGTAAGAGATAGTATGAGGGAGTAGCCTAGTTGAATTCTGAGAAATCCAGGAGAAGGATGGGCTGATCGTGGATGATTGGTGAAACTGTAAATCTGTAATGATTTGATTAGAGGGGTCTGCTGAAGCAAAACAACTGCAGGCTTGAGTATAAAAATGCAGCTGTTTAGGCAATAAAGAGAGATTCTGTTACATGGTCCCTGAGTACTGTCCCTTCCTTCGTCGACTCCGCAGACACCCCTCAGGACCTGGACTCTGGAGCTGGGGCTGGCCCCCGGCATAAGACCATTTCTCTTGTGTTAAAATAAGAAAAATATATTGTTTTCTATATCAAACATTCTATTTTAAATCTCTTCACACATAGTAACTGCAATCCTAGATTTTTAGGCCCTGTTTCCAATTAAAAGACAGTTGCCTCCCCACCCCAGAAAACAATTTTGTCAATGTTTATTTTTTGTAGTTCAAGTGTAGCTGTCCCCAAGACTTCAGTTGATAATCCTTCTCTTCCCATTTTAGTCAGTGTTGCCTTCTCCCCAGCAACTTTGAACAGAGAACTGCACACACTGATTAGAGCACAATCTCAGAGCCAATAAAATGGTGGTTGAGAGATGGTTCTAGTGGAAATCCTATGTGCCATTGGTGGGAAAATGAACATATTTTGTCACCCCCAGCCTCCAATGTAACATGCTCATCCTATTCTTATTTCTGTTTTACTCCTCTCCTCTCCTCACCTTCCAGGCCTGTCAACTTAAGTTATAATACCACTGATCTCTTCTTTCCTCTCTCTTTCTCTCTCCTTTAATGCATTTGTACCTTTCTGATGTCCCCTTCTGAGTAGGTTATCAATTGTTGAGCAGCACAAAATCCAAAGGGTAACAGTCAGCCTTGCCAATGGGTGTTAGAATTTGAATACTGTAGTTAGTAGCCATTTAGGTGATAAGCAGTCTTAATCTCTTAAACATTAGTCTGGCTAGAGAGGGGCAGGGAGAAGTTGAAAATAAATGTAAATTTGGATGATGTTTCAACAGGGATATAAATAAATGAAGGTCCAAAACCATGAAAAGGGTAGCTATAGGTCTTGAGCTAAAGCATCTGAACAAGTTATGGGAAGTGGCCTCTGGGAAAGAAAGGTAACAGTAATAGCAAAACTCTGTCATTCTTAGTAAGATCCTTGTAAAATGCTTTTGTGCAGTAGTTACATGGCCAAGTTAAATTTTTTGTTATTGCTACTGGAGCCATCCAGGTCAGAGAAGGTTTTCCTTTGGGCCCAGCATGGTATTACCCTCATTTACCATGAGGATGTCTGCTAATAGCATACTTGATTAAGCCATACTTCTCTAACAGCAATGATGGCAGAGAGTTGTATTGCAAGATGGCAGGAAAGAGATGAGAAGGAGAAACTAGGCTCTGAAAAACAGACTACTAATTAAAATGATATCAACACAGAAAACATAAAATTTAGAGATGTAGTGAAAAGAGCCTTGTATTGTAAATCAAGAGGCCAGAACTAGTTTACCACATAGCAACCTTTGGCAAGTCTCTTACTTTACTTGAGTCACAGTGTTCTTATCTGGAAAAAAGCAAATAGTATTACCTACCTCACCTACTCTGCATGGTCGTCTTCAGAGTCAAGTGAGAATCTTTAAGATCTTTATAGCTGACAGAGTGCTATGTAAATTAAACAATTATTATTACCTTAATTACTTCAACATTTAATATTAAAAAAAACTGAACTAAATAGCTGTGATCCATACCAACTGTCTCCCCCCAATCCTGTGTCCTTCTGTCGATTGACATAGAATAGGTTATAACTTGCAATAAGAACAGTAATTTAAACCATTCTTTAAAAAAAAAAGACTCTGATGGGACTCAAACCCACAAATTTTGAATTTGTCATAGTACCAACTGCTGTTTGAAATTGTTTACTTGTCCTACTATAACATCAACTCAGCACCAGCAGGAATTTTGTCTTAAACCTTACTCTTTTTCTTTCACTGAAGGAATAACTGGTCTTCCATGTTCTATAAAACTCCGAGTGGTTTTAGCCTTGCCATTTATTAACCTACTAGAGAAATTACCTAAACTCTTCAAGCCTCAAATCTCACTGTACATTGATTTAACACAGTGGTGTTTCCCACCAACTGTTAGCAATTTTTATTATTGTTATTGTCATTGTTGTGGTATGCCCCAGCCGGCGGGGCAGGACAACACGGGTCGAAGAGGATCCTGTGGAGGATGGAGGGGGAGAGAGACAGGAGATACGAAGAAATGGAGGCAAGACAAAGTTCTGATCAAGCCTCAAAATTTTATTTTTCACAATTGCTTATATACGGGAAGAAAGGGAGGCAGGGCTGCTTACGTAGGGAGGTACTTGGCATGATCTCATTGGTCGCACCAATGGCGTGATGCAAGTGGGGGTGGGTAGGGGTTGTGCTTTGAGTTGGCGCGTGCGGGCTTTTCGCGGCGTGCCCGATTCACCAGGAAGTGGATCCTGAACAAGGATCGTACTTTGCCTTGGCTCCCAACAGTGGTAATAATAATAATAATAATAATAATATATGTATTATATATAATTAATATATTATTATTATTATTATTATTACTCCAGGAAGCTTGTCTCCCTGGTGACCTTGTTTTATCAACTGGCACAGCTTTGCAACTTTGTTACCAGGCCAGTAATTTTTCTGAAACCAATGGCCACAACACAGTATCTTCTTCGACAGACTCCTGTAGTCACAACTCTTCCCTCCTTTTTCCCTCCAGGCATGGTGGGCTGTCAAACTACCATGCCTCCTGCTTCCATCTGAGGCAGTTTTGCTCAGCTAGGGACGGACAGTCCTCTGCTCAGAGGTAGCAAGTCTATCCACAGCTTTAGAGGTTGAGTGGAAACTCCCTAACCCCACCCACAAGTAAATCTCACCCCTGGGGTGCCCTTACCTGAGACCTTGCTCCTGCTCTCACCTACCGCTGGTGGAGTAAAGCAAACAAGCATGTGCAAACACACACACACACGTGTGTGCACACACAAAAAAAACCATCAGTGAATTAATGAATTTCATTTTCCCTTAGACCACTATTGCTGCAAGAAGCAAGCAGAACCAATGGTTCTAATATCAGTTTTTGTCTACCAACCTCATGATTCTTGTTAACACCACTTCATAAGACTGAGAAAGAGTAAAAACAAAAACTCACACATCCCCCTCTTTATTGTCTAACCACTTCATCCTCAGAGGACCTGTTAGTAAACATATTCTTGGATTCTGTGTACACCTTCAGATGGCTGTCTGCATGAAGCCAGTTTGGCAATAAGACCATTTCTCCAACTCCCCAGTTACACACAGTTAGCTGATGTGGGCTCACTGCACCCACATTATTAGAGACATTTGATGCCATAACTGGAGACAGGTATTGTTGAAAACCAAAACACAAAAAGCACTGAGTCTTCATCACTTTGTTCTTTGAGTGCGTTGCAGCCAAATGAACTACATATTTACATATTCACAAGGTTCTATTTGGCCTTAGGTTGCAAGGATTTAAAAATATCTCTAAAAACTGAAGTCTCCAGATTTAGGAGGTCTTATACATGATCCTGCATTTTATTACAAAGTTGTGCAAAATATGAGATTATGGCATTTCAGGCACTGCTTCAAAGAACTGTGATTTTTTTTCTCCCTGTTTGTGAAACCATTTGCAGTGCCTAGTCTCCTTTAACTAAACTAATGAGAAATCTGCAGACATTATTGGCTTATGGCTTTTCCTGCTGCATGAAATAGTGATCCCTGGGAGAAAGAAGTAAGTGGACTAAAGTAATCCACAAGTTGGATCTGACACCCAAGCTAGATCATGATGATCGTTATTCTGCAGATGCTTGGAATTTGGAGGGGACGGGCAGTAGAATCAAATAGACCTGGGTTTAAACATCAGCTCTGCTCCTCACTGTGACACAAACTAGTCACTTAAGCTATCTAAGCTTCAAATTTTCTACCTCCTCCACAGGACTGTGCTGGGAGCATTAAATGAAATAATGCATGTGTAGAAAGGGCAAATAGCAAACACTTGTCACCAAAAACAATTATTTTCCTCTGGAGAAGGATGATTGCAAAGAACCTGAGAAGAAATTGCTGCCCTGGCTGCTTCTGTGAGGACATCACCAGAAACAGAACAGCAGCTACTGGTCTCATAGTAGGTGGTTAAGACAAAGATGGTATGTAGCTTGGTGGTGGGACCCCAGGACAGGAGGCAGTGGGGGAGTGTCCCTGAGAGAAAAAACATCTACACAATTTTAGAAGAACCTATCCATCTTTGGTAGCTGATATTCAGGCGAAAGTGTGGGGAAGAAGGCAGGCATCCTTTGTCATTCTTTGTAAGTCAGTAGCGCTAGATAAGATCATTGCTGTCCTGGCCTCTGTAATCCTGGTTAAGTTGAAGATCAGGGTCCAAAATTCCCTGGTATTTTTTCTTTAAGGACTTTGCATTGCCACAGAACTTCTTTTTCTGGGCAGCAGGAACCACTGCTGTAGCAGCAGGGGTCTATCGACTACACTTCTACTTACACAATTCCTTTTACAGGATTTCCTGCTTTAAAGCTTTAGGTTCTCCCAAATCTCAAAAGCAGCCCTCCTTCCTCTAGGTCATATCTTTAGTCTTCCTTGAATTTGTGGAGTAAAGCCAACCTTCTGTGAAAGCTTTCCTATAAGCCACGTTTCTCCTCAAACTTCCAAAGCTCTGACCCAGCTCATCCTCTTTACCCTACTCTTGAAGTCAAGCCATTCACCTGTTGGTCTCCTCACATCCCTTTCCACGCTGTTCTACTGGAGCCCCACAAACCATCCACATGTTTCAGGAAGCATTGCCAATATTGAGCAAATTCAGTGACTATAGACGGTTACAGGATACCTTCACTCACATTCTGGAGGTCAGCAACAATTCTCTATAGCATAAATAGAGTGGCCTGAAGCTCAGTCTTGCATTGGCCACTAATTTGCTGTTTGACTTGGGTAAGTGTAGCCCTGCTCGGGCCCTTATTTTCATTATCTCCAACTGGGTGGGGTGGAAGAAGATTACTCATTGCTAAGGTCAAGAGTAGCTCTGAAAGTTTAAAGGCAGTTTTGTGGCAAGAGCATAGACTTTGAACTACATAGACCAGAGCTCACTTCCCCACCCTGAGCCAAGTTACTAGTGGTCTCACAAAGTCAGAAAATGGCTTATTCAAGGATTCATGGTTGGATGCAGCAAAACCAACATTCAAACCTGTGTGAAGGTCTGGGAAGACTAAGCTGAACTCTTCCCCCTTCCTGGCAGCTACTACTCCCAGGGCAATTACCAAGACCCAGTGTTGTGGTGCAACTAAAACCCACGAAACAAATTGAGATTAATTATGAGCCTTTATTAGCCGGCCAGGAACTGACCCTCTACCACACAGGGTTAGAAGGGACCAGTACCGGGTTCTAAGGGGAGGCAGTTTATAAAGCCTCCCCCCTACTGTATTCTGGAACAAAGTAAGTTAAAAAAACAGAAGTTCATTCTTCACAAAGCTAGCAGGAGTTAGCCATTACAAAGATAAATGTAGCCAGGAATTTGCTAGTTTTAAACATGGCCTTGCAGATGGTCTTGTTATCTGTACCCTAGAATGTTGCACTTTTCTCTCTTTGTGCTCGTCTTGTGACTGATTTACTGCCTAGAGATATCACCTCCTTGTGGCTGGTTCCCTGGGAAGTTTTAACCCTTACACCAGGTTACTTCTTCCTGCACTTTGTCAGCCTAGGTACAAAATGCTCAAGCACCAAGCAATTACTGATGTTTACCCTTCCTAGGAAACTCTAACAACAGATATAGGAAAGGGAGAGAGAGCAGAGAAATTTGAGAAAACATACGTTTTTATGCTTTGTGGCCACAGTGGACTAGTTTTAAAGTCACTAAACCTTGATATTTATCTTATCAATGTACTCACACCAATGTAAATTGGCATGTATATACAGAGTCATTGCAGTATTGTTTGTAATAGAATAAAATTTTAAACCACTGTCCATCAACAGGAGACTGTTCAAGTAAATCACATTACATCTACACAATGGAATGCCATATAATTGTAAAAAGAAATGAGGCAGCTCAGTGTATACCAATATTAAAATAGCTTCATGATATATTAAGTGTAGAAAGCAAGACAAAACATTGTGTATAGAATGTTATGGTTTACATGAAAAAGAATATATGTGTATATATGTTTGTTCATGTGTATAAAATATCTTTAGAATGATGTAAAAGAAACTGGTTAAAGTTTTTGCCTATTAAGAAAAAAAATGTAGCATCATTCTTAGCTTTCCTTTATTTCACTAACAGCAAGTGGAGACATGGATGTGTCTCTGTAGTTCTTCCTTATCACAGGAAGCTGTGGGAGGGATTCGTAGCTACAGTCCTTGCACACCTGAGCAGTAGAAAGATCTGGCTCCTCAGCAATAGAGTGAACAACAGGTCTCAGTTTGCCCATGACTCTCCTAGTTTTAGCACTGAAATTCCTAGAAAAATTGAGATAGTTGATCACCCTATTCCTCATCCTTTTGCTGTAGCCCTTAGCCAGCCAGATTTGGTGGTATCAGGGAGGGAAGATCCCAGTAGTGGAATGAATGGAGCTATGACACAAGCCCCTGCCTCCACAATCCACAAGGGACTCAACACTTATAGAATGGCAGGCACATGCTCTGTGAGGCATCCTCATCTAATAGACAAGGAAATTGAGGCTCAGAGAGGTTAAGTGATTTGCGCAAGGTCACACAGCTAGTAAGTGCTGGAGCCAGTCTGTCTGATTCCTGCTACATCAGCAGGACCCTGGGGGAATGTAAAGCTTTCAGTGAAGCAGTGGGCCTGGCCTTTCTTAAACCCTAAAACACCGAGAGAGTTAAATTTTAACTAAATCAATCATTGTTCTTCTGAATCTACTTTGCAGGCCTGTGCTAGGAAATGGCTTTCTTCCCATCATCCTCACCCCAAATCAAAGAGAATAGATGTTCCAGGATTTTGGACTGAAAGAGCAATTGGCAGAAAGCTGCATTCTCCAGTTGTGCACATAGTAGGAGTCTGATTCTCACTTGAGGAGTAATAAACTACTCATCTCCAACTTGATCCAGCTTCCCTCCCAAGAACAGCATGAGAAAATAACAGGTAGTGGTGGGGGTCACGATCTTAGCCTACTTTTTGATTGGGTAGGGCTGGAATTTAATTTGGCTATGTAATAGGAGTTCCTTTTGCTAGGAAAGAGTAAAAACATTTCCCAAAGCCTCATCCATCAAAAGCCCAATGAACCACAGAAAAACAGACATGGCATACAGAAGCTTTGGAGATTTGAAGGGAGCATAGGAAAAAGTCACAGCAGCAGCTATACTTGCCCTTTCTCAGGCAGCAGGCAGCTGTTAATTATATATAGGAAATTAGACTGCTTTACAAACCTTGTTGAGATATTTCATAGGAGATATTTTATAAATATAAAGAAGGGGGTGTGCTTACCCTCACTGTAGGCAATTAATTTTTAGATATTGAGTTGTAGAGCATTGGGGAGAGAGATCACCTGTGCCAGGGAATAATGGATTTGGGATTGGCTTATCAGAGGACACAAAAGGAAACTGAAGCAGAGCTTTCCAAAGTTCCAGTTTTCTCTGCAAAAGATGCCACGGTTTAGGCAAAGACATTTTGCTTGTACTTGGGTCCTGAACTATCTATGGCTTGATAAGTCCTCCATTCTTGGATTTGAATGAAGCCAAAAGATCTCTGTGGTGATTGAACTCAGCACCACACTCAATCCCACTACAAAACAGCCAGCCTTGAGAGTTTAAGAGTAGAGACTGCAGTGCTATTTGGGTTTTAATACCAAAATTGACAGAAAGGATTAGGAGGCCTCCCCGCAGTATGTTCTGGTTTAAGAAGCAGAAGGTAGGTTACATGGCATTTCAGTATGTACAAGGATCCTATAACCTTCTTTCTATCTGCAGCATAACAAATAGTGCCACAGGAACATGGCAGTTTGGATCAAGAGGAGTACAGGTGTGCCCCATTTTATGAAGTAGTTGGGTGCCTGTAAAGGTGGTCACCAAGAAAAATTTCCTATATAGAATCCTGTTCCTCTTTGCCTTTCATAATAACATAAGAGATGCATTTTTCTGACAAATATTTTAGCCCCAAGATTCAGCAAAGTCTCAAAAATGTAAAACAAATGTTGACAATCTTATTTGAGAGGAGAAATTTCAAATGTCATGATAATGCCTTAGAAATAATAATATATGGGCAAGCCATTTAAAGAAACTGAAGTTCAGGGTGTCTTTCATAGAGCTGAATTGAACTGGATACCTTTCAGAGGGCCTCTGAGAGGATTCAATAATAAAAGTAAAAACATTTTATCAATTGCAAAGTACTTTATACATATGAATTCTTGTTACTCTTCTAGTCAATCTTGGTCTCTATAAAAAAGCGAAAGAACTTCCCTCTCACCCACCCTGGATTATCATTTTCTTCCTGGAGGGAAGCTCATTAGCAGTTTCAATACTGAGTTCAGGTCCTCCATGCCCTTGCTTTTTGAAAGTTCACTTTATGACACTTCACTTTTACAAAAGATCTACATTAGTGCCTGTTTTTTGCTAACCAAAATAAATCCAAAGAGGATTTTTGCTATTACCAAAAAAGGCAAAAAGTGAAAATAAGAGTTCAGCGTTTATTTTGCAGCAGCCATTATAGAGGTAGTGCTCACCCTGAACAAAAGGAGTGGCTCCACCAAGCACCTTCCTTGAGAACTACATTGAGCATCCCAGTGTTAAGTCCCAGAGCTTTTAACTGTGTCTGTGAGCATCTGCACTTTATCTCAATTTACTTTGTGCATCCATTAGCAAGATATATCCTAAGGTATCAGAAAAGTCTAAGAGAGCTTATAAGGATGTTACGCTTAGCATAAAACTGGACATAATTATGTGTTATTTTAGGTTTTATGTGTTATTTGATATAATTTAGTAAGTTCTTTTTTAGGTCTTGGATTGCTTAAAATTTTTTCATATAAATTAATGGTAATTGCTTCTTTGCTTTATGCTATTTCACCTTACCAAACATCTCCTAGGAACACTCTACTTTTGGATAGTGGAGGATAGCTCTCTATTCAGAGATATTCATATAGCACCTTTTAATTCTTAGCAATCCATGATCTTGTCTTTCAGGACAAAGTTTGGGGGAGGTAGTGTGTTCACTCTGTGGTGTATATAACTAATTAATCAGGCACTCCCAGTTTTCTTGTCACTGGTAGAGTGGTGAGTGGAAAGAGCACAGAGCCCACCAGCATTCTGTAATTGTGAGTCCTTTAGCAAAGCAACAGAAAATGCCCAAGCCTCAGATATACCATCTGGAAATTAGAGGTAACACTCTGCATGGTTGTGGCAAGCGAGCAATGAGATAATGTTACCTGTAAGAGGCCAGAAACTGGGAATCACTGTGTATCCTTTTATGAGATAGGCAACGCCTTCCTTTGAATCTGTTCATTTATTTCTTCTAATTTTTGTCTTACGTTGTTATTAAGTTAAGTGGCCCCAAGCAGGTAAAGGTTCATTTACATGTACATATTTTATTGACTTAAGGTAACTCATTGATTAATGATTAATTTTTAGCTTCTGCTTGTTCAAACTGGCTTCCAGGGACTGCTCTTTTTTCTTTTTTCTTTTTTTAATTAACAATGGTTTATTTAGAAACAGTGATTGGGTTAGTAAGTTTCTCCCGAGGTAGGACAGAGTTTAAAAGGAAAGGAACTGTTTAGAACTTAAAGAACTCTTACGTGGCCTTCTAACCTTTCTCCCTATAATACATAAGTCGCATCAACATTTATCTGTTTCCAACTTAGTAATATATATCTCACATGTATAAGCTCTTCACACAAACTCTGAATTCATACACTGCAACCTCCTCTGATACCAGGAATACTCACTACTCACTCACTTTGTCCTCTAGAGAAAACTACATTATCTATAGCCAGAAATTGCATACTGGTTGCCTGTGGGCCTACTTTGGCCTGAACACATGCTTTATTTGACCTTTAGATGAGTTCTTTTTTTAATTAATTAATTGCTAACATTTCAATATTGCAAAACTTAACATAAATTTTAGCCTTGTCTTTAAAAATGCAATGACCTGGTGACACTGGTCAGCATTCAATTATAACAATCATCTAGAACTTGGTAGCAGCTGGGCTTGGGCTTTCCAGTTCCCCTTCTAGGTTTTGTGGATTATTCTCTTATCAACCAACATTGAGGAGACAGCCACACACTTAAAGCTAGTCACCAGTTTAATTTCATGGGACATATAGGAAATAATTTTGATTTGGCTGGTGTACCCAGTGACAGGGTATATGAGTGGATAGCCACTTTCTTGGTGGAACCATTCATTTTGAACGAGAAGGTAAACATTTAGGGCAGTGAACGTGAAGTGCCAAGGCTATTTCAAATGGTTCCCTGAGCTCACATAACTTTTTTTGTCTTCATGAATTATCGTTCCCTCAACTCCACTCCCATTATCCATACCTTTGAAACAGAGAATGTGCCTGCAAATAATTTAGCTGCCCCAAAGGGCCTAGTAAAAGATGGAGCCCATAGTAGGAACTCAAAAAATATGAATGAAGCATTCTATCCAATGATAGATGTACCACAAAGTCTTTTTCTTTTTTTGATTCTGATAAATGCTGGATTCACGGAATGAGAATTGAAGGTTTTGATGATTTGCCATGTCCTCAAACAAATAGATTAATTAATTGTTTTGCTGTGTCCTTGGATGAATAACAGGACATCATTATTTATCAGGGAACAAGTAAAGGAAAAAAGAGAACATTACTTAAATACCAGGAAGGGGAATTAAAGAATGATCATTACTTAGGGTTGGTGGAAGGAAGTATCAGGGGAGAAGAAGCTGAATTCTACTTATTTCAGTATTTCAAATCACCAGCATCTAAGAATTTTCTGAAGGTACCAGAAGGCCCACAGTTCTGGGAATCTTCTGGAGGGACAGATCCTCCATTTTCTCCTTACCACCTCACTCCATCATCTTATCCCTGAAAGGAATGGGAAGAGAGCTGGATTGGCAGCAGGAGTAAGAGAAAGCAGTTGAATTTGAAGGAAGCATTGAACTGAAAATGGAGGAAAGGGGAAAATATGTAGCCAAAAATTATAAAATGAGCTATTGCAAGGAACACCATATATGACAAAGTAAGAACAGCTGGAGAAACATTTAGTAGTTAAAGTAGAAAAACTTGGGGAAAGGACAGAAATAATGGGTGTGGCTTCAGTTGTATCAAGGTGGAGTAGTTAAAATTTTGAAATTAAGTCTTTAGCCAAAAGGGATAAATATGACTGCCCAAGTATCATGAAGACAGCATGGAGGTGAGATGGTTAGGATAGAGAAAATCAAATTCCATCATTAAGAGTGTATAAGATAGGCCACCTGACCAGAGAAAGGAAAGAGTGATGTAATCACAATACTTAAACAAGACTTGTTTTCTCAGTTTCAATGATTTAAATGTAGTTTCTCACTCTCCCTACCACCTTCCCCCTTCCCATAAGATCTTATTGTTCTCTTGTCTTGACCCCTTGGCATCATTCTTTTGTAAGCATCTCAAGGATAGTGCAATACCTTGAAACTCCCATAAGTTATCAAGAGGATGCAGGTAAACACAGATTTCTCATTAACTGACTTGACATAAAGAGGTACTATATTATTAGTTAGAGAATTGAACATAGGGTATAATAGATGCATGTATATTTTGTAGAATTGGGAGTAGCAAAAGATTGTTTAGATTGGTCTCAAACTCAAACACCTGCTGGAATAAGGTGTCCCATCTGAAGGGGAAAGCTACTACTTTGTTCCAGTAGATGGGTACTTTGTGAGAATATAGATCCAGTGTTACCAAGGTTCTGATTATTTTAAAGAAATAAAAAACTTGGATTTTATTATGAAATCTGCCTTTTAAATAATATCAACTAATTAAAAACTTTGAGAAACACTAGATGGAGCAAACAAAATACTTCCACAGCCACCAATGGTGAATTCTAATTTAGATGATAGAGTCTATGGCCATGCCATCCTGAACAAGCCCAGTCCTGTCTGATCTTGGAAGCTAAGCAGGGTTGGGCCTGGTTGCTACTTGGATGGGAAACCACATAGGAAGACCAGGTGCTGTAGGCATAAAAAATGAAAAAATAAGGGATTGTAAACTGACAAGTTCCTTGCTATCTATGAGGTCAACCAAGGGTTGCCTCACCTATAAAAAAACAAACAAACAAACAAATAAGTAAGTAATTTAGATGATTGATGAAATTCATGGTAGAGCTTTGATTTGGTGATTTAAACTAAATCTGGCTCTTTCTCCATTAAGTATGAGTTTGGTTCCACCTTGATGGATGTGAGTACTTTTCCTAAATGGTCATCTTGCATGTTGATTTGTACCTTATAAATGTAACTGAAAACTTCCTCTGTGGTAAAAATGGTAAGTAGATTTTATGCTTGACTAGAATCAGTCAGTTCAACAAGTAACTAAAATATCACTGTCAGACTATGAGATATGTCAAGAAAGTAATCAGAAGGCAGTTCTTTTTGGTGCCCTTTTTATTCTCTCATCAGACAACAGATCCCTTGAAGTCCATGGTAAAGACTTTGAATTTGGTTCTAAAAATGTTGGGAAGCTATTGGAGTCTTGTGAGCAGGGAAAGGATGTGATTCAATTTGATGTTCTAAAAAAGAACACTCTAAAAGAGCTTATAGGAAGGTCCTGCCTAGAGCTACAATCTCGACACTTTCAGAAAATCTGCCTTTACTTAACATAGTCTCTTCCCCTACCACTGTTCTTTCCTAGGCACGCTGTTCTTACATTTATCTGTTAATGCCCCTCCTCCCCATCCCCTACCACCAATGGAGATGTTCTCCATAGTTCTTAGGACATGTATCCTAAGAAACTTATAGACTATGTCATCATCCTGAATGTGTTATCCAAGAGCAACCAATGCCTTTTCTGATTGAACTAACTTCCTTGAGTTCTTTCCTGGCTCTCAGACCATTTCTCAGAAATGTGACAGAGAAAGAGCCTTCCAGGTATCTGATCTCCTCAACTGAGAGGACAAGTGATATGGTCTTGCAAATTGCTCTACTCAATGCTATGCTTCTATCTTTCAGAAAATACTGAAAGAAGGACCTCTGCTGAAGAACTGTAACTCTTTCAAGAGTTGGAAACTTAGGTATTTTCTTGTTCTGGGACAAAGGCTCTGCTTTGCACACCATCCTGTGGTAAGAGAATATATAGAATATATAGGATATATATCCTATTATATGTATATTAGTCAGTTGGGTTAGTGGGTGGGTGCCAGAAAATGTTTGGTGAGGAAATGGGCTAGTAGGTAAAGATATGTTAACTTGTCCTTTTGGGCCAAATAGGAGACACTTTTCTCTTCCTTCCCTTTCTTATTTTCCTTTCCTTTCATAGATTCCTCGATTAGCTTCTATACCCAGAACCAATGACATAATTTGTGGGAACTAGTAGAAAATAGAAATACAGGGTCCCTTATTTAAAAAGCAAGGAGAAATGCGAGTAAAGATACTAAAATATAAAGCAGTAACTTGTCAGGGAATCTTTTTAAAAAGATTTTTAAGTCAGAAAATATTTTAGTAGTTATTAAATGTCATTCTAAAAAAGAAACAACTTTTTAAATTATTAGCAATTTTGCAATCCATTTGTGTATTGTCAATGCCAGGTTTAAAAACAAATACGAAAGTATTTAACTAATATGAAGAACCACCAACATTATATAATTTGTATTTGGTAGATCATGCACACATATATATTTTGTTCTCACCAGTACATAAAATCCAAAACTGCACAAAACTAGCTCAACTGTTTTTTACATCTAAATACATACACATTCTACCAACACTCTCTGAAAGGAAAAGGAACAATGGGTTTCCCTATCTTTCCATTTCCTTCAACATTATCAAATTTAGCACAAATTATTGGCTAACATAGGGAAGTAACATGAGTAAAGAATACAATAGGGTTCCTTGGTTATCCATGTTTCTTAGAACACCATTGCTCTGTTTGAAGCAAATGCTTGTTCCAATAGAAAGTGTGCCATTTCAAGGCTGTCAGTTCCCCTACTTAATCAATGTATTTGCTTTGAGTCTCGCTGGACTCCCATATATCATGGGTCCATGGAATTCTATGCTCGTGGGCATCACAAATACAAAAGGGATGACATGACATTGGGTGGACATGTATATTGTGCATATCTCCTGCTTGTGTTCATGACTCATTGTCCCATTGGACTTTACTTATAAAACACAAGTTAAATGATAAGAATTTCAAGATTATAACAGCAGAGCATTAAACCAAGTGTGGGGACGCTTTGAACACGAGGCCCTATATGACTGCATAGGTTACATACCAATGAAGCCAGGCCTGTCTGTATCCATAGTACTGATCTGCTGCTGCTGCTTGAATGTTACTTACTATAGCCAGTATATACTGAGACACAGGCCTCAAACTGGGTGGGACTAGCAACAAAATCAAGGGCTACTGGCTAGTAAAATAGGAGTTAAAAACTCCTATCTGCTCTACTAGGTCCCTAGTTAGACCACACACCATTATCTTCTCCAGCATAAACCTTTAGTTTTTAAGGATTCTGAATTACCCAAGCCTTCCAACAAATCCACATCAAAGTTTTGGGAAGAATTGTGTTTTCGTTTAGTTTGTTTTTTGTTTGTTTGTTTTGTTTTTCACATGATATATCAACAAAAATCATGATGCTAAATAAATCCCAACACTCAAGGCAAAACAATGATTGCATTATAACTGTCAAAAATACCTATTATTGTACATGTGCATATGTGTGTATGTTTACTTTTTAGTGTCTCTTTGTCTTATTAACCAGACAGTTCCTTTTCTTCCATTCTCTTATATCTTTCCAGTTTGCACGCTTTGAAACTATTGATCTGTCTCAGGTCGTCTTGGTAGAAACTAGCTGTCAAAACATTTCTCACAGTTTTTGTGTAAGTAAGATTGGAAATGCTGAAGAGCAGATTTTGGAACTAGTTGGGGAAAAGGATTGTCTCTTTGGATTTCAGGTTTCCCAAATCTCCTTTGATCCCAAAATGTGTACAGAAATCCACTTAAAATAGCATTGCAAATAGGTGCTGAAGATTATTCATGTAAACACTTTCACCAACCCACTGATGGGGGGACAAAAATGATGGCCCTGTTTCCTATTATTAGTCAGTTACAAAGCTGAGCTGATTTCAGGGTTGGTGGGGAGTAACTATTACAAAAATCAATTCTCCTGATGAAGGTGATTTAGAAGAGAATCACTCAGAGACTTTCAAAAGACTGCAAATATTTTGTAGAAATTGTCAGGATAGCAAAGCTACATGACATTTTCTCTTTTGATAAGAACCTAAATCCAAAGTGAAAGCTACCCTATGCTAAGATTACTGATGAGAGCACCTCAGAGAAAGCAGGGGATTTCTAAGGAAGTGTTTGTTCAAGGGTTTGGCACTGCTGAAATTTCATAAAGCTTTGGTCATTCAAGTAAATCCAGACCAGAAAACTCACTGAAAATTAACAAATCCATTGGCTCAGGAATTTTCCTACCCACCTTCTTCCAGAACTGTCTTCTCCCAACCTTAGTGGTGGGTTATATATACTAGGGTTCCTCTTCAGGCAGGTGGAGGGTTATACTTAGCAGACTAAAGAGCTACAAGCCCAATACCCTACTTCTGTGGCTGGTCCACATTCTATTCTCCTTTGAAAGGAAGCAGATAAAGAAGAGGGAAACCCTACTCTCATTTCTTCCTCATTATATCATATTGTCCCAGGGTAAAGCTGAGGGTTCTGTTGATCCATTCCTAAAAAGCTTAACCTTTGGGCTATGAGCACACAGGCTAATGATTTTGATCTTTACAAAGAAATACCAAGGGCTAGGTTGCCCCTTAACCTGTAAAAACAGAGGCATTCTTCATCAGCCCCACATAAGAATACATTTGGACCAAAGGAGTAGCTGTTTTCATAATTCCCACTAGTTCCTATTTCCATCTATCAGAGAATCGTGCTATGCTACTTGCAAAAGAAGAGAGAAATTGTTGGTATGGTGAGCTCTAGTTCTAAAATTTGGAAAGCTAGTTGTAAAGGAAAGTTTGGCCATTGAAGGAATGACTGATGCTATAGCTACACATGCTCCCTCCTTCCCTCTAGAAAGAGACCAAGTCTTAACCATGGTCAACCTCTGCTGGACCCTCAGCATGACTTTTTCATTATTCCTGCCAGGGTTCCTGCATGGAGCAGGATTAAGAGAAACAATGGTAAAATTCTCTTCATGTTGTCCTTGACTATAAGAAAAAAAGAAACTGATTTCTAGATATATCACTCCATTTTAACTCTCCTCCCAAACAGAAAGAGGCACACCCTGATGAAGCATATACCGTTTTCAATCAGAGCAGCAGTGAGTGAGTAGGATTTTCAGGCAACCTCACTTGAGTAATAGATGAATGTATGGCTTAGTGTTTGAAAGCATGTGATCCAGAGCCAAGACTCTGGATTTCAATTCTAGCTTATTTTTTTTTTACCTGCTAGGTGGTCCTGCGAAATTCATTTAACTCACTTTGCCTTGTTTTTCCTGATGAAGTGGGGCGGGGGAGGGCAAAATGCCTATATCATGGAATTGCAATGAAGACTGAAATACATAATATATATGTATTGCAATGGAACAGTGCCTGGAACATAGTAAATGTTGTTAAAGTGTTATTTATAGTATTATCATTATTTTGTGTAGGTATCTAAGGAGCCTCAAGTGGTTCTGGAACTTTTCTGCTTTGTATTTAAAAAGTGGCTTCAGTTATGCTTGGTAGAAATGGTTTGGTCTTTGGAGAATTTACAGGCTCTGTTTGGAAGAAAATTTGTGGAATGGGAATCTGCTAATAATATGACTTTTTGTTTAGGTTATCATACCACAACAAAAAGTTATCCTGGCTGCACCTAATCAGAAAGGCATGGAAGAATGGATTAATGTCATAAAAACTGTTCAACAGGGAGAAATTCATAAAGTAAGGGAAATAGCAGAGGATGTACACAACTCTCAGGGGTAAACACATATTTGACTGCATTAGTTAAGCCACCTTTCACATAGAAAAATAATAAGATAGAAGTAGAAACCATCTGGTTGGGAATTATAGATGGATACTATTAAGAATCCCATTTAAAACTATTTGTAAACAGGATTAATTCACTTAGACTCAGGCCTTGGTAAGTATTTGGTTTAGCTACTTCTGTACACATCCATTTGACATGTAGATGTCTCTATATGCCCAAAGGATGAAGCATTCAAGATGTATGTAAACAGTTAATTCAGATGTTCTTGTGTTAGTAAAACTACAATTAGCAGCCTTGACTGAGTGTGCTGAGTGACTACAGTAACAACTAAGGAAACTAAGGTTCATAAAAAGAAGGAACCAAAGATAAAATAACTATTCAGTAGCAAAGCCAGGATTTGGACCCAGGCTGTGTGACTCTAAAGCCTATGTCCTTAACCACTGTGCAGTTCTGCCTCTGTTTATTGTCCACCGCAAAAGAAATGTAGAGAGAAGAGCAAGGAGCAGTCTTCCTTAAAGCTTAGTTTCCTTAGCAATTCCAAACCCCTGGCCACTACTCCCTGCCACAAGTGGTGCCACCATTCAAACTCTGGGCTATGCCCTCAGCCCACTCTTCCGCAAACCTACCACAGTTAGAAGTTATGTAAGTTTATAGAGGGGAAGGATTTTTGTAATTTATATACTTAGAACAGTGTCTGGCAAATAGCAGAGGCTCAGTAAATATTTGTTGAATGAAGAAACGAATCTGAGGGTAATTTTGAAGCCAAAGTTTAGAAAGGGAACTATGTATGGTTCATCCTAAAGCAAAATTCTGTTCTGAAGGTCTTGGAGATAAAGGGGAACATGAATCCACCCTTAACAAGAATCTGATATTTTAAAAACTAGCGAAGGGTAGAGGATTGTCATAGACCTTTGAGATAAAGCAGTGTAGACTGTGCTTGATAATAATGGATTTTAGAAGTAAAAAAAAAAAGTTATAGTTTTATAACTATAAATTCTGCTACTCATGGTTGTGAGTATATGACAAGGTGACTAAACTGGGGCCTAGGTACCTCTCCACATATCTTTAAGGTCTCTCCTAGACCCACATTATATATGTTTAACTGAGAGATTCTTTGCTTAGAATCTGATTATGGTCTTTGCATGACTTAGCATTTGGCATTTCACTGCTTTTTTATTTTCTTCTTCCTTTCCTGAATGGAGAAGCACATCCTGTCCCTCTTGTCCACTCACTATGAGGCCACTATGGCACAGCATTAGATGTAGCTACAAAAAGTTGTGATTTACATGTTCCTCTTACCCCTGTAGATCAATCCCTTTTCTTCCCTCAGTTTATCTCTCTCCAAATTGGAACACTTTCTCGTGAATTACTCATTTTCAATTTGGCAAAAAAGGTCACATAGGATATTTTGAATTTAAATTACTAGTCCAAGGATGCAAAAACTTCTAGAGAAATACATAAGAATTAATGTACAGTTTCTGACTTAATTGAGTTAAACATCTTGATGTTGCCTATCCAACACAAACATTCTGTAATAGTGCTGTGTATATATGCAACAGTTTTTCATCTGTGTCCAAATGGATTTTTAATCTGTGTCGGTTACTAAAAAGGCCTATAAGGACATACTGTATTAGTTTCCTAGGACTGTTACAACAAATGACCACAAAAGGATGAATTAAAAAAGCAGAAACTTATTTTCTCATAGTTCTGGAGTCTAGAAGTTCAAAGTCAAGGTATTAGCAGAGCCATGCTCTCTCTGAAGGCTCTAAGGGAAGATCCTTCTTTGCCTCATTTAGCTTGTGGTGACTGCAGGCATTCCTTGATGTTCCTTGGATTGTAGAAAAATCACCCTAATTTCTGTGTGTATCTGTGTGCAAATGTTCCTCTCCTTATAAGGATACCAGCCACTAGCTTAGGGCCCCTTCTAATCTAGTATGACCTCATTTTAAATTGATTACACCTGAAAAGACCCTATTTCCAAATAAGGTTATATTCACAGGTATAAGGGGTTAGGATTTGAACATATTTTTTGGGAGGGATATAATTCAACCCACATTAGTCCACCCTCTGGACCTCAAAATTCATGTCCTTCCTACATGCAAAATACATCCACTCCATCCTGACATCTCCAAAAGACTTAACCCACTCCAGCATAAATTTAGTTCAAAATCTCATCTTATATGTAATCTAAATAGGTATGGGTGATTTTTTAGTATGGTCCATCTCAGGGAAAAATTCCTCTCTCTTCATGGAGTTGTGAGACCTAGAAAATAAGTTATTTGCCTCCAAAATACAATGTTTGGACAGGTATAGGATAGACATTCCCACTCTGAAACAGAAAATTGAAGGAATAAAAGGGTTGCTGGTCTGAAGCAAGTTGGCAAGCAAGCAGGCCTCAGAATAATTCTCTGGTGGCTTGGTGTTCTTTCCTCTGCCCACACCCTTTCAATCCACAGGAGTGGCAGCTCCCCTCTCTAACCAAGGACGTGCCCCCACCTTCTGGAACTAAGAAGGCAGTGGCTGCACCCTCAGGCCTGCCCTCTCTAGATCTGTTGTGGAATGAGCAGCATCTCTAGCCTCTAGCCACTCTCAGCATCCCTGCTGACCTCTGAGCCTCCTTGGAGTTATATTTCTATTTTATTGAAGGGTAACACATGTTCATAGCTGAGTAGCTCTATCAGCTAATTTTCTGCTGTAGAATCCCTGAAGTCTCGCAGCCTTCATTTTGTCCCATGTATGTCCCCTTCAGTTCAAGCTGGCAGTGTTTCTGCTGTGAGAGTTTATTGGACCCATGTATCACACACCTAATCCCATCAGCAAGAGTTTTCCAATCACACCCTTAGTGCTCCATCCAGAGCACATTTTCTCAAGTTCTACAGTATAGATATACTGATAATTTCCCAAATCTTCAAGTTTTTGTGGATTTTTGATCAATAGTTCTTCTATGGACTGAATTGTGGTTCCCCATTCATATTTTGAAGCTCTAGACTCCAATGTGACTATATTTGGAGATAGGGATTTTAGGAGGTAATTAAGATAAATGAGGTCATGAGTGGAGTCTTAATCTCACAGAATTGGTGACATTATAAGAAAAGGAGAAGAAAGAGATTAAGCCTCCCCCCATTCTCACATGCACTGAGAAAAGTGTGAGTGCACAACAAGAATGTGGCCATCTGCGAGCCAGGAAGAAAGCCCTCACCAGGAACTGGATCAGCTAGCACCTCGGTCTTAAACTTCCAGCCTCCAAACTATGAGAAAATAAATTTCTGTTGTTTTAGCCACCTAGTTTATTGTATTTTGTTATGGCAGCTTGAGCATACTAGCCCAAGTTCCTTCCTCAAAATATCTTTTCTCTTGCACTTCACTATTGGCAACAAAGAGAAACTAAGCTGCATCTTCCATACTTTGCTTGGAAATCGCCTCAGTGAAATATCCAAGTTTATTGCTTACAAAATCTACAATAAACTTGGAATAGTAACAGTAATAGTAGAAAAAAACTCACCTTAAGTTCTTCGCTACTTTATAAAAAGGATTACTTTTCCTCTAGTTTCCTATAATATATTCCTCAGTTCTGTCTGACACCTCACCAGAAGCACCTCTAATGTTGATATTTCTAGAAACATTCTATTCAAGTCAACCTAAGCTTTTCCTATCATGTACCTCAAAATTCTTCCAGGCTTTATTCACCACCCAATTCCAAAGCTACCTCTATATTTTTAGTATTTATCTCAGCAGGACCCTACTTCCCAATATCAAAAATGGCATTAGTTTCCTTGAATTGCCATAACAAACAACCACAAACTGGGTGAATTAAAACAACAGAAACTCATTCTCTCAAAGTTCTGGACTTGAAGTCCAAGGTTAAGGACTATTCTCTCTCTCTCTCTATCTCTCTCTCTCTCTCTCTCTCTCTCTCTCTCTCTCTCTCTCTCTCTCCCTCTCTCTGAAGGTTCTAGGGGAGGATCCTTCTTTGCCTCTCCTTAGCTTCTGGTGATTGCAGGCATTCCTTGACTTGTAGATACATCACTCTTGTCTGCCTCTCTTATTACATGGTGTTTTTCTCTGTCCAAATTTCCCTCTTCTTATAAGGACACCAGTCATTGGATTAGGGTACTCTCAAATCCATTATTACTTCGTCTTAAATTAATTACATCTGTAAAAAATCAATTTCAAAATAGGTCACAATCACAGGTGTCAGGTATTAGGACTTGAACATTTTTATGGGGAAGGGCACAATTCAATAAACAACACATATTCATCCAGGGTTAGATGCATCAAAGATTTCTTATAGAATAGGATGCACATAGGAATATAAATCCTACCTTCTCAACTGCTAATCCAGCAATGTCAATTTTACATATTCTTTTATATTCTGTAGCTAATTGGACTATTAAATTCAATATCCTATCCAGGCAGAATTCTGCATTCCTTCTGTTTGTCCTATAGAAACTTGCAGATTCTAGGAGAGCTCACTTGTCACTCTATACTGGAATGATCTCTTTAGGAAGTTGTCTCCTCCAGTAGACTATGAGCTCCTTGAGAGCAAGTACTGTGGTTCATTCATCTCTGTATCTTCAGTGCCTATCTCCATAGATAATACAAAGTAGGCTCTTAGTAATTATTGCAGAGAGGGGAGGAGGTTGGAAAGAAGGAAGGTACTTGTAGAGCTATAATCTAGTGTCTTAGGAAATAGAAAGGTTGTAGGAGCTCAGAGTGCCAAAGCCATGACTATGTAACTTCCTCAGAACTCTCCACCCTCTGATTTCCTTAAAACATTGTTAGGGCCTCAGCATGCAATAAACGTTGCAATGACAAAGTCATCCCAGACCATTTGAGCCTTTCGCTCATCAAAGTATCTTTCCTTCCAGAAGTTTCCTGGTCAATACAACAGCACATAACCATCATACTAGAAGAGGGAAGAAGGTACCAGAGAGTGCCATGTACAGGCTATTTATGTTTTAATGGTTAATTCCTATACGTTGATTAAGGGTGAACACTTAATGTGCCAGAGCCCTCAACAGCACATTCTCTCACTCACTCTCTCTCATAAACCAACCATTATCAGCTGGCATCAGGGATAATATATAGTTCTCTTTAAAGTCTTTTAAACATTTGGCCCATTATAATGTTAGGAATAAAAAGCTAAATATGTACACCAACGTCCCTACTCCAGAGGAAGGCAGAGAAGGAGAAAATCAGACATTCACAGGAATTAGGGAAAGGGTAGAGGAGTCCTGTGGAATGCACACCCAAAACAAACTTGGGAGCTTTTGATGCTCACCTCTCTCCTTTCAATCCCCAAACTAATTTCTGGTATATCCTGTGCCTGTCCCACAATTATGAGAGTCAGGCTGTGATAAACAAATGCAGAATTTACAGGCAGGTTAGCAGTAGATGTCAAATTCAATACTGTGAAAGAGGACAAACATAATGTCATTCGATTATGGGCAGAAACTTTGAATTATTCATCACTATATCCCCAGTGCTTTGAAAAATGTCAGGCAAATAGCAGTTATTCAGTAAATATTTGTTTAATGAATTAAATTTATAAACCATGTATCTGCTATAGGCAGTCAGAGCAGGGTATTCAGAAAAGAATGCTTGGATAAGAAGCCCCTGAGATGAAAAACTATTGTCAAGGTAAAGCAATATTCTGTTCACCTTCCAATAGTAGGGCCAGGAAGGGGAATGTATATCTCTACAAGGTAGCTAAAGCCTGACAAGGATTTCTTAGCCCAGAGTTAGAGTCTTTCTTCATCCCTTTCTTGACCAGCCAGAGGACTTGGATATCACTGAATCTTCAACTCACCACCACCTTTGGCTGACTACTCAAAGAAAGCCAAGTCCAAGGCTAACATAACTAATTTTGCTTAGACTAAACCAATGCAGTGATTTGGCCAAGCATTATAAAGATCATTGCTCCTGTCTTTAGCCCCTATTCCATGATTTACTCCCTATTGTTTTTCCTTTCCAAAAACCAATGGGAAAAAACAAAGGTGGGAAATTTTTTAGGAATTGACTCCAACTTTCATTCTACTTCTTCACATGCTGTGATACCTATATAGCTCATTTCAGCCTTGGCAGATTGTCTGGCCTTCTATAATTTGTCTCTGTGATTAACTCACTAGTCTCTCTTCTCTTTGATATATTTTAGATACCTGCAGCAGAAAACAACCCTTTCCTTGTTGGAATGCACTATTGATACTCTAGCCACATCCTCTGGACCCAGCTCTGTAATGTTTGCCAGGAGAGCATACCTGCCTTATCTAGAAATGTTATCATCTGTGAAGGTACATTTCTGATTCCTTTAGGAAGTGGAGCTAAGTGGGTGGAGATATAAGTGAAGGAGTTCGTGTTACTTTAGTATCGCCGACTTATACTAGGTCACTGAGTCTTGTGTAAGGGTAACCCTGACACTTACGAGACTGAGGGAAGGATATGGGAAGAAACTGGCATAAGGGTGAATTCTCATGGATCAGAATGGAGGGTTGGGTCTGGAATGATCCAACAATATGGTCACTAGGGTTGGAAAAACAGAAATCATATTATTATAGCAGTTTCCATTCAAACTAGCATAAAATATAGCCAGTGAGAATAAAAAGAATCATATAAAAATAGGCCTTTGGAAGCTGGTCAAAACTATTTAGATACATCTAGGTTCTAACTTTCAGAGCAGCTTAGGGAAGGGAATTAGAATCTTTATTATCACCAGATTTACATTCATCCATTTTTCCCCTTTTTTCACAGTGTGTAAAGTGAAGTCTCACAGATTATGTGCTTTGAGAGTAAGCAAAGACTGCAAGTGGAATACCTTGTCCATCACTGATGACCTCCTCATTCCTGCAGATGAAGTAGTGAATACCAGCCATGCTCTCTCACAATCACCCTTTTATACTTCCCCCTGGGACACACAGGGGAAGAAAGACTTATTTCTGTCTCCAGACAACCCAACTAGGCTTCTTCCCCAGGCTCATAATTCAATAAATATAGAAGAATTAAAGCCCCGCACTCCTACTTGTCATTGGTCACTAGTATTGGAGTGGGACCAGGGCAGGACCAGGGGAAACTTCCTTGGGGCTACTCCATAGGATAGTACAGTTATTCCAGCTGGCCCTTTCTCTCCTTATATCTCTAACTTCTACTTCTGGTCTCCTTTTGCTTTTCAGAAAACTGTGCCCCACCAGTGGGTAGAAGGAAATATATCTGTCAGTTCTCAGTGTGCAGTATGTCATGAGAACCATGGCAGTTACCAAAGACTTCAAGATTTCCGATGTCTCTGGTGTAATTCTACGGTAAGAATCTTATCTCCTTGATACTTGAGAATTTGACTTCTAAAGAAGAGGTGGATTGAACTTTGAATTGCAAAAACATAGATAGAAATCTCAGAAATTATTACATCCAAATAGATTATACAGATTCCATAGTATAGAGCTTGGTATCTTGCCTTTCAAGATCTTGCTATGGAGTCCCTAAGAGAAAGATTTAAGACTCTCATCTTTGATGGCTCTTAAATGGTAAGACATACTAGCATAAAGAAAAAGCTGCTAGGAAAAAGCTGAACTTTCTTATGACAACATGGACAAATAAGTTCTAGGTCTGACCTTAAGAAACCTCTTCCTCCCTTCCTCATTCACCATTTCCTAGAAACTGGTAATCTTTGTTAATTAATAATGGTTAATAATATTAATTCATTATTATTCTCATTATATATTGAGATCATATACATGATCTAATTTAATCCTTACCACAACTCAAAACAAGGACTCATTGTCCCCATTTATAAATAATAAATGGGTTCAGTAAAATGAAGTGATTTATTTGCCCAACGTCATCAGCCAGTAAGCAAGAGTCTTGATTCATACATAGTTCTCCAAACTCCATGCTCTTAAATACATTACTACCAAGCTTCTAAGCCAGTGATTCTCAATTAGGGGTAATTTTGCACCCCTCCAGGAGACATATAACAATATCTGGAGACATTTTACTTGTTACAACTTGGTGGAAGAGAGTGTGCTGCAGGCTTCTAGTGAGTAGAGGCCTGGGACTTTACTAAACTTCCCACAATGCATAGGAGAGCACAAAATATCAATAGTGCCAACATTGAGAAACTCTGATATAGACTTTCTAGCCTTTTAGATGTTTCTCAAAAACTGATTATTCTAAACAAGAAGAAACTAAAGTATAAGCTTCTGAGAAGATTCTGGTTCCCTCTGCCTTGCTACAGCAAGTGGTGCCATGTTTGCACTCCCTCTGCTTTGATGCAGCTCACAGGTATCTCTTGTAGACTACTTTTTTGGGAGATGCCAGTGACCTGGAGCAAGTCTTACTTTTTTTAATTCACTCAGGCACTCTGTGTCTTTTGATTGGATAATTTAGGCCATTTTGGTTTAAAATAATTACTGATAGATATGTACTTATTGCCATTTTATGAATTGTTTTCTGGCTGTTTAGTAGTTTTTCTCTTCCTTTCTTCTCTTGCTTTATTCCCTTGTGATTTGATGATTTTCTGTAGTGGTATGCTTAGATTACTTTCTCTGTATATATATTATGTATCTACTATAGGTTTTTGCTTTGTGGTTACTATGAGGCTTACATATAATAACTTATTTACAGTAGGATATTTTAAGCTGATAACAACTTAAGTGTGAATGCATCTTAAAGCTTTATGTTTTTACTCTATTTCCCCCCATGTTTTATGTTTCTTTTTTTTCCCTCTAGATTATCTGAGTAAGCCCTTTTATTTTGTTATTTTTTTAATTTAAGATTATAGTTTATTTATTTTTATTATGGTGACAATGTTTTATGTTTTTGATTCCAAAATTTACATTTTTTTTAATCTCATTCATTCCTTGACAAATTATTGCAGTAATAGTTATTTTTACTACTTTTGTCTTTTAACCTTTATGGTAGCTTTATAAGTGATTAAACTACAACCTTTCCAACATTAGATTATTCTGCACTTTCCTATATATTTACCTTTACCAGTAATATTTATACTTTCATATGTTTTCCTATTATTAATTAGCACCCATTTGTTTCAGTTTAAAGAAGTCCCTTTAACATTTCTCGTAAATCCAGTTTAGGGGTGATGAATTCCTTTACCTTTTGCTAGTCTAGAAACTCTATCTCTACTTCAATTATGAATGAAAACCTAGCCAGGTAGAATATTCTTAGTTTGATGTTTTCCCTTTTGACACTTTGAATTTATCATGCCATTCCCCTGTGGCCTTTGAATTGTCCCTGAGAAGACTGCTGATAGTATTGTGGGGGTTCCCTTATATGAAATAAATGCTTTTTCCTCTTGCTGTTAAGATTCTTTTTATCTGAAACTTTGACATACTAATTACAATGTGTCTTTTTTGTGGGTCTCTTTGGGTTCATTTTATTTAGTATTCTCCAAGCTTCCTGGTTCTGGATGTTTGTTTCCTTCCACAGGTTAGGGAAGTTTTCAGCCATTATTTCTTCAAATAAGTTTGCTGCCCCTTTATTTGTTCTTCTAGGACTCCTATTATGCAAATGTTATTCTGCCTGATGCTGTCTCATAGGTACCTTAAGCTATCTTCATTTTAAAAATTCTTTTTTCTTTTTTTGCTTTGATTGGGTGAGTCACAATGCCCTGTTTTCCAGCTCACTGATTCTTTCTTCTGCATTATCTAGTCTGCTATTAAATCTCTCTAGCATCATTTTCCAATATTTCATTTTGTGACTTTTTGGTACTTTCTCATATTCTCTATTTCTCTGTTGAAGTTTTTACTGTGTTGATTCATTCTTCTCCTGAGTTCAGTGAGTATCTCATGACCATTATTTTGAATTATTTATCAGGTATGTTACTTTGTTTCATTAAGGTTGTTCTCTGGTAAATCAGCTTATGGGTGCAGAGTGGGTGAATCAAGAGCTGTTTGCCTCCTACCTCTGAAGTGGCTAACATAGAAGCAATGTGTTGGTGGAGAGGAAGGGCTGCTCACCCTCTGCCTCTGGTGGGCCTGCTCTCAGGAGCATGTGGAGGAAGCAGGGCAGCTTACCCACCACTTCTAGCAGGTTAGGCTGAGAATAAAAAACTGGCATCCACCAGCACTGGTGCTAGCATATTTAAAAGAAAATGTACAAATTGCTCCTACCAGTGCCTCCCCAGAGTGAGTTTCAACAGACTTCTGCCCCTCTGGTAGATGCTTTAAAGTTTTCAGAGGAAACTGTTCTGTATGTAGTTCTAAATTTGTTGTGTCTGGGGAAGGAGGTGAGTTCAGCATCTTCCTATGCTGCCACCTAGAACTACCTCCCACTCTTGCCATTTTTTAAAGAACATAGTATTGAAAGTCCTAGTCAGAGCAATTAGGCAAGAGAAAGAAACAAAAAAGTACCCAAATGAAAAAGAAGGAAAATGGTCACTATTTACAGACAGCATGACATTATATATATTGAACAAAAACATGCAAGCAAAAAAAAAAAAACTATTAGAATTAATAAACAAATTCAGTAATGTTGTAGGATTGAAAAATCAATATAGAAATTCTGTTGCTTTTCTATACACTAAAAACAAACTATTAGAAAGAGAAATTTTTAAAAATAGTCCCATTTGCAATTTCATCAAAAAGAACAAGATATCTAGGAATTAATTTAACCAGGGAGGTGAATGACCTGTACACTGAAAATTATAGGACATTGATGAAAAGAACTAAGTCACAAATAAATGGAAATGTATTCAATGCTCATGGACTGGAAAATGAATATTGTTAAAATACACATTATACTGAAAGTAATCTACAGATTCAATAAAATCCTTGTCAAAATTCCAATGAAATTTTTTTTTTCACAGAAATAGAAGAAACAATCCTAAAATGTACATGGAACCATAGAATTTGCCATTTAACCAAAACAACTTTGAGAAAGAATAGCAAGTCTAGAGGCATCACAGTTCTTGGTTTAAACTATATTACAAAGCCACAGTAATCAAGACGCTATAGTATTGGTATAAAAACATACATAGATCAATGGAATAGAATAGACAGCTCAGAACTAAACTCATACACATGTGTTTAATTAATTTACAACAAAGATGCCAAGAACATATAATGGGGAATGATGTGTCTTCAATAAATGGTACTGGGGAAAAAAAATAAATAGTTCTAGGAAAACTGGATAGCCAAATGCAAAAACATGAAACTCTACCACTATCTTATACCATACATAAAACTTAACTGAAAATGGATCAAAGACTAGAATGTAAAACATAAAACCATGAACCTCCTAGAAGAAAACAGGCAGTAAGCTCCTTACATTGGCTTTGATAATGATATTTTGGATTTGACATCAAAAACAAAGGTAACAGAAACAAAAAGAAATAAATGGGACTGCATCAAACTAAAAATCTTCTGCACGGCAAGGAAACCATCAACAAAAAAGCAACCTACTGAATGAGAGAAAATCATATCTGACAATGGGTTAATGTCTATAATATATGAAGAAGTCATACACTCAATAGCAAAAAAAAAACCCTCAGACAATCCAATTAAAAATTAAAAATGAGCAGATGATCTGAATAGAAATTATTTTCCAAAGAAGACATATAATGTGGCCAACAGGCATATGAAAATATGTTGCACCTCATTAACATCAGGGAAATGGAAATCAAAACCACAATGAGATATCACCTCATCTCATTAGACTGGCTATTATCAAAAAGACAAGAAATAATGTGTTAGTTTGTGTTGAAAGGGAACTCTTGTGCACTGTTGGTGCAAATGTAAATTGCTGTAAAGCACACTATGTAAAACATTTATGGAAGTTTCTTAAAAATTAAAAATAGAACCATATAATCCAGCAATTCCACTTCTGGATATTTATCCAAATAAAATTAAAACACCAACTTGAAAAAATATATGTACCTCCATGTTCGTTGCAGCATTATTTGCAATAGTCAAGATATGGAAATAATCTAAGTTTCCATTAATGGCTAAATGGATAAAGAAAATGTATGTATATATTCAATAAAAAATTTGAATTTCTTTAATGTTTATTTTTTATGGTGACATTGGTTAATGAAATCCAATAAATTTCAGCTATATATTTTAACAGTAAAGCATATATATTTACACTGAGTGTTCACCTTCAATAGTTACATTTTTTTCTGTCACCATGTTTGATCCCCTTTACTCTGTCTACTTTCCCCATCCCCCCACCTCATACCCTCTGATAACCATTAGTTTATAGTCCATGACCATGGGTCACTGTTTGTTTGTCCTGTTCATTTGTTGCTTTCAGATTTATGTCCCACATATAAGTGATACCATGTGATTTTCAACTTTTTCTATTTGACTTATTTCACTTACCATGATTATCTCAAGTTCCATCCATATTGTTGCAAATGGCAGTATTTCATCTCTTCTTATGGCTAAGTAATATTCCATTGTATATATGTACCATAGCTTCTTTGGCCAACCATTTATCGTAGGACTTCAGTTGCTTCCATGTCCTGGCTACTATGAATAATACTGCTATGAACATCGGTGTGCAAATATCTTTATGAATATGGGTTTTCAAGCCTTTGTGTTGAATATCCAGTAGAGGGATTGCTGGATCATATGGTAGATTAATTCTTAATTTCTTGAGGAACCTCCATAGTATTTTCCAGCATGGCTGTACCAATTTGCAGTCCCACCGGCAGTGAATAAGGGTTCCTTTTTCTCTGTATCCTCTCCAACATTTGTTATTATTTGTCCTATTAATTATAGCTATCCTAACAGGTGTGAGATGGTATCTCATTGTGGTTTTGATTTGCGTTTCCCTAATAGGTAGCAATGTTGAGCATCTTTTCAAATATTTGTTGGCCATTTGTATGTTCTCTAGGGAGAAGTGTCTGTCCAGGTCCCCTGCCCATTTTTTGATTGGATCATTTGTGTTTTTTGTTGTTATTGAGTTATATGAGTTCTTTGTATATTTTGGATACTAGGCCCTTATCGGAGGCATTGCTTGCAAATATGTTTTCCCATTTGGATGGTGTCTCTTTACCTTGATGATGATTTCTTTGCTGAGCAGAAGCTGTTTAGTTTGATGTAGCCTCATTCATTTTAGCTTTTACTTCCCTTGCTTTTGAGGTCAAATTCATAAACTCCTCTTTAAGTCCAAGGTTCTTGAGTTTCGTTCCTATGTTTTCTTCTATGTATTTTATTGCTTCAGGTCTTATATTCAGGTCCTTAATCCATTTTGAGTTAATTTTGGTGTGTGGTGATAGACAGCAGTCTAGTTTCATTCTTTTGCAGGTTGCTTTCCAGTTTTTCCAGAAGCATTTATTGAAGAGGGTTTCCTTTCTCCACTGTATGTTTTTGGCATTTTGTCAAAAATTATTTGCCCATATAAATATGAGTTTACTTCTGGATTCTAGATTCTGTTCCACTGGTCCATGCATCTGTTTTCTGCTAATACCATGCCATTTTGATTATTGTTAGTTTGTAGTATAATTTGAAGCTGGGCAGAGTGATACCTCTAGCCCTGTTCTTTTATCCTATGAAATTGTGTCTTGATGACAAAACTATATTTTTTAGTATAAACTATTTCAATCAATCAACAAATACTGAGAATGCACTGTAGGCTCAGGACTCTCTTTGGTGTTAAAGACACATAAAATATATAAATTATCTATGGCCTCACTGTATTTGTATGAAGAAACTGAGAAAAAACATTCTATGACAATTTACCATTGTTGTGACTACAAAGTATCATCAGTTCCTGCAAGAGGCAGCTTCTTTATTTCTCCAAGTCCACCACCTTACACCTGGGGTGCTGACTTGTGGTAGCTCTTATGTGCAAATCTCATGCTTAGAGATGCTGGTGTGCAGTTTGGGTGTTTTTTGTTGAGTTTTAGATGTTCAGCTTATTGTTGTTTCAAGGGGAGAGAACTGGGGACGTCTCTCACTCCACCATGTTTCTCCAAACTCCCATGGAATATTATTCAGCCATGGAAAAAAGGAAATCTTGCAATTTTTTACAATATAGGAAAACTTGAGAGCATTATGGTAAATGAAATAAGTCAGACAGAGACAGACACGTACTGTTCAATCTCATTTATATGTCAGATCTTTAAAAAAAAAAACCTGAGTTTGCAAATGCAGAGAACAGATTGACTGCTGCCAGAGAAGGGTTGTGGAGTGGGCAAAATGGGTGAAGAAAATCAAAGGTACAAATTACGAGTTATTAAAAAAAAAATAAGTCCTGGGAATGTAATTAATGTACACTGTGGTGACCATAGTTAATAATATTGTGTTGCATATTTAAAGGTTGCCTAAAGAGTAAATTTTAACATTTCTCACAAGAAAAATATACTTGTAACTATATATGGTGACAGATGTTAACTAGACTTATTGTGGTGATCATTTCGCAATATACACAACTATCAAATCATTATGTTATATACCTGAAACCAATATAATGTCATATGTCCATTATAATCTCAATATTTAAAAAAAATAAGACAAGTATCCTCTGGTTATCTTTTAATTGTTTTTGTATAATCATGCCAGGTTCATGTATTCTAGGAACAGTATAATTGTCCATGAAGTATTGCTTGAAGATATCAGAAATCTTGAAAGAATGGCCACTAGTAGGGAAGGCATCAGAGTCTTAGCTCTGTCACTTCCCAGGAGTTTGACCTTGAGCAAGAACCTTTACCTCTATGAGCTTTGGTATCCCCATTTCTAAAATGAACTGAATGTGTTCCCTACCACCCACAGTTGTTGTAAGGATTGAAGTGTAATAGCATATTATCAGGATTAGCAATTTCATGCTGCAAGTAAACTCTCTGTTTTGTAGGCCACTAAGGTTGTGTCCTACAACTAGTGTCTTCTTAGTGCCTATGAGGAATATCTTCTGAAATCCCCCTTTGAAAGGAACAGAGTTCAGAGGCCACACTCAGGGATGGTGCAGGCTCAAGGTGGAGGAGAGAAAGTGTCCAGGTTGAGTCATGGTTATGTGAATAGCACCAAATCTCAGAAAGGGAGAATTGAACACTAAGTACTCAAATCTTGAAATTGGAGCTCAAGACTGATCAATTTTTTTCCTTTTCTTTCCCCTTCTTTTTTTTTTTCTCTTTTCTTCTCTTGTCATTTCAGGTACATGATGACTGCAGGAGATGGTTTTCCAAGGAATGCTGCTTTGGAAGTCATTGAACATCAGTCATTCCTCCCACTGCTCTAAGCACTAAGGGAGATGGTGAGTAGCTAAACTTTAACCTCAGAAATACACTAGGGAGAGAGAGAAGGTAAAAAGAATTGGGAAGAGGACTATGGTTAAATTATTCTACTCAACCAGTCATACATTCAAACATTTCTGGTGAGTAGGAATGTGCATATGTGTAGAAATAGTTCATGTCTCTTTAGACCTTTGGGATGGTAAATGTTGATATTTACAGCATATATGTATGCGGGCATGTTCTCTGTAGCCTCTATCACAATTGTTTCTGAACAATTAGGATTTCAGCTTTTTCACAATTTCCAAACACTAGATAATCCATGAAATAAGTTTGTTTGCATTTATGTGGTTAAGGAAGAACTGCATGAAGACCCAGGTTATGTTCCTTTTAAAAATAAAACTAACACCAAGGTTGTCCCCAAATCTGAAACTAACATGATCATTGGCCCAACATACTGCATTGATGTTTTGTCAGTTCCTGGGCATCAGTGATTTATTGAGAACTCTATGTAAAAGGTATTTGAAGGTTACAAAATGATCCAAGATTTGGGCATTATCAGAGCCTATAGTTATTTTGGTTAGTGCTATAATATGACAATTGACAAATTAAGGTAACATATGCTAAGTGCCAAAGGAGTGGTAGAGACACTTGGAGATAAGAAAAATGTTAGGAATGTCAACTAATTGTAGGGCACAGAAAGGAGGTAGTAATGAAATCAATACAGTAAGAGTAAACATTGTACAGAGTCATCTATCAGGAGGTCTAGAGATGATGAAACAGAGAAAGGAGAGGTAAAGAAGAGGGATGTTTTGTTTATTTCTGTGTTTGTTTTAAAGAATAGGTGAGACATGAGGATGCATAGTGTAAAAGGAAAAACAAGGGCCATGCAACCATGAGTTTAGTCAGTTACTAACTAGGTGCTCTTGGGTAAGTCTCTTAAATTCTCTGAGCTTCTCTTTCCTTGTCTGTAAATGGAAATGATACTGTGTATTGTGATGATAAGTGATAATACGTAAAGGGCCTAAATATCCAGAAACAACCCCAAAAGGACCACAAAACTAAATCCAAATTCTTCTAGCCCAATGAAAACTGTAGATTCCCACAAGGATAATTTACTCTTTAACACTTATTAATGATGTCTTTAATTCACTTCTCTTTTCCTATCTTTTCTTTGCTTCTTCTGAGAAGCTTTCATTTCTACCACTGAGTTGTTCATTTGCTTCTCCCATTACTCATTAAAGAAGATGATCCTTCAAGATCAAAATCACATATCACAGCTAAAAAGACCTGACCTATTTTAATAACACTACAAAGTTTAGAAATCTAATATGTTTACCAAATGACATACTACTATATCGTTAAGCCAGTAAAGAGCTACTCTGCCCATTAATTTCAGTTTGTGTATGGTTAGTTTTATTCTATATATGGTCAATTTCACTTATTGGAAGAAAGTTTCAACCCTTCCCAGAATGTTTAATGTATATTTCACTAATATATTAATTTATCCATCTCTGACATGTGGGAAGTGATTAGTGAACCAACATTTTTTGACTTAACTATTATTCTAATATTGATGCTTGCTGCCCACTTCATTGCCAAGAAAGAGTCTGCATTAGCTGGAGCAAAGCAAGGAAAAGAGCTTATAGTTTCCTTGGTCAGAGAATAGAAGTATGCAAAGGTTCCTGTAGCCATTACAACACAGTCTTACAATGAGACATAACACATGTGCCTATGTGTACACATACATGTACATATACTCATAGCCACTGTAGTCTCTTCCAGTTTATTTTCCAATCCTAACAGCTGTAGACATTGGTACATGAGCCATTCACACAGGTTTCTTTAGGCAAGCATACTCACATGTCCCATAATAATAGGTACAAACACAAAGCTAACATTACTCAGGGATGCATGCATATATTATTTTCAGATCTACTCAAATATTTCTTCCAACATTTCTCAAATATTAGAGTTACCTGCCAGATAATTGACTATAGAGGTGCCAATATTGATGAGCCAGTAAACAAAAGTGTTCAATTGGGTAGAAGGAAGAGACTTGGAGAGAGATCAAATTGATAGAAGAAAAGTAGCAAATTGGTCAGCTGAGCAAACTCAGACTGCTAATGAAAGTCAGTCTAGTCTTGAATCTAATACTTTTCTCACCTCCACAGGGACCTGGGGAAAATGTTTTTGAGAAGACTGAAGAATATCTGCCTTAGCATCTCACAAATCACCCCAAATAGGTGTTAAATGGCTGCCACTTATCCTTTGTGATTGGCCCAACAGAATCTGTGCTTCCTGTCCTTGTAGAAGATCGTTTTGTTTTGTCTGTTTTTTTTTCTATCCTACATCACTTCTTATTCTTGTTATAGATTGTCAATTAATTGCATTACTACTTTCTTTTGCTTTCTACCAATAACAATATTATTGCTTAGAAGCATCTGGGCTAAGCCATTTTGTTGTGTGTAGTGGCTTATCTAATTCCACATGAGATAGATTTTAGCCTTTCCTCCTATCACTTGCAATCTTGGTTCAATTGAATCTCACTCTTAAGAACCCTTATTTCTATCATATATTATTTGGCCTGTGATTTCTTAGAACTGTCTTTTAAGACCTCTCTATATTTTTACTCTTCCTGGCTTTTCAGCCTAGGCAAATATGTTCTTTAATGGATAGGTTTCCAGTTTGGAAGTCCTCCCCCATCTTTGAGATGGTAAATTCCTTAAAAATGATCTGGTCCAACCCCTCTGGCCAGGCTACAGAATCCCTTCTCCAGCATCCAGGGTGGAGGCATTCAGCTGATGCCTTCCTGAGGAAGTGCTTGCCATTGTTAAGTAGCACCCATTCATTCATTCATTCTTTCTTTCAGCAAACAGACTAAATTCTTAGAATGCTTTCGAATTACCCTTTTTTTCCTATTCGGTCTGCTTGGTTAATTCCTTCTCTCATCTTATAGGGTGAGAACAAAATCAAACATTATGTCTTATTTGAAGGCTTCTGTAATCGCCCCTCCTCACTTTCCCAGACAGATTACTTTCTTTGCTGTAAACCTGGAACCAATATCTCAGTGCACCTAACATGCTACATTATATAGTCCATCAAACATCTGTTGCTCAGGCCAGACTGTGAATTCTCTATTCCTAGCACTTCACTCAGACCTGGGTATATTTATGGAACACTGCCTACATGTAAGGCTTAGTGATAAGCAATTTAGAGAATAAGAGATGACTAAGACAGCATCCCTGATTCATATGGAGGCAAAAGAGTATAGTGCAGTAGTTGCCAAATGTAAAAATGCATCAGAATAATCTGAAAGTCTTATTAAAATACAGATTTATAGGACCCAACCCCAGAGCTTTTGATTCAGTAGATCTGAGTAGGGCACAAGAACTTGCATTTCTAACAAGTCCCCAGATGTTGCTGATAGTACATTCTTGGGAGTGAATTCCATCATTTACTATGTGAGGTTCAAGTTACTTAATATCTCTGTGCTTCATCTGCCATATGTTTTCTGACAATAGAGAAAAATATTTGTACTCAGATACATTATGAGGGTTAAATGAGTAAACATTTGTAAAGGAGGATTTTAAAATTAAGGAAGGGGAACAGTAGGCCAACATTATGCTAATTTAACATCCTTAGGTGGTATGAAGTGAACAAATTTGGGAGGGACTGTTGGCCCCTTGATTTGGGGCACTGTGGTTATATTAATGTAGCTCATAAAAGCATGCTTTTTCTTAAAGGCTCTTTCAGGTTGTTGATTCATCTGGACCTTAAAGTCAACTAAATCCCCTAAGCCCTTTTCATTCTTGATGCTACCAAGCCAAGTTCCTATTGTCCTGTTTTGCTGAAATTTATGTCCTTGAGCCTAAAGGTCAAGCTTCAAATATATCCCTTTTCATCTTGTTGACATTGACCCATCTTCCTGCTGAGGTCATTTTTCAATCTTGATTCTCACATCCAGTAGATCTCCCTCTAATTTTGTATAGTTCAAAGTTGGCAAGGTAGCTTTCTGTGTTTTCATGTAAATTTATTAAAATTATTAACTAATACAGAACACTCTCTTAGAATTAACATCAACTTATTCAAAATCAACCGGTGAGCATGATTATTTACCTGGTTATGAATCTGCCTGACATTGCTATATTTCAACCCACAATACCAGCTGTTTTTGTCACCTTGTTCACAAGATTCTCTTAACAAAGTTGGCCTTGTTCAAATTCAGATGTTCTCTGACTATAGAGGAAATGCTAAATGGGGCTGCCCTTATATTCTCCTGGGAATGACTTCATGCCAGCACAGCTTCCTGCTGTCTTCCCATCTGTGACCAAATAGTTTGACATTGAAGTTCAAGTTGCCTTAATTATATAATTTTCTCTTTATCTAGCAGCTTTCCATCTCTACCCTGAATTATTTTTAGTTATTACAACTTGATTCTATTGTACATATAAAGAAATAATCATTCAAAGAAGTTAAAATGTTTGCTCTAGGTTAGTGAATAAACCTGGAGGGGGGAGCAACCAGCTGTGTCACACAGCTGCATTCTCTTGTAGAGTTACACTGCAGAAAGCAGCCTATGCTCCAAGCTGTCAAATAGATCTATAAATAATTTGTTATACCCTCGAGGCTATTTATTTTACAGATAGCATTATTATAATTATTTATCCTAATTCTAAATTCAATTCTCAACTAGCTAGTATATCCACATATATCAAATATTTTTAATAGAAACATACATATACACATTTAGTAAAATGTCTTCCTGCTATCCTTTCTCTGATCTCAATCTCCTACAGCCACATCCCATCTCCATTCACAGTTAACTACTTTAATTAATTTATTAAATACCTTCATGGGTATACTAGTAAATATAAATATATATTCTTATCCCTCCTCTTATCCACATGAGTAGAGACTGCTCCTATCTTATTCACCACTGTTTTCTCAGAACATAACAAGTACAGGCACAGAAAATGCCCTCAATACATATTTGTTGAGTAAATGAATTAATATGTCTTAACTACCATGAGTTAACATATTACCTTTTCTTCAAAAAATGTTGAAAATGGTGGAACTTCTTTTGCATAATATGTTCAGGGAGAGTAACTACTTTTAAGCTATGCTACTGAAGGCACATAGCAGATTCTCCTTAGCTGTGAGTCCTGGCAAGCCCTGGAAATTTGGTGCATGACTGCTTAGCTGGCTTAGAAACCGGCCCATAAAGGAAGACTGCTTTAGATTTTTATAGGCCAAACAGCCAGAAAATCTGCTCAAGTCAGCAGTCTTCCTTCAGGTTCCCTTTCACCCTGGCTATCACAAATGGGACATCTCAACCTACCTTCGTGGCCCACACCAGTCAGGAGCAAGCCACATGTCTCTTGCTTTTTGCATTTATTTTTGCTGGGTCATCCCTGCCAAGCCACAAGTTCATAGGTTTGGATGCTCACAATTTTTCTAGCATCTCCTAGGGGACCATTGCTCTCTGCCTATCTCCCTGCAAATAGGATCTAAAGCTCAACACAAACTAGCAGGCTTTGGCAATTTAGACTGCCATAACTACACTTCTCTATGGGGAACTTCAGTGTTGGAAATTATTAAAAGCCTCTTCCCTGTTTAGATAATTTCCCTATAGTCTTATTTCCCCTGAAAGTTGGTATGATAACTTGGATTGCTCTGTCAGAGTCTTAAAGGACTGATTAAAGCTCCCTGCTTCAACCCATGTTGATATGTTCTATCATTAGCTCCTGGCTAAAAGACAGCCTTTCCTCCCTTCTCTCCTGAACTGGTATCTTTTCACTGTGAGAACCAAGCTGTCCCAGGCAGAGATAGGACTACTTGGTATGCTGATCTTCCTCCTGGGCCTTCAACCTTCTCTTTCCTCAGTTTCCCCTCAGCATTTTATTAATCCTTCGTTGTGGCACCAATTTCTTTATGCCTGTGTTCCAACATACTCTTGTGTATAAGCCTGTCTCTCTAGCCTGAGGGCAAGGGCTATACTCCTAGCAGTATCTAGCATGATGATTTGAATATAGTAGTTGCTCAGCACTGTGGCTTACCTGGCCACAGTTGGGAAAAGACCAGCTGTGGGTTTTTCTTTTATTGTTGTTTGTTTTTTTAATAAGAGCAACTTAGGATTTATACTGATTTCCCATTTGTTCCTCTATGTCAAGAGTCTAGAGAACAAGGAAACTCTTGGAGATACTGTATATTTCTATTTCCTTGATTGTGGTCATGGTATCATGGGTGTTTGCATATGTCAAAACTCATTAAATTGTACACATTAAATATGTGCAGTTCTTTGTATAACAATTATACCTCAATAGAACTGCTTTATTAAAAATGTTGCAAAACTTGTTAAGTCATGTCTTGTTTTTATTTCAATGGCTCTGGTTTTTTTTCCTTCTTTTTCTTTTTGTTCATGCATGTATCAGGCCAATTAGTAGTTTCTTCAGACTTCTGGAATCTTGATTGGTCATCAGCCTGTTCATGTCCCCTTCTCATCTTCATCAACTCCAAAAGTGGTGATCACCAAGGGATCGTCTTCCTCCAAAAATTTAAGCAATACCTTAACCCGTCTCAAGTGTTTGACCTGGTGAAGGGTGGACCTGAAGCTGGGTGAGCATGGGGTGAGGCATATAGAGGGTATATAGAAGGGACTCTGCCTTCTATATATTCTAGACTAGGGCAGGCTTTTTTGAATTAGTTCTAATACCTAAGCAGGAAATATCCATTTTCTCAAGTCAAAACACAGACACATAAATCCAGAGTATTTTGGATTGGCTTGTTGGAGGACTTTTATCCCTCTCTCAGAAATCCTTTAAAGCCCATGTTCTTCTCTCAGATTTGCTCCACTTTTTTTGGTTAGAAGAGGTATAGCTATGTTTCCTGACCCCAGAGGAGGAGGCAAATGAATATTGCTGCTCATTTTTCCTGTCACTCGCTTGTTCTTTTTCCTGGGGTCAAATAGATATATCTCTACTACAGGAACAACTGACTATTCAGCCCTGGTTTCTATCAGCCCATTGACCACCATGCAAGGCAGTATTTCTAGACCTCAGCACGTAGCTTTAGCTAGGTACTAGTAGGTTTCAGAGCAAGGTTAGGCACAGAATAGTGTGGGCTGAGGCAATGTCTGATCTCCAGGAACGCCTGTGAGAGCATTGCCTATGATATTCAGTACAGAGAGAGATAGGGACTAAGGGAAAAAAGGCAAGTAGCCTAGTAGTAGGGTGCAAAAGCAGCAGCCCTTGGGCCTGAAATACTGTAGGAAAGAATTGTAAAACCCAGAAGTTCATGAAATGACTCCCTTTTCTCCATTTCCTTACAGGCTGTCCATGTTCAAGAACTTTGCTCGCTTTCGCATTATAGTTTGTGGTGGAGATGGCAGTGTAAGCTGGGTCTTATCTTTGATTGATGCCTTTGGATTACATTAAAGGGGGAGTTTATAGCTGACTTGATTTAGCCATTCTAGAGAGACTGGGATATGCAGCTTCTCATCACAAGAAGTCCCTGGATATCACTCTCCTTATCTGTAAAATACATTTTCCACTGGTTTAAAACTCTTCCTGACTAGTAGATTCCCAATATAAGCCTAGACTGTTTTCTGGTTGTCTATCTGTGGAAGGAGAAATGAGGGAGTTAGCAGGGGAAAATTGAGTATTCTATTTCTCAACCTCCAAAGTGAATAATTGAAGAGGAGGAGAACAAGCAAAAAAGAAGTGGCCTCAGGCAATGTTCAACCCCTAATTTCCTACCCCTTCTAAGTCAATCAATTTTCTTCCCTGAGTTTCAAGAGTAGTAGAAATTTTCCTATCTCTCACCCACCTTTCCCTAAGCTGCTCTCTGTTCTTCTGAATCCAGTAGCTTTGTCTCTGGAGGTACCTGGCTTCTTTGGCCCAGCCTAGATAGAAATCTGTGGCTATATTTCTATTGTATAAGCATGGCTAAAAACATTGATATATTCCAGCAACTTTTCCCTTTACTAAGTAGGTTCTGTATGGCCAGGAGTGGGGCCTAACTCCTTAGGGTAATTTTCACTTAACTTCAAACATCTTCCTATCACACTTCCTAGAATCAAAAGTCCTTTATTGCCACTAGCTTTGAGACCACAATCTTTCCCAAAGAGCATCATCTGGGCTCTTTCATGAGTGAATATTGGTAAGACTGTCTAAAAAGGTGCCTGGTTTTGTTCTTGCAGTGTCAGCTGGCAGTCATCCCTCTTGGAACTGGCAATGATCTGGCCTGTGTCCTAGGCTGGGGTGCATTCTGGAACAAAAACGAGTCACCTCTGAACATCTTCAACAGAGTGGAGCAGGCTAGTGTGAGGATCTTAAACAGGTTAGTGGCTGAAAGATCAGGCAATTGTGCCTCTTCCAGTTGCAAACCAGTTACTCCTAGTTATATCATCTCAATCATGAATGCTCTAATTTTCTTCATGTTGTTTCTGGCTTCAGTGCAGGGCAGTTTGGGTGGGATAGGGGGCCTTGAATATTAGGAAGCCAGGATCTAGCATATATCCTTTTAATGTCAACAAAGTATCTCATCAACTTAAAATATCCTAGAGCAGGAGCCCCATAGGTAAAATTTAAAGGGTTCTGTGAACCTTCTTCAAATTGCATAGTCAATTATCTATGTAAGCATATTTTCCCCAAGTTTTCATCTTTCTATTCTATTCTAGAATATTATAAGAACTAATTTGTAGCTTCATCAGGTTCTCAAAGAAACTAAAACAAATTGAGGATTTATAAACAATTGACCTAGACTGTCTCTACTCTAGAGAAGAGAGATTGTGATTTATCTTCTGAGAAGAAAGACTTTCTATGCTAGGGCATAGTATTTGATTTATGACTAACCATAAGGATATTCTAGGGAGCTTTCTCAAGATACTAAGTTCAGTCCTACCACAAAGATTATTCTTCAGTAGGTCTTGAGTTGGGCCCTGGTATATGTATTTTACAAAAGCACCTCAGATGATCTTGATAGCTACCTATGGTTGAGAAGCACTTTTCTCTGAGAACACTGTAGTGGAATTCCTTTCATCATACTGTCCTAGAGACTCAGTCATGAGGCAGTGTCCCCTCTTGTGGCACACCTTGAGATCAGGTGACCTGAGATAACTTGGTCATCCCCTAAAATCCGTCTCTACCCAACGCATAAACATTTTGACCTCCTTTTTAGCATGTGAAGCATTGATGCCAGCCTGTGATGAAACAAAGTCCTAAATATCTGTCTTTGAACTTAATTTCAGATGGAATGTGATGATCCATGAGACTCTCAGAAAAACCCCATTACTAAGAGGACAAGTTGAAATGGATGTACCCCCATTTGAGGCAATTACTGCCAGGTGTAATTCAGGCAAACATCTTTATTATACAGTGAAATAATAAACAAAAACCCAGAGAGAAGTATTTGTATTGTCCATGAGCTAGATGAGGATGAGATTATTGAAAACTGGGAACATGTCATTCAGTAGCTATTTATCAAAAACTGTGTTAGGTATTGGAGATATAATTCATTTGGCCATTATTCATTCATTCAAAATATTTATGGATTAACTACTATGTGTGAGATACTGTTCTAGTAGCTGTTCTTATATGCTAATTGGTAAAGAAGAATGACTTAATCCATGTTATCATGAAGCTCATATCTAGTTGCAGTGGTATAAAAATGATTTTTATAATGTAATGTGTGTGTTAGTATATATAAGTAAGTAGTGTGTGTAGGGGGGTAGGAACACCCAGCAGGTGAACCTAACCCATTCTGGAAGAAATTAGGGAAAGCTTCTCAGAATAAACTCCCTTTCAGAAGAGACTTAAGGACCAGAAACAGTTAACCAGGATAGTGAGAAAGAAGAGGCACGTTCCAGACAGATGGAACAGTTTGTGTTGTTCCAAAAGCAAGAGAGAGCATGGAGTATTCACAGAACTGAAACAAATTCATAATGGCTGAGGCATAAGGGCCAAGGAGGGAATATACAGGGAGAACAATATACAGGCTGGAGAAGTAATCAGAGGCGAGGCCAGGAAGAACCTGCTAAACAATGGTAGGAAGTTTGAACTTTTATCCTAAGAGCAATGAGAATTATATAAGGGTTTCTTTAAATCTTATTATAAAAATTTTCAAACATACAGGAAATTTTAAATGGTATATTCTACCATTAATATTTTATTATACTTCATCACAAATCTATCCATCTATCTATTCTGCTATCTAATAGAAAGGTTTTATGCAGGGTAGTTCCATGGTATGTGGAGAAAGAATAAAGACTAAAGAGAAGGAGAAAAGATGGGAGATGCTGTAATTATCTAGGCAAAAGATGATGATTTGGATCAGTGAAGTAGTAACAGGGATAAGAAGAAGTGGGCATATTTAAGACATATTAAAGAGATAGACTCATCAGGACTTGGTGGATGTTTAAATGTAAGGGGTGTATAAGTTCTATAAGTTGTATAAGTATACAAGGAGTATAAGTTGTAGTTAAGAGTACAGATTTAAGAGCTAGACTACCTGGAATTGAATTCTGACTCTGCCACTTATCAGCTCCCCCTTTACTTGGGTCTCAGTTTTCTGTTCTGTGAAATGGGGATAATAATAATTCTTATTTCAGTGTTGTTATAAAGACTACATAAAATAGTATCTCTCTCTCTCTCTCTCTCTCTCTCTCTCTCTCTCACACACACACACACACACACACACACACACACACACACACACACACACAATCTTAGACCAGAGCCTGGCACATAGCACAAACTATATAAGTAGAGGCTATTATTACTATTACTATTACTATTACTATTACTAATATTTTAAGAGGTGACATTCTGGTATTAAAAACATGTGGGTTCAAATCCCAGATATATTGCTTACTAGCTTTGTAATATTAGATTGTTTATTTGAAACAAACAGTACCATCTTTATATGAGGTTTTGGGTATTGATTTAAATGAGAGGAAATAATATACATGTCTTATTTTTAGAATGAACACAAATATAAGATTATCTATGGGGACCTTCAACAAGAATTCTTTGATTATGATTATTTCCAGAGAGGTAGCTTAGTTGATGGTAAAAGCCCATAGGAAAAATTGAAGGGGTGAAGGTGGGCAGCACACTATGTCTCAGTGTGAAGGTTCCAGAGCTGATCATACCTTTCCCCCCTAGGCTGCTGCCATCCAACACTTAGAATCTGCAACCACTGAGCTGAGCAAAATCCTGAAGGCCAAGTATCCCGCAGAGATGATCATCACAACTAGGTCAATCTTTCTTTAGCTCTTAACTTTTGGGATGTTTTTGCTCTTCATGGGTTGTTCCTCAATTAGAGATGGGGCTCATTTTGATAGATTGGGGTGTTGAGGCCAAGGAAAGTACACTAAGTCCTCACTTGACATCATCAATAGGTTCTTAGAACAATGGCAAAAAATGTATAATGAAATCAAGTATACCATAAGCTAATTGATGTAAACAAGAGCTAAGTTCCTACAGCATTTTATCGACATTAAAACAAAATGACATTGAACAAAACAATGTTATTTGAGGGCCTCCTGTATATGTTTATTTTCTGAAATCAAATTTCTTCCAACTCAAATCTCCTGTAAAGTTTAGGGAACAAAATGAAATTGAGATAAGTGCTCTTGCTACTCCAAAAAGACAAAATTGCAAGCCAGAAATTTGGAAGAAGGGGAGGACTTCTGGTCAAGATGGCAGAGTAGGTAAATGCTGTGCTTGCCTCCTCCCATGACCACATCAAATTATAACTAAGCTACAGAACAACCATCACTGAGAATTGCCTGAATTCTAGCTGAACAGAAGTCTTAAAACCACAAGTCTACAGGAGAAGCCACCTCAAGACTAGTAGGAGGGGCAGAGACACAGAACAGGAAGATTCCACACCAATAGGTGTGGCAGTTAAGAAATGGGAGGGGTATCTCAGCTGCAGAGGACCCCCTGAGGCGTGAGGAGTCCCAACCCCACACTGGTTCCCCAGTCCAGGGTTCCAGTGCTGGGAAGAGAAGTTCTCACAACTTCTGGCTGTGAAAACCAGCAGAGATTATGGCTGAGTGAGACAAAGGGCCACTGAAGTCACAGACATTCCTCTAAAGGGGCCTGTATGCAGACTTACTCGCTGATTGACTCACTTGTTCTGATATCCAGCCCTGGGGGCAGCAGCTCCAGAGGCACCAGAGGCATACAGGGATTAACTGAGTTGTTTGGCTTTGGAGAAAGGGATTAAGGGGAAGCTTTCTCCAAGACAGAAGGGCTAGAAGAGGCTAAGATTCCTTTGTTGAGCTCTCCCTGACAAGCTCACAGACTCAAGCAGCTGCCATCTCTGAGTCTCCATCAACCAGGCCAATACTTGTCACCCTGCCCTGGTGATACCCTGAGACCCTGCTCCACCCAACTTGCATGACCACCCAAGCCACTTCTAGTGGCTTTTCTATTAAATGACCCACCTTGGCTCATGCTGTGGATTTTCCTAAAATCTCATAAAGGTTCAACAAACTCAAATGAGCAGCATCTGGTCTCGGCATGTCCCATACCTCTTGGTGAGAAGCCCAAGCTTAGCACTAGCAGCAGTAAGCTTTGATTCATGATTTGGTCTCCTGAGGCACATCTAAACCAAGTGTGGGTGGCAGACATCTGTGGATTGCTTGATGGCTCATGCCAGGTGGCCCTGGGCAGGGCCTAGGCTGCAGTTGAACTTGGCCTAAAGGAGGGCTCCTCCAGGAGGCCCTGGCTTGCATGTCCAGTGGCCAGCTTTGGTTTGAGTCAGATCACCACCCAGAGTCACATCTGAGGACAACACACCCAAAGGCCAGACAGGACAGGCACCAGAGCCCTGTTAAAATGAATCTTGCTACATAGAGTCAGCTCTTGCACAACAGCTCCTCCATTGCAGTCATGGCCAGTCCTCACAATCAATCAGCCCAAGGGTCAATCCCTCACACTGACCTGCAAAGAGCAACCACGACTCAACTACAATAGGAGGGCATGCACAACCCATACAAGGCACACCCCTGGAACACCTGGCCCAGGTGACCAGGGAAAACTGTGCCACTGGGCCCTACAGCATACCTACTACATGAGGCCACTCAACTAAGACCAGGAGACATATCAGCTCTACTAATATATAGAAATAAACACATGAAGGTAGCCAAAATGGGGAGACAAAGAAACATGTCCCAAATGAAAGAACCAAACAAAGCTCCAGAAAAAAATAAAACTAAACAAAATGGAGACAAGCAACCTACCAGATGCAGAGCTCAAAACACTGGTTATAAGTATGCCCAGTGAACTTAGGGAAAGAGTAGATGAACTGAGGGAGAACTTTAACAAAGAGATAAAAAACATAAAATGGAGATAGAAAACATAAAAAAAGTAGTCAGTTGAAGAGTACGATAAGTGAAATAAAGAATACATTAAGAGGAATCAGTAGTAGATTAGCTGAGCAGAGGATCAAATCAGTAATTTAGAAAACAAGGTAACAGACAATATCCAATCAGAACAACATAAAAAAAATCCAAAAAAATGAGGATAGTTTAAGGGTGCCTCTGGGATAGCATTAAGCATACCAACATCTTCATCATAGGGATATCAGAACAAGAAGAGAGCAAGAGATTGAAAACCTATATGAAGAAAAAAATGACTGAAAACTTCCCTAACCTGACAAAAGAAATAGACATATAAGCCCAGGAAGTACAGAGAGTAGCAAACAAGATTAACCCAAAGAGGCCCACACCAAGACACAAACATAATTAAAATGCTAAAGGTTAAAGACAAAAATCTTAAAAACAACAAGAGAAAAGCAGTTAGTTAACTAAAGGGGGCTCCTATAAGACTCAGCTGATTTCTCAACAGAAACTTTGAAGGCCAGAACAGATTGTCAGGAAATATTCAAAGTGATGAAAAGCAAGGACCTACAGCCATGACTACTATACCCAGCAAAGCTATCATTTAGACTCTAAGGACAGATAAATAGCTTCCAAGAAAAGGAAAAGCTAAATAGTTCATCACCACCAAGCCAGTATGGCAGGAAATGTTGGAGGGATGGAAAAGGAAGAGGAGGGGAAAGAGGAAGAGGAGGGGGAGGAGGAGGAAAAAGAAAAACTGATAAAAAATGTGTATAATGACATGACAATAACTACATATCTATCAACAAATACTTTAAATGTAAATGGATTCAATGTTTCAATCAAAAAATAGGGTGGGTGAATGGGTAAGTAAACAAGACCCTTACAGATACCACCTACAAGAGACTTACTTCAGAACAAAAGGCACACATAGACTGAAAGTAAAGGGATGAAAAAAGATGTTTCATGAAAATGGAAACAACTAACCAATAAGGTGGGGTAGCAATACTTAGACCATAAGAAATAGACTTTAAAACAAAGTCTATAACAAGAAACAAAGAAGGACCCAGTTATCTCACTTCTGAGTATTTATCTGAGAAACCCAAAACACTACTTTGAAGAAACATGTGAATCCATATGTTCGTTGCAGCATTGTTTAAATAGTCAAGATATGGAGGCTGCCTTCATATCCATCGACGAATGAATGGATAGAGAAGAGGTGATACATGCACACACACATAGGAATATTACTCAGCCATAAAAAAGAGTGAAATCTTGCCATCTGCAACAACACAGATGGACCTGAATGGTGCTGTGCCCAATGGACTAGGCCATACAGAGAAAGATAAATGCCATATCATTTCACTTACAAGTAGAATCTAAAGAAGAAAATAAACAAACAAACAGAACAGTAACAAATTCATTGATACAGAAAAGATTTTCATGGTTGCTGGATGGAACCATGGTTGGGGGTTGGGTGAAAGGAATTAAGAAGTACAAATTGGTAGTTACAAGGTAGTCATGGGGATGTAAATTATAGCATAGGGAATGTAGTCAATATTATTGTAGCAACTATATAGTGTCAGATGGGTACTAGATTTATCAGAGTGATTACTTTGTAAGTTATGTAAATGTCTAATCACTAAGTTGTACACCTGAAACTAATATAATATGACAAATGTAATTAATTTTTTTTAATTTTTAAGGAAAAAAGTAGGGTTATAGAAGAGAAATACAACATTCCACACATTCAAGAGCATAGCATAGCTTACAACAGTAGGGACACCTTGCTTTCTATTTGACACTAGGAAAAATCTCTCTAGAACCTACTACAGTTGACTTTTCATACCCTAAACAATACATTCTCCCCTTCTAAATATGTGGGCCATTCATTCCTCCTGGGATTTTTCAGAGGGTTACTGCCAAACCTAACACATTCTCCTTTGAGAAACATTCCCTACAGGTAGTTTCCCTAATATCTTTGTATTTGTACTAAATTAGCTGGGCCTTTCCCTTGATCTATAGCTGATTTGACCAGGGTGCAAGTAATTCAAGGTGAATCAATGAATTCTCTTTTCTGCTTCAGAATTTGGACTAAGAAATGCTACTTAAACTCTCTTAGGTACTTGCATATTTTTCTATGTACATGAAGCGGGGGGAAAAAACAAATAGAGAGGGGAAAGATAGTGGGGAGAAGTGATGAAAGGGAAGGAGGAGAGATCAAGAAAGAGATAAAGAAGAAGGAGGAAGATGGAGACTAATGACATTATAAGAGAAAAGGGCTCTGGATCTCATAGTCCATGTTGCATAGTACCATCTATCTTGTTTCCAGATTCCTATGCTCTGCAGTGGAAGATTTTGTGGTTGATATGGTAAAGGCCTGGAGTCAGATAAAGCATGACAATACAGCAATAGAGTCTGTGATCTTGAAAGTAAGTTTCCAATCATGTAGCCTTATACTCTTTGTGGAGCCAGGGCCCCATTTTTTAATAAAAGTGCCTCTCACTAGGAATTGTAAGAGAAAGGCAGGGAGGATCAGCTAGTAAGCCTCTCTGATGGGGCACATCCACTTGATCAAACTTACATCTTTTACCAAATGAAGAGTGGCCCTATGCATGCTTATACATGCGCCATGTACCTAATCATATACCAAGCATCCATCCATACCTAGACACAAGTGCACACCAAGCAGATATGTACATGGTTGTATACCAGAACATGCTTGAAAATATGTACAAATACATACTAGAAATACACCCACATTCCCCTATATAACAACAGTAACAGCAATAGCTAACACTTACATAGTACTTGCTCTGTGCCAGGAACTCTTAAGCACTTTTAATGTATTAACTTATCTAATCCTCAAAACTGCCCTACAATACAGAAGCACAAAGAGATTAGATAACTTACCTCAAATCACAAACTATTAAGTGATGGAACTGAGCATCAAGCCATAATCAGTATATCCACAAACATACCCACATACAAAAGCAGACACCATTTACCCATGCAGAGGCACATCCATATCCATAGGAGCATGCCTGTGAAAACACCAATCCAGAAATATTTATCTTTCCTCATGTTTGCCATGCTACATACCATTTTACAGGCCAGTCTGAACATGACAGAGACTCAGCAACACACATTGATTCCCATAGCTTTCCATAAATAAATGATATCTGTTTGATTCCCTAACATTCTTTGGTTATCTCATTACATCTACCCAAGTTCTTCTTTTTTCCAAACTTTCATCTCCAGCTGGTAGCTTTCTATGCTCAATATTCCTGGCCAACTACTACTCATTCCCATTTCTCCCCATACTACCCATCTCTTCATTCTGTCTTCTCAAGCACTGATCCCTCATAACAATATTCTGTCTCCTTCTTCCCTGTATAGAGTGACTTAATGTATGACAAGCTCAATGTCCTAAATGATGTCCTGTCTGAGGAGATAGCAATTGAGAAGTATGCTACAGTATGTGCAGACAGTGGCAAGGCAGATGGAAAGCCCTTTGTTCCTCAAACAGACCACATAGCCAAGTGCAAGTTGGAGCTGGCCACAAAGACCAAGAATCTCCAGAAATCCTTGAAACTCATCATATTCTAAATTGAACAAGGAAAGGATCCTAGGGTTGTGGTAACTGAAGTAGGGAAGAGAAAAGATCCCAGTGAATGGTTTACTGGTCTGGGTTTTCAATATGATGACATTACCAAAATTTCACTAAATTCTTCATTCATATGGCATCCAAAATCAGTCCTCAAACTCTGCTGATTTGAAAAGTGTTAGTCTTAGTAAGCTGCCCCTTTGGTTCCTCTTATCTACCAGATACTCAATTCTTGCTACTTATTTATTTTTGGAATTAACACTCATTATAAACAATTACAGCTGCTCAATGCTCTGTTGGCTTTCACCAGCAGCCACAAAATTTTTATACCTGTTCTGTTTCCACTGAACCACCAAGCCTGTGACTATTTTAGAAAGAAAGTAGTATTCATCTCTGCATGTCTTGTACAGTATTAATCAGGCACAAGGGTACTGAGAGTGGCTCTGGCAGCTCTGGAATTGATTGCCATTTTCCACAACTCATGACAGATTTCAAACTTCCAATTCAGTATAAAAACTCTTCCAACTTTCAACTCCTCCATCTTCTTAATTTAACATTTTGGTTTCCCACTTCTTCCCCACATGCTTCTTTGGAAAAAAGATCAGAAGATGGTATAAGACCAAGTGTGTTCTACCTGATCTATTGGAATTGAGCAGAAGTCCAGGTAGCAAGAGAGTCCCTTTGACTTTTAGCTATGGTACCTTTTCCTGCCTTGGTACCTTTAGGTACCTCAGCCAATTTTCCAAGAAAGAAAGGAAATGTCCCTTCTGCACTATATGAGAATTAAACGGTTTGTCTACATTTCTATAGTTAGCTTGCTAGTAGTGGGGATCATATTAGTCTGACATAGCTGTAACCCTGTCACAACCAACCATCAGCCTGTTCCATCAATGCATAAGTCAGATTCTAAATCAGCTTGTGTCTATAAGACAGAGAAAGGCACCCTGGTAGGATAGGAAATGAACCAACGAGCTTTGGCCTAGGCTGAGCACCTGACCTATACAACATATAGGATGGTGAAAGGAAGGAGACTTATCAAATAGTCTGGATATGGGTGAGACATTTGAGTAAAAGAATGGCATAGTCCTAGAGGCTCAAGTTTGGAACAAAAGTCATATGAGTAAATGAATTAACAAAGAGGTGAGAATGGAGGTAGAAGAACAGAGAGTTTCTCACCATGCCCACCCCCCTATACCACTGGCCCTGAGTTTCTACTCACAACCACATTTACTTGATGACAAAAAAAATCATAACCATTAAAACACAGAAAGCTCAGGCATGTATATGAAGAGACATGGGGACATACACTGAAAGAAAGCTGAGACTACAAACAGCATCATGGAGGAGAGATGATGGTTAAACAAGACTCTCCACTGTCTACCCAAACACTGACTGACATTAACTAAATAAAATAGATGCTCCAGAAATGCCCAATAAATATGACCAATCCTCCCTCCCTCCTTTCTTTCCTTCCTTTACTTTTCCTTCCTTCCCTCCATCCTTGCTTGCTCACTTGCTTCTCTTCCCTTCCTCCCTACCTCCCTCTCCCTTCCTTCCACTTTTCTCTATAGTTCTAGATGAACAAACCCGACAGACAATATCAGTTAAGAACTTTAGTTCAACTTTCTTCCTGGAAGATGACTCAGAAGATACTAGCCAGATGAGCCAAGACATTGTAAGGATCTTTCTTTTCTCTTATTCTAGCCTTCATCACTGTCTTCTTGTGCCCAGAAAATAAAGCTGTTTCATGCATCTTCTTTAACCATAATCCTACTCTGCAGTAAATATTCCTCCCTCTTTCCCAGAAAACTCACACTATAAGATCTCATGACAATGTCCAGAAGTAATGACACCATTAGGTCCTTTGAAAAGGATGGCCTGATGAAACCTAAGATTTAAAGCTATTTTCACTGCCAGAAAGCAAGCAGCCCAGACTCACTATCCTCTAAATGGAAGTTTCTGTTCATCTTAGATGATCCCTCTTTGGAATGAGAAAACTGAATGTTATCTAAGATAAAATCATTGAGTTTGACCCAACTCCCACAGATAAAATAGGTGAATACAAGTGGGGGAAGGTCATTCTTATTTGAACCTGACACCAATGTGATGTCTTTTGTGTCTAGGTTCTCATCGTGGCACTTTGTCTTTTATACCTTCTCTCAAAAATGAAGACCTAGATAACCTTAATTTGGAGCACTTACATTTTACAACTGAAACTATGTAAGCATTTAGCCCTCTCACCTTTTTATAACATCTTCCCTTCTCTGGTTAAGAACATAGTCTAAAGATACCCAGAGTCAAATCCTTACTCTACTTCCTACTTAGTTGGGTGACCTTGCACAACTAATGCAACTAATCTGAACTTCAGTTTCCTCACGTGTAAAATGGAGGTAATTGTAGAACCTGCCACATAGGTTTGTTGTATTTATTGAGTTTATATATGCACAGTACTTACATTGAGTAGTGCTTGGTACCCATAGTTAAGTGTTACATGTATTAATAGTTATTACTATTGTTATTATTATAAATAATAAATGTTAGCTTTTGGTATTTCAAAGGACTTGTTTTTCCACTGTTGCCTTTAACAGTCAATTGTTGGAGGTACTAAAAAATAAATGGACATTTAGGGGACTATGTAGTAAATCTAAAGATGTCTTTCTTACTAGCCCCACCAGTTTCAAATATTCCCAGCAGCCAAGTTCCACCCCATTCACTCATTCTGAGTTCCATTAAGATCGGCTGAACATCAGTTAGAGAAACCGAAATTTCTGGACTGTGGTTGAGGGAGGCAAATCTCATGTGAGAAATGTAGGATCAGTTAAGTAATAAATTTTAAAAATTATCTATAATTGAGTAGCTATACTTTTCAGTTTCCCAAAAGAAGGACATACTTAGCAATCACTGAAGTCTTCTGCAGCTTCCCATTTATTACTATATCTACTCCCCACTCCCTTCTACTTCATCATTAGCTTAAGTTCATGTCTGAGGTCTCATGGACCTACCTAATGACCCATTGGTATGCTCACAAAAGTTTAATAACCAGCTCTCTGGGAGGAAAAAAAAGCCCTAATTTATTAACTGGTCTAAACTCTCCCACCATGGTCCATGTCAAGCTACTGGTATAATGTCGAATGCAGAGTTGGGAAGTGAGGCATAATCAGCTGACATGAGCTGATAAAAACTGCCCCCAGCACACCATTGATTTTGATGGTGACACTCGAGATGGATTCAAAAGAATAAAAATGTTTTGATTATGTAGATGATAGATAGATAGATGATAGATAGATAGATGATAGATAGATAGATAGATGATAGATAGATAGATAGATAGATAGATAGATAGATAGATAGATAATAGATGGATGGATGGATGGATGGATGGATGGATGGATGGATGGATGGATGGATGGATGATAGAGAAAAAAGAGAGCTTCTTTAATCAGTCTTTTCTCACAAATGTATGGTCACTTTGCTCTTTGATGTGAAAATGCTACAAAGGAGTTCAGACATCTCTGAAAACAGTAGTGCAGACTTTACTCTCATTCATTTTATATCAGATACTCAAAAGTTCTTTATGGAAATAAATCGATGATTCTATTTCTCTTTGTTATATGTAGAAAAAATATGGGCCACTCATATCTGAGAGCCTCCAAAAACAAGCTCTTTATTATGAATCCCAATCCCTCTGAATCCTCTCAACTAACTGGATGCCCTCTCTTACAGCTCACAAAGCTAGTTGTTAACACAATAGGACACCTACATGTGCCTTTCAAGAATGTTAAGCTTTGTGCACAATGTGGAAGGGACTTTCCTTCAGTAGTCTTTGATGATGCATATGAAGTCTTCAGCCCAATGATAATGCACTTCTTTCCTGCACCAATGTCTGTCCTCTTCCCTGTGGCTAATTTCAGACACTTCAAAGAAAGGTGTGTCATGAACAACTATTTTGGAATTGGACTGGATGCTAAAATTTCTCAGGAGTTCAATACCAGAAGAGATAAACACCCAAGACAATACAAGTAAATAAACTACCCTTCCTATGTGCAGACACATAATAACAATATCCCTACATCCCTACATGTATCCCTACATCCCTTACCTCTCAGACAAGCAACAGAAAAAAGAGGTCCTTTGAAAGTAAAACAGATCAAATCCCAAGGTTAGCTTAGCAGGACAGCTTGCCTTAAATGTTGCCCTAGTCTGTGATGACTCTGCATTGGCATTCTAAACTTGGGCTGTCTTCATAGTCTAGAACTGTGAGTTGCTGTGCAAACACAGCTGTGTTACAGTTATTGAAAATTATTAGTGACTCAATTCATCAAATTGCTTATTTTTGTTATTTCTGTGAGTGCTTGACAAGGTTCTAGTAATAGTTTCAGGTCTGATTTTGCTTGGCAAGGCTGCAAAGTATCACCTGACCAGTTCTTGGTTTTCCTAACCTGGTTCTCTTGAACCAATTGATTTTACTCCATCCAGTGTTAGCCTGCTTGGCACCCTTTGGTACTTCTATACTACAGACAAACCCTAAGGCAGTCTTGGAGTTCTTGTGGTAATTTGAATCTGCAAGTAAAAAGAAACATGCCCCCCACCACTCCGCACCATCATCACTGACACCTGCAAGCAGAACCTCTTTCTCAGAGAAGACCAAGGATGAGGAACAAGTATTTTATCAGATATGTGATTTGCAAATATTGTTTCTCAGTTGCTTGGCTTTTATATGGTTGCTTTCTTTTAATTTTCTTAATGCTATCTTTTTAAATACAAAAGTTTTAAATTTTGATGAAGTCCAATTGATGATTTTTTTTCTTTTATGGACCATGCTTTTTTATGCCATATCTAAGAAATATGTGTCAAACCCAGGTTCTAAAATTTTACAAAGTTTTCTTTTAAATCTTTTTCTTGTATTAGCTTCTATATTTAAGTTAATAATCACACTGAGTTAATTTTTTGTGTGTTGTGAGTTAAGGGTCTAAGTTCGTCTTTTTGCACATATATGGATATTCAATTACAATAGCATTATTTTTTAAAGCTGTTCTTTCCTGTAATGAATGATGTTGGTACATTTGTCAACAATCATATCACCATAAATGTAAGGGTTTTTTTCTCCTGTATTCTCACTTCTGTTCGATTGATATGTGTCTATCTTATACAAATACCATACTTTCTTGATAACTGTAGCTTTATAGTTAGTTTTGACACTGAGAAATGAAAGCCCTCCAACTTTGTTCTTTTTTAGAATTGTATTGGTTGTTCTAGTATTTTGTATTTCCATATAACTAAATTCCTGTTTTTATAGATAAGGAAACTAAAGTAACCAAATAACTTATGATTTTAAACAGAATCTTCTTACATTGCAAAACTCATGCCCTGTGGTGGCTCATTTATGTGGCTCTACTTTAAAAGCTTATAGTAAATTTTAGCCAGTCTTTCTAGTGGTTGTAAGCCCCCAGCCTGTTTTTATCAGAGATCCTACAATCATCAGGACCTTGTCCTTGCCACCCTCACCCCAAGTCTCCTTATACCCTTGCCTGTCCTATATTCTCTCTACTGGCTCATCTTCTACAATCTATCTACCTAGTAAATTTAGCTCTATTTTATAGTGCTGAATTAGTGTTTGATATACAGTTCTTAAAAAATCCCTCCAATTTGTCAGAAAAATTATGCTTCAAAGAAATTGCAGTCTAAGAGTCATATGTTTCAAATGAAATTGATTCCAAGCAACTGAAATCTTGAGCTTCTGGAGTGGGAGTAGCACTTGTCAGGGTAGCTAGTATATACAACCAGCTTTGCTCACAACTTTTTATGAGTAGTATTTTCTCAATATTGCCTGTTTCTTCCAAGTCTGAATCAATATCAGCAAAAAGTGGCAAATTTACATATTGATGGACTACTAAGGCTTTGAGGGGCCCAGTACCTCATTTTAGCATGTGTTTGCATGGGGATACCAGTTACACCGCTGTAGCATCCCTTCCTGTGTCGTTTCAATTCAGTATGACTCCACTCTATATGAAGGTACTTGGGGAATAAAATGGTGTTCTCTTGCTTTTTCTCATCCATTAATTTTTATATTATTCACCGTATGACTGCCTTTCTCTACCCTTATCTCCCTGTAGTAGCTGCCTTAAGAACAAAATGTGGTATGGCCTTTTGGGAAGCAAGGAACTTTTACAACACTCTTACAGGAAACTTGAAGAACAAGTGCACCTGGAGGTTAGTGGAAAAAGGGTATCCTTTCTGGGCATAGAAAAAGGAAATATCATGACTTTAGGGATCAACTTTCCATGTATCCCTGGTTCTCCCCAAGCTTTAACTCACAGCTTACTCACAGCTCATGGGAGAAAGGCATGGAGACAGATTTCTATTTTATGGATGAGAAAAGAATAGTGCGAAGAGAAGACAGAGTCCTTTTCCCATCTCTGTAAATGCCTCTTCACACTGGTATCTTTCAGTGTGATGGAGAAGCCATCTCCTTGCCAAATCTGAAAGGCATTGTAGTGTTCAACATTACCAGCTATGCCGGAGGTATCAACTTCTGGGGAAGCAGCACAGCAACCATGGTGAGTATGAAACAAGGAACGGGAGGAAGAAAGGTTTGGACCCTCTAAGTTTCTCTCAGAAAGGAGATCTTGACTGACTGGAGTAGGAAGTGGACAGTGAGAGAACATTAGGTGGGCTGGGAACCTTTATTAGTAGCAGCTGTATAAGCAGTTTTTAAAAAGGCAATTACCATTTCAGAGTACAAGGATCAACCAAAGACTTCCCTCAGGATCAGATCAATGCTTAGGTATTGTCTAGACTTTAAATTTTCCATTCCTCAGGCCTAACAGATCCTTGAAGTTACCTAAGCCATGTTCTTTTCTCCAAAGATATCTATTGATAAAACTTGAAAAATTGGCCATGGCCCTTTTCCTCTGAGCTCACATAAGAAGGCCATGAGTCTAATTGGAAGGGCCTTGGGCATTTATGATGCTACTTTGGAGAGGGAAGGAACCAGCTGAGAACTGTGATCTCCAACGGGGCTAAGAATTATTATCTCAGTCCCCTTGTCCTAGATTGGCTTTCTGACCGCATCTTTCCCCTTTTAAAAATTAGTAACTCCACTCTTCACAAGCTAGAAAAATTTTCACCAGGAACCTTCACAGCATTACCTGCTTGTGATAGAGAAGGTGTGGTTTCTCAAGGGGGATATATGACATATTTCTTCTACTTCAGGAATATGAGGCTCCTGAAATAGATGATGGGAAGCTGAAGGTAGTGGCAATCTTTGGTTCCATACAAATGGCAATGTCCCATGTTGTCAATCTGCACCATCACTGCATCGCCCAGGTAGGCAGGGGCTGAGTGGGCACCAGGAGGGGGCTGAGCTCTGTGCCTATAACCTAGGGTATAGGGTAGTCCCAGGAATCAACTGGGAATAAGAGTGTCAGGGTGGAGGGAGGCAATTATCTGGTGGGCAGCAAGGTGGCTAAGGTTGGAGATAGAGGTGGTAAGGACTGAAGGAGCAAAAAGCCCATAGATAGCAGGTGTTTCCTCCCTGAGATAATCTGATTCACATCCTTACCAGTCCTGTTTCAGATATAAATAAGGCTATGATTGTGGGATTATCAGATTTTTCTATAGTAGTTGCCTCATTTTTCTCCCCCTTTCTCCCCCCTCCTCTTCTCTGGAAGGGCTGTGAGGTGGTGATAACCATTGATGGTGAAGAAGGTATCCCAGTGCAAGTGGATGGGGAGGCCTGGGTTCCGAGGCCAGGCCTTATCAAAATTAGATACAAGAATGCTGCCCAAATGCTGATAAGAGATCAGGTGAGAAGATAAAGGCTTGTCTTGGGTTCCTACATTGTCTCATCTACAGTTATCACTTGAGTACTGAATACTTCCAGTCAAGCAGAAACCCTCAAAGGGATGTCTGAATGCTACTTACATCAGGATCACCTCAGGTGCTTGCTAGAAATTAACATTCCTGGGTTCTACACCAGACTCAATGAATCAGAATGGGAATGGGTAGTTCCTGGGAAGTTGCATTTATAAACCAGCCCCTGAGACATTATAATATATACTGACATCTGCAAACCACTGTCCAAGAGTGAGACAAGGGGCTCCCTCCTGTAGTTTTAGACAAAGTTGTCCTCCCTCCACTGCACATAGAGCTTTAGCCTCTGGTGCGTATGGAGAAATCCACTCTTTCAATAAGAGATTCTTCATTGAATATGGTCTTTAGGTTCCTCTATGGTTCCTTAAAATGCTGCATTCACAAATGTCATACACTTCAGCTAAATCATCTAAAGCTAGAAAGGAGCCATTATTGACCAGATGTTCAATGCTTGGAGGCTTTATTCCATTCTGACCTGAAGACAGTCCATAGAAACAGCAATAGAGGGAGGGGAAGTCTAGTCCATAAGCTGCCTACTTTGTGCTGGGAACTTTACATATATTCTCTCAAGTAGGTCCTTCAACAATCCTATGAGATAGATACACTTATTACCATTTTACAGGTGAGGAAAATGAGGACCAGAGAGGTTAAATAATTTGCTAGAGGTCATATAACCAGGAAATTATAGAAGAAAAATTCAAAATTAAATGTCTAGTTCTAAAATCCATCACAACATATTACTTAGATTTGGAAAATGAAGGATCGTGAAAGGTGCTCCACTGTCTATTGATAGTGATGCCCTCATATATGAGTCTCTGGAAGGCATTCATTTGTCTAGTTGAAGCATGTTGTCCCAAGACTCAACATAGTATTGATAACAACAAAAACCTAAATTACCTAGTATAGAAGAGACATTCAATAAAATAATGCATAGATGTATAGGTGTGTAAGTTAGTATATGGGGGAATGGTTAGGCCCTCTTTTCCCTTTACTCACTATACCCACAAATAGCAGACTCACAGACAGATCTGTCACATGTCATCTTAACTACAGTGAACATTAGGATCTGTCATTGTCTTCATCTCCAGGACATTGAGAACTCAATGAAAATGTGGGAGTTCAAGCATACTGAAATTCAAGCTGCCTCTCAACCCCAGCTGGACTCCCGAGAATCTCAAGCTAGCCTCTCTGCTGAGGAGTCTGCCCAGATGCAGCACTTAGCTCAGCTTTCAGAAAACCTCATTATCAGGTAAGTGGATTAGACCAGATACAGGGTTGGGAATCCTAAGAAGGGACAGAGAGAAGAAGCCAGTTTGTGTCTATTGGCTACTGGGGAGCCTGGGATCAGAAAGGAGTCTTACCAAGAGCTCTAAAGATTGACAGGGACCCTAAAAATCCAGGCAGAAATGGTCTTTATGCTTGGCAATAAGCCAATTTGGACCTCTCCCATTAGGCCCAGAGATGAATTTTTATCTCCTCCCCCTACCCCCGACACAACAGGACTAAGAATGTTTATCCTTGCTCTTAAATATCAGGAAAGCCTTGGATTTCCTGGTGTCAGCTGCCCTTCCCTAGTTTGCTCTCCCACTCTCCCAAAGAACCCAGTACAGGTGATACAAGGATAGACAAAGGTGAATACCTAGAGAAGAATAGAAACATTTTTTGGCATATGTGACCACCTAGAGATGAGTAGAAATAATAGGATGGAATAAAAAATCCAATTTGTGTACCCAGGTCTTTCATTTCTATTCTTATCCCAACCCTCACTGGCACCCTAGGCCAGAATTCCTTCAGAACTCCAGACTCATCTATCTGTCCTTGGTTTATTACAGACTTACTGACCTGAGCAAGGTCCACCAGCATGTGTCTGTCCTCATGGATTCTGTGAATGCCAGTGCTAACATCCTGAACAATGTATTTTATGGTCAAGACAATGGCAATGAGACAGGTGCAGCTTCCTGTACTATCATTGAGGTAAGGGGTGGAGGGGCAGATGAAGGAAAGCAGTCAAACCAAATAATAAAAGGAATGAAAGGGAAGGAAGGGGAGCCAAAGGATATGTGGAAAACTGGGAAAATGTTATGTCAGGAAACTGATGGATAGAGTGGAGGGGAAAGCACATAGGTATTCCTTAATTTGTTATGGGTCCAGAAGACTCCTGGGGAAATCCCATATCAGATTTCATTAGTCTGAGAGCTAGCCCTTTTTCCTGAAAGCCATCTACTACACTGACCTCAGGGGATAAATGGCAAGTGAAAGGAGAGACATTTGGCCTTGGCTCTTCCTCATCCCTGGTAAACTGTTAAGGTAACACCTGTCATTGAAACCTGAGCTCCAAGGTTCCTTGGTTTCCCTCTTGAAGGAAAGGTCCAGATTAGGATACTCGATGTTAAATATGCTATCCCATGACTTTACCCATTGCCAGATTTAAAGGATGCTTTAAAAAGTAACTTCAGTGTTAGGCAAAAGATACAAAAGAGCCACTTACAGGATCAGGGTCTCCTAAAATGTGGGTTACCTATTTATTTGGGGTCAGATCTTAGTTGGAGGAGGCCTGGAGCTCAAGGTCTAGAATTTCAAGAAGAGAGCTAGTTGGGCCTAACTTCAGCTATGTTAGCCCAGAGGCAACAATTTACTCTCTGGTTTGCTATTAGTATTTACTAATACCAATAGTTTTCAATCAATGATGCCAAATACCAAGTTGTGCTGTGTCACTTCAAAGGACACACAAATACAGCTACAGTGGTTGACAGCTGGCATCGGTTCTGTTTGGTTGGTACCCATGCTGTACTAGGTGTGCTATATTTTGAATACTTTTTCTAAAGCCATATCTTACTATCCTGCTCCTACCCTCCCACAGAGAAGCAAGCTGCTCCATGTTTGCTAACCAACAACTCCTCTGTTTTTGTTCTTTTTCTTCCCTTTTCTTTCTTCTCTTAGACTTTAAGCAGAAATGATGCAGTAGATGTTACATTTAATCTTAAAGGGCTCTACAATGACACCAAATCTTTCCTGGATGAAAACTTGGTGAGTGGAGGGGGTTAGAACAAGGGAGGGCAATGTCTCCCATCTGAAGATAGTCATGGTATATGCTTGGTTCTAGGACACTAGAAGACCTGTAGGAGCATTTTGTCCAGGTGCTTACCTGGCAGTCTCTGCTGTATCAACCTCACCCAAGGTTGTCACTGATTGTATCACTTCACAGGTTACGCTAACCCATAGGGACTACCATAACCTTGAAGAAAAGTTTCCCCCTCTCCTGTGTCCAGACCAGGCCAGTCAAAAGTAAGTTGTTTCATTATATATAAAACAGCTTAAGTAGAAAAGAGTGAGTTCTTTTGAGCTGCTCTGTATCTCCCAAGTGTCCACATACTTCTCTCACCATGTGGAAAAAATAGTATAGAATAGCAGGAAAAGTTGGGGGACTCTGTTCAAAATCCAAATCTGCCATTTACTAGCTGTATTAGTTCTCTAAGGCTGCTGAGACAAAGTACTAAGCCCTGGGTGACCTAAAATGACAGAAATTTATTCTCATAGTTCTGTAGGCTAGAAGCCTGAAATCAGTGTCAATGGGGCCATATTCCCTCTGATCTCTGTAGGGTAATCCTTCCTTGGCTCTTCTGGTGACTTGTTAGCACTCCATGTTGTTCTTTGGTTTGCAGATGCATTAGTCCCTTCCTCTGTCTTCACATGGTGTTCTCCCTATGCCCCTCTGTCTTCAAATGACCATCTTCTTATAAGAATACCAGTCATACTGGATCAGGGGCATACCCTACTCATCTTAAAAACTAATTACATCAGCAATGACCCTATTTCTAAATAAGGTCACATTCTGTAGTGCTTGAGGTTAGGATTTCAACATATCTTTTGGGGGAGAGAACATAGTTGAAATCATAACACTAGCTATGTGAAATAACTTCACCTCTCTGGATCTGTTTCCCTACCTACACAATAGGAATTACAATCTCTACCTCTTCAAGTTGTTGTGAGGAATAAACAGATTTGTATATTAAGTGCCTAGCTATGCTTGGCACATAGTATCAGCCTGATAGATGGTAAATTTTATTAGTGTTAGAAAAAATAGTCTGAGGCATAGTTGAGTATTTTGCAGAAGGCAAAGTCCATAAGCACACTTGGTGAGTGTGGTCTGATGAGTCAACTGATGACCACTCCATTTTGGGGTCCTGTTTAAGGCCCTCAGGCAGATGCTGTTCTTGTCTCTCATCTATGGTTTATCTGAAGAAGGGCTTCTGAGCTGCTATTTCAAGAAGTATATCTTCCTCTTTTCCATTTGCACATCTAAGTAGCACACTGAACAGGCAGCAGAGTGGCTAAGGCAATCAGGTCAAGCTGTCCCAGCACCTGAATCCCAAGCTAGAGTCTTTAAGCTTTAGACAGCAGCAACAAATGCACCTTCTTTACATTGGCAGAACTCAATGGTCTTGCCAGTTTGGGCAGCAGGAAATATGGGAACTTGACCTCTCATTGATACTCAGGCTTCTTTGAGGCTCATCTTATGAATGTTGGCTCCTGCCAGCCAAAAGCCCAAATTGAGTACATAGCATATTTAACAAAGGACCTGGTAAAGAACCACACATATGCACATCTAAAGGAGACCACTGGGCAGGAGGCAGCTAACTAAGAGAAAGTTTCTCCAGAAAGGCTATATTATAGAGGTAGCATGGAGATAAGGCTTATTTCATTTGGGTGTTGTTATTCCTCACCTTAAGGAAAGAGAGTATGGGGCTCAGTTTTGGCAGAGGAATGTAGACTTATGAAGTAAATCCCACCCAGTAACTCCCACCCCCCTTATTTGGCAACCTCACGTATGCTATGGCTAATGATGTGTTGAGACAGGAACCAAGAAATAAGCAACAAAGTCCTGAGTCAGTTTGCATATTTACCTCAGAGAAGAGTCCTGGACAAGGTTTCCACTGGAGCCAGAAGGACAGGAGAATAGAATACAAGATTCAGGCCAATGCACCTATTTTTCAGAGCCTAAGTCTCCAGATGCCAAATAAAAACTCATTAGGAAGCAATTTTATTCCTTTCTGGTTATAATTAGGAATCATTTTCCAAAGCCCAAATTCCTTTATTTTCTGTACCTTTAGGTTTGACTACCAAATGCCTTTTGAGCATTGCTGGTAAGCATGCCCCTAAGGACTCCTACCTCTTCCCCTATTACCTTGAAGTGATGGCCATTCGTACCTGATACCCATTCTCCCACATCCCACTGCCATGTGCACATAAATGTCTGTGCATCTGGGATACCTGGTACTGTCCTAAATCATCAGTTATAAGATAAAATCAAGAGATTATTTGTCAGCCCTGACTAGTTTCTCTCTCATATCCCATTCTGATTGGCCATAACCTTCAACCCCATCCCCTATTCATTTACCTGACATGCATTTGTGACAGTAGGCAAGGCTCTACTTATGGCTGGAACATCAAGTGGCCCATGCACAACAAGCAGCCACATAAGGGCCAGGTTGAAAGTAGAGCATGCCAGGGAGGAGAGGTGAAGCCAAGTAAGGTGGGCTGGAAAACATGTTCGAGATGAAAATATCAGCACGCATTTGTTCTCCCAGTTCACTATTTACTGAAACATAAACTATCTCATTTATGTTGCTGGTCTAGAACTTTGTCTGAGTTGGAGATGGTCCAAGAATAATACATTTTATGTCTTCCATGGACTGAATACAGTTCATACTGTGGGTGCTGGGGGTTACTAGAGAATGCTTAAACTGTGTTTCCTAAACCTGTGCGACAAACCACCTGAAATTCATTTCTTATTGAGAGTAAACAGATAAAGGATAAAGCACAGACTAGGGAGGCAGACCCTCTGCCAGAAAAGAAAACTGAGCCAATCTCTCTCTAGCCCTTTCCTTGCTTCACAAAGCAGCCTTTAAATTACAATAGCTGTGTAATAAAGATCCTCCCCTGTCCCCAGAATCTGGCCATTTCACATATCCTTTCTGGGACTGTGTGGTATAGAGGGTAGGCTATGGAGTTAAACAGATCAGGGTTCTGTCTAACCATGTGATTTTGAGCACTAAACTTCTTTGAGCCTGTTTTATCACCTACAAAATGAGAATGGTACCTTATAAGATATTACAAAGTTAAAGATAGAATGAAATCATGCATGCACAGTGCCTAGCATGCAGTATGTGCTCAAAAATTGGTAGCTGTTATTTAGGGAGACACTTATATATCTCCAGGAACTTTTAGAGTCAAGGGTAGGACACTTATCCTAGACCCTAGGCTTCAGGGGTATAAACTCAGTGTTAATTTATGCTGGTCAAGGGGCCTTTCTTCATACCAAACTGTGAGCATGTCTAGTCCAAGGAGAGCCATACAATCTGGTTGTTTCCTGGGTCTCCCAATTGAGAAAGAAAAGAGCTTGCTATACTTTTTCATGACCCCAAGGCCAAAAGAGATGCAGGTTTCCACCCTATGGTCTCATGGCCACTAGCAAGGACTGGGGTGGGTTGGGGAGAGAGCAAGAGTCTACAAAGGCAGAGTGCTAGGCACTGGACACTCACTCTCTTGTCTTCATCAGCTGAGAAATGCTGATAATAAGGCTGTACGGCAAACCACCCTGGATACCATGAATAAGGAGTTTGAAAAGCTATCTGAGATTGACTGGATGAATTCAATCCTTGTCCCAGAGGTGTGTGATCTGGGGATTGGGAAATAAAGGGGCAGAGGGATTCTTCTTTGTGCTTTACCTTCTAGTGGGGGTCCAGGGCACAGTGACTGAATAGCAGAGAGAGTCTGGTAGTGGTTTTTGGATTGAACTTAATGGAAGCTTCTCCTCCTACCTCCTCATCATAAGTAGACAGGACAAGGCAGAAAGCACACTAAAAAATTAGATGACCATAAAAAATGATAAGAAAGAAGAACCATTCTGTGGCAGAAAATGGTTGGGAAAGAATAAGCAAGACTGTTTTTTTCTGTGCTGTTCTCCTGGCCACAATTCCCCCTCCCTGCTTAGTAGTTGCATCTGGTATGTACCATGATGGCCATACCAGCTGCTTACAACCAACCTTGTTCTATATGGTTGATCTCAGGCCTTACTTGTGGTTAAATCTCCCAAATATCACCTCTCTCTGCTGCTTATTATCAATTCTTCTCTGGGAGGATATAAATATCTCCAGTGCCTTCCCCTACCAGGTGTGTGGTTTAAAAGAAAATCAAGCATGGTAGTAGCAGCTACAATACAGCTGTAGAGATGCTGTAATTTTTGGACAACTCTGAGCACTTTCCTGAGATCAAAAAATAGTCCTACATAATAACTCAAATGACCCAAAGATGTCCACCCATCACTAGGTAAATTATACCCTTTATGGTCTGACAGAGTTTTTCCTTAAATTTCTCCACCATGGAATGGCTCATTTCAAACTATAGGAATCTCTGGTTCCCCTACTCATCATACCTGTTTTTGGGCTCCATACACCAATTATATGCATGTGAACAAGCCATATAGACATGTTTGAACAAATACAGCAATCAGGTTACTAATTAAGAGAAAAAGCCATATACAACTTATGGTCTTAAAGGATTTAATAACTTCCTTATCTACCTTTGCTAATGACTTTGCTGCTTTTGATCAGTAGCCTTCTGGGGAAAGGAAACATGCTGGTATGCAGAAAAGGAAGCAAACTCTTCTAACACCCTATTTCTATTATTACTCAGTTCAGGTATATCTCACCAAGTCGCTGAACTATGCTAATGGGCTGGATATTGAGAGAAACAATGAAAACCATCCATGGCCTGAGGTCTCAGTATGTGAGTCTGCCTGGCCTAGGGCATAATCTTTTTTGAGCTTCAGTATTCCCGTAAAGTTGAAGTAAGGCTCAAAAGAAGGGCAGAGTGGATTGAAAGAAAGCCAAGAAGTTGTTGCTCATTCACACGACACTATTGCTCACCTTAAGGCCAGAAAAGGTGCAGATCTGCCTTTTTTCTTCAGCCATCCTTATTCATCATCTTGCCAGGCCTCTTAGAATTGTTTCTGAACATTAAGCAACTAACATTTTGACCTTTCTCTTGCTGTGATTTCCCAGGACAAATTTTCAGACACTGACAGTAAAAGCCTCAGATTGAAAGTTAAGTTCCCTAAACTGAGGAAGAAGAAACTAGAAGATAAGCCTAAGTCAGACCAAAGAGTCCAGGATTTTGTTGGTAAATCTCCCCTCTCCCCACCCCCCCAGTAGCCCTGGTACCTCCCAAGGACCTAAAACTCCAATTATAAATGCTCACAGGTATGGTGGTGATAGGGGAGGAAGCTATTTGGGAGCCAGCCTTATGTAATGTTAAGCAGTTCCTTAGACAAGGTGAGTTAGAATGTGATATGGACACTGTTAGGGAAAGAACCTGAAAAAGAACCCTACTGTGTGGCCTCTGTGAAATAGACAGCTGAGGAGAAAAATGATAATAAGCAGTTACTTTTCTGCTCCACCCATTCCTGTTATAGGTTGACAAAGTATGGCACAATAGTCATACTTAGATCTCTCTCCTAGTCAAATACAACTACAAGCTTTTGGTCTTGAAAGCAGTATATTTGAAATGGGTTGACGGTATTAGTGGTGGGCACCTATATGGTCAGGACAAGGTTCCATTACCTTTCTAAATGTTTTTATTCTTTATTATAGTAAGTCCCTGGAAATACAAAATTTGTATGTTGTATTATTGGAATTTTGGTTCCATCTTTTCAGAATTGGACTTATTCATTATTAATACGTCAGTGGAGCTCAAAAGAAGGTTTTCTTAGAGTTGTCAGTTATGCCAATTTTGATGTCAATGGTCTCTTCTAAATTTGGCCTAGACAACAGGGAAGCTTGAAAGATATAGCAATAGAGTACATGGGGGAAAGGGATAGAGGGTGGCATTTTGTTTTGTTTTTGAAGAACTAAGAATTTGCACAATCATCAAGGGAGAATCTCCTAGACCAAACTGTGTTTTCTCAACTTTGGTCCAATGGGTTTGATTCCATAAGAATCTGCCATTTGAGAGACCATAGAGTTTGAGAGTCTTTCTGAAGACCTTGAAGGGGTCAATAGCAGTTCCATGGGTTATCAGGTTCTGAGAACTCATCTAATTTGTGTTTGGCTCACATGGTATCAACTGGTTTTCTTGGATGGTTCAGAGGTGGTTGGTACAATAAAAACAAACCAGTCTGTCTCCTAACAGAGTCTTTGTTTGCTCTCTTTAGGGTCCATATATTTAGGCATCTGGAAATGTGCTAAACTCATTATTTCTATACTTGTTTTTTTTTCTCTGAAGGAAATTTATGGCATCGCAGAAACCGTGAAGATGAAAAAAAAATGATGATCCTCCAATATCATCAAGATCTCAACTGCAGCCCTTGAAAGCTGGATGGAGAGCCCACAACGTTTAGAATTATACTTTTATAAAAACTTCTCAAAACCTTAATATAGGCTAAATTATTTCAGAATATGAGCTCCACCAAGAAAGATCTCCCAATTCTTTACACTAATACATTTTTCTTGGACTCAATCAGGTCTCCATTGAGGTTTATATCATCTCATCGGCCATATTCTTGTTCTGATTTATCTTGTTCAGTTGTCCTTCTCTTCATGCACCTTGTGCAACTACGGTATTTAATTGGAATGAGCTCTTTGTGAATACCTGGGATCTACAAAGGATTCAAGGGAGTTCACCTCTTCAGGGAACTTAGGAATGATTTTCCCTAAGTGGCAGAGAAACAGTTGATGCTAGGGAATGAATAAAAGAAACAGCCTCAGGGAGATGAGGAGAGGGGTCGGGATAGCCAGGCTTGATTGTCTTTCTCCCCCAATCCTGACAGTTGCAACTTTCAGGAGTTCTCTACTAGTTGGCTTAAGATGAGAATGAGGTCTTGGGGGTTTGTCCACTTGTCTATTACAGTGGTCATGTGAAATATTTCCTTGTAGGTGTGATGACTGCTCTCTCTGCAAATTTTGTTTTTCTATGTGTGTATGTATGTCTTTGCACATGTCCAGGTGGTGCTCTGGCAGCAACCATACAGGCTCCCCTCCTCCTACCTTGATTCTAGCCTGCATGCTTCCAACATTTTCACTGGATTTTTTAACTAAAAGTTTTGCCACTGTGCTGCAGTACAGATTGTGTATAAAGATGTCTGTATTGTGTACATCTAATATTACATATATATTTTTTTCAAGTTGAAAATACAACTTGACCTCTAAGTGACCCTATAATTTATTGTGCTAACCAAGAAATCCTTCCCTACCCTGATCCCATCCCCTACCCCCATTATCCTACACACACACACATATGCCTCTACCAACTGCCCTAGTTCTTAGTGGAACTTCTAATCTTTTGGTGCATTTTCAGCATCTTTGAAGTAGCTGGAATCTACCTAAAGCCCAGATTATTCTGACGTCCCCTTAAATTTCTGAGCCAGGCCATCGAAATTGGAATGAAAACATCAATGCCCTAGAAAAGGGAACTAAGCTGGCATGCTGCATTTTTGGCTCTAATTGTCCTGGATTCTACATCAACAACTGCCCCAACCTGTGTTTTCTCTGTCCTCAATAAAAAGACTATATGAAGCAACCAGGCCTTGAGCTATGATTTAGATTCCTAAACTAAGGACTGCCTGACAATCAAATAACAGCCTAGGCCCTTGCCCACGAGCTCCATGTTGGCCTGCATTTTCTGGCATGCTCTTGGGTCAGTCCTCAAATCATCTTCGAATTTCCCATCTGGCTCTTTCACTTGAGTACAGATGGACATTCAGAGTAACCAGAAAGAACATGGGCCTGGGAAAACAGAGGCTAAAAGCCTCCACTCCTCCCATGGTTCTTCCACATTTCTCATGAAAAAAAAAAAAGCTAGGCCAAAATTGTTCCCAACCCCAATTAGCATTTTTAAATGCCCACTCCCAGTCAGGCAAATCTAACCAAAACTACAGTGTCCGAGGTTCATTATGAACTGCCTTGTAACCCCACCCACACTCAACTCATACCTTCAGCTTAGTATCCTGTCCAACTTATTAAAAAGAGAAAAAAACTGGAAAACTGGCCTCTTCCCATTTATCAAACTTAGTGTGCTCAATTACCTGACTCAGTCCAATGGAGGGTTCATTGAGGTACACAATCCAGACTCCACACACTGGTTCTCAACTCTGGAACTTCACCAGCCTAGCCTGCTCAAAGCAGCCACTTGTGTTCTACCTCTGCAAGGCTGAGGAGAAAAATACTGGCAAGGGTATAGACCCCAAATGTCTGATTGCTGTGCCAAACAAAGCAAAAAGTTATAGGCCTACAACTTCAGAAGACTGTTAATGGAAAAAGATAAAACATTTAAAATTTATTTAAGCATCAGCATATGTTAACTTACTATATACATCTGAGTAGAGAGTGTGTGGTTGCTGTGCCTTTGGCTTTCTCTGCCAAATAACAAGGTCACCAATGCAGCCTGACTTGGCTCCTCTGTGGCTGCACACATTAATACCTGCACACATGCTCACTCACAGAGTTGGGAAACAAGTTACATTTTTCTCAGAGAAGCCTTTTCCAAAATGAAAAATTTCCAATGAGCAAATTTAATGAAACAGAAAGAAGTCCAAGCAGAGGGTAGCCTTATCTTGGCAGTGCCTAAGCAGGGTTGGCTCTTGTAATTATTTTTATCACTGATGATAATAAACTATAATAGGACTCCATCTCTTGTGCTTACTTTGCTGACCTACTATACATCTTGTACACTGTAATGCTGTTTCTCTGTTATAGCATCTGGATCCCCTTTCACCTACTCTTCCTCCCACCCTCACCCAGAATAATATCGAACAAAAACACACGGATTTAGGGTTAGAGCCAACTCATGGAGCAAAATTAATAGGTGATGAGGCCCAGGATCTGGTATGGCTTGCTAAATCACTTGGTTACTTCCTAAATTGCTTAGTCACCAGTTGCTTTCCAAAAACCAAGACAGCTTGCTGAGTACATGTTCTTACATGCACTAGTTTGGAATTAAAGCAAGTGGTGTTCTCTTTCTCAAGGGAGTTGGCTTAGCCTCAGGATGCATAAGCTCCTTTCATGAATTCATTTTTAACTACTTGTAGTAATACAATTGCTTGAGTGGTGGGACCAAACACCAAATATTCATCTCATTTATGTTCAGAGAAGCCATTAAGAGCCAAAGTTCTAGGGTTTGTTTGCATCTTTGGTAGCACTTTATGAGGGACTGATTGGGCAATTCCTGGCCAGAACAGTGGGAAAGGAGAATACCAAGAGACTCGGACTGCCACTAACCATTTCTGGTGTCAGCATTACAGGTCAGTAGCAATCAGTCCTCCAAAAAGTGTCTGTGCTATGTCCAAAAGGCAGGGGAAGAATAAGGAAGAGATTTGCAACTTAATATTAGGTTAAAGGTGGTCAGAAGAAACATTTGGGGTCAACATTTCTTCCCTCAGTACACAAGTAGGACAATTTTAGTTTCATAAGAGGTAGAAACTAATTCCAAAGCATCCAAACCCATTAGCATCATTCCATCCTATAAAGGACTTTGGTTGGCCATATGGTTTGTGGAACTGCATCTATTTGTCTGCTAATCTGTAATACATATTTTTCTACTGTTTTTTATTTCCTCAGAGGCCCTTGAAAATAAACAGCAGGGCAAGGGGATGGTTGCGGGGGTAAGATGAGATAGTTATGGGATAACAGGAAAAAGCAGAAAGACAAAATCCACAAAGTGCGCCTATCCTCCCCTTATAAAAAATGAAACACCAGTCCTCAAAATTAATAAAATTTTACTTAAAATATTTTAATAAATGGATAAATATAATCAACACCAGTGTCTCATCATTTACCTCAGCATGGGGGGAGTTGAATGATGGTGGAGATGGGGGATAGGCTTGGGTGGCATCCAAGCTCTGAACAAGCTACATGCATGTAGAGATGACAAGTGAAGGAAGATGGCAACAGCACAAGCCAAGAATCTCCATCAAGAGATCTGCCAAAAAAGTTCTAAAACCTAGCTTCAACTCAGCACAATCCTGTGGAGAAACAACTGTCACCATAATTGTTCTAGAAGCCAATTCTCTGCAGAATCCAGATTTCAATGAAATGAACTAGTTACTGAGGAGGTGAAGTGAGGCAGACGAATAGTCTACACTGCTAAATAGATGCAAAAATGCAAAAGGCACCTTGAAAAACTTTTGACAACACAATCTGTCTTAACATATACATTACATACTCCTCACCCCTCCAGAAGGGTTTGAGGTGGCGAGGCATGTTCCGTTGAGAGACAAAATTGCTGAAGCCTGAGATCCAAAATTGTTCAACATTTGCCTTACTAACAATGACCCTGGGGGAACCATTTATTAGTCACATTTAATAGGTGGGCAACTGAGGCTGATTTAGACCAGGATTCCACAAAATGCTACACCAGCATGAAAACTCAGATCTTCTAAATCTTTGACTCTCTAATACTAAAAACTGACACAAAAAAAGGAGTGATTTTCAGGACTACATTTCAGTCTATCCCCATAAAAAAATACTATATTCTGAGGTTTTATGAGGGAAACAGCCCTGTTGCTGACAGTTACCACCAGGGTGGGTTCTGTAAATTCGTGTTAAGAAATTTAGAATACATCCTGTAGGCTAAGGAAGTACTGTCAGAATTGAATTTAAGTCTGTTTTTTAAATTACAATACAACAAAATTGCCTTTTTGGGGGGTAGAGGGAGTATAAAATTCAGTGAATTTTAACACATGTAGATATTTGAGTAACCACCACTATCAGGATACAAAAGTTTTCATGGCCCCATGAATCTTCATATCATTCCTTTATAGCCACACCTTAACCCTACCTCTAACACTGACTTTATTTTCCTTCACAAGTTTTTTTTCTTTTGAAGTATGTCATAGAATATGTAACCTTTTAAGACAAGCTTCTTTAACTTAGCCTTTCGGATTCTTTCAAGTTATCATATGAATCAATAATGTTACCTTTTCTTGCTGAATAATATTCTATCTTATGGATCCAACCATTCCCCCATCGAAGGAAGTTTAGGTTTCTAGTTTGGGGCAATTATGAATAGAGCTGCTGTAAACATTCATATGCAGGTTATTGTAGTCACTCCTGTAGGATAAATATTCAGGAATAGGATAGCTAGGTTATATGGTAAACACATGTTTAACTTGGTAAGAAACTTTCAAACTGTTTTCCAGAGTGGCTGTATCACTTTGCATCCAAACTAGCAATAGGTGGAGCTCCACTTGCTCCACATCCTCACCAGCTCTTGGAATTCATCAATTTTTATTTTAGCCATTCTAATAGATGTTTAATGGCATCTCATCATAGCATTTCCCTAATAGCTAATAAAGTTTAACATCTTTTTATGTTCTTACTTACTATACATTATTCCTCTTTGGTAAATTATCTGTTCAAATTCTTTACCCTTTTTTTCTAATTGGGTTTTTAATTTACTCATTGTTGAGTTTTCAGAATTCTTTATCCTGAATCCAAGTTCTGTGCCAGATATGTAATTTACAAACATCTTCTGCCAGTCTGTAGTTTATCTTTTCATTTTCTTAATATCTTTCAGAGGAAAATGTTTATATTTCATAAATAATAATTCATCATTTTTCCTTCTATGGATTATGCTTTTTGTGTCATATCTAATAATTCTTCTAACTTAGCGTTTTTCAACCACTGGTGACTTTACCTCCTGGGAATACTGAACAATATCTGGACACATTTTTGGTTGTCACAGTTTGGGAGGGTGGGAGTGCTACTGGTATATAATGGGTAAAGGCCAGGGATGCTGCTAAATATCCTATATTTCATTGTAAAGTTCCCACAACAAAGAATTATCTGGCCTAATATGTCAATAGTGCTGCTGCTCAGAAACCCTGATTTAACCCCAGGTCACAAAGATTTCCTCTTATGCTGACATCTAAAGGTTTTACAGTTTATGTTTTAATTTTAGATCTATGATTCAATTTAAATTAATTTTTGTATAACAAATGAGGTTTAGATGAAGATTCATGTCCAACTGATCCAATACCATATATTGAAATGACTGCTTTTACCACTGAATTATTTTTGCACCTTTCCCCAAAATCAAATAGCCATAATTGTGTGGGTCTATTTCTGGATTCTCTATACCTTGTTCTCTGTGCCTTTCTTTTCCCTAGTACTACACCATATTCATTACTGTAGCTTTATAGTAAGTCTTCAAATTAAGTGGTGTGATTCCTCCAACTTTATTCTTTTTCAGAATGGTCTTAGCTATTGTAGCTCATTAGCCCAGGCGAATTTCAGAACCAGTTTGTCGATATCTACAAAATAAATCCTGCTGGAATTCTGACTAGTATTGAGTTCAATAATATACAGATCGATTTGAGAATTGACATCTTTACTCAGTTGACATTTCTATTCCATGAACATAATGTCTCTCAATTATAAGATTTATTTCATCAGCATTTTGTAGTTTCCATCAGATTTTATAAATTTCTTATTAGATTTATACCTAAGCATTTCATTCTTGGGAGCTATTATAAATGGTACTTTAAAGTTTGGATTTCCTTGTGCATTGCCAAGAGATAGAAATTTAATTGATCTTTTGTGTGTTGATCTTGTGTTTTGGACCTGGCTAACCAAACATATTAGTTCTAAGAGTTTTGTGGTAGATTCTTTGAGATTTTCTACACATATAATCATGAAATCTGCAAAAAATATCAGCTCTATTTCTTCCTTTGCAGTGTGTATTCTTTTTCTTTTTGCCTCATTGTGCTGGATAAGACTTCTAGTATAATGTTAACAGGACTGATGAAAGTAGACATCCTTGCTTTGTTCCTAATCATAGAGGAAAGTATTCAGTCTTTCATCAAGTATGGTGTTATGTATAGATTTTTAGAGATAGTCTTTACCAAGCTGAGGAAGTTTTCATCTATTCTTAATAATTTGTATTATGAATGTTAAATTTTCTCAAATGCTTTTTCTGCATCAATTGATGTGATTTCTCTTCTTTAAACTGTGAATATGATTGAAATCCTGAACATTTTTAATATGACATAATAAAACTGGTTGCTTAAAGTATATGGAAAACATTTATATTTTTGTTTTAGTGGTCAATATAATTTTCAGGCCACATGTTTCCATCAGCTTTCTGTGGGCTGATGGCCCAAAGTCAGTTCAGTTCGCAAATCCTTTGTAGTGTTATTCAGGTGTGTGTGTGTGTGTGTGTGTGTGTGTGTGTGTGTGTGTGTGTGTGTGTGAGAGAGAGAGAGAGAGAGAGAGAGAGAGAGAGAGAGAGACAGAGACAGAGAGAGAGACAGAGAGAGAGAGACAGAGACAGAGACAGACACTAAATCGTTAACCTGGAATCCGAGGTGTTGTGTAATTTCCAGGACTTCTAAGTAATAAACCTTGTCTCTTTCAAAGTTTCCTTATAGTCATTGCTGATGGTATCTTGCAATTATAATAAGAAATACAAGGGCTGCTCCAGCCACAACACTGGTTATCAATAGGCTGAGACTGACACAAAACACATGATTAGAAAATTTAATATGGTTAAGATGATAATATTCCCCAAATTGACCTAAAAAGTCAATGCAATCTCTATCAAAATCCCAGCTTTCTTTTTAGAAATTGACAAAGGGATGCTAAAAATCATATAGAAATGTGAGGAACCTAGAATAGCTAAAACAAATAGCCTCTTTAAAAGTAGGAACAAAGGATAGACATATGGGCAAATGCAATAGAACTGAGAGTCTAGAAATAAGCTATCACACAGTAAATAAATTTTCAACAGGGGTGCTAAGATTTTTTTCAACAAATGGTGCTGGGACAACTGGATATCTACATGCAAGAAAATAAAGTTGAACCCCTACACCACATCATATATAAAAATTTATTCAAAATAAATTTAAGGCATAAATATAAGAGCTAAAACTATAAAACTACTAGAATACAAGATGTGGGCAAATCTTCATGACCTTGGATTAGGCAATAGTTTCTTAGATATGACACAAAAGCAAAAATATCCAAAAAACTGATAAATTGGACTTCAAAATTTAAAACTTTTATGCTTCAAATAACATTTATCAAAAAATAAAAAGAAAATCCATAGAATCAAAGCAAATATTTGCAAATCATATATATGATTTATGAATATATATGAGAATATATAAAGAACTCTTTCCACTCAATAATAGAGACAAATGATCCAATTATAAATTAACAAAGAATTTGAATAGGTATTTCTCCGAAGAGAATACTTAAATGGCAAATAAATGCATGAAAAAAATCCTTAACATCATTAACGATCAGGAAAATGTAAATCAAAACCACAATAAGATACCACTTCACACCCACATGGATGGCTATAATTAAAAGATCATTACAAGTATTAGAGAAGATGTGGAAAATTGGAACTCTTATACATAGCTGGTGGGAATGTAAAATAGTGCATGGTCCAGCAATTCTATTCCTAAGTACACATAAGAAATAAAATATATGTCCATACAAAACTTGTAAATGAATGTTCATAACACAAGTATTCATAATGGCTAAAAAGTAGAAACAAGCCAAATTCTCACCAACTGCTGAGTGTATAAACAAAATGTGATATATCCATTCAATAGAATATTATTTAGCAATAAAAGGAAATGAATTATGATACATGCTATATCATGAATAAACCTGGACAACATTATAGTAAGTGAAAGAAGCCAAACACATAAAGCCACACATTGCATCATTTAATTTATATGAAATGTCCAGAATAGGCAAATCTATAGAAAGTAAATCAGTGTTTGCCTAGGGCTGGGAGTGGGAGGATAGGGTGGAATAGGGATTGACTGCTAATAGGTATAGGGTTTCTTTGGGGAATGTTGGAAATGTTTCAAAATTAGATTGTGGCAATAGATGTACAATTCTGACTATACTAAAAACTATTGAATTATATACTTTAAATGGAGGAATTGTAAAATATGTAAGTTATATGCCAATAAAATGCTAAAAATATATCAGGTTACAAAGAATCATCAGTTATATTGAACTACAATCATTAAAATATAACAAATTTTTGATAAATAGATATACTTCTTTAATTAGGTACAAAGTAACAAGACACAGCTCTAATAGCTCTCTTAGTTTTGAAGTAGTGATCAGTGTAAAATATATTTGAGGCATGTATGATGACAACAAAAATGATTTATGGTTCCATAAAGACAACAGAGTTAGAATAAAGGGGAGAAATAATCGAATCTGATGAAGCTCCAGAATCAAAAAGCAGATACAACAGATAAAAAGTAAAAGTATGGAAAAAGATATTCCATGAAAATGGAAGAGAAAAAAGAAAATCTGGGATAATAATACTTAAACCAGACAAAAGAGACTTTAAATCAAAGGCACAGGAGATAAAGAAGGACTCAGTTATCTCACTTCTGGGTATTTATCTGAAGAAACCCAAAACACTACTTTGATGGGACATATGCATCCACGTGTTCATTGCAGCACTTTTACAATAGCCAAGATATGGAGGCAACCTGGGTGTCCATCAATGGATGAGTGGATAAAGAAGATGTGGTACATATATACAATGAAATATTATTCAGCCATAAAAAGTTTTTAAAAGAATGAAATCTTGCCATCTGCAACTACATGGATGGACCTAGAGGGTATTATGCTGAATGGAATAAGCCAGACAGAGAAAGACAAATGCTATATGATTTCACTTATATGTGTGATCTAAAGAACAAAATAAATAGCCAAAACAGAAACAAACTCATAAATACAGAGAACATTTTAATGGTTGCCAGATGGGAAGGGTATTGCATGAAAAGGGGGAAAGGATTAATAAATTTAACTTGGTAGTTACAAAAGTCATGGGGATGTACAGTACAGCATAAGGAATACAGTCTATAATATTGTAATAACTATGTATTGTGTCAGATGGGTGCTAGATTTATTAGAATGATCACTTTGTAAGTTATATAAATGTCTAATCACTATGTAGTATACCTGAAACTAATGTAATATTTGTGCCAACTATAACTGGAAAATGTGTGTGTGTGTGTGTGTGTGTGTGTGTGTGTGTGTGTGTATTTTTTTAAAGCAGGTACAAGAAACTTCTTAGTGAGGCTGGAGATTTCCAAAATGGACTCCAGCCCAGTGATTTAGCATGTTTGTGTAAAGTTGGCTGTGCCAGCTGAATCACGATGAAGCAGCTTGGACTTTTCTGACTATAACCTTTAGTCATCTTGTAAAGCAATGGAATGGGGCAAGAGGGAACCTAAAGATATCTGGTCACCAAGGCAAAGCAACCTGGGACATTAAATAGGAAATTGACACAAAGGGTAAGAAAGCATTAAGACATCTTAAGGGTGCAACATGCTCTCTCTCCTGTCTGTAACCCATCAAAAAAAGGAATATGATCAGGCTAGCACAGGGAGTCTGGGGCCAGAATTGGAGAGGTATTTTCCCTATAACTTCTCCAATGACTGCTCCCACCATCATATATCCATTCCCAGGACTGAAGTCCAAATATTTGATGCACACGTACATGCGCATGTGTGTGCATGTGTGTGTGCGCGTGTGTGTGTGTGTGTGTGTGTGTGTGTGTGTGTGATATCTCCTTAAAGCTTTATTAATGAAAGACTGGGTAAGTGGTTGATGCTTGTGTTCATTTCACATCTCACTAATTTCACAGGTGGAAATTTCTCCTCTTGACAGAAGATAAAAGCCAAAAGAGATTTCAGTATGCCACTCCAAGCAGGTTTTTCAAGTTTAAACTCTAAAAGCTGCCTACCCATGAAAGCAGGACTACATTTGGATGAAAATAACGATCCCCACCTTTTTGTCATCTAGGAAGAAGCAAAGAAAGCAGGCAACCTGAGATAGGAACCAAAAGGTATTGGTTCAGATCTGAACACCAGGCCTGTCAGGTAGGGGTCTCTATCCCTAGACTGGGCATCCCCACACCCCACTCCTAAGGATTCTCTTTCTACAGAATCATCCATCAATTTACACCTAGCTTGATTCCTCTTCCTGTGAAAGCCTCCACACAGAGAAAGAAAGCAGTTAGACCCTGACACATAGCCTTTACTAGGCAGGAGAAAAAAAAAACATCCTTGGGCTATGTATGGGGCTCCTAAGTAAGAATAGGGGAGTTGAACCATTTTAACAACAAATATTAATTTTTTATTAAATTTCAAAACAAATTCTACAATAATTTCTTTCCTTTCATAAGAAAACAAATAATTATAACACTAACAGTTTGAGAAAAATCAAACAAAGAAAGCAAAAATGATGAAAAGTGATCAAAAGACAAATTCAAGGACAGAATAAATACAGCCTATTTACATGCCTGCCTGGCCTTGGTAGCTGCTGCCAGAGTTCCAGATCCTCAGCCTCAGAATTAGCAAGAGCTCAAAATCTCCTCCAGCTTTAGCATGTCCAAGGGGGGGATTTTGGTGACTTCAAAGAAGACCCTGTAAAAGGAAGAGTTTTCCATTCAGTGTAAAATAGGCCCAAACAAGGAGGTTCCATGGAATAAGTGGGACATAGGGCTCTTGGTTCCCTATCTTATTTCAACCATGGAATAGAAAGTGAAGTGAAAAGAACATCAATATTTCTTTTCCCTCAAGTGAAGCTAGTCTGGGCCTTTCCATGATTGAACACAAACCCAACCTCAACTGGAGCTTGGTACTTACTCATGAGAATATTTGGAAAGCACAGTCTTGAACCTATCACAAGAACGCAGAGTCAGCAGAATGTTCAGCTGCTTGACCAAAGGGTGAATATCAGAGGTCTTGTAGCCACTGTAATACTCCAGGATAGGAGCCTGGAAGAAGCAACACAAACAGTGACTTTTACAACAGGAAGCAGCCCCTTTTTCCATCTATACTATCTCAAATCCAAACTTCGTACCTATGGTATAGGAAGGGAAGATAATGAAACATTTCAAAGAGTCATATGGCACAGAAAGAGACCAATAATTATAGGGTACTACCTAAAAGAATAGATTCCAGCTGCAAACTAGTGGTATCCATACATATGGATACCATATGTATGAATTGGATATTAGCCCTGGTCATAGGTATTCAGGTGAAATCCACCACTGAAGAATCTAAGGAACAGGACTGACTTTGTAATTTACTCTCAGATCAAGAGCCAATGGCCAGGCAAACCTCAGAACAAAGATGAGGTCCTAACTCAACAGCCAACAGGAATTTAATGCTGTTCCTCCTCTCTGACTCTAACAGTTATCATTCTATGCATTCATTTTCTCATTCAACTGTAAAGATGTCTATTATGTGATAGAAGCAATATGGCAGAGTATTAAAGAACAAAAATTTTGGAGGCTAGAAGCACGGCCTTGAACCAGTTATTTAACCTCTTGGCGCCTCAGCTTCTCAATCTGCCAAATGGAGATCATAACAGTAATTACATTATTGGATTACATTATTTAATATATACCAAGTGCATAGAACAGAATATAGCACATAGTAATTGCCTAAAAAATGCTAGCTAGGATTAACAATATTACTAATCCCTGAAGAAGATGCTGGGAATATAAAGATGACTAAAGCTCCTGCCCTTAAGGAGTCTGTAGTCTAGTGGCGGAAACAGATATGCACACATAGAATTACAAAATGTGTGGGAAGTTCTATGATAGAAGTGATTATGGGGCACTAGAGGAACAGAGCAGCAGGACCCATGAACTTTGGCCAGGAGAGTCACAGAAAGCTTTATAGAGAAGGGAACATCTGCAATGAGTGTTGAAAGTCAACTGGGAGCTCCACGAGCAGAGAAAGGAATGCTCTATAAGGCAGTGGTTTTCTAAAAGTACCTTAAATTATTTTCTCTGAATTCCTTTTTAAAAATATCTTACCTGGAAGCCCAAACATCTTACCTGGAATTGGGGGTGAGGGCTAAGAAGCCCACCAATTGGATATCTTTACCTTTTATATGGCCCCTGAGACACTTCTGCAGAAACTTTGGGGCTCTACTAAATACTATTTGGAAACCACTGCCACAGTCAAAGGGCAGTCATTGGCACGCAGAGCAGGGGATTAACACATTATATTAGTGGTGTTAAATAAGATTAATGGCCCAATTGTCACAACATAAATTCAGGCCCCAATGCTTTACTTTGACTATTACCAAAACATACTTCCTGGTGTTGCCACTTTTACACTTTCATCTAGTACACCTTCTATAGTGCTATACCAATACTTTTTCCAAAACACACTAAAGGGAGTATGTCACACCATTATCTAAAAAACTTCTAATGCCTTAGCATAAAGTGAGTTTCTCAGCACCAAGGTCTCTGAATTCCTACCCCTTTTCTCTCTCCCCCAGGGCAAGTGTTTACCCAGTGTCCAAGCTTCTGCATGTAGAGGGCCAGGAGGAAGGAACCAGCAGCTAGCTTGGAAGCTCTCTCCTGGATATAGTCGTATTCCAGAAGGGTCATCTCACAGATGAAGCGGGACAAGGTCAGGGTCTTCATGCTGGCATGGATACACTAAGGACAGCAAGAAAAATAGCTCAGCAAGCAATTCAGAAAACCAGCACCAAGCAGAATACCTAAATGGCTTGCTGCCTGAACAATTACCTCTCCTGCCACCGTGACTCACACTAAGGCACCCTACTCCAGAAAGCTTAAGGTGGGGGGTGGAGGTTAAGGTGCTAAAATTAGCAATGAAATTAGCTACCTTTAAGGTTTTTAACCAAATTATCAAGTGTGTTTGTGGTAACTTCCCACCTCTCCTTTCTGCATGAGTCATCCTTTGAAAAGCCAAAGCCCTCCAACTGTAATTTTGCACCTGGTTCCACCTTAAGAGGTGTTCCATGATCCAAAAGAACTCCTTCCCCTTTTTTTGTATCTTTAAAAAAAATAATAACCCATAACACACATAGGAAAAGTATCCAACACCTACTTATAGAATGCAGTGAATAATTATAAAGTGACCACCCCTGTAACCAATACTCAGATGAAGGAAGATAATTTTGCCAGCATCTCCCCAAAATTTCCATGTGTCCCTTTCTGATCAAAGAATCTTCCCCGCCCCTACTTTTCCCTCATCTCAAAACTTTCTAAGTATACTGTGGAAATGTGAAATATTCTTCCTTCCACACTTAAAGATTGCCAGTCTAGGAGGGTGGAATGAAGTAGAAATTCTCCTGCCCCTAGTTGTCCCCTTCCCTTTACCTACCATTCAGGCAGCCACTCTGGGTTTGGAGGGAACTAACCCAGCAGTGAGAGAATGGAGATATGCCTCCTCTATCTTACCATAGCATATCTACGCAGAAAATGATAGGCAGTGGGAATGTTAATATCAAATTTGAGAGTTTGTAGGATGCTGATTTCCATGGCAAGCATCTCATCTCGTTGATACATATCATCACAGATGTACAGGAACTCATCCAAACAAGGTGGGTAGGGTTCCTACAGGTAGAGAGGAGAGGCAGTCACAACCAGACAAAGACAGTCCACTCCTCTCTGCTTGGAGATGAAAAGCAGAGGGGGAGAAGGGTGAAGGAAAGGAGGAATAACATTTTCTGACATAGACATTCAGGTTAGCTTAGAGCCAGCTTCTGGTTGATTTTAGTGGTTTATCTGAAAAAACAAATCCAGAGACACAGCAGAGATCAGCCTCAAAACTGTACCACTGGAGAAAGGATGGGGCCTCTTGGGGTAGATTCTTACAGCATTAAAAAAAGCACATGGTGTGCCACAAGGACTGAGATCAATGATCTCTCTTCTAATGAGAGCCAGAAATTGGAAATCTATGGCCTGCTCTGGGAAAAGCAGGAAAGGAGACTACAGAAAAGGGAACTACAGATGGGAAATAAGCCATCACTTCATGTCCTCATCTAAAGAATAGATAGGAATGTTTGGGAAGGGTACCACAGGGGTAACAAGCAGTGAGAAAGAGACAGCAAGGCACAGAGGTAGCCTAAGCCAAGTCTAAGGACTGCAGAGGGTAGGAAGATGTGCGTGACAGCTAGCCTGGGAAGATCCAGGCCAGGCCAAGGGTAAGAACCCCGGTCTGAGAGAACCTTCCTATACCCTACCCTTTGTAGGTTGAATCTGGGTTTTGGGGAGAAGACTGGGAGACAGAAAAACCCCTGAATCTGCCTACCCACCCCAGCCGTCATCCCACACTTTTCTCTCTATATTTTCATATCACAAAGTGGACCAACACTCTTGGATTTTAGACAAGGAAATTGAGGACCAGAGAGAGAAAGTAACTCTCTACAAGTTCATACAGTGACCTATTGTAAGACCAGAGCAAGAAACTTTCCCTCCCATTGCTCTATCCACCACTGGCTCCTTCCTCTCTTCTCATACCATCTCCACAACTCCTTGCAAAAGTTTTTCTGTACTTCTCAATCTTGTAAGAAGACACCCCTTCTCCAAAAGACTCTTTTTCCTGGCAACAAGAAGAGAGGTGCTACTGGTTCCAAGATTTGCTAAGAAGGGTCCCTCATACTCTCTTCCTCCACTCTGCTCCCTAAGGACCCCAGCTGCATTTCTAACCCCCTTGAGGCTGAGGCAAAAAGTATCTTCTCAAGCCATAAGGATGGCCCTAGGTAAGGAAAGGGAAGAGGAGAGAGAGGAAGAAGAGGAGGAGGGAGAGGAAGAGGGAAGAAGATGGAGGGGGAAAAATGGAAGGAACTAGGAAGTGAGTGAGCAGAAGAGGAAATGAGCCAGAGAGGAAAGCAGTAAGGGAGGGAGCAAGGGAGGGTGTGAGAGAAGAGGAAGGGAGAGAGGGTGAAAAGGAAGGAAAAGGCTAGGAAGCAAGGGAGGGAAGGAGGATGGAAGGGAGCAAGCAAGAGTGGGTGGGAGAAAATGATTAAGGAAGCAAGCAAGAGAGGGAGCTATCAGAGAGGGAGCAGAGAGGAAGCAGGGAGAAAGAGGAGCAAGGCAACCAGGGAGCAAGTGAGAGCAAGTGAGTAGGAAAGGATGTGAGCTAGAAAGGAAAACAGTGAGGGAGAGAGCAAGGGAAGAGACTAGGGATCAGGTTGGGAGGTGGGAAGAGAAAAGAGAGCATGAATGAGAAGAAATTAGCAGAAAAGTGGGAAGAAAGGTAAAGGGATCAAAGTCAGGGGAAGGGAGGGAGGCACAAGAGAAGCAAGGTGAAGGAGGGAGGGATAAGCAAGGGAAGGAGGGTGGAATGGTGGGATGGAGGGGAGAGGGTTAGCTCAGAAAGGAGAGGAGATTAAGCAATGGAAGGGGGAGAGAAAGAAAGGAAGGAAGACAAGGTGGGAGTATAGGAGGGAGGAAGATGGAGGGAGGGGTGTGAGGGTAAGAAGGAGGCTGGAAAGAAGACACAGGAGCTAGGGATGGAACAAAGTGGGAAGGCAGAGAGGAATGGAGCAGGGGATGGAGTGAGGGAGCAATTGAGGAGGTAGGGGAGTAAGAGAGGGAGCCAGAAAGAGAGGGAGGAAGCCCAGTATGGAGTGAGTGAGTACACAAAGCAGGGATGGAGGGATCAAGAGATGGATTGAGAAAGGCTGGAGAGAGGAGGGATGCTAAGGAATGAGGGAATTAGTGAAACAAGAGTGAAAGTGAAGGAGGGCAGAAGTGAAATGATGTGGCAAGAGAAGGGAGAGAAGGCAAGTAAGAAGCAAAAGAAAGAGGGCTGGACTTAGGAAGGGAACTACTTACTGACTGAGGTAGGGAGTGAATGAGCAGAGGAGGAGGAAGGCAGGATGTCAGTTAGGGATAGAGTTGGAGATGGAGGGAGCAAGCGACAGAGCACAAATACAAACTCACAGTTCTAAAGTTCTTTGAACTCTGTAAAAGTGGCTAGAACTCTGATCCTAAACCCTAAGATTTCACACAACTAGCCTATCTGAAGGAAAACATGAGAGTTGAACAAAATCATTTTGCATCTAAAGAGGTAGAAAGAATCAGAGAGATTAGTTAGATGGATTACAGCTATGAAAGAAAGGCCAGCTAATTGCTTTTATCCTGCCACTTCAAAAATAACTATTTCATCTGGACTTACTGCCATGTACAATGAGGCCATTTCTTTTTACATGTTTCCAGCACCCAGGTTTGGAAATGCTTTCTTATATATGCCGTTCCAGATTCCACTAGATGGAGATGGAGTCAGTGAAAGAAGAAAAGGGTGGGGGACAGAGAATCATAGACCAAAAGGAAGTCTTAAAAAGGACAACCCATTTAATTAAGCACATGTGCATATGCCCACATACATACATCTTAGTGGAAATGGGAGAACCTTGTTGATGCCAGAAAATAAGTACACCATTTCCATTCAATACCAACTTCCCTGATGGGGAAAACAGACAAAAAATTGGTAGGAAAATTATTTGTGTGTGCATGTAATTGTATACACACACATGTACAAAAATATACAAACATATACATGTGTGTCTACATGTGCACATACATGCATATACTATATACATACACATGCATGTATGCATGCATATGCACGTATACACATATAAAGATACACATAGACATACATATGTATCTGGCTTTGATAGAAATCTGACTAATTAGTTCTTTCCAGGTCCTATGGACTCAAGCTCACCTCAAATTTTGCTGCAATCAGAAAAGCAGTGGAGCCAAGGAGTTGCAGCTTGTCCCTCTTGCATATTACCTTCATAAGGTAGTGATCCACCAGCTTCACTGCCAAGTAGAGGGTCTCGTGACTCACCTCAAAAGCCATCTGGAGGAATACACAAACAGGGAAGAAATCTGTATAATATCCAGCTCTAAAATCACATCTAGATAAATCTAACTACCTGGTTTGTGGCATTGAGAACAGTGATGCTATACCAGACCTGGCCAGCTAAGACTCTGCTATGAATGCGGAAACTATTTCAGATAGATGCCTGATTATATCTCCCATGCCTTTAAGGATTTTGGCATTATCTATCCCTACATATTTAGGTAGGTGACTAGTCTTACAAATCAGAGAGAGAGGCTCTGACTTCTTTAAAAACACCTATAGTAAACACATCCTCTCACCTTGATCTCCAATATGTACTTAGAGTCTTGCTTTCCCTATTTGCTATTCCCTTATACAGTGAACTCCTAAAAAAATTATGTTTATTTAGCTCTGAAACTCAGGGACTTGTTTATTAGTTTATTCATCCATTAGTTTCTTTTCTCAACTAGCTATGCTATTAGAATATATAGACTGAAAGCAAGTACCAATAGCACCATTTAAAAGTGAGCTGAGGGGCTGGAGAAGCCATAATGAAATTGAAACATTAGTAGTATAACTATCCTTCCTTTATTTTATTTATCCTTGTCTTGCCTTCACCAACTCCAAGAAACCATCTCATAGCAAGTCTCACAGTTAGTGTGGGCCTATAAAGCATCTTCGTGAAAATTAGAAAAAAAGGTACCTTCTTTGAGTGAACACAGCTCTGCAGGCACACATCTTATCAAGTAGGCAATACCTTTATATGAATTAGCAAAAGGTGCCCCTGCCTCAGGGATAGCTGCCCCACAGCCAGAATGCACAGTTTGGCAAACAGAATATGAGCTGGATTCCACTGCCTGCTTTTGCTCTGGCTTAAGGCAGTGTATAGGGACAATTTGCACTGTACACAGGGGTCCTACCCAATCTTCAGTGATTCCTCTTCCTCACAATCCCCTTAGGTTCTTAGGATTCAAGAGTAATAAAATCTATATTAGCCCAACACCTCAAACAATGCTTGAATCCTCTCTTTAATGTACCCACCAAATAAGTTCTTCAGTTCCTGTCATAGAACCTCCAGATACAACCCAATAACTCTTTGAATATTTTTAACAGAAAGTGCTTCCTTAAATTGAGAAGAAATCATCCTCCCTGTAAGCTTCACCCACTTCACTGGGCCTCCTTTCTATAAGCTACTCTTATTGACTGGAGTCTACATGACCACAGCGTAGGCCAGTAAGAAGCTTTGGAGAAATTAATGTGTATTAGCACAGGCAAATGATCATCAGAAGATAATTGAATACATTGGTTAAGAAATACATAGATTAATATAGAAAAAGCTGTTCTTACTGTTCCTGGGATATGGCCTTGGCTACAGAAATCTGTATTTATTAGTTTCCTATTGCTGCTATAGTAAATTATTATACACTTAGTGGCTGAAAACAATACAGATTCATTATCTTAGAGATACAGATGTCAGAAGTCTAAAATGGGACTCACTGGGCTAAAAACATCAATGTGTTAGCAGGGTTGTGTTTCTTTCTGGAGGTCCTAATGGAGAATCCTTTTTCTAGCTTCTAGAAGCTACCTGCATTCCTTTGTCCTTTCCAGCCTCAGGGCCAATAATAGCTAGCCAAGTCCTTCTCCCACTATATTACTCTCTGCCTCCCTCTTCCAAATTTAAGGACCACTGTGATTACATTGGGCCCATATGGATAATCCAAGGTAATCGCCGTTTCTTAAATTCAGCTTATTACAAACTTAATTTTGTAGTCTACTTAATTTCCCTTTGTCATGTAAGGTAACATATTCATAGGTTCTTGGAACTAGGATGTGGACATTTTATCCTGCCTACTACATTTGCCAAAGGAATGTTATAAGAAAGAAATTAGGAGAGTTTGTGCACATGAAGGTTAATGACTACCACCTTAAGTACCAAGAAACTGAGGTCAAATAATTACAAAAAAAGAAGGTAGAAATGGAAAGCAACAGTTCTCTGAGGATGGTGACTCTGTGAGCAAATGACAAAGCCAGAGCTTGTATAGCCTTCTTCTAGTACCTCACACAGGCACTTGACCACCCATGCAGCATGTTGTTATCAAATGGTAACATCTAAAAGTGTAGGTAATATGTGAATGGCTGAAATTTGAAGTCAATAAATATTTAAAATAGCAGCTGTGTCAATTATAGCAATTTTTCTTCCTTGAATGTAAGACTAAATACTCTCTTAACATAATTCTACCAATTGGGACTGCATGGAACAAGTCTAATTCTTCTTGTGACAACCCTTCAGCTACTGAAGACAGTTACTATGTCTCCTATAAATCTCCATTCTAGACCAAATAGCTTGACTTCTAACTATTCTTCAAACAATATGGTTTTCTGTCCCATTAGCATCAGTCTCCAAATGAAGAGCCTAACTTTATGACAGAAGAGCGGCAGTGCTCCAGCTGCAACAAAACTTTTCAGCACAGTAGCAAGTTTCTCTTCCTTATAACTTCCTTTGGTGAATATACCCTTCCAATTCTTCCTAAACAACTATTCTCCTTACCTGGAATTGGGTAAGAAGAAACAAAAGGGAAGTAATAAAACTATAGAAAATCTAAAGATTAATCTTAGTCTTAAACTAGGAGACAAATCTAACAAAATGCATCTCAAACTCCAAAAGTTAAAGATCATCTTCCTCAAACATGAATAAAAAGAGAAATCCAACTGAATACATGCGGAGGATGAGGGAGGGGGACAAGTAATTTTTAAAAGAGAAATGTTCTGAGGAACCACAGCAAATGTCTACTTATGAAACCTTTTTACTCTGAAGAACTGAAATAAAATTTTTAAAAATAGTTTCTCAACAAAACTGGAAAGGACACTTTTCTATGAAAAGAGAACATGGGATACAAAAAGTCTTGTTTCTAATGAAAAAGAAATTATTTAATTTAAAAATGTAATAGAGGCAGTGAGTAGTGTAGTCATAATCATGACGAAAATTAAATCAACGATTCCAAAGGCTACTTTAAGAAATTGTCCTAGAACTGAGAGGTAAAGAAAATAAATGAAAACTTGAGATACAAAGAGAACAGATTTCAGAGTAATTAACACACACACACACGTGCACGCACACACCCTTTCCCTCTCCCTCTCCATTAAAATGAGAGAAAAAAAGAGAAATAATAAAGAAATTATACATAAAAAATTATCCAAGACAAAGAAAGACTGAACCTTCAGATTGAAGGGACCAAACAAAATTAAGGAAAATAGGTCTACACTTAGAAATGTCAAAAATAATTATTTACAGGGAAGCTAATGTATTAAACACAAATAATCTGGATCTAAAGTCTATATTATTTGACTATAAATGGAATAAAGAAACTAAAAGTATACAAATTATCCTATTTGAAGGGAAATTAATAGTTCTGTCCCACCAAAAAGGGGTTGGTTAACTAAATAATGACTACGTCCATATAATAGAATATTATATAGCAGTTTAAAATAATATAGATTTATACTTAAAAGAAAGGTTATAAAGATTCACTTTTTTCATTAAATAACTTTTTAAGCTTTTCAATTACAGTTGGCATACAATATTAAATTAGTTTCAGGCATATAACAGTAATTAGACATTTACATAACTTACAAAGTGATCACCCCAATAAATCTAGTACCCATGTGACATCATACATAGTTATTACATTATTGTTGACTCTATTCCTTATGCTATACTTTACAACCCCATGACTATTTTGTATAACTACCAATTTGTACCTCTTAATGTCTTTCCCTGTTTTACCCACCACCTTCATCCCTCCAATATGGCAACTATTAAAATGTTCTATGATTTTGTTTCTGTCTTATGTATTTTATTCTTTAGATTTGACATGTAAGTGAAATCACATAGCATTTGTCTTCCTCTATCTCACCTACTCCACTCAGCACAGCACCATCTAGGTCCATCCATGTTGTTGCAGATGGCAAGATTTCATTTGTTTTTTTTTTATGGCTGAGTAATATTCCACTTTAAATACATACCACCTCTTCTTTATCCATTCATCCATTGATGGACACCCAGCTGCCTCCATTTCTTGGCTATTGTAAATAATGTTGCAGTGAACATATAGATGCACACGTGTCTTTGAAGCAGTGTTTTGGGTTTCTTCAGATAAATACCCAGAAGTGAAATTACTAGGTCCTTTTTTGGCTCTTATTATAGCCTTTGTTTTATAGTCTGGTTTAAGTATTGCTAGCCTAGTTATTTTTAATTCATTTCTATTTTCATAAAGTACCTCTTCTCATCCCTTTACTTTCAGTCTGTGTGTGTCTTTCAATCTAAAGTGAGTCACTTGTAGGCAGCATATGTAGGAGTCTTCTTTTCTTATCCACTTGGCCACCCTATATGTCTTTTGATTGGAGCACTAAATCCATTTACATTTAAAGTAATTGTTGCTAGATATGTAGTTAATGCCCTGTTATTAATATTTTTATCTTTCTTTTTCTTCTTAAAGAAGTCTATATAACATTTCCTGTAATACTAAACTCCTTTAGCTTTTTCTTGTCTGGGAAACTCTTATCTGTCCTTAGATTCTAAATGATAGCTTTGCTGGGTAGAGTAATCTTGGATGTACTCTACCTCTTCATCACTTTGAATATTTCATGCCAATCTCTTCTGGCCTATAAAGTTTCTATTGAGAAATCAGCTGACAATCTTCTGGGAGCTCCCTTTTAGGCAACTAACTACTTTTCTCTTGCTGCTTTTAAGATTCTCTCTTTGTCTTTAACCTTTGGTATTTTAATTTCTTGCTGTCGGCCTCTTTGGTTTCATCTTGTTTGCTACTTTCTGTGCTTTCTGGGCTTGCATGTCTGTTTCCTTTGCCAGGTTAGGGAAGTTTTCAGCCATTTTTTTCTTCAAATACATTCTCAATCCCTTGCTCTCTCTCCTCCTTCTGTTGCCCCTATGACATGAATGTTGTTACACATGATATTGTCTCAGAGGCCCATTAAACTATTCTCATGTTTTTAATTCTTTTTTCTTGATATTGTTCTGATTGGGTGTTTTCTGCTACCTTGTCTTCCAAATTGCTGATTCGATCTTCTGCTTCATCTAATCTACTGTTGCTTCCCTCTAATGTATGCTTCATTTCAGTTATTCTATTATTCATTTTTGATCAGCTCTTTTTTATATTTTCTATCTGTATTTTTATATTTTCTGTCTCTTTATTAAAGTTCTCACTGAGCTCATCAATGCTTCCCCTAAGTTCACTGAGCATCCTTATAACCAGTGTTTTGAACTCTGTATCTGGTAGATTGCTTTTCTCCATTTGTTGAGTTCTTTTTCTGGAGCTTTGTTCTGTTCTTTCATTTGGGACATGTTTCTCTGTCTCCTCATTTTGGCTGTCTCTCTGTGTTTGTTTATATGTATTAGGTAGGGCTGCTATGTAGCCTGGACTTAGGAAAGTGGCCTTTTATAATAGGTGTCCTGTAGGTCCTAGTGGCGTGGTCTCCCTGGTCACCAAAGCCAGGTGCTCTAAGTGTGTGCCTTGTATTGGTTGTGTGCACCCTTTTCTTGTAGTTGAGCCATGGTTGCTCTTTTCACATCAATGGGAGGGACTGACCCTTATGCTGATAGGTTATGCAGACTGGCTGGTGACAACAGTGGAGGAGCTGTTGTAAAATGGCTGACCCAATGAAGCAGGATTCATTTTAGCAGGGCTCTGGTGCCTGCCCAGTCTGCGCTTTGGATGGTTCATCCTTGGATGTGGCTCTATGTCATGCTCAGGCTTGGTCCAAAGCCAGCCACCAGGTATGCTGGCCCCAGGGCCCCACCACAGGCCAAGTTCAGCTGCAGCCTGTGCCATTCTCAGGGCCATCTGGCATGAGCCACCAAGCAATCCAAAGATTGCTGCCCCCTGCACTAGGCTTGGAGGTGCTTCAAGAGGCAAAACTGTGAACCAAGGCTGCCTGCTGCTAGTGCCAAGCTTGGGGCTGCTCAGCAAGAGGTACAGAGCACACCAAGAATAGATGCTGTTTGTTTGAGTTTTGTAAACCTTTGAGAGATTTTAGAAAAGTCCACAGCAAAAGTGTAGACAGACCATTTGTATAGAAAAACCACTGAAAGTGGTTGGGTGGGCCTACAAGTAGAGTGGGAAAGGGTCTCAGGAAATCTCCAGCGTGGGGTGACCAAACTGATGGAGACTCAGGTATAGCAGCCCCCTGCATCTGCATGATAGGATGTGGGAGAGCTCCACAAAGGAACAGTGTCCTCTGACAGCACTTCTGCTTGCAAGAAAGCTGCCCCCGCCCCCACCAGCCCTCATCCTGAAGCCAAAATTTCAATTCTTCCCAACATGTCCCTGGAACCATTCAGGATGCTGCTCCAGTGCTGAAGCTCAGAACGAGTGAGCCCACCAGTAAGTTTATGTGCAGGCCATTTAACAGGAACAACTAAGATTCCAGCTGCCCTTCATCTCACTCAGCCAAAACCTCCACTGATTTTCACAGACAGAAGTTGTGAGGATTCCTCTTCTCTGCACTGCAACCCTGGTTTGAGGAGCTCATTGTGAGGCTGGAACATCTTGTACCTCTGGCTAGACCACTACAGCCGAGATACCCCTCCCAATTTTTAACTGCCATATGCAGGCTGGGGATGATCCATTCTTCATCACCGCCCCTTCTACCAGTCTCAAGGTGGCATCTTATATATTCCCTTGGTCTTAAGACTTCTGTTCATCTAAACTTCAGGTGATTCTCAAAGATGATTGTTCTATAGTTTAGTTGTAATTCTGATGTGGTCATAAGAGGAGGCAAGCACACATTTATCTACTCTACCATTCTGACTGGAAATCTCCTACTAAGACTCATTCTTAAAAGTGGAAGTTGCAGAGCAATGTATGCAGCATGACACATTCATACAAAAAAATGCCATAAAATCCATAATCCTTAAAAAGCAGTATTTATATGTTTGCATATATGTATGTGGATTCATTCAAGAATTACTCAATTAATTTAAGATATTTAAAGAAAATATAGTCAAATAGTAAAAATGCTAAGACAAACAGAAAGTATTCTGAAAGGACACTCTAAATTATTTATAGTAGTTACTTCTGAGGAATAAGATTAGAGCAAAAGAGATCTCAACATCAGAAACATGGCAGAGTGAGAGATGTCCCCAGCTCTCTCTCCTTGAAACAACAATAAGCTAAAAAGCTAAAACTCAACAACAACAACAACAACAACAACAAAAAACACCCATACTGCACACCACCATGTCTGAGTGTGGGATCTGCACATAAGAGCTACCAAAGGTGAGAACTATGGGTGTCAGGCAGTAGATTGGGAAAAACAAGGAAGCTGCATCTCACAGCAGGAGCTCCTTCTGGAGGACAGAGGAGGGGAGAAGGTGCAGCCATTTACCTGAACAGGCCTGCCTGGGAGAGCTGTGAGCTCCACGTGGCTGGTGGCAAGGCCCAGTCATACAGGCAGAAAGCAGAGAAGTGGGGATGGCAGAGAAGAGGGGATAGCAGAAAAACAAAAGTTAATTTTTTACTGGCTGCAGTTGCAAAACCAAGGTTGAGCTACAGCCCACATCCCTCAACACAGAAGGGACCACTCCCCATATCCTCTCACCAAACACTGTGGAGACTCAGGGAAATCTGACCAAACACTACTGAAATTGTCGCTAACACTGAAAGGGACTGAGACTGAGGGTAGCAAAAGTGATTAAACATCTGCGTGACTAAACATCTAAAAGGGAAAAAAAGCATTATTTAGACTTTATATAAAGCAGGGATCCAAGAGGCTTAGACACCATCTACTGGAATCCAAAAGAAAAATGCCTTCTTTGCAACGTGGTGAAGAGAGACCTTTATGTAATAAATTTTCTTTCTAGAAAAAAAAAGCAGAATATACTTCCATTAATGCCCAGGCAGAGAAATAGTCCATTAAACACCATGAACAACCAAGGTGACAAGGAAGCTCAGAAAAAAAGAGAAAAATCTCCAGAAAATAAGCTTACAGACAGAAATATGTGAATTAAATGACAAAGAACTCGGAATGGTCTTTCTGAAAAAATTCAATGAAATCCGAAACAAATCATATAAACAATTTCATAATTGAAAAAAGCAATTAGATGAGCAGAATGAGTTCCTTAGAAAGGAGATTGAAATCCTCAAAAAGAACTGAATAGAACTTTTAGAGATAGAGAACACACTGCATGAGATGAAAAATGAAATAGCAAGCTTGGGAAATACTGTCGACCAAATGGAGGAAAGGATCAGTGATACAGAAGATAGAAATCTAGAAATAAATCAGAAGGAAGAAGAAAGAAACTGAAGAATGAAAAATAATGAAAGAGAAATGCAAGACCTAGCTGATACCATCAGGAGAGGAAATGTAAGAATAATGGGCATTATTGAAGGTGAGGAAAGGAATAGGATTAGAAAGCATTTTCAGACAAATAGTGGACAAGAATTTCCCAAATCTAAGGAAAGAGCTAGAGCTTTGAATCCAAGAAGCTAACAGAATACCCAATTATCTCAACCCAAAAAGGCCTTCTCTAAGACACATTGTATTAAAATTATCAAAAATCAATGACAAATACAGAATTCTCAGGGTAGCCAGGGAAAAAAAGATAGCAACCTACAAAAGAAAATCCATTATTATTGCTGGACATCACAGTTCAAACCTTACAGGCCAGAAGGAAGTGAAATCAAATATTTAAACTATTAAATGAAGGAACTACCAGCCAAGAATAATGTATCCAGCTAATCCCTCCTTTAGATATGAAGGAGAAATAAAGACCTTCCCAGATATACAAAAATTGAGGAAAATCTCTATTATGAAGCCCTGAATTATAGGAAATACTGATAGGGGTCAGCTCACTAAAACAAAATGACAAAAAAAAAAATACATAATTAGGAGTAAGGTGACTGTCAGGCAAATAGAAGCAGAGGAGTGCAGCCCTTACTAAGAACAGGGCATTATAAGCTTAAACGATAAGAAGAGAAACGCTATAGCAAGAGTGCAATGAACATTCAGCATATATAGGCACAAATTGAGACAATAACTAAAAAGAAGATTGAAAGATCCAAATTTGCAAAGGGGAATGGAGATAAGGCACGTGCAGTAAAGGGACAACTGTGTGTGTGTATATGTATATGTGTGTGTGTATGTGTATGTGTGTGTGTGTGTGTGTGTGTATAAATATTCTACACATATTTGAATTTGTAACCACACACCAAAGATTCATAACTGAAGTATGTAACATAAAACAAGAAGAACCAGAGGCAAAACTCACAAAAGCCAAACAACAATAAGGAAGCAATGGAAACAGTGAGCTACCAAAAAGCAAAAGAAAAATGTGTTCAAGAAGACCTCATATTTTAATAATCACTCTAAATGTAAATGGACTGAACTCACCAACAAAAAGGCACAGAGTAGAAGAATGGATCTAAAAACAAAACCCAACCATAGGCTGCCTCCAGGAAACACATCTCCAAAGACAAAGATAGACTCAAAGTGAAAGAGTGGAAAATGATATTTCAAGCAAATGGCATTCAGAGAAAAGTGGGAGTGGCGATACTATTTTCAGATGAAATAGACTTTAAAATAAAAAATGTAAAGAAAGATACTGAGGGACACTTCATAATGATAAAGAAAATCATATACCAACAAGACATACAACTTATTAATATCTATTCTCCCAATCAGGGAGCCCCGAAATATATAAAGCAATTACTAACAGAACTAAAGGGAGAAACAGACCAAAATACCATGTAGTAGGGGACCTAAATACCCCACTGTCGGATATAGACAGATCATCCAAACAGAAAATCAATAAGGAAATCACATCCTTAAATGACACATTAGACCAACTTGACATGACTGACATTTACAGAGCCTTCCATCCCAAAACAGCTGTGTATATATTCTTCTCTAGTGCACACAGAACATTCTCAAGGATTGATCACATACCGGGACACAGAGATAGCCTCAACAAATATAAGAGGGTTGAAATCATACTAACCATATTCTCTGATTATAATGCTTTGAAATTAGAGAACAACTGTAAAAATAGAGCAGGAAGAACCACAAATACATGCAGATTAAACAACATGTTACTGAAGACTAAATGGGTCAGAGAAGAAATAAATAGATCAAGAGGCACATAGAAACAAATAATGATAGTACAACATATCAAAACATTTGGGAAATGGCAAAAGCGATCATAAGAGGAATGTTCTTATCATTACAGGCCTATCTCCAAAAACATGAATGAGCACAAATAAACAAATGAACATTTCATCTTAAAAAACTAGAAAAGGTAGAACAAATGAAGCCTAAAGTCAGTAGAAGGAAAGACATAATCTAAATTAGAGCAGAAATAAATGAAACTGAAAACAAAAAATAGAAAATATAAATGCAACAAAGAGCTGTTTCTTTGAGAATGTTAATAAAATTGGCAAACCCCTGATGAGACTTAGTAAAGGAAAAAGAGAAAGAACACACACACACACACACACACACAAAAATCAAGGATGAAAGATGGGAAATTATGACAGACAGTGCAGAAGTACAAAGGATGATACATGAATACTATGAAAAAGTATATAACACCAAATTTAATAACCTAGAAGAAATGGACCAGTACTTAGAAAAATACAACATTTCTAGACTGAATAGAATGATCTAAATAGAATGATCAGCAGCATCACAATTGAAACAATCATCAAAAACCTACCAAAAAGTAGAAGTCCAGGACCAGATGGCTTTATCAGTGAATTCTACCAAACATTCAAAGAAGATTTAAGACCTATTCTCCTTAAACTCTTCCAAAAATCAAAGAGGTGGAGATATTTCCCAACACATTTTATGAGGCCAATATTACCCTGATACCAAAACCTGGTAAAGACAATACACAGAAAGAGAAATACAAACCAATATCTCTCATGAACACAGATGCAAAAATCCTAAATAAAATACTAGCAATCCGAATACAGCAATATATTTAAAAGATTATATGTAATGATCAAGTGGGCTTCATCCCAGGGGCAAAGGGAAGGTTCAACATATGCAAATCGGTTTACGTGATACATCACACAAACAAAAAATAAGAATCATATGATCATGTCAATAGATGTAGAAAAAGCCTTTGAAAAGATATAGCATCCATTTATGATCAAAACACTTTAAAAAATTGGTATAGAAGGAAAGTACCTTAACATAATAAAGGTCATATATGAGAAATCCTCAGCCAACATTATACGTAATGGAGAAAAATCTAAAAATCTTCCCTCTAAAATCAGGAACAAGGAAAGGCTGTCCACTATCACTACTGTTATTCAATATAACAGTGTAGTTCCTAGTGAGTGCAAACAGGCAAGAGAAAGATATAAAAGGCATCCAAATAGGAATTGAGAAAGTAAAACTGTCATTATTTGCTGATGATGTGGTATTCTCATTCTCTCTCTCTCTCCCTCCCTCTCTCCCCCCCTCTCTCAGTGTATGTGCATATGTACATACATACATACATACATACATACATACATATTCCTTTTGCAATTGCAATAAAAAAGAATAAAATACCTAGGAATAAATTTAACAAAACATGTGAAGGACCTATATAATAAAAACTACAAGACCCTATTAAAAGAAATCGAAGAAGATACAAAGAAATGGAAAAATATTCCATGCTCTTGGATTGGAAGAATCAACATAGTTAAAATGACGTTAATACCCAAAGCATGATACAGATTTATTGCAATCTCCATCCAAATCCCATCAGCATATTTTAAAGAAATGGAACAAAAAATCATCAGATTTGTATAGAAGCACAAAAGACCCCGAATTGCCAAAATCGTCCTGAGAAAAAAAGAATGAGGCTGGAGGCCTCACTCTGCTTTACTTCAAATTCTACTACAAAGTGACAATATTCAAAATGGCATGGTATTGGCAGGAAAACAAACACATGGACCGGTGGAACAGAATCAAGAGTCCAGAAATAAACCCATGTTTATATGGGCAAACAATTTTTGACAAAAAAAAAAAAAAGCCAAAAACATACAAAGGAGGAAGGAAACTCTCTTCCATAAATGCTGCTGAGAAAACTGGAAAGCCACCTGCAAAAGCATTAAACTAGACTGCTATCACCACACACCAAAATTAACTCAAAATGGATTAAGGACCTGCATAGAAGACCTGAAACAATGAAATGCATAGAAGAAAACATAAGAATTAAATTCAAAGACCTTGGACTTAAAGAGGATTTTATGAATTTGACCTCAAAAGCTAAAATAAATGAATGAGACTACATCAAACTAGAAAGCTCCACTCAGCTAAAGAAACCATCAACAAGGTAAAGAGTCAAACGACCTAATGAGGAAACATATTTTGAGCAACACCTTTGATAAGGGTCTAATATCCAAAATACACAAAGAACTCATATAACTCAATAACATAAAACAAATTATCCAATCAAAAAATGAGAAGTGGACCTGAACAGACACTTCTCCCTAGAGGACATAAAAATAGTCAACAAATATTTGAAAAGATACTCAGCATTGCTAGCTAATGCAAATCAAAACCACAATGAGATATCATTTTTACACCTGTTAGAATAGCTATAATCAACAGGACAGGTAATAAGAAATGCTGGAGAGGATATGTAGAAAAAGAAACTCCATACACTGCTGATGGAACTACTAATTGGTACAGCCACCATGAAAAACAGTATGAAGCTTCCTCAAAAAACTAAGAATTGATATACCATATGATCCAGCATTCTTTCTACTGGGTATTTACCCCAAAGACTTGAAAACCCATATCCAAAAGGATATTTTCACACCAATGTTCATAGCAGTATTATTCACAGTGGCCAGGACATGGAAGCAGCTAAAATGTCCTATGATAGATGATTGGCTAAAGAAGCTGTGGTACATATTTACAATGAAATATTACTCAGCCATAAGAAGAAATGAAATACTGCCATTTGCAACAACATGAATGGGCCTTGAGGTAATCATGCTAAACGAAATAAGCCAGACAGAAAAAGTTGAAAACCACATGGTATCAGTTATATATGGGGTATAAACCTATAAGCAACAAATGAACAGGGCAAATAAACAGAAACCCATGGACATGGACAATAAGATTAGTGGTTACCAGAGGTTAGGGTGGGGCAGGGAGGTAGATGGTTTAAAAAGGGTCAATATGTGGCAACAGAAGGAAATCTAACTGTGGGTGGTTAACACACAGTATAAACATATATATACCTTACTGTTAAAGTGTACAGCTGAAACTTATTGAATTTCATTAACCAATGTCACCATAAAAATTAATTATTTAAAAAAAGATTAGAGAAAAAGGATTGATGTCATATATACACACATACACAAATACATATGAATACATAGATACATGTTATAAACGTGTGTTAATTTTGTAGTTTAAACAAATTGTATTGGTGCAGAGGGGTTAAAGTGCAATGAGGGGGTAAAAAAATGCCAGGAGAAATTAACTAAACTACAATGATTATGGATGTTTGCCACATTGCTCTTAGACTTTGATAAGCAGAAAAAAACACAGTAGCATATAAATTATATAATAATTATTAAGCCAAAATTAATTGATATGATCTTTGTACTTACAGAGAATACATATTTTCTTCAAACATCAGTGAGTCATTTACAAAAACCCATTATATCTGAAGCCATGAAGAAAATCTCATTAACTTAAGACAAACAGAAATTACCTTTCAGGTAACATTCGCAATACACAATACAATAAAACTAAAAATTGTCAATAAAACAATAAACTAAACAAACTAAGAAATGTACCCCATTTTTTAAAAAAAATGGTAAGCACTATTCTTAAGGAAAAAACACAAACCTGTGTCAAAGAGGAAGTAAAAATTGGAATTGCTTTGTATTGAGAGAAAACAAGATAGCTACAACACTTTCAAAACTAATGGGATACAGTTCGAACTGTTTGTTACTTAGAAGAAAATGTACAGCTTTAGAGTTTTTATTATGAAGTTAGAAATAAGTAAAATAGACTAAATATTTGTTTCAAGAAGTTAGGGGAAAACAACAAAATAAACCTAAATAAAGTAAGAATAAAATGATAAAGATGAAAGCAGATGTTAATGATTTTTTTTTTAAATAAAAAATTATACATTAATCCATGAGCTGGTTTTTTGACCATAGGGCTGAACAAACCTTTTGTGCAGAAAATTGAAAAACTTTTTTAAGCTGGTGAGACCAATGGAAAAGAATCTTTTAAAACTTAAAATTGTAAAATAAGACCTGATAACTAAACATATGCAAACTAAGTGACTTGGAAAATTCAAAACTGTAAAATCTATGAATTCTCCCTGAATTAATCCCAATGGACTATTTTTTAAGAGTTGACAAGATTATTCTACAGCTCACTTGGAAGAAGTTAATGTGTGAGAACAACCATGAATATTTTGTAAAAAATGAGTAAAGGGGCAATAAATGTATGTCAAAACTACAATAATAAAAATTGGGTACTACTGATGTTAGAATAGACAAATATACCAAAGAACAGAATAGGAAAGACCATAAACAAACTCAAGTATATGTGATTAAAGGTGTTATTTCAAACCAGTGGATAATGAAAACTAATAAATGGTATTATAATAACTGAATAATCATTGTGAGAATGTGTATAGATACTGATATCAAAACCAAAATACAGAGAAAGAAAAAACTGGTGTAGATGATAGAGGCTCTTTTCATCCCTCTTGCAACCAAATCAAAGTTAAAACAGAAACAAGGAGCAGCAGCAAGGAAAATCGCCTGGGATCTAGATGGACAAGCCTGACAACTAGGGAGAGAAAAAAGAAATCACCCTGCAACGGTAGGAGGTAGGATGAGGTAAGGACGTGAGTCTTCCCTGTCCAACTGGCTGAGTGAGATGGAGGCCACAGCCATGGCAGCCGGCAGCTGCAGAAGCCTCTTAGAGGGGCCATGTCTGTGAGTGGACTTTCACGGTGATGGACCTGCTTGTTCTAAGCACCAGTGCTGGGTCAGCTGCGCAGAAGGCACCAGGGACTTATAGGGGGACACTGAGTTGTTGGAGTGAGGGCCAGAGGCAAGGCTCACTTTGTACAGAAGTGCTTGCAATATCCATTGTTCTGTTGAGCCCTCCCCCCTCTCATTGTACAGATTCAGCACAGCCATAGTAGAGACATCATCAAACTGGATAACAGAGAACTTGAGTGGGGAAGATAGTGGACTAGGTAAAAGCAGGGCTCGTCTTCTCCCAGGACTGAATTAAAATTACAACCAAATTGTAAAATAATCAACGTGGAGAATCGCCTGAAGTTCAGCTGATCATAATACCTACATCTGATAATATAAAGGAGCCACAGTGAAGCCAGTTAGGTGGGGCAAAGTCCCAAATCAGGCTGGACCCGCACCCACAGGTAGTGAAGGGTCACCGGGAGGGAGAGCAAGGCTACAGAGGCTCTCCTGAAGGAGAGAAGTGTCCTGGTCTCATCTCGGGTCTCTCCAGCACAGGGTCCTAGCCCAAGAAAGAGATTCCAATAACTCTGACTGCAGAAACTAGAGGGGATTCTAGCTACCTGGTGAGACAGAAGGTGACTGGGCCCCTAGATGTCCCTTTGAAGGATCCACACAAAGGCTGTTGACCTGCAGACACTCATCTGGTGGTAGGTCAGAGGCTCAAATGGGATTCATTCTGAGAAAGTCTGCATTACCTGGCGCCAGAACAAGGGCTGGAAGGGCAGCCAGCATTGTACCTTAGTCCGGCCCCCTACAGGATAATCTACAGACCATGACAGCTTGATTGTGCAGACCCCTCCCACAGAGCCATTAGAAGATGCTGGTCCGAGGGGAGCAGCCTGCCCTGCCTAACCTGTAGACTGCCGGGAAAAGTTGTTCCTGGTTGGTTGCCAAGCCATGATCTGTGATTTAGAGTGAAGTATTCACAGAGGGGGCGGCCATTGTTGTGAGTAGCATTTCTAATCCCAGGGACAGGGGCCAGCATTGTGAGCCTCATTTCAGAGATAAGGTCAGGCAGATCGCTGTTGCCAACACAAACTTGGGCATGCATCAAGGAACCTGTGGGCCAGTCCCAGACAGCAGCTGGTCTTGTTGTGATCTGGAACTTCTGAGGGAAGTCATGAACAATTACAAAAGTTACAACAAGACTGAGGCTGTATTGATCTGACTGCCATTGTCTCTCTGAGACCCCGCGCCACCCTACTCACAAATTGCCCCAGGTGGCCCATTGACAAAGAACTGACACAGCCCTGCCCTTCCACACCCTGATTGTCTAATCCACACAGGTGACAAACTGGCTGGCACAGGGTGGTCACTGCACAGAAATCAATGGCAGGCAGATCTTTGCTGCCTGCAAGAGTTGCAATATTGTGTCCAGGGAGCACAGGGGTCCATGGGAACACTACTGACTGCAGCTGATCTCACTGTGATCTGAGTCTATAGGAAGAACACCCAGGCACAGAGGTTGCAGCAAAATTGAGGCTATATTTGCCAAATGGACCTTGTCACCTTGAGATCCCACTTCTCTTAAGCCACAAAGTGTCTGCAGCCTATAAACAAGCAGCTTCTTGTGCCCTTCTTGGCTCTGGGGTTGAATAGTGAGTGCATTTCAAAGAAAACAGTTGTGGACAGACCACTACTGCTTGTATGAGCTACAATATCTCTTAAGGGGATTACAGGGGTCTGTATTGGCCTGATGGCCTTGAACTCCCTGAGTTCCTGCCCCATCCAGGACACAAAGCACCCACTGCACATTGATAGCTGCCACAGCTCTGGGGTAGTGCATTTAGGCCCAGGGTGGGCAGCAGTTGTCCTTGCTACAAGTGGAAACTTGTACAGCAAGACACAGAGACAGTGTGGGCACATAAACTGTCAGGGGTAAATCTACTCACTAAACTCAGGAGATTCCCAGGGTCCCTGTGCCACTCAACACACATATCACCCAGAGGCTCATCCAGTTTCAGAGACTTACTGGCAGATGATAGGCAGTATCAGGACTTGAGAAGCACTAGTCCTTCTGATAAACTGCGATAGGTCAGAGATGGGGGATAACTGAAAGCTGCATACAGCAATGTCTCTTCTACTTACCTGTAGATCCAGCATAGGCAACAACCATCAGCGGATCACTCTGTAGTTGTTACCAGGTAGCCCTGAGCAATCAAAAGCAGCAGCTGACCTTGGCCTATGGGGAAGCCCTTCTTAAGAGGCCACAAAACCAATGCATCTGGAGGCTGGCACAAGACCACAACGGAGCAACTCCTGACTGGTTCCAGTAGTGATACACACAAAGGGTGTTTGCAACAAGTATACAAGCCTGCTAGGGCAGATCCAGCTCCAACTCAGTGGGGTCAGCCCTCACACAACTCTTATTCTGAGAGTGCAGCCAATTCCCACAATTAGTCAGCCTGAATGTTAATCCCACCCACTGATTTACTAACAACAATAAAGGCTTGGCGACAACAGAAGATCACACACAATCCACACAAAGTTCACCTCCAGAGCTCCTGGCACAAGGAATCAGGGAGAGTGTGCCACTGGACCACACAGGACACCTTCCACATTAGGCCATTTGGCCATGGTAGAAAGATGAAACAAATATTCCTGACACATCAAAATGAACACTGGGAAGTTAATAAAATGAGAAAACAAAGAAACATGCCACAAATGAAACAACAAGAGAAAAATCCAGAAAATAAGCTAAATGAAATGGAAGTAAGCAATCTACCAGAGTCAGAGTTCAAAATAATGGCTAATGCTCAATGAACTCATGGGGAGAATGGATGAATATAATGAGAACCTCAACAGCATAAAAAAGGACATGGAAACCATAAAAAAGAACCAGAAAGAAATGAGGAATACGATAACGGAAATGAAGAATACGATAACGGAAAAGGATGCAACAGTAGACTGGATGAAGCAGAAGGTCGAACCAGTGAATTGGAAAACAAGATAATTAAATACACCTAATCAGAACAACAACAACAAAACAAAGAATTTTAAAAAAGGATAGTTTAAGAGACCTCTGGGAATATGAAGCATAAAAATATATGAGTTTTAGGAGTACCTGAAGAGGAAGAGAGAAAGCAAGGGATTAAGAATCTATTTGAAGAAATAATGACAAAAAACTTCCCTAACCTGGCAAAGGAATTAGACATACATATTCAGGAAGCACAAAGAGTTCCAAACAAGAGGAATTCAAACAGACCTACATCAAGACCCATCATAATTAAAATGCCAAAGGTCAAAGACAAAAGATAATCTTAAAAGCAGCTAGAGAAATGAAGTTGGATACTTATAAGGGTACCCCCATAAGAATGTCTGTTCACTTTTCAATGGAAACTTTGCAGGCCAGAAGGGGATGGCAAGAAATATTCAAAGTTATGAAAAACAAGAATCTATAACCATGGATACTCTACCTAGCAAGGCTTTCAATTAAAATGGAAGGTGAGGTAAAGAGCATTCCAGAGGGGGGAAAAAAAAGCTTAAGGAATTCATCACCAACAAGCCAGCATTAGAAGAATTGTGAAAGTGTCTTCTGTAAAAAGAGAACTGGTAAAAAAGAAAATAGAAATAACAAATATCAATAATAAAAAGACAGTAACTATGTACTTATCAGTAATCACTTTGAATGTAAACAAATTAAATGCTCCAATCAAAAGACATAGGGTAACTGAATGGATAAGAGAATAAGACCCATGCATATGCTGTCTACAAGAGACCCACTTCAGATCAAAAAACATTCACAAACTGAAAGTAAAGGGATGGAAAAAGATATTTAACACAAAAAGAAACGAAAAAAAAAAACTAGGGTAGCAATACTTATATCAAATAAAGTAGACTTTAAAACAAAAGCTATAATAACGATTAAAAAGGGCATTACATATGATAAAGGGATCAATAAATCAAGAGGACATAACCCTAGTAAACATATATACACCCAACATAGGAATACCTACATACATAAAGGTGTATGTATGTAGACTGACATGAAAGTTTGGATCAATAGTAATACACTCATAATAGGAGACTTTTAACACCCCATTGACACCAATGGAAGGATCTTCCAGAGAAAGAATCAACAAGGAAACAATGGGCCTAAAAGATACACTACAACAGATGGACTTAAGAGATATTTTCAGAGCATTTTACTCCAAAGCAGCAAAATATAGATTTTTCTCAAGTACACATGGATCATTTTCAAGGACAGACCATGTCTTAGCACACAAATTAAGTCTCAAAAAAATTAAGAAGATTGAAATCACATCAACCATCTTCTCTGATCACTATGGTATGAAACTAGCCATCAACTATAAGGAAAAAAAAACTGGAAAATACACAAATACATGGAGGCTAAATAACACACTACTAAACAATGAATGGGTTATTAATGAAATCAAAGAAGAAAGCAAAAGATCCTAGAGACAAATGAAAATAAAACCAGAATGACTCAAAATCTATGGGACACAGCGAAAGCAGTCCTAACAGGGAAATTCATACAATACAGGCCTACCTCAAGAAACAAGAAAAAGGTCAAATAAACAATCTAACCTTACAATTAAAAGAACTAGGAAAAGAACAGCAAATGAAGCACAAATTGAATAGAAGAAAGGAAATAATAAAGATCAAAGCGGAAATAAATGAAATAAGTCTAGAAAAACAATACAAAAGATTAATGAAATCAAGAGCTGGTTCTTTGAAAGAATTGACAAAATTGATAGACCCTTAGACTTATTATGAAAATAAAAGAGGTCTCAAATAAATAATATCAGAAATGAAAGAAGAGAAATAACCACAGACTCCACAGAAAAACAAAGGATCATAAGAAAATGCTACAAGTAATTATATGACAACAAATTGGACAATCTGGAAGAAATGGACACATTCCTAGAAACAATCTCCCAAGACTGAGTCAAGAAGAAACAGAAAATCTGAACAATAGATTACCACCAATGAAATAGAATCAGTAATCAATAACCTCCTAAAACAACTACTGGACTAGATGCCTTCATAGGCGAATTTTACCAAACATTCAAAGAAGAATTATCACCTATTCTTCTCAAACTATTCCAAAACATTCAAGAAGAGGAAAGGCTCCCTAATTCCTTTATGAGACCACCATTACCTTGATTCCAAAACCAGCCAAAGACATTACAAAAAAAAAAAAACTATAGGCCGATATATCTTATGAACATTGATGAAAAAATCCTCAACAAAATATTAGCAAACCGAATTCAGCAATACAGTAAAAATATCACACACCGTGATCAAGTTGGATTTATTTTGGAGGATACAAGGTTGGTCCAATATCCACAAATCAATTAATGTGATACACCACATTAACAAATCGAAAGATAAAACCATATGAACATATCAATAGAGACAGAAAAAGCATTCAACAAAATCCACTATCTGTTTATGATAAAAAACTCTTGGCAAGGCGAAAATAAAGAGAACATACCTCAATGTAAAAAAGACCATATATGACCAACCTTAAGTTAACATCATATTCAATGGGAAAATGCTAAAAGCATTTTCTTTATGATCAGGTACAAGACAAAAATGCCCACTTTCACCACTCCTTTTTAACATTGTATTGGAAGTCTTAGCCACAACATTAAGACAAGAAAGAGAAATAAAAGGCATCCAAATGGAAAAGGAAGAAATAAAACTCTCGTTATTTGCTGATGACATGATACTATATATAGAAAACCCTAAAGATTCCACCAAAAACCTGTTAGAACTGATCAATGAATTCAGGAAAGTAGCAGGTTACAAAATAAATATTCAGGAGTCAGTGGCATTTTTATACACCAATCATGAACTTTCAGAAAGAGAAATTAAGAAAACAATCCCATTTACAATTGCATCAAAAACTATAAAATACCTGGGAATCAAATTAACCAAGAATGTATAAGACCTGTTTTCAGAAAATTATGTCATTGAAAAAAGAAATTGAAAAAGATACAAATAAATGGAACCATATACCCTGCTCATGGGTAGGAAGAATCAATATTGTTAAAATGGCCATACTACTCACAACAATCTATAGATTCAATGCAATCCCTATCAAAATACCAATGGCATTTTTCAGAGAGCTAGAACAAATAATTCTAAAATTTCTATGGAGCCATATAAAACTCTGAATAGCCAGGGTAATCTTGAGAAAGAAGAACAAAGTTGGAGGTATCATACTACCTGACATCAAACTATACTACAAGGCTACAGTAATCAAAACAGTGTGATACTGGCATAAAAACAGATACATTGATCAATGGAACAGAATAGAAAGCCCAGAAACAAATCCATGCTTATATGCTCACTTAATATATGACAAAGGAGGTAAAAATATACAATGGGGTAAAGACAGGCTCTTCAATAACTGGTGCTGGGAAAATTGGACAGATACATGCAAAAAAAGAAGCTGGATCATCTTACACTGTATACAAAAATAGACTCAAAATGGATTAAAGATTTAAATTTAAGACCCAAAACCATAAAACTTTTAGAAGAAAAAATAGGCAGCAAACTCTCTGATATTACTAACTAGAATTTCATTTCAGATATATCTCCTTGGCAAGGGAAACAAAATTAACAATAAACAAATGGGACTACATCAAACTAAAAAGGTTTTATACAAACAATCAACAAAACAAAACAAAACAAAAAAACAACTACCTGTTTGGGAGAAGATATTAGCTAATGATACATCAGATAAGGTGTTAACATCTGAAATTATAAAGAACTTATACAACTCACCTACAAAAAAAAATCAATTTAAAAATGGGCAGAAGACATGAACAGATATTTCTCCAAAGAGGAAATACAGATAAGTAACAGATATATGAAAAAATGCTCAAGGTTGCTAATCATCAGAGAAATGCAAATTAAAATCACCTGTCCAAATGGCTATCATCAATAAATCAAAAAACAGCAAGTGTTGGTGAGGACATGGAGAAAAGGGAACCCTCATACATTGTTGGTGGGATTGTAATTGGTACAGCCGCTATGAAAATTGGAGATTCCTCAGAAAATTAAAAGTGAATTTACATTTTGACTCAGCAATTGCGCTCCCGAGTATTTATCCAAAGAAAACCAAAACAATAATTCATAAAGATCTATGTACTCCAATATTCATGACAGCACAATTTACAATAGCCAACTTACGGAAGCAAACTAAATGCCCATGAACAGATGATTGGATAAAGAAATTGTGGTTCATATATATATATATAATGGAATATTACTCACCCATTAAAAATAATGAAATCCTATCATTTGCAATGACATGGATTGACCTAGAGGTTATTATGCTTAGTGAAATAAGTCAGAGAAAGATAGATACCATATGATTTCACTTATATGTGGTATCTAAGGAACAAAAAGAACAAACTAATCAAAAATAGACTCACAAATATAGTGGACAATTTGGTGATAGACAGAGGGGAGGGGCATTGGGATGCTGGGAGAATGGAGTGAAGGGTTAAAGAAGTACAAATTAGTAGTTAATAGTTGGGCATGGGGAGCATGGAAGAGGGAATGCACTTAACATTAATATGATGGCTAAGTGGGGGTCCAGGGGAGGGAGAGAGCAATTGGAGGGATCTTTTTTTGAACATTACAGATGTCTAACCAACATACTGTATTCTTGAAACTAATTCAAATAAATAAATTTATTTGAAAAATACAGGATAACAGAGTTCGCTCCATCTAGAGGATTCCCTGAAACTCCATCTCCCCCAACTCTCGGACCCACCACAAGCCATAGCCAAGTGTATCCTCAGTGAGTCAAGTGTCCCTTGCTGAGTAGTGCCTAGAATCACCATGGTGGCAACTGGCCATGGTTTCTGGTGTGGCCTCTTGAGGCAACTAAAAGCACAGCATCTGTGGATTGCTTGCTAAATCTTAACATGTGGCTCCAGAGGGGCACAGGCTGGGGATAAATTTGGCCTGCAGCTGAACCCTTCTCAGGACTGTGACACTGGACACCTACTTTGCAAAGCTACACTACTAAGACCATGAGACTTAAGAGCTTTGCTTAGTACATAGAAACAGACACAGAAAGGCAGCCAAAATGGGATGACAAAGAAGCAGAAACCATATGAGAGAACAGAGCAGAGATCCAGAAATAATGGAGTCAAGCAATCTAACAGATGCAGAGTTCATAACACTGGTTATAAAGATGCTCAATGAACTTAGGGGAAGTGTAGCTGAATTCAGTGAGAACTTTAATGAAGAGATAAAAAATATAAAAATAGAAGTAGAAATGATAAAAAGGAACCAGTGAGAAATGAAGAACATATTATCTGAGAGGAAAACTATATTAAATGAAATCAACAGAGTGAATGAAGAGGATCAAATGACTAATACAGAGGATGGGGAAAACAAGGACACTCTATCAGAATAGCAAGAAAAAAGAAGCCAAGACTATAATAATTTAAGGAGCCTATGGAACACTATTAAATGTAAAAATGTTCATGTCATAGGGGTACCAGAAGAAAAACAAGACATCAAAGAGCTATCTGAAGAAATAATGATGGAAAACTTCCCTAATCTGGTGAAGGAAATAGACATAAAACCCCAGGAAGCTCAGAGAGTACCAAAAACCAGGAACCCAAAGAGGTCCACACAAAGATACATTATAATTAAAATGCCAAAGATTAAATAAAAAGGGAGAACCTTAAAAGCAGCTAGAGAAAAGAAGTTAGTTACCTACAAGAGAGTGTCCATAAGACTGGCGGCTGATTTCCTGAAAGAAACCATGCAGGATAGAAGGGCTTGGCGCAAAATATTCAGCGTGATAAAACCTAAGGTCTACAACTGAGAGTACTTTATCCAGCAAAGCTATCATTTAGAATCAAAGGATAGATAAAGAGTCCCCTCAGGCAAAAATAAGCTAAGGGAATTTATCAACACCAAGCCAGTATTACAGAAAATGTTGGAGGGACTTCAGAAAAAAAAAAAAGAAACAAAAACAGGAATAATGAATGGTAATAACTCTATTCCTATAACCAAGTACTTCAAATGGAAAAGAAGTGCTCCAACCAAAAGATAGAGTGGCTGTATGCATAAGAAAACAAGAACCCTACATATGCTGCTTATGAGAGACTCACTTCAGATTAAAAGACACACAGAGTCTAAAAGGAAGGGAATGGAAAAGGATATTGCCTTGATGTACCTAGAAGGTATTGTGCTGAATGAAATGTGTCAGATAGAGAAAGACTAACATTGCCTGATTTCATGTACATATGGAATCTAAGAAAGAAAATCAATGACAACAAAAGCAGAAATAAACTCATAAATACAGAGAATATTTTGAGGGCTACTAGATGGGAGGGGATTTGGCAGGGATGGCAAAAAAAAGACAAATGGATTAAGAAGTACAAATGGATAGTCGCAGAATAGACATGGAAATGTAGGGTGTAGCATGGGGTAGATGATTAATAACGTTGTAATAAATATGCAAGGGGGAAAAAGGATACCAGGTTTAGTGGGGTGATCACTTTGTGAGTTATGTGGATCTCTGATCATTATACTATACAACTGAAACTGTTATGTTATTGTATGCCAATTATAATTGAAAAAAATTTTACTGAATTTTACAATGCAAATACAAGCAACTGCCTTTTACATTTCACAAAGTCAAAAAAAAACAAAATAAATTCTAGATAAAAATTTAAATGTGAAGATGAAACTATAAATGTTCTAGAAAAATGTCAGAGAAATATTTATATAATTATGATTGGAGACTTTTCTAGGCGAGAAACAAACCTTAAAACCATAAAGAACTGATAGACCTGACTAATTAAAATGCCAATGTTCCTGTACATCAATTTAAAATAACAGATTAAAATTTCTCACTTATCAGGTGGCAACAAAAAATAACACCCTATGAGGGTAAGATTATGAGAAAATCACTTTCATTCAATCTTGGTAAAAGTACAAATAGAAAGATAGTTGCCTATATGTACACAAAATTTAAATATGCATCATTTTGATCTAATAATTCTATTCCTAGTAATTTATTCCAGAAAAACAGTGCAATTATGAACCAACTGGCTCCAACCGACATAGAACATTCCATCCAACAGCAGCAGAATACACATTCTTCTGAAGTGCGCATGAAAATTTCACCAAGACAGACCACATCCTGGGTGATAAACCTTAAATAATTTTTTAAAGAATTAAAATCGTAGTGTTTTCTTTGAGCACAATGGAATTAAACTAGAAATGGATAACAAAAAACTCTAAAAACTTGGAAATTAAACAACAAACTTCTAAATAGTCCAAGGATTGAAGAGAAACTCTCTCCAAATTTGTGACATGCAGCTGAAGCAGTGCTTAGGGAGAAATTTACAGCATTAAATATTTGTATTAGAAATGAAGAAAGGTCTGAAATCAATAATCTAAGTTTCTACCTTAAGAAACTAGAAAAATAAGAGCAAATTAAACCCAAAGGATGAGGAAGCTATAAAAATTTGAGCAGATATCAATAAAACTGGAAACAGAAAAACAACAGAGAAATGGATAAAACTAAAACCTGGTTCTTTAAAAAAAATCAATAAAATCAATAAACTTCTAGAAAGATGATCAACAAAAAAGACACAAATTACCAAATATCAGAAATGAAAGAGTGAATACTACAGAGGATACTATATACAACTCTATGCATATAAATTCAACCATTTAGATGAAACAGACCAATTCTTTGAAAACCACAAACTACCAAAAGTATCTAAAATAAAATAGATAACTTGAATAATCTTATAACTATTAAATTACATTTTTAGTTGAAATTCTTTGAGGAAAAGAAAAAAAAAACTTCACACCCAGATGTTTTAACTTGTGAATTCTACCATTTACAGAACAAATAATATCAATTCTACACATCTCTTCCAAGAAAAAGGAAGAATACTTTCCAAAATTATTTTATGAATCCAGTATAATTCTCATAACAAAAACAAAGGCAATATAAAATAAAAATATAGACCACATCCATCAGAAATATAAATGCAAAAATCCTTAAAAATATTAGCAAATAAAATCCAGCAATATATAAAAAGAATAATACACCAGGGCCAAGTGATAGTTATACTAAGAATATGAAGCTGCTTCAATATTTGAAAACCAGTCCATGTAACCCACCATATTAACAGACTAAAGCAAAAAAAATGTCAAATCAATAGATGCAGGAAAAAAGCACTTGACAAAATTCAACATTCATTCATGATAAATATACATCAGCAAACTAAGAATAGAAAGTAACTTTCTCAACCTGATCAACAGTGTCTACAAAAAATCTACAGCTAAGATCATACTAATGGTGAAACACTAACTGCTTTCTTCCTAAGATTAGGAATAAGGCAAGGTTGTCCTCTATTACTACTCCTATTCAACATCATAATACAAGTTCTACACAGTGTAACAACACATGCAAATGAAATTAAAAGCATGCAGATTGGAAGAAATAAAACCTCCATTTACAAACGACAATTGTCTATGTAGAAAACAAGAAATCTACAAAAAAAAAGCCAAGAATTAATAAGTGAGTTTTAGCAAGATCATAGACTACAAGGTCAAAACACAAATATCACTATTTTATACTGGCAATGTAAAAATGGAAGTCTAAATCTTAAAAAATACCATTTACAATAGTTCCACGAAAATAAAATTTTCTGCTTATAAATTCAACAAAACATGTACAGCATCTGCATGGTGAAAAAATAAAAATAAACCTAAATAAATGAAAAACATATAATGTTCATGGGTTGGAAGATTCAACATAGAAAATTTCAGTTCTATACAACTCCACCTATAGATATGTGTTGGGGGTCCTCAAGACCACATTCTTAGGAGGACTCATGGGACCCAGCATATAGTTATATTCATGGCTATGATTTACTATAGCAAAATATACAAAGCAAAATAAGTAAATGGAAAAGAAGGATGGGCAAATTTTGGTGAAACCAGAAGCAGTTTCCAAGAGTCCTGTCCCAGTAGAGTTATTTAGAATGCACTTAATTCCCCCCACAATGACAGGTGACAATGTGTGTATTTTCTACCAAGGGAGCTCATTAATAACTTGATGCCTAAGATTTTATTGAGCTGGTCATGAAAACATTCTCTGCTTAGTACATACCAAAATTTCAGGCTCCCAGAAAGAAAGCAGGTGTTCAGAATAAAACATATTGTTTGCACAAAGAGTTTAGGCACAGTTATCATTAAGGGAGGGTTTCATAGTAGTGTAGAGAACTGTTTATCAGTCAAGTTCCCAGATGTCAGCCAAGGCCCAACTTTGCAAACAGATCTTTCTAATGAGAGCACTATTAGGCCCATTATGTTAACTCTTTTCTGCACAAAATGTAACTCGATTCCAATCAAACTCCCAGCAGGTTATTTTGTAATATATAGTCAAACTGATTCAAAAATTTATATACAAAGGCAAAATAATTAGAATACCTAAACCAATTTTGAAAAAAAATAAGTTGAAAGAATCGTGCCACTGAATTTTAAGACACTGTAAATCTACAGAAATGAGACAGTATGATAATGGCAAATGGATAGGCACAGAAATCGTGAAATAGAGTATAAAAATAAGTATAGAAATAAGGCCAATTGATTTCTGGGCAAAGGTGCAAAAGAAATTTAGTGGAGAAAGTATATTTTCCCCAAATGGTGTTAGAACAATTGGATATCTATATACAAAAAAAAAAAAGAACTTTGATCTTAAAATCTTCACACCCTATACAAAACTCAAAATGAATTATATAGGAAAAAATATTCATGATCTAATTTTAAGCAAGCATTCCTAGACATGATATAAATAGCACAATCCACAAAGAAACACTGAAAAACTGGACGATATTTATCAAAATTAAAGACTTTTCCTCTGTGAAAGACATAGGTTAGAGAATAAAAAAGTTACAGACTGGTAGGATATATTTGTAAATCACATATCCAACAAAGAATCTGTATCCAGAATATATAAAGAACTCTCATAACTTGACATAAAAAAAAAATAAACTATCCAATTCAAAATTGGGCAAACAGACATTTTACCAAAGAGGAAATACAGATAACAGAGATGATATTCATTATTAGACTTCGAGGAAATGTAAATTAAAACTATGGTGAGGTTCCTTTGTGCACTTATTAGATGGCTAAAATTAAAAATAAAAAACACACACTAATAATACCAGGTTCCAGCAAGAATGCAGTGCAACTAGAACTCTCAGGTGAGAATGTATGATAGTACAGTCACTCTACGGCAGTTTTTCATTAAGTTAAACATATGTTTATCATATGACCCAACAATCCCTCTCCTGGGCATCGATGTTGGAAATGAAAACTTATATTCACAAAAAAACCATTACATGAATGTTTATAGCAATTATTTTCAGTCTCAAAAACTGGAAACAACCCAAGTGTCCTCCAATGGGAAATAAACCATGTTGTACCCATACGGTGGAATATTACTCAGCAATCAAAAGGAAAAAACCACTGATGCACACAACAACTTGGATGAATCATAAGAGAATTATGGTGAGTGATAAAAGCCCAGTGGGAGGGGTGTTGGGGGGCTGGGTGAAAGGGAGAAGGGATTCAGAGTGAAAATTGGTAGTTAACAAAAAGTCACAAGGATGTGAAATACAGCATAGGGAATATAGTCAATAATAATATAATAACTATATATAGTGCCAGGTGGGTACTAGACTAATCAGGGGGATCACTTCAGAAATTATATAAATGTCTAATCATTATGCTGTACAACTGAAACTAATATAAAATAATATTTAATGTAAACTGTAACTGAAAATAAAAAAATAAAATTTAAATCTAAAACAGGTTATGTACTGTATAATCCCATTTATATAACATTCATGAAATTACAAAATTGTAGAGTTGAAGAACAAATTAGGAGTTTCCAGGGACACAGGAAGGTGAGGGGAGGGAGATGGCTGTGGTTATAAAAGGGCAATGTGAGGGTCCCTTGTAGTGATGAAACAATTCTGTATCTTAACTGTTGTGGTGATGGTAGTGCTTACAAAATTTACATGTGTGACAAAATTATATAGATTAAAAACACATACACACACAAATAAGTACATATAAAACTGATTAAATTTAAATATGGTCTGTGGACCTTGATTATGACACTATATTACATTTATGCAAAATGTTATCATTGGGAGAAACTAGGTAATGGATACACAGGACCTCTATACTATTTTTGCCACTTCTTGTTAAATCCATTATTTCACAACAAATGTTAAAATTCCATAGAACTGTATACCAAGAGTCAATTGTGATTCTCTATCAAAAGGTATACATTAGCATACCTTTCATAAAACTCACTTGCAGAGCTTTATAAATATATGTGTGCCTCGGCCACACCTCCACAATTCTGATTTGATAAGTCTAGAGTTTGACTTGGACATCTGTGATTCTGTGATCTGTGCACTAGACATGCATCTCTAGTGAATAACCACCAGCTGAAATGTGTGTGTGTGTGTGGGGGGTGATATACACACACATTAACAATGGTTGTGAGATCATAGGTAATCATAATTTCTTACTTGCTAGAATAAACATAAATTTTTGTGCAATAAAAATAACAAAAGCTTTATTTAAAAAAAATGATTCAGTTTATCATTCCAGCTGGTAGAGACACTTTATCTGTTATTCATTTATTCCCTTTCTCTACTCCCAATTCCAATTACCCATGAATTTCATGAGTAGACATTCTCTGTTTCCATCTACATTACTAATTAAAATGTTGATCAGAACAGAATCCACTGGCAGTCCACTAGAAATCTCCTTCTGGCTTGATATTGATCAACAATCTTTGGTATCAATTTTATTAAAGAGTTCCCCAAATACTACTCTTATCTAATTTACTATTCTTTATCATTTCCATAAGATGAGACATTTTCATGCTTTGTTGATGTCCAAATCTACCACATTTACCTCATCTGTCACTCCAAAGTGAGCCTGAACCACTTAAATGATAGTAAACTAAATGACCTTTTCTCCCCAATCGCACAGTAACACTCTGCTTGGCAAAGACTATGCCTTATGTTTCCGTGCAAATTCCATAGCAATTTATTCAATTCCATTCATTCAACAAATATTTATTGACACCCTACTATGTGCCAGGTACTATTCTGGGCTATCCTTTCTTAGTGTAAAGTGATAATTAAGTATTCATAGCACTATTCCCTCAAAATTTAACCCTGGATAAACAGCTGCCATGTTTGGTGCTACACTGTCTTATTATCCATCCCACCCACCCTTGAAAGACCATCCAAACAGTCTGGCCTTTATCTAAATCACTAAATATACTTTTACAAGATTTTTTAATGATTAAACTACCATACCACCATTGCCTTTTCTAGAAATAGTTCTCCTTCCACTGCGTTCTTACAGTATCTTATTTGTAATATTCTTGTAGTACTTAGTGTATTCTACTTTGTGTTATATTTATTTGTCTACATGTCTTATCTTGTCCCTGGATCATAAGTTCCCTGAGGGCAGGACCCATGGCTTATTCAGCTCTGCATACCCAGTAAATTTTACCATGTTTAGCACCCAGTGATGCTGAATGAATAATTGATAAAGAGAACAGCATTTGTCAGATTTACCTGCACCTCCACCAACCAGTCCACAAGAAGGACCCTCATGTCACTGCTGATATCAGTCTGTCTGTTCATGTATTTTTCAAGTATAAAATTTTCCTGGTGGCAATAAGTAATAAATGTTAATAAATTAACTCTTCTTTTAGTTCCAAAATTGTAACTTAGAAAAAAATATTTGCAACTAATATCTCAGAAATAAATCATAACAACATAATTCTTCATGGTTCTATTTTTTTTCAGTTGTTATCTGATAGGGGCAGAATAAGTTTTTTCCAGACAAGTTTCAGTTATCCTTGGGAATATGGTATTCAAGTGTCAGAGTGGATACTGAGAAGCTAGGAGGAACATGGATAAGAACACACCTATAAATATAGACGAATACCAAAGAGGTCCTGCCCTTTTTTGGCAATTCAACCTAAAGCACAATACAATGCAACGTAGAGCAGTGCTTCTCAAACTTTAGCATGCATATGTACCACTTGAGGATCTTTAAAATTCATATTCTAATTTAGACGTTCTGGGGTTGGGATAGGTTTCTGCATTCCTAACAAAAACCCAAGTGAAACCTATACTGCTGAGCTAAGGCCCACACCTTTGGTAATAGCAAAGTTTTCTCTTACTTCCTCTAAGGTATATTAGAAAAAATGTGGGCTCTGGAATCAGTTAATCAAATGTCTCTAGAGAAATATGAGATATTCATCCTCCCACTTATGCAAGGCCTGTGAAAATTCTAATTGGCAGATAATCTTGGTCCCATCTGCTGTGTTGAAAGAAATGGGAAAAAAACTTGGAATCGATGAATATTAGTAGTAAAGGAGATTGGCAGATTTCAAAGGAGGAAGGAAATTTCACCAGTGTGGAGAGCTAAAACAAAAATGTGATTTTATAAATGATGCCAGAAACTTGCATTAAAAGGGAAAACATCTTTCAGAGTAACCAGAGACTACTTGGCCATTTTTGTCTGAAACTGTCTCCTCAGCAATTAGAGGTACAGGCTTATGGTCTTCTAGATAATCAGACTTTAGTCCATATCCCAGCTCTACCACATACTAGTTGTATGACTCTCTGAGAAGTTTTTCCCATCCGTAAAAAGTTAATAATACCAACTATCATGAGATTTTTGGGAGACTTAAACAAGATATCTATAAATCCCTTAGTACAATGTTTAACTCACAGTAAGCTACCAGTAGATGTCAGTTGTTTCTCCCCTTTTAACTTGCATTTGAAAGATGAAGCGATGAGAAAATGAGAACTAGAAAACACTGCCCCCTCCCAGGCTCCTACTCACCTCTCTCTCCTTCATGTAACTGAAGATATCCTTGGCATATGTTGAGTTGAAAAGTGGATTACTGTGGCTGCTGTCAATCCGTTCTAGTGGGGTTATCTGCTTGAAAATCATAAGAATATATTAGGAAGAGAAACATTCCAAAGAAGGCTTAGTACATACACACAAAGGATAATTCCTTTCCTCCCACTGTCATCTGCCAAGTTTCCTCAAGCCTCATGCACCCTTGGCCATAATCGAGCACCCCCGAGCTCTGCAATCATACTGCTAAGTGATCAAGAAATGCTTATTCTTCCTTGTACATGCCTGCTCTGCCCTAGGAATCAGACACCATTTTTAAAGGAAAGCACAAGACTCTCCAACAAAGGCACTATTATTTTACCATTTCAGTTTGTGTCACCTGTCTTCTTAGGTTCCTTGTTTTATCCCATTGCTTTGATCTGGCTCAACTGAATTCACCTTCTTGGTAGCCTTTTCCTCCCTTCTACACCTTTACCCAGGTTGATTTGTCTACAAGAGTGACACTTCTCCTCCTGCTTCCCTTCATCCTTTCAATTTATAACTTGAAGATCATCTTCTTTGGGAGAGGCCTCTGTGAATTTTATCCAGCTTTGACTGAAGCCCACTGTATTGCAGATTGCAATTATTAAGAAAGGCAATTTCTTGAAAGAAGCAAGCACTACTACAAAGCCCAAATACACACACACGCACACACACGCACACACACACACACACACACACACACACACACACACACACACACACAGTATTCCAAACCCTTGTGGGTATTCCTGATATACTTTCTAACTGCTTGGATGAATCACTATACCAATCAGGAAGTCAAGAGATTCTACAAGGCCAACTTGATTTACTATAATTACTATATACAACTCAATTGGTTTGGTGAAAAATAATCTCTTTGCTAGCAGCCACATCTAGGAAAACAAAAAACACTTCATCTAATTTAGAAAGAAAGAGTAGAATACCTCATTCTGTGATCTTTTGTCCCAAGATGAAAAAGGTCTATTGGAAATGAACTCACAAGTACTGGACTCACTTATGGTACTGAACTTGCTCACATTGGACATGGTAGCAGTGCTGGACATGCCCATTCTGGATTCAATGGCAGTGTTGAACACATGTGGGCTGGTCTCAACTTGTAGGATCCAGAAATCTTTAAGAAAAGTGTCTTCCTTATGGGTGAGGACCTCTTGCAAGGCCAACAGCTTCTCACAGGACAACTCCTGCCCAGTGGTTGGTTTCTCATTCAGGGAGGATATCTCCTTGAAATTGAATGGCTCATTGATGGTAGACTGCCCCTGAAAGATTAATGGCTCTTTGAAGAAGGCCTCTTTCTCACTGTTGTGATTCTCCCACAAGGTCAGTGGCTGCTTAATAAGGGACTCCTTCTCATCAGTGGTATTTTTTTGCAAAGCCAACCACTCATTCAAGAAGAATACCTCTCCTTGATCAGCAGGCTTCTTCTTTACAGATGACTGGCTCTCTATGCTTGTTGTTGCCTCAGAGGAGAGTTTCTTCTTTGGAACTAATGGTTTCTTGAAAAGAGATTCCTCTTCAGTGGTGCTTTTCTCCTGCAAAGTCAAAAGCTTCTTCAAGGACTCCTCTTTAGTATTAATCTTCCTCTGAAAGTTCAAGGCCTTCCAGAAAATCAACTCATCTTTGATGGTAGGTTTAACATGCAATGAAAATGGCTCCTGAAAGAGGAATCCCCCCTCAGTGGTAGGCTTCTTCTCCATTGGTTCCTTAACATACGATCCCTCATCAATGGTGGTCTTTTCCTGAAAGGCTAATGACTTCTTTGAGAGGGATACCTCCTGCAGAGTGGTGTGCTTATCTTTCAATACAGATGGATCCTGGAAGAGGAACTCCTCACCAGTTGTAGGCTTTTGCTCGAAGGGTGACAACTTCTTAAAGAGTGACTCATCTTCAGAGGTGGTCTTCTTTAAGACTAACATTTTCCCCTGAGTGATTCGCTTCTTCTTTAAAGATAATGATGTCTTAGTAAGGACTGCCTCCCCAGTTAAAAACTTCTCCATAAATGACACTGGCTCCATTGAAAAGAAATCTTTATTCTTGCCAATCATGTTCTGCAAGCCTACTATTTCTTGGCAGATGGACATCATCATTTGAACAGCGTACTTTTTCTTCTTTAAAGATAATGGCTCCTTGGTAGAGACCATCTCATTTGTGGTATGTTTCTTCCTAAAGGAAAATGGCTCCATAAAAAATTCATCTCTACTGTGACGATTCTCCTGCAATGCCCATGACTTTTTCAAGAAGGCCACCTCCCTCTGAGTGGTGTGCTTCTCTTGCAACACAGATGATTCCTTGAAGAGGGACTCCTCCTCAGTGGTAAGCTCCTTTTTAAAGAGCAATAGTTTCTTAATGACTGCCTTCTCTTCAGAAATGGTCTGTAATACTAGTGGCTTCTTCAAGCAAGACATCTTACCTTGAGTAGTACATTTCTTCTTTAAAGATACTGGCTTCTTGGTGTCAGTTGCCTTCTCAATGGCACTCTTCTTAAAAACCAAAGGCTCCATTAAAAGTGACTCCTTCTCAGTTGGAGTCTTTTGCAAGGCCAAGGGCTTCTTCAAGATGGATATCTTTCTCTGTGTGGTGTGCTTTTCTTGCAATAAAGATGGCTCTTGGAAATGGGACTCCTCAGTGCTAGGCTTCTCCTTAAAGGACAGTAGTTCCTTAATGAGTGACTTCTCTCCAAAGGTGGTCTTCTGCAATACTAGTGGCTTCTTCTTATGGGACATCTCCTCCTGAGTGATACACTGCTTCTTTAAAGTTAACAGCCTCTTGGTGGAGGTTGCCTCCTCAGTTTTAGGCTTATTTATAAAATTCATGGGCTCCATAAAGAAGAAATCCTCTTCAACATTAATGTCCTGCAAGGTCAACTCTTCCCCATAGGAGGACTGCTTCACCTGATATGCACACATCTTGTTTAAGGATAATACTCTCTCAGTGATGGCTGCCTCTTCAGTTTTATGCTTTTTCACAAAAGTCATTGGCTCTACAAAAAACTTATCATCACTGTCAGTCTTCTCCTGTAAGGATAGTGGCTTCTCCAATAGGGCCATCTCCCCCTGATTTGTGTGTTTCCTTAATGATAATGACTCCTTGATGAGGATTGTGTCCCTATTAGTGGGTTCCTCTTTTAAAACTAATGGCTTTTTGAAAAAAGATGCCTCCTCAGTAGTGGGTGTTTTGGAGGTGGTAGATTTCTCTGGAATGAGCAGTTTATCCACAATGTTTGATATCATGGTGGTAGAAACTGCTACTGGTAAGGGTTTCAGTTTATACCTGTAAAGGAAACAATGTCTGGTTAAAAAGAATGTAGTTCCTAGAATCCTCACCTACCACCTCATTTTGTTGCTATATTTACTAAGGTATGTAAAGGGAAAGGACTTAAACTCTAAAAGACAGATTAGAAGGTAAAAATCAATGGGTACCTAGTAAATCAACTAAGTAGCACAGTGTATAGTTTCTATGGCCTAGGTCCCTACACTTTCCTAAAAAATTTCCCCTGAAATCAATGTCATACTTTCTCATATATGATTTATTATATTTATTTATATATAAAGGCTTTCATTATAATATCATTACATGAGTTATCTACTTATATATCAGTCTCCTTCAGTAGCTACATTCATTTGTCCTTGTCTATCAGCACCAGGCAGCTGGTAAAATGCAGGTTGAAATTAATGGTTTGAAGGCTTATGGGAGATGATTATAATAGAGGAACATAGAAGGGGCTTATGAAGGCTTATAAGAGAAAGGGGGTCTGGTACTTAACATTGGTGGTATCTAACTATATTTCTTTTACCCTAGGCTATTTCACAAGATATTTCCCCAGTGGGCATAATAAAAAGACAAAATAGACATTTGTTCACATGCGTCAGATGCAAAGCTTTGTTCTGAATAGGATTTCATGTCCAATCAGAGTGACTAACTTAGTGTGACCAAATCACTGGATTACTAGAAATCAGAACAGGAAGAAAGAGAATTGAAGGCAAATACAGTCATCAGTCTGAATAAGAGTAAGTGCCTCAAAAAAACTAGATGACATGATTTCATTTATCTAAAGCATTCAGAATAGACATATCCATAAAGATAAAGCCATAACAGAAAGTAGATTGATGGTTGCCTGGGGCTGGAAAGGGTTGGGATCTGGGAAGGGAAGAGTAGAAAGGGAGACTAGGAAAGGGGAGGGCTGCTAATGGGTACTAGTTTCCTTGGAAAATGTTGGAAAAGTCCTAAAATTAGGTAGTGGTGATGGCTGTACAACTCAATAATATAATAAAAACAACCAATGAAATATTTTTAAAAAAGGAAGTGCCGCTGGCTTATTATAAATGGTCAAGCTGATTCTAAAATTTATATGTAATTGCAAGGAACCCAGGATAGCCAAAACAATATTGAAAAAAAAAAAGAACAAAGTTGGAAGAGTCATACTTTCCAATTTCAAAATACTCTACGGAGCAATAATAATCATGATACTTGCAGTACTGGCATAATGATAGATATGTAGGTCAAATAGAATAAAATCAAGAGTTCAGAATAAACATTTATATTCACGGTCAGCTGATTTTTCAACAAGGGTGCCAAAATAATTAAGTGGAGAAAGATTAGTCTTTTTAAGAAATAGTGCTGGGACAACTGGATATCTATATGTAAACAATAAAGTTAGATACCTAACATGCACCACCAACAAAAATTAACTCAGAAACCTAAGTTAAGAACTAAGACTTTAAAACTCTGAAAAGAAAATCTTAGTCACCTTGGATTTGGCAATGCTTTCTTAGATATGACACCAAAAGCATAAGCAGCAAAAGAAAAAATACACTGGATTCTTCAAACTCCAAAACATTTGTGCCTCAAAGGACACCAATTAGAAAGTGAAAAAACAGCCCATAGAATGGATGAAAATATTTGTAAATCATTTATCTGATCAGGACTTGTATCTAGGATATATAAAGAAGTCTTACAACTCAATAATAAAAAGCTTAATAACCAAAATTTTTAAATGGGCAAATGAACTGAATAGACATTCCTCCAGAGAAGACATGCAAGTGACCTTTAATCACATGAAAGATGCTCAACGTCAGAGAAATGCAAATCTAAGCTACAGTGAGATACTGTCTCATACCCACTAGGACGGCTGGGAAGGAAAAAGGAAAGGGGAAAAAAGAAACAGGAAAAAAGAAAAAAGGAAAGGAAAGCGAAAGAAGCTAAACACATAAGACCACATATTATATAATTCCATTTATATGAAATGTCTAGAATAGGCAAATCTATAGAGCCAGAAAATAGATTTGTGGTTGCCTAGAGTCGGGGAGGATGGTGGGACTGAGAGATGACAGTTAAAGATACAGAATTTCTTTTTCGGTTGATGAAGATGTTATAAAATTTATTGTGGTAATGTCTGCATAACTGAATATACTAAAAGTCATTGAATTGTACACTTTAAATGGGTGAATTGTATGTATGTGAATTATATCTCAATTAAACAGCTACCAAAAAAAAGTTTAGAATAATGTGTAATAATAGTGAGCTCTCAATAACTGTTAGTTCTAGTGCTATTGTTAAGGACCATTGCACTGAATCCTGAATGAAGGCAAGAATGTTTATGGCATTTTGTGAGGCTTTCCATGTTCAAGTCAGAATGATGAAAAAAATTCAAAAGGAAATAATGCATGGAATTCATGTAAAAATATGCACGCAACTCCCAGGAATTTTATTTCAGTAAGAAACCAAGTAGGGCTAAATGCTCATCTTCCAGTTTTTCTGTCTGCTGGGTACTTAGCAAAGTGTCCTGGCATGTTAATTTTCTGGAGTTCTCCAACGTTTTTCCCTTACCCTTAGAAACCTATGCTTAGCCCCCTGTTACCGCCATCTATCTAACCTATTCTGTTCTTCTCTAAAGAAATAATTCCCACTGGAATGAGAAGATAGAGAAAGGCCCAGTTCCACTCTAATTCTTCCAATAAAAGCTTTCCTAGAGATAAATCCTATTTCCAATCCTAGATAAGAATACTCTTATCTACTTGCAGAACCCATGAACAATTCCCTGTAACAGTGGAAAACACATGCTTTTGGCCTAGGGGGACAGTAATCTCTGGAGTAACAAGGGACAAACCTCTCCTAAAGCTTCTAATAGATATACAGACTGGAACGCTATCAACCAGCTGCTGAGAATCCTCTGAAAAGTTGCCCCCACACTCCCAAGCACAGATAGCTCAAATAGGGACTGAATTACTAAAAGATAAAAAAGATGAGCACAAGATCTTTTGGCAAATTCTACAATGGCAACAGCTCTTTCAATATGCATATGCACCATGGAAAGAGAGAGCGAAGATGCCTGTAACACTTTAGCAACCACATCTGGGCCCACCTCAGCAACCAGGTTTAAGGTAATAATCACCACCATGGGTCATTAAACATGTTCTCATTGGGGCAAAGGGGATAAAAAGGATGTCACACACTCTCCTGTACCATTTAAAACAATGCCATCTGTGACCCCTCTTACTCACTTTTTTATATTCGTCTCATTGTTTTCAGCCAAGCCAAGAGCAGTTGTGTTCCTGTTTATCTTCTTGGAAACACCTTTAACAAATTCCTTATTGGCTTTCTTCTTGAACTGGGCAGGCTGATTTTCAGAAGCCTGCAAAAAATAGGAGTGAGAAGGAAGCATAGAAATGGAGAGAAGCACAAATCACTCCATAGGTGGCTTTTATAGGAAAGTCCTGATCCATAGCCCCACCCTGGACACCTTGTTAGGGTGTTCCTAGGAATAATAATCAAAACATCTCATAACCAGTATAGCACTAGTGTGGACTAATCACAGTAGAAGCTAGAGGAACAGTAGGACTGGTAAATATTAGTTAAAAAGCAGCCCTAAGTGATTCTAAGTCACATAGGACATAGCTCTCATCTCCACATCAGGCATACTGACTGGCAGACTCCCAAAAGGATGTTTTGCTAACATCACATTCCACTTTGACACCAAAAATTTTCAAAAGGGAAAAAAAGCTATATAACTAGCTTTACTGCCTGGTTATACCAAGATCAACAAGCTTTTCAGGGTAGATCTCTAATACAACACTAACTGTGATACATCTATCCCATCTCATTGAAGGGATATTTATTTAACATGATGCTCTGGGGAGCTCTACCACAAACTCTAATCATGACTAATTCTATTAAACAGTAGGAGAGATCATGGGACTATGAATAATATCAGTAAAAATAAACTTAAAAGTTATACCTTTAAAAAGAAACAAACTGAATCTAGTTATATTCCAAATAAATACTATAACCATAGTAAAAGAATACAAGACAAGAAACAACTAACCTAAGAAAACACAGTTTTAGACTATATACCCTCAACATATATACCTTCAATCAGGATGGGTTTGTGGGGTGGCAGAGAATATTGCAAATAAATCTAGAACTGTTTTCAGTAGGTTTGTTTATAATGATGGTATGGACAAAGTAATCTTGAAATTCTTTTAGATGTATTACGGTATTGAGTAAATGTGTTGATGTCCTTGGGAACCAGGATTCTCATTGTAGAAGAAGGAACATACAAATGTGGATCAGGGAATACATGAAAGAATCCTGTTCATTGGAATGAGAGGTGTGTGAACTTATGATTTTTAAGTAGGTATAGGTATATATACATCTATGTATATAGGTATATGTATGTGTATCTGTGTATAAATATATGTATATGTATGGTTAAGTATGTGTGTGTGTACATGCATATATTTTGTACCTCTGTCTGCTGAAAGGGCATAAAAAGCAGACAATGCAGTAGCATGCCTAGCAATGAAATCTTGGTCTCTGAAACCCTTCCAGGACTGCAATAAAACAGGTACAATATGAATCTGGAACATCCTGTTATGCTAGAAAGAAACTGCTCAAAAATTATGACAGTATGTAACAAAGAGTATATGTCACAATTATGAGAGCATGTCACAGTAGTCAGATTGAAGTGGACCCTACTGGCCAGATCTTGGATGGTTTAAAAACCAAAATAATTAAGTACAGTATTGAACAAAATATCACTGAAAAAATAGGAATTAATAAGTCCATACTAATAATAAATAAACAGGGAAGAAGGGAAGCCTCATGCTTGTAGTAGAATGCCAAGGTCAGATTGATAAATGGGGAGCAAGTGCTAGAATTGGGAAAATCAACATAAAGAATGGTTTAGGCAAAAATCATCAATGGAAGTTAAATCTAGGGGACATTTTGATGAATAGCAGGTTATTTGCAGATTCTTAAGAATATGTCCCACAGACTGCTTATTAGTTGCAAGAGGAAAAAATAATTATATAGTGGAGAAATGAAACAACATCTTAACAGTGATCAAAATTAACATTAGCAATGAGGGGTAGATGGACATTGTGAGCCTCCAGATATGATACCTTAAGAAGGACAGAACATCATCTACACAGTATTACAGCCAAGAATGTATAACATCAATCTAATCACAGGGAAACATCAGACAAACACAAAATAAGGAATATTCTATTTTTAAAAGGGGGTGTTAGGTGGGACTGTATTCTTCAAAAAGTGTAATGTCATTTAAAAAAAAAACACAGAGAGGCTATGGAAATGTTTCAGATCACAAGGAGCTAGAGACATGCCAAGTAAATGACCCTAGACTGAATTATTTACTAGAGAGGAAAAATGCTTTTAACATTGACCTTATAAGGTCAACTGAAAAAACTGGAATATGGATGATAGATTACATAAAAATACTGTATAAATGTAATTTTATAAAGTTGTTAATTGTACTGTGGTTACAAAAGACAATTTCTCTGAGGAAATATATACTGAAGTACTTAGGAGTAAAGAGCAATGATGTATACATAAGTGAATGGGATAAAATGTTAACAACAGATGACTCTAGGTAAAGAGTATGTGTGTGTTCTTTGTACTACATTTTTTATTTTTGCAACTTTTTGTAAATCTGAAATTATTTCCCAATGAAATGTAAAAAAGCAATGCCTTTAAATCATCAGATCATAATAAGCAACTACAATCCAATAGGGAATTCTTTCTTAAGCCCTCACTTCTGTTCTTCAGAGTTTAGCATAGTCATCATTTTAACTTCACCAAAAGTTTTACAAACTCCCTATATGTGCAACTGAGATTCAGAATTAGAAAAGAAGTGCATTATTGGCAGGGAAGAACTGCAGATCCTAACCCCCAGGATGAAACTCTGTACTTGCCATATATGAAGGTTCAAAGTACTATATTTGAGATCTAAGCCCAAGAGGACTTTTATCTGTACTTCTCCATAATTCTTTCACAAAGAAATAGGAAAACAGAGATGAAAATCCTACTGACACAAAATCACTTAGGTAAACATGAATATAGACCCCATCTCCTTGTCTAGTGGGTCACAACCGGCTCTTATATTTCAAAAATCCTTCCCATGCTAGAATGATAAAAGAGAGGGAAATAAAACCACTCAAAGCAGATTAAATCATTAAAATGAATTAACTCTTTCGGCAGGCCAGAACCTCACTGTAGTGAATGTTAAGGAGAAGACAGACATGGGGACATAGACTTATTGACAGGAAGAAGAAAATCATCATATAGGGAATTATCGAAATTAAAAGAGAAAGGAGCTGTAAACGCTGAAATAGATAAGCTCAGACATCTGAAAATGCCCAACCCTAGGAATGGCTTAGGTACATTGTAATGATGGAACTTTCTCTGGAAAGCACCAAAACAAGACCAATGTAAATCTTCAGAACTTGAATACAAAACAAAAATGGGTTTTCTGAGATTCTGCAAAGGTATACAGAGGCAAATAAACTGATGAGGAATGCCTTGCTAATCCTATCCCTACACCGGATGAGAATGTGGCCTAGCAGATGTTAAATTCAGTTGGAGAATGAGGAGGGTCCTTAATATCTGCATGTACTTCCTGTTAGTTTATTTGTGTTTGTTATTTATAAATGGCCATATAAACTTCATGAAAAAAGGGACAGAGATATAGTAAGAAAGTTTTTCACGTGATGTGAAACCTTGCTTTGCATAGTGTTACCACACTTTTGTCAAGTACTCTGCAAGCCAAGGTAAGCCACATCAAGATGGGCTGCATCTGGTTCTGATTTTCATGGCTACCTTATTTTAGATCCATGGATAAATAAGTCAGGAAATTAACCCAACCCTACAGGTCTGTGTGGGAGGAGTCTCTTTCAATCAATCTGTAATAAATCTGAAATTCTGCAGAAAGCTGTGACCTAATCAAATATGTTGTAATCTCCATGGGAAAGAGACCGTATTAGCACAAAGGTGGTCACATAGCATCTAAAAAGCAGAGATTCAAAGGACAGAACTTTGCCAATGCTTATCTAATCTTGCCCAAGGGGATAAAATATTATCTAGTAGATACAAGTATTCTGGTAGCCACAGAAGGACACTCAACTACAGAAGACAGGAATAGTTCACCAGGGTTCTCTGTATCCTAGATGAAACAGACTTCAAAATCAACATTAGGAAAGTCCTAATTTGTAAAATAGAGATAATTATAGTATCTACCTCGTAGGCTTATATGAGGATTGAGTTGATACAGGAAAAAATAGAATAGTGCCTAGCAGATGAAAAGCACTCAGTAGGCATCAGTTATTATTTTCTAAGATGCAAGATTACCTTTGGCCCAATTCTATATTCAATTAGTAATATTCTATTAATTCTGGTGTTTGCTGGTACTTTAATAATACCAAAAGGGAGGAAGTGAACTCAAGAATTGTAGACAAAATTGAATTTCTAGATCTCTATAATTGAAGACCATATCATGGAACTGTGGTGCTCAATGGTTCTGTACATTAGGAGGCATTTCTGATTGTCACTATGACCAGCATGCTACTGGAACTTAATGCATTGGAGCCAGGGATGCCCAAAATGCCCATAGTGCTTGAATTGATCAACACTGCCCTAGACTATTATGAATCCACCAAAGTACTTACCTCCAAGGCCTAGGCAGCCAGCTGACCCACCTCTGGATTTTATCTAAATGCAAGATCCCATAGTTCTCATATTTATCTACAATTTCATATCTGATAATCATTCTGTCTGCTGCTTCTAGAGAACTCCACCAATTAATACAGATGGTATGTGCCAGTAGAACAGCCCCTGCAGTTTCTGAAATTGGGTCATCAATTCCAAACAAAATCAGCTCTCAATATTCCAGAGAGGGTCAGAATCTAGTAAACTGGAAAGGTCCTTCAAGGAAGAGGTTGTCTAAATCATGCAATACCACAGCAGAGGACTGGACTAGCATACTCACATTGGTGAGATCTTCCAGAGCTGACCTCTTTTTGAGTGGCTGCTGAGGTGAAGATGGAGTAATCTTTGCTTGGTAATTCTCCACTCTCTAAAAATGTAACAGAGGTAAGTTAGTATATCCAATTGTGAACAGTCTTTTCAGGGACTTTGGGTCAACTTTGGGGCTCAGGGGGAAACTCCAGAATTTCCAAATAACTGCAAATGCATCTAATAAACCCCAATAAACTACAACAAAAGGAAATTTTAGAACTCAGTGCTTAGAGAGTCCCTGAAGGAGATAATCATTGATCATGAGGACAAGGGTCTCAGGAAACAAGATGAACTTCAGTGTAACTCTCAGAATGAGCAAAATAGCTTTGTGAAGCTAATTTTCTCTTTTACTTCTCTCATATTTATGGTTATCCTATCCAAGATTAACAACCACAACTGCTACCCTGCCACTCCCAGTCATTCCTTTAATATGGATGCTCTCAGGTAAATCAGTTCAATAATTTAACAAATATTTAAGTGTATCTTATGTTAAGTAGTTGATTTAAGACATTCCCAATAAGGACAATAACATGCATACCTAGATATTGGTCCAGGATCAGCTCCTTACCAGCTGTTGACCTTGCACAAGTCACTTAATATCTCAGCCTCAATTTTCGTATCAGTAAAATTGGAATGAATAATCTACTTTATTTGATGATCAAATAAGAGAATATGTTTTTAAAAAGTCTGTATAAACTACAAATGAACAGAAATCATATTTTAAAAGTATATATTCCAATATGATTTTAAAACTCAAAGGGAAATTTTTGTATTTTAAGAAGGGAGTTCCATAATCCATATTAATCCCTACATTTTAGTGTATTCAAAGGAGAGATGACAGAAGGGAGGAGAGGTGAATATTTTGGAGAAAGGGGGGGGGAACTTTCTTTCTGGGTATTAGTTATCCATGCATGTCTTACCTCACTCCCAAATAAGTAAGACCATCTACAGGAGTAAAGGTTAGGGTAAACCACATTTTAGGTCTCTCCTACTCCTTAATAGTTTTTATTTGGCAAAAGTCTCTTATGTCTCAGATTTCCTCTACAAAATTGAAATAAACCCTGCCCTATCTATAGCAAGAGTTATAATGTGAAGCAAAACATTGGAGTCAGACCATTTATTTGCTCTGTTCTCTATATACACCATGAACAGTTACTATGACACAGTAAATGATCAGAAATTTAGAGAACTGGATTCATAATACCACAGACCAATCTAGCACAGTAGAGTAATCCTGAGAAAGCTGAGTATTTGTGTTTGAACTAAGCTAAAAAATAAGTAAACTATTAACCTTTTATATAGTTTATAATATAAAATCCTAGTGGAAATAATTAACAAAAACTAAAACATTATTTTCTTACAAATTAGCTAAGAAATAAACTGTCAATCTGTTATCTAATTCCTACTTAATACTGGTAAAAATAATCAGCTCCAAATAAAATTCACAAGTGAAGTTGAACTCAAAAAAATTTAGATCTATAGAATGTGCCTCCAAGAAAGTAGGATTTTGAAAAATAACTATCACAAAAGAAAACTTATAATGACAGAACTCTAATCAGAATATTTGATATTGACAAAAATCTGATCACTGTATCAGGTTTTTCTTGCCAATTTATATAGGAAAAAAAATATTTGGTCCCTCCATGAAAATCATTTTAGTAAAACAAAAATGAAAATGATTAGAAAATGTACTGAGAGGAAACTAATCAAGGAAATTAAATAGGCCTAATGATGTTTGTTCTACGAAATACTCTCTTAATGACAATTCATTAGTATTAGTAAAATTCTAATTAAAATACATATTATGATGAATGAACATAGTACATCCCAAGATTAAAATGACTATGTCAAACTATCCACAAGGTCAAAATAGCAGAGTCAAAATGGACCCATTCTTCAAATTAAGTGGCTTTAAAAGCATGGTAATACGTCTGTTAACCTAATCCTTATACTCTACCTAGGATGTACTAAGCAGCCTCCTGGCAAGATGCTTTGAGCACCTTAGAGAAAGTATGAGTACAGAAGTGGTCATTAACAAGAGCTGAGTACTTTTTGCTTTTGAAGATTGTGGAGGGTGGTTTTCATTTCAGCCGTGTGTTTATGGGAAAGAAGAGTTCACACTTTCTCCCCCAAGTTCTAATTTGCTGGTTGGTGTCCAACTGTAAGAGTTCCCACCCCCTCCCTCCTTCTCAAATTAAACCACACAAATTCTCAGAGATTTAGGGGTGGGGATAAGGACAGAACTGACACAGGAAGAGGCTACTTGAGATGCTGTTGGGAGACAGCTTGCTCTAACCTTTTCAGACTGGCCATGACCACTGAACACAATTTTGCTAGACTGAGATTTCTTAGTCTCTTGTTTGGAGTTTTGGGGTGGTAGTGGCAGTGACATCTCTTACAGATTCAGCAGTGTTTATCCAAGGCAGAGCTGCAATCAGAAAGGGACTCTTTAAAACACCATTCACCAGAAACATCACAGAATTCTCTGGAAACTCTTGAAAATACCCACTCTCTTTACAGTATCCCTAGGAGAAAACAGACTTTGAGTTAGGTAGATCTGGATTCAAATATTGGTTCTACTGCAATTAATCTTGGGCAAGTGACTGAAATCCCCTGGGATCCAGTTACCACATCTATAAAATGGAGATAAGTATACTTACCTCTGTAGAGCACTGTTCAAATTAAATGAGATACTCTATATTAAAAGCTCAGCACAATGCCTGCCAACTTCTGTGGATAATGAAAATGTGGCTTAGCCTTTACTTTAGGCCTAGGATTATTGGGAACAATTTACATGAGGGTTTTACACTTATATGTGGGATATAATCCTAAAAGCAACAAATGAACAGGACAAACAGAGACTCATGGACATGGACAATAGACTAGTGGTTACCAGAGTATGGTGGGGAGGGGGAAGGGGAGAGGTAGATGGGGTAAAAGGGGTCAAATATGTTGCGACAGAAAAAAATCTAATTATAGGCAGTGAACACACAATGTGACATGTAATGCCTTACTGTTGAATTGTATACTGGAAATTTAACAGATTTCATTAACCAATGTCACCATAATAATTTTTTTTTAAAGAAAGAAACTAATCAAGACTATGACAGATCATATAGTATGGAGGCTAGTTGGTAAGAGTAATGTTCTTTAAAAGGCATGGAGTCCTGGCCACATGATTATAATGATGCTACAGAGAAGACATGAGAATGCACTGCACACATAAATGCGCACAGTATGCCAGAAAGAATCTGAAGGCATCATTCAGTCAGAGAAACTATATTCCAGTTCTAGATACCTGTTATGGAAAGAATTCAAAATATGAATAACAGCAGAAGGAACTAACTTATTGAAAATCACAGAATGTAAAAATTTAAGTCATTACAACCCTTGGGAGAATCCTACCTTTGGTACAGGACCCCATTCTAAATTTTTTAAGATTCTTTTAGTTTTTGAGTACTCAATAGTTAGGATATACTTATATGTCTTACAAGCAAATATATTATTAGGAAGAATCATTTTTTTAATACACAAGAGACCTTTCTCACTCAGATACAACTGCCCTTCCAACCCTACCCACATTCAACTCCAAGTTCACCTGCATTTGACAAACAATGGGCTTCTTCTAAGAGCAATGCAAAAAGCTTACCACTATTTACCAGATACTTCAGGCAACAGAGATACAAACATAAATAAATCATGTGTCTTATCCTAGAAGTAATCACATGTACAGCTCTAACAGTAACATAAAAATGTGACAAATGATTTTTAAAAAGTAGATGCAAAGTACTACAGAAACATAATGAAAATTCAGTAATCTTGTGGGGGCCAGAGGGCAGAGAAAGGCTTCACAGAGGAGGTTAGATTTCATCTAGACTTATATGACATAAACATTCCCAAGTAGACTGGGGGCTTTCCAGGCAAAGAGAGACTGAGTTCAGAAAGCAGAGCACAGCAGGTTCAGGGATGTCCAGTTTGTCTAGAGTGCAGAGTATAAAACTAGGTTGGGGCTAGGCTGGTAAAAAAGAAGCAGAGAAGACTACAGCTTGAGGAGGTTTAAGAAAGGCAAAAAGTTGGCTTGGGTTTTTCTTTGGATAGAGAAGTATTAAACATTTTGTCAGTGAGGAAAAGCCAATACAAGTATGTGCCTTCATATTTATTACCTCAGTTGAGTCCCATGAAAAAACTGTTTCAATTTGATAGACCAAGATGAGTTAAGTGACTTACTGCACAGGTCAAACTATTAAGCAACATAGATCAGCTCTTTCCAGGGCTCTTTCTAAAATACCATAAAGTTTCTCTGGTCACACAAAGATATTCCAAAACAGTCCACGGTCTAAAGTGAAAGGCCATAATGTGGTAGTGTGAGGAGGTAGAATGAGCACAGACTTTTTTTTAAAGAATGAATTGGGCTTCCAAATCAGCCTTATTATCATCTTTAAGCCTCAGTTTCCTCTTTTGCAAAAAAGCTATATCACGTACTTGAAGAGGAATCCTGTGGCCCAAATATAAATGTGTAAATCAGAGCCTAAACATGGTAGGCACTAAGAATAAATGGTGCATCTCTTTCTCCTTCTATTCTTCCAAATCCAAACCTATTTTCCATCTCATCCTTCAAAATTCAGCCAAGCAGCAATAAAGCCAAATTGGGTGCAATTTACTCCACTATTATTATTCACACCTAACACAATTTTTTATGGATGACCAAAGATTCGTGTTCTTAAACCTTTATCTTTCAAGGGGAAAGTAAAAATCAGACTGGATCAAAAAAGGCTAGAAAACTTTCAGCTGATTATATCACAGGTTACTTAAACTTCAGAGAAAATAAGGGTATTCAATTGTGGATAAAAAAAAAAAAGGAATGGCGGTTCTATGGAAAGTAACCTCACGGGGTGATCTGATCATAAATTCCTAACTGGGCAGGTTATGGTGGATAGTCATGCCCAGGACCATAACTTCTTAATGAAAGGTTTTAAGCCAGCCCTGTCCATTGCTGTTATATATCTAGGTTAACACATTTTTGAAATACCAGAAGTAATACCCCTAGAAGGGGGTATTAACCCTCAAGAGAGCACATAATCTTGCTAACTATCCTGTAATTCAATTCCCACCTTTCTTTCTCCAATCTTCCTTATGTATCCTCCTTAATTTCAAATGCATTAAAAGAAACTTCAAAACCGTTATTCTCTGGAGCATCTGATGGCATACGCCATCAGTTTGGCTCAAATAAACTCTTATAAGAATCCTTCACAATTTGGAAATTTCATATGTTGAAACATGATGTTCATATACCACCTTCACTATCCTTAACAACAATCACTGGCTTTGGGGGACACACACACTGACTTAAGTAACTAATTTCCCTACCACTAGGAGGTGGAGGGGATTAAAACCACCAAAAAATATATTTTCATAAAAGGACACTCTGTAGAACTCTCAACCTCTACCACCTACAAAACACTAAGCCAAAAATATTTGGATAAGAAAATTAGAATCCTTTCCACTATACATATGCACTGATAAATGTTGAAGACCCCATTGGATGCCCCAGAGTAGTGCTAAAACCCACACAGGAGCAAGTTGGCTCATTTAGAAGCCCAACTGTTCAGACTCCAAAACTGTAGATCAAGACAGTCTACAGGAAACAGTAGCAACTTCGTTTCATATATAAAGACAGGTTACAGACAGCAAGACATTGGGAAGGGAAAGCAGCATGCTGTCAATAAAACAGCACTGGGCTGGGAAGGATGTCTAGTGTCTAGTTCTGACCCTGCCCCTAGCTGGCTGGGTGACACTGGATAAGTCCTTTTTCTCTCTCTAGGCTTCATTTTCCCACCTAATAAAATGAGGCAATGGGACCAGTGCCTCTATGCTATTCAAACCATGGTAAATGGACCAGCAACATTAGCATCATGTGAGAGCTTTTAGCAATTTAAAATCTCAGGTCCCAAGCCAGGCCTTACCAAATAGGAGCATGCAAGTTAAAGATATCATCAGGTGATTTGTATACACTTTAAAGTTTAAGAAGCACTGTTCTTAGGGTCCTTTCCACCTCTGACCTAGGATTCTAATCACATAGCAGAAAGCAGTGGGCAAGCCAGAGCTGAAGGGATTGGACAATGATAGAAGAGAGCCAGTGGAGATAAAAGGGATAACAAGGGAGAAAGGATATATTTTTACCCTCTTTCATATCCTTCAACTTGTAGTTCAAAAGGCATCCCTCAAGTAGCATTCTCTGACTTAAATACGTCTTGTGGGTGAAACTGATCCTGCACACTTTCATTATAAAAAGGTATTTTGTAAATGTACTCTGATTCAGGCATGTGTACTAGATGCTCCTTCTAAAAGCCGGAGGGACTCAGTCTCATTTGTTTTACCATCTCACCCTCTAATATGCACTCCCTGCCCAACCTCATACAGGGCTCACTCCGCAGATTTCTGACTGATAGGAGAACAGAACAACTGTTCCATGACAGGTACGCCATGTACCCATGCAAAAGAAGTCAGCATGTAACAAGGGACTGAAGTGACCTCCAAAAACCAATCCACATGCAACAGAGCCGGACATTCGAGTGAGCAGTACAAACCCAAAGGCGCCTACCTCCCATCAAGACTGTGGGCACAACAGGAAAGACCATGGACACACTCCTAGGCTAGGAGAGGCCCTGGGAAATGAATGGATGTCCGGGCTGTAACAAACTGTATTGGTCTCAACCTGGCCTGTGCTTCCCCTAATCCTCCAGTTGCGAATTTCGAATATTACGGCCAAGAGGAAGTGCAGTGGTGATTGGTCAGCAGGGGCCAATCAGCGAGCACAGCTGCAATGTGAACTAGCCCAGCAAAGAGGGGCGGGGCTGAGGGAGTTAACTGAATTCTGTGGCTAACAAACTTTGCATTGGGGCGTGGTTTCCAGTACAATTGTTTGGACAAGGCTGGTTTGACACGCGGCAGTACTAGGTCTCTTTAAAGAAGCATTTTCATTTAAATAACCCTGCTGGAGGAAAGGGGAGAGCGGCTGTATTATGTAGGTTCAGACAAGTTAAAACATTAATATTAATAACACTCTGTAGAATCAAACGCTAATTCCTGCTGCCTTCACAAATAGCCTTTTAATGGGAAGCAGGGCAGAAATTATTGCCCCTATTTTATGGGTAAGTACCCAAAGTGCAGAGAGCTAATAGTAGGTAATATTAATTCAGCACTAGCTCTCTTCTAATTCTTGTAATTTTTGAATTGTTTTAAACCCTGTCCAAAATAATAGGTACTTTTATTATTGCCATTTAACAGATAAAATTTTAGCTTGCTAACTGCCCAATATCACAAAGTGGCATTGTGGCAAATCAGATACTACAACTCAGATATTCTCATTTACTTCATTCATACATTAATTTGTTCATTCAACAAATATCTACTGAGCACCTGCCTTGTTCTAGGAACTAATTATATATATATATAGCAAATGACTAGAAAAACATTGCCCTATTGCCCTATGCTGTCCTCTGAGAAAGCAAAAATAAAATGAAGATACCAAGAATAAAATCTAGGACTTCCTGCATATACAACAGACATACTACCACTAAATTTATATACCTACCTTTATTATTAACTCATTCTCCTTTTAGTATTTCATAGCTTCTACATTAAAGGTAAAATATTCACATAATCCAGGTCATCTTCTCTTTTTTATTCTCTCTCTGTTATTTCATCCAGGTCCATGACTTTATTGTCTAAAACCTGGCCCTAACCTCTAGTTTCATAGATCCAACTGACTAATCCACATCTCAACTTGTATGTTAGTAGACACCTAAAACTCAGCATGTTCACAACCCTTACCAAACCTGATCCTTCCTCCAATGTCCCTCATTTCAGAAATTGGTACCACATCAAGCCTGTTAATCAAGCCAGAAACCTGGTATCATCCTTGACTCCAACTCTTTTCAATCACCTTACTACCATATCCATGTTGATTCTACTTCAAAAAAAGATAACTTATAATCCATTCACTTCTCCTGGTCTTGACTGCTACCATCGTCTCTCATTTGGACAACTGTCAAGAGCCTCCAAGCTGCTCTCCCCATTTCCAATCTTGCCCTTCTCTAATGCAAATACAACACAAGATCAATCTTCATTAAAAAGGAAAAAATATATATCCTGACCCTCTTTTGCTTTAGTGGTTTCCCACAGAATTTCAGATAAAATCTAAACTCTTTAATCTGGTCTAAAATTCCCACCTATGTCATCAACCTCATATCATACCACTCTCTTTCTCATTCACCCAATTCCAGCCATAATGGTCTTCTTTCAAAGCTTTGACCATATGAAAAAAAAAAAAAAAACCCTCCTCTGGATCCTAGCACATGCTGTTTGTGCTGCCTGGAATATTCTTCCCTCATTCTTTAGGTACTTGGTTTTTTTTCTCATGCTTCAAATCTCAGCTTACATATCCCCTCTTCAGAGAAGTCTTCCCTTACCATGTTATCTAGGTTAAAAATCTCCCCTCACTCCCTTATACTCTATCTCAGCCCCTTACATTTCTTTTAGAGTAATTATTGCTATTTAAAATTTTTTAACCCATATCCTCACTCAAGAATGAAAGGTATATAACTACAAGGACCATAGCTCTTATGCTTTATCTCCAGTGATTAGTGTTAATAGTAGTACACATTTGTCAATTGCTTACTACACTGTTTTGACACTCACAATACAGTGAGGTGTAAATTCCCCTATTTTACAGAAGAGTAACTTGAAATACAGAGTTTAGGAACTTGCCTCAGATTACACAACTAATAAGTTATTGAACTGGAATTTAAACCCAGTCTGATTTCAGAGACCAAACACATGAGCATTACCCCATGCCAGCCTCCTAGACAGATAATTAAAAAATATTTGTTAACTAAGTAAATGAGTATTTTCCTTTAAGGATCATAACTGTGGACAAGTGTCTCATTGGGGTGCATTATAAAGGGAATATAGTATTAACACAAGTCACTATATGTCTTCTTTAGTCAAGAGAGAAAAAGTTCCATCTACTAAAACAACAGCAACACAAAAATCACAAAACTAGGAATTTCATTTTTCCTACTATGATGATGGATGGCAACTAGAGGTATTGTGATCATTTCACAATTTATACAAATATTGAATAATTATGTTGTACACCCAAAATTACTACAGTTTTGTCAATTATACCACAACTTTTAAAAAGTTATTGTTATGATTTTTCCAAAAATTTTTGAATTTTTTTCTCTCAATCATCACATCTCCAATTGACTTAACCTTTCCTTTGTGTAGCACTCAGAGAGAACGTTGAGAAAAAAGGACACAGCCCTTTGACTTTACCATTTTCTAATATTTCCCTCCTCCCAGGCATACACCATTCTCATAAACTCTATCTCCTCCCTTCTACATCCCTGTATTAAAACCTGATAGAAAAGGCCTGCTAGTCTCTACCTCACTTTTACATGAAAATATATCCCAGATGGATCCAAGATTTAATTGTGAAAATGAAACCATGAAAATACTAGATAAAATATGAAAAAAATATTTTTATAATCTTGCAGAAGGAGAATACTATCTAAACAGGACAAAAAAATCTAGAGACAGCAAAAGGCTCAATAAATTCTAGTAGCTTAAAAATTTTTTATTTTATTTGGCAAAACAAACAAAACCAAAACAAAGTTAAAAATCCTAACAACAAACTGGCAAAAAACACTGGCAACACAAATGACAGAAAAATTATTTCCAAAATATACAAAGAGAACTTCATAAGAAATAAGATATCAATAGGAAAAAGATGAACCACCCATCAAAAATATTGGCAAGAAAATTAACAATTAGAAAAGAAATACAAATGGTCAATAAATATGAAAATATGCTCAATTTCACTAAAAATAAATGCAGATTAAAGCAGGGGTGCATTTTTTTGTTTAAGATATTAGGATATAGGCAAAAGTTTAATAGGTTAATAACTTCTGCTGGTAAGTGAGTGGGTAAACAAACACTTTTATTCATTGTTGGCAGGAATAAAAACTGCCATAAAATTTGGGAGGGTTATCTGAAAATATCTACTGAATTTTAAATGTTGAACCCTTTTACCCAGATTTTCCACTTCTGGTAATCTTTCCTACAAAAATACTTATTCTAAGGAATAAAGAAATAAGGCTGAAAATTCCCCAAATTTGATGCATAAACCTGTAGATTCAAGAAACTAAGCAAACTTCAAACAGGACAAACCCAAAGTAATTCGAAGACACATCAAAATCAAGCTCTAAAAGCTAGAGACAAAGAAAAAAAAACTTGAAAGCAACAAGAGAGAAATGACAGCTCTCTAATAGGGGCATAATTTTTTAATTTCAATGGGTTTCTCATCAGAAACCATGCAAGTCAGAAAAAAGGTGACACAATATTTTTCAAGTACTAAAAGAAAAGACCTGTCATCTCATAAATCTATATCCAATGAAAATATCCATGAGGAGTAACAGAAAAATCAAGTAATTCTTGGATGCCCACCTTTAAAGATAGAAAGTTCACAAAAAAAAAAATAGTAATAGGAGGAATCTTATAACATCAAAAAGAAAGTACAGTGGAAAGAGCAAAAATACAGGTAGATACAATAGACTTTCCTTCTGATAAAGTTTTTTCAATTATGTTTGACAGTGATACCAAAAATTACAGCACTGTCTGATGTGGTTCTCAATGTATGTATAGGAAATGTTTAAAACAATAATACAGATGGATAAGAGTAAAGGGAGGAAAGATTTCTGTACCTCCTTCAAACTGGTAAAATGTTAACTCCAACAGACTAATACATATATAAGAATATATATATATATATAAACTTATATATAAATTCTGTATATATACAGAACTCAAACATGCACTATTAAAGCTATACAAAGAGATGCACTAAAAAACACTATAGATACATCAAAATGGAATTCGAATGGATGTTCAAGTAACTAACTAGAAGGCAAGGAAAAAAAAACTATAAATGAGGGAATAATCAGAAAACAAAAAGTAAAGTGGTGAACTTGAGCCCTAAAAGATCAATAATCACATTAAATGTGAATCATTTAAATAGAAGAGTTAAAATCAGAGTTTGGCAGAGCGGATTTAAAGAATATAATCCAATTATATGCTGTCAACAAGAAACCTACTTCAAATATAATGATATAAATTGGTTGAAAATTAAAAGTTGGAAAAAATATACCATACATACATTAATTTTTTAAAAGCAGGGGGGTTATTTATATAAATGTCTAACCAATGTACTGTATACTTGAAACTAATAAAATAAAATTAAAATATAATTAAATAAATTAAATAAAATTATTTAATTATATTAAAAATATATAATTAAATAATTAAATAAAAATAAACAAAGCTCCTTAAAAAAGCAGAAATAGCTATATTAATATCAGATAAAGTAAACCTCAGAGAAAAGTCAATTATCAGGGACTGAGAGGAATATTACAATGATAAAAGTGGCAATACACCAAGAAGACCCTAAATGTGTTTGCACTAACCAACAGGGCTAGAAAATACATAAAGCAAAATCTGATAGAACTGAAAAGAGAAATAGACAAATCTACACTCATATTTGGAGACTTCAATATCTCATCTCAATAACTGATAAAACAACTAGATAAAAAATCGACAAGGATATAGAAGAACTCAACACCATCGACAAACAGAATCTAATCAACATTTATAGAGCACCCCAACCAATAACAGAATACACATAGCTTTCAAGCTTCTATGAAACATTTACCAAAACAGACCATACCCTCAATCATAAAACAAGTCAGCAAATATAAAAGAACTGAAATCATAACTGAACGTGTTCTCTGACTACAACAGAATCAATAACAAAAATAATGAAAGTTCCCAAACACTTGGAAACTATACAATGCACCACCTTGAAATTTGTGGGACACAGTAAGGGCAGTGCTGAAAGGGAAGTTTATAGCACTAACTGCTTACATTAGAAAAGAGGAAACGTCTAAAAGTCAATAATTTAAGCTTCACCTCAAGATGAGAAAAAGAGTAAAATAAATCCAAAACAAACATAAGATAGAAAATAATCAAGGTAAAGCAGAAATTGATGAAATTGAAACCAGAAAAATCAGTGAAAATCCATGAAACAAAAAGCTGGTTCTTTGAAAATATCAATCAAATTAACAAACCTCTAGCAAGACTAATAATGAAAGAAGGCACAAATTATCAATATCAGAAATGAAAGAGGATATCACTACAAGCCCCATTGACAACAAAAGGATAATAAGGGAAAACTATGAGCTCTATACATATAAATTTGATGATGTAATTAATATGGACAAAATCTTTGGAAATCACAAACAACCACAGTACACCTAATATTTACTATATGATTTGACTCATTACATTCTTTTAAAGAAATTCAATCTGTAATTTTTAAATTCTTAAAAGAAGTCTCTAGGCCCAGATGATTTCACTGGAGAATTAAGCCACATGTTTAAACAATTAACATTGATTCTACACCAGAAAATAGAAGAGGAAAGAATACTTCCCAACTCATATGAAAATACTTTTTCCATGATACCAAAACTATAGAAAGACAGTATGAAAAAGGAAACTACAGACTAATATCCCTCATGAAAATAGATGCAAAATCTTTAGCAAGATATTAGCAAGCAGAATTTAGTAATATATAAAAAGCATGATAAACCATGACTATGTGAGGTTTATTCTGGGGATGCAAAGCGGGTCGAAAAATCAATCCACATAATCCACCATATTAATAGGCTAAGGAATACACAGGGAGAGAGAAGGAGGGAGTAAGGGAGAGAGAAGGAGAGAAGGCGGGCGAGCTACTAGAGCTATTACACAAGCTTAAGGGTGTAGAACACAAGAGCAATCAATATACAAAACTCAATTGTACTCCTATACACTTGCAAGGAACAATGTGAAAATAAAATTAAGAATACAATTCCACTAACAATAGTAATCAAAAAGAATAAAATACTTAGAAAATAATTGTAACAAAATAAGTACGAGATTTGTACACTAAAAACTACAAAACACCACTGAAAGAAACTAAAGACCTAAACAAATGTAAAGACATCCGATGTTCACTGATTGGAATACTTAATATTGTTAAGATGGTAATCTTCAAATTGATCTGCAGAATCAACACAATCCTTATTGAAATCTGTGTAGAAAATAATATAGCAGGCCCAAGAATGCTATCATTTGAAAAACTTGCTAGCCCTTTGCTAGAATCTGGAACTCTGATTTGGAAAGTGTTTCCACTCCTCTAACTATCGCGAGTAGCTCACTGTAACTTAACTGTTTGTGCAAACAATATTATCTATGGTGAACAATAACTTTCCTCCTGGGAGTCTAGAATTTTGGCATGTGCTAGGCAGAGGGTGCCTTCAGGATCAGGCCCCAGATGAAAGCCCTTGGCATTGAGTTTCTAATGACTCATAAACAGCATTTCACATGTCACAAGCCTTTACCGGAAAAAGCTATGCTAAGTGAAAGAAGTCAGTCACAAAAGACTACATATTATGTGATTCCACTTATAGTAAATGTCCTATATAGGCAAATCTATAGAGACATAAAGTAGATCAGTGGTTATCTAAGGATGGGGAGGTGTAGGGTTGAGGGAACTGGGGTGTGATAGCTAAAGGGTATGAGGTTTCTTTTTCTGGTGATGAAAATGTTCTAAAATTGATTATGGTGATAGTTGCATAACTCCATGAATATACTAAAAATAATTGAATTGTACACTTTAAATTGGTGAATTATGTGGTATTTGATTTCAATAAAGTTATTATTAAAAATAACAGTGGCTAATAAAATATATTGGTTCTTTAAAAAATCCATTAAGGAGTAAGAAGACTCAGTGGAACCAGTTAGAAAGTTATTGCAATAAGCTAGGCAGTTTGGAGCAAGGTGGTACAATATTCTTGGCTGTGGTAAAGAACTTCTAATATGGTTCAGGGCATAGCAATTCTTGAATAACCATTACCACTAATTTTCTCTCTTTTTTAAAAAATTGAGATATAATTGACATATAGCATTATATTAGTTTCAGGTGTACACAATTTTTAATTATGTAAATATCCTTAAGCACTTACTAATATATACATCTAGTGCTATCCCTTGCAGGGTAAATGAAAATGAGTAAATGACAGTCATTCTACTCAAGTACTTCTGCATTTGGAAAAATAAAACTCATAATGAAATAAGTACAACACAAGGCAGAATGTTATAAGTGCCAAAAAAGGTGAGTATACAACAGCTAAGGATTTCAGAGGACACATGTTGCCAATACAATCAGTATTGTCATAATCACCCCAGCATCACGAAAAGCGACTACTGAGTATCTAAGTACATGAGACACTGTTAGGGCCTATACAGAGACTTAGACAATCATGTCTTCCTTTGAACCTATACACATTTTTATTATGGAGCTTTAAGGAAATGTTATTATATCACTAAACATATTATAAATATATTAAATATTAAGTCACTACATATACACCAAAATGCAGTTTTTTTTAGGTTGGAGAGTGATTCTATCCGGGGAAAATCAACAATTGCCCTTTTAATTTGAGGAATGCCTTGGCAAAATGGGCTTTTGTAATGGGGTGACCTTGTACAATATGGAAGCACGTTTCCAAGCAGCTGAGACCTCCTAGTGGCCACATGAATTCATACCCCGATTTACCATCTTGCTTTGAGAGCAACAGGCACACAAGGGGTAAGCCTCGCATCCCCTCAGGGCAACATGACAAAGGTGAAGACTAGGCAAGTCTTTACCCCATTTTAATGCCTCTAAAATCAGAAGGATCTTTAGGAGTATGTGTTGGGGGTAAGGTGCCTACAGGTGTTATGAGGGAACCTGAAGGGTTTTACGATTCAGATCCCCTTCCTCTCCTCCATGGTCTTTGTATAAAACATTCACAGATAAAGATACTATCTGAAAGGAAAAAGGAAAATTTTGCCACCAATCACTATTATATTTACGTACTTTTTGTCAGGTGTTGGAGACAACTTTGTTGATCTGACAGGAAAAAAAATCAGATGAACAGCCTAGTTCCCTAGCCAGATCTCGAGCTCTGACGTAGAATATATTTATATATGCAAGGCAAAAGGGTCTCTAATACCTAGAAAAAGAAATTGTACCTTTTACAAGCCATAGGATTGGAACTAAAGCTGTGTATGAGAAAGGAGCTCCCCACCAGCCAGAAACAGAAACAAGACAAAACAAAACAAAACAAAACAAAACAAAACAAACAAATGGATGAGGGGCACAGTAACTGACCACCTCAGAGAAAGCGCCTCAGAACAACCGCCTCGAGGTAATGCCCCCAGAAAAAGCCGCCTCGGCAAAATGGATCTCAGAGGAGGCGGGCCGACCCTACCATTCTCACCAGCAGGGGGAGATAACCGACCAATACTTTTCAGTTAGACTTGGAACCACCAGATGGAGCCAAAAGATCAGACGAGGTACTCTTTATACTTTTTTTTTTCTCCCCTGAGAGAATTTTTATTCTGCATCTTCAGACCCTAGAAGAAAGAAAAGCCTTGCTAATCCGCGCGCACACATACATATACCCACTTCTAATATGGTGGAAGTGGCTAGTTCCGGATCCAGACAAACCACCAGTTAAATGGCCTCTTTGTGCTTCAGCTACCCATTAATAAAATCACGGTTAAAATAGTACCCTTTGCATAAAGATGTGTAAGAATTAAATGAGAAAATATATATAAAACACAATTCCAGGTAAATTTTCAGACCTGCAAAATTAGAATCTCTGGGATGGTGCCCAACTATCTATTTTAATGAGCCCTCCACATGATTTTGAGTCATGCTAAGGTGTGAGAATTATTGCTCTACCAAGAAGCCTCAAATAGCTAACCAATTTTTTTGTCATTATTACAGATTCCATGACTCCATGGCTTCTGAATTGTTTCCTGCCTGAAATCCCAAAACCATCACTTGTTTCTGGAGCCCAGCTGTGTGTTCTGTATCACCTGGATGCAATGAGAAAGAGACAGAGAATGTGTCCTCAAAGCTTCTGTGCAAGTGATTCAGGAATAGGTAAAATTAATTAACTCTTCAAGACCAGGTCTAGAAAACGTCAGAAAAATTGTACCGACAATAAGCAAATGGTCTGAGAAATCAAGAGAGGGAAATTTCATAATTATGAGAGGAGCCTGACCAGAAATGGCCGACAAACGAGCCTCACCTCCACCCTGCCCCATCAGAAATTTCTGTAAGTCATTCTCTACAATAAGTCGATAGAAAAGTCCTTAGTTGCCTAATTAAGTCTCTGCTTGAAAGGAAACCCCAACATATCTAAGAGTCAGCTTTCCTTTTACTGGCCTTTACCTGTCCTCTGTAATAAAATAATAAGAATATTTGTAACTTTTAAAAGTCCTTTATTTTCTTTTTCCACTGCTTCAATCACTCATAGGAAAGGATGACAGGTATGCACAATACAGACATAACATAAATACTTAACAGAAGCAATTATCCAGCTACTGAGATGTTCAGAACAGATGTGTGATTTTTCAGTTTAGTATGGTAGCAGGAAGCTGCTCTTAATGGCATTGTTCATTCTTATAGCTGTAAACAATTCAGGAGAAAAAGAAGTGGAGTTCCCATTTTTATTGGTCCATGATAATAATGCCTGACAAACATTGGCATCACTTCCCATTTCCCAAATGGTCATAGTGTCATTGAATAAACTTAATTAGGTAGGCTAAATCTGAGGCTGGAAGATACTTAGTGGAATTAACAGGTAGACAGTAATTTCACAAAGGCTAATAGTTAAGTTGATTTAAATTTCATTTTGCCATTTTTCATAGCTACATTACAAACACAGGTACCATTTTTATTATCTTAATGACTCTTTTAAACCAAATGTAAACTGAAAGTATATTTAAAATGTTGATTTATATTAACAAACTTATATTATTTACAAGTTTGTGTAGAAGATATTTTCGTAGAATAAACAAGGTTGGAAAATAGATGATAGTTAGGAAAAAGTGATGACCAAAGCTTCCGTGTTTAACATCTCTATGTTTGACTCTTAAAGGCTAATCTCAGTTCATACTATTTCACACATATTAACACACTAACATAGCATATTCCTTCTTTTGACTCTTTGAACATTACTTCTTCCCCATCTGTCCCCACCTCTAGTCAGTACAGGACACTCTGAGCACCTCAGCAACTTAAGAGAAAGAAGAGGCAGTGAATATACTGTAACCTATTACTGAACCTCCTTACATTTTCATTATTGGCTTCCCATCCAAATGCTACTTTTGTTTGCTCCTGGTTAGCCTCCAGGATGACAGGATTGGGATGCCATGGGACAGGTCTCTGATCATCCATAATAGTTCTCTCTTTGTCATTTAGGTGATTTGGTAAGACATTTTCTAGGTCCAGATCACAATTTTTCCCTTCTGGGCTGGGAGACATAGAGGTTTGTTTTTGTTTGTTTGTTTTAATCTTAGAGATATACATTCTTATGCTCGCAGAACAAATAAACATTTTCTTTTTTTACTTCTTATTCCATGGATATAAGCCAGACACAGGAGCTCCAACTTAATCATCAAAAGTTCCCCTTGTCAAAAGAATAATAAAGGAAAAATAGGTCCTGTGCTATAGATTTTAGTTTATCACCATTGACAAAAACTTTTTTATTGACCAAAATTAAGTTTTTAATAAAAATTGTATATATTTAAGGTATATAACATGATGATCTGATATAGTAAGGCTCCTCTGAGCCCTCTTCTCAACTAGTCCTCAGTCTTGGCCTATAAGAACTTCAACTTTCAGCACCAAGAATTTTTTTCACTTTATACAATATTGTGTGTTACTTATATTTTATTAAAAATTTTTAAAAGGTATTTTATCCACTCCCTACATTAAGAGACTAGAACAAACACTAACATAGTTTCTATCAGCTCAAGGCCATGTCCTTAGGAAAATGATCTCAGCCTCCTTAAAATACCTGTTCAACTGCCAAAAAATCTTTATTGTTTGTTCCAGCCAAAACCTGACTATAGGCCCCTGACATCTCTTTTCTTAGAGCATTTACTTTGGAAAACTTGTGATTGTAAATCCTTTCTCTGCCTCTTTGATATATATCTTCTGCAATTCAGGAATATCTGTTTTAAAGAACTGGGAGCAATCCTTTTGAAATGTAATCATCAGGAAAGACAGGCCTTCTGTCTCCCAGTCTCTATGGAAGGGTAGGATACTTACTTTGATAAGTACCACTTAGAAAACACAGAGATCTTGATCACATTGATTAACTTCCCCCAACCACACATATTTCTCTCAGTGCTTTTCCTGTAGCACACTACAGCATTTAAAAATCTTGCTGTCTTTTGTTTCAGTGAAGTTGAACTCTATTTATCTGAAGTCTCTCTCTCTCTCCTACTGCAGTAGCCTGAATAAAATCTATCTTGCCACCTTTAACAAATGTCTGGCTCTATTTTGACTTAATGCCAAAAAATAACAAGATCAAAATGGTATAGCAAGGTTAAGACATGCAGTCTCAGGGGTAACAGGGAATAGAAGAAATGGAAGTAGAATCAAGAATATGAAACTATTATTTAGGGAGATCATCTCAACTGATTTTTAATTCAGATGCACTTATTCACATGCATGAGGTTAAAGTGGAAGCACTTGGAGAAAGGACAAGGAAAACACAAAATAAGACTTGGGCATACTGAGAGCCATTTGGTTGTAGGCTAGTGTTTCAAACTGGGGCTAAATTGAAGGCATATCAAAGTGTAATGGATAATCTTCAATAAAATACCATAGCCAGCAATCCAGCACCGGCTATAATGAAAAAAAAAAATAGGGGCTCAAGTCTTTTTATGGCTTAAGGAGTATCTGATAGGCTGACCCTGCTCAAAGTGGATTGGCTTTTATTGTGGGCTATCTATATTTTGTGATGAAAGTTAGAGCTTGCTGGACTTCTTAGACACCCAGAATCCTAAGGTCCAACAAAATAGCCTACTCTGACATTGCAAAGGTAGGGGATCTTCTCACTTCTTTTTGACTAGCTAAGGGGATGTTGATGGTGAGTTAAAACCACAGAAGAACCCTGCATAATTGGTGCTATGGCAGCCTTCAACTTTCTATTTTCATACTTTTATTCAGAATATCCAGAAAGGACTTTAACATTTCTGTGTTTCTACATAAATCCAAAGATCTCTGGCCTCACAACTCTCAATCTCTAGTGGGAAACCCAAAGAGAAATAAACTAAGATGTGAAAATTAATACTGTTTTGTTTACAAATGTCAGTGGTAATTCTGTATGTGAAAAATACAGAACTCTACCAAAATGGGTAACTAATATGATTGTTCTGGAAGTCTAACAAGAAAAGGAAAGTAAAAAGAGGTTTCAAGGAGTTGTAAACTGTAAAAGAAATATGTGTAATCTTCTAGAGAGAACAGAAAAAGTTTGTTGTACAGTAGACAGCCTAATGTGCTTTTGATGTGAAGGGCTACTGAGTTTGTCAGCCTGCCACGTCTTTGCTGTGGTTGCTATAGTTTCAGGCATTGTGACTCAACAAACTCTGGTGACATATCCCAGGATCATAGGCAACAGGGACATGCCTTGGCCCTTCAGTCTCTTCCAACTGCTGACAGGGGTGGCAACCAGCTGCAGGTGCCCAAGAACTTGGCACTGCCCAAATCCATCTAAAGGGGCATATCTCCCTTCTTGGTGGCACATTTTCACCCAAAAGTCAACAATAACTTCATTATCAAGGTAATGAGTTTATAAATTTCTTTTTTTTTTTTTTACAGTTTTTTTAGAATCTGGACTTAGGTTATATCCAAATCACATAAGGGACCTCTACACCTCCCCCTTTCTTTCTAGGCTAGTAATCTCTAGCTCTGGGGAAAAGAAACTCCCTCTTTGAGGGTGAGGGAATCCTTTTTAAAAATCTTTTTCAGGGTTTTGTAGAAATTTTTGAACGGAGAGCTCCAAAATATCTTGAAGTGATGGTAAGTATAGTTGTGTGTGTGGGAAAGAGGGGCTCGGGGGAGAGGAGGAGGAGGAGGAGGAGGAGGAGGAGGAGGAGGAGGAGGAGGAGGAGGAGGAGGAGGAAGAAGAAGAAGAAGAAGAAGAAGAAGAAGAAGAAGAAGAAGAAGAAGAAGAAGAAGAAGAAGAAGAAGAAGAAGAAAAGGTGGAAGGGAAGAATGATAGAAGAGAAAGGGGAGAGGGAAGGGGGAGGGGAGAGGGAAAAGAGACACAGGAGGAAAGGAGAAGGAGAAAGAGAGGAGGAAGGAAGGGAGGGAAGAATGGAGAGGTGGCAGGACAGAGGGGTAAAGAAGGAAAGGATGAAGAGAGGAGACGGGGAAAGGAGGAGAGGGAGGAAAGGAGACAGTGAAAAAGGGAGGAGAAAGAGAGAGGAAGAGGGGAAGGGTAGAAGTAAATCACTCAATTTAATGCCCACAGTCTCTAGACCTCCTTTTAAATTTGTTTCCCAGCCTGTCATTTTGCCTGTATGGTGTTCTCCTAAGTAAATATGATATTCCCATGATTCCACATACTTGGTGTGGGGAGCCTAAAATGAAACTATGAATTGTACTAAAAGATAATGATCTTGATCATCAAATTCAAACATTTCAGTGTCCTTTCCTCACTGCTCACCCCACCAGTTCCTAGCCTAAACCTATATGAAATGGAGATAAGTTTCAGGAAGCCCTCTAGAGATTATCCAAATTGAGCTAGTTTCTAAAAAGCATATATATATATATATATATATATATATATATATATATATATATACTTTTCGGATTACTTTTTTTTTCTTTCCAGATGTCTGATAATATTGACTGGTTACACAGCCGCAGGGGCGTGTGCAAGGTTGATCTCTATAGCCCAAAAGGAAAGCGAGAACAGGACCGGAAACTGGTAAGATACAACATTACTCCTACCAAGGAGTGGAAAGGATTGGCATATGAATACAGGTACCCTGGAACCCAGGATAGACTAATGGAGGGTGATAGTATCATTTCTCCAAGAGACCAAGCTCAATTAAGTCTGTGGTTGTGAGGGACCAGTATGCTTACACATCACACAGGGACAAATCAAGGGAGGGGCAGAATGGGGAGTGATGTAAAAGAGCTGGGGAGGGAAGACTGGGAGCCACATCAAGGGAGGGAGAAAAGGTCGTTGCCTAGTTTCCAGCCTCTATTACCTAACCTTTGAAGTCATAATAATATCACCTAGCTACCAGTAAGTTGCACTAAAGTGGGACTCCCCCATGGAGGGCAAAATACTTCATGCTATGTTTCTCAAACTTCGAGCAATTTGTATAATACTTCAAATTTTTATCCAGTACCACTCAAATTATCATTTATTTAATATATGTTTCTATAATGTTTTTAAAAATGACTTACATATGAAAATTATCACTCTAAACAATATTATATTACAGGTTTGATGTTATAGTATGTATTTTTTCTAATAAACAACAAAAATGCACCTATTAAACTCAAAAATGTTTATCCAGGTATTACCTAAAGTTTTCTATAGCATCAATAGTAAAATTACCACATTTGAGGAATGCCAGGGAACCAAGTTCAAATACAAGTTCCACCTTTGAGTTTGTGTCAATTGGGCAAGCCACCTCTCTTCTCAGTTTTTTCAATAAACACAGATATTGTATTTTGGTCTTTTTTGACATGTAGGTATTCTCATCTAGGAAATACACTAATGCTAAAATACTAATCTAATAACATTTCTTGAGTACTTACTCTGTATAGATACTCTGATAAAAGCTTTATACAACTATTTCAATCGATCCTCACAAGAACAGGTGTTATGATTTCTCAGAAAGAGAAATTACAGTGTTTTCTCTGGAATTTTTCTAAAATCATCTTCCTAATTTGATGCAGATATGTTTTGTTGATGTGTCCACCCTGAATGTGGAAGATAAAGATTCCAAGGTGGGTATTCTCTGCTCCCCTCAGAGTTGGAATGGGTGGGAAACTGTTGAGAGGGTTATCAGTGAAAGCATAATGAAAGGGAAAGGCTGTGGCAGAGAATGGAAAGGCAGAGTGGACAAGGTGGGAAGTCATCATTCTTGTGAGCCCAGAGTCCCTGGTTGAGAATTTACTGTCACTCTTAATACCAAATCTCATTTTAGGAGCCACTTGGGTTGCTGGTAAGGCTGAAAGAACTAAAGCAGAGAAGATAGCACATCACAACAGTGAAAAAAAACTCTTCAAAATGTCAATATTTAATGAAACATGATTCCTGAAACTAATGGCTTTGTGAATACCTCCTGGTGTGGGGGGTGAGGGAGAGGAGTAGTAATTTGTGGAGAGGAAAATATCTCATTCTTCAAAGACCAGCTAACATGACTAGCCTATTTCACCTTCAAAAGAAAAGATAATAAGAGACATGACATTTATGCTTTGAAGTGGTAGCAGGGGAGGGGGCAGCTAGGAGAAGTCTCAAAGTACAATTATTCATAAGAATCTCACCCCTTAATTCCATAGGATGCTAGTGGTTCAGGCGGTAACTTAACACTGGAGAATCTGGAAGAAAAGGAAATTATTGTAATCAAGGATACTGAGAAGCAAGACCAGTCAAAGGTATGCTTAACCCCTGAGTCTACCCTTTCTAATTCCAGAGCCTCATTCTGAGTCTGAGGACTCTGTTTCAGAGATAATAAGAAACTATTGTCAAACAGGACTATAAATTTGAATACTATGACATTCTAGAGAGCACAGACCTAAATTCAGAACTACGGTAAGTTCAATATTTAGGCACCTAACAATGTCATTAATCACGGAGGCTCAGAATGCCCATTCCTGATTTCAGGTATGTACTCCAAATAGTTTCTTGCTATCCTTATCCTAACAAAGATAAGATCCTTTGCAGTGTTTTTGTTGCCTTATAATGGACTGTGTTTACCACATTGCCCGGCGTCTAACAAGAAAGAACAAGTATATGGAGCCTAGAGAATCCACAATGACCAAGAATTGTAGTTGCCTATTCCCCACTCTGTTATCTAAAAGATTACCCAGGCTGTCAGGTAGCATAAAATTAAAAGCAATTAGACTTTCACACCACTGTCACATACAGAATCCTTTTGTTTTTGTGTAAATATCCTAAATTATATCTTTTAGGCTCTGGTTTGAGGTGGGCATTAGAGCACATGACAAGTCATCTTCACAGTCCTACACACCTGGAGTGCCTGATGTTGAAGATACTTGGCTGTAACACAGGAGTCAAATATTTCTTGTTCTGTGTCCTTGTGCTCATGCTATAACCAGAAACAACAATTCTGTTCCAAAATACCTTAGAATGATGAGAGTAGCACTTACAATATATTGTTCAAAGGGTTTTAGATTCAGTTGGCGGAGGGGACTTCATTTTGGAGTCTTAAGAAAGGAATAAATTATACCTGATTTTAAAAGAGCAGCCCATATCTCCGACAAACAATACAGCTATTCTTGATTCTACCTTATGCCCTTTTTGTAAAAAGTTGATCTTATCATGACTTCACATTCCTAGGATTTTAGTGAAAAGAGAGGATATGAAGCAATGGAAGGGGCAAAGAGGGCAATGGTATTTAGCACTGAGAGGAAGATGTGTACAAATACATATACATGTATCCAGATATGGGGATATATACAGTATATACACATAAATTTATATAAAGTGATATACACACATTCCTGGCTACATGTGATACTGGCAAGCATACATAAGCATTCATATAGCCTACATATATATATTGACTTATCCATAAACAATGACTTACATGCACATACAAAAGTAGTCTGACTCAAATGAATTGACCTGTCCACATGTGACACACATAAACATCCATACACATCCATACACACCATGTATAAACATATACACACATGTTAACACACATGTTAACACACATGAGCCTTGATCAAAATATAGTGACCATACAGACTCAGGCATAGACATACACATTTATAAATATACCTCATATTGATTCATACATATTCAAACTTAAAGTGATACACATTCATTAACACACATATGCATTGATACACACATTGACACAAAAGCAATGACATTCCCATTCATGTATTAACACACATCCTCTAACATTTAGGATGCGTGCAACACTGACACATATTCTCAAGCATATAAATAAACTGATAACCAATTTATTGACATACACAGACATTATACAATCACCTAAATTATGTTTTAACATATAAAACTACATTTATAGCTGCATTACACATGCTATTGGATTTATATCTGCAGATTGTGTCATATTCAGAAACACACTGATATACACTCATTTTTCATTTACACACATGTACAAAATACACACTAACATACACATGTTGGCCTATACAGTAGACATACAATAGGTACTGATGTCAACACATTATTACACATGCTTATGTATAGTTATTCATACATGTACACTGACATACACATGTATTCACACACAGGTACATTTTCACACATTAATAATACAAGCTGACATTCTCACATCTACTGAGATGTTCACACTCATGAATTGTTATATTGTTATGTATACACACATAACAGGTATATTAACAAATTTTTGACACATGTTGAGATAAGCACACATACTCAGGTGAAATTGAAAAACATATTGATAATGCTTACATATAATTGAGTGTTGCTACCACTTGTGCTTGAATGCGTATTAATGGATATAATTACGTTATGCGTCCATGCAAATTCTCAAGGTCAGATCTTTAATCTGTGCAGTTTAGAAAGATATATCTTCTAAAGAAAATAAATAGCCTACTCAAACACTTAGGTGTTCTTCTTTTTTCAGACGGAGGGATCTGTGTGCCTTTTCAAACAAGCTCCCTCTGATCCTATAAGTGTTCTAAATTGGCTTCTCAATGATCTCCAGAAGTATGCCTTGGGTTTCCAACATGCACTGAGCCCCTCAGCTTCTAGCTGTAAACATAAAGTAGGAGAGGCAGAGGATGAACATCACAAATTACCCTCTGGAAACTGCTATCGCGTCTATGCCGATCAACTGAACATAGATTATATGGCCAAAGGACTTCAAAGCCTACGTCTAGAAATAGCAGCAGACAAAAACACCAACAATAACCAGAGTCCTTCCACCCCTCTGGCAAAATCTCCTAACACTCAGAGGGCAGTAATCTCTCCTGAGGGAGAATGTTCTATGGATGATCTTTCCTTTTATGTCAACCGTCTATCTTCTCTGGTAATCCAGATGGCCCGTAAGGAAATCAAAGAGAAGTTAGAAAGTGGAGGCAAATGTTTTCATCATTCAATCTATCCACCCACTGGAGACAAAGGGAAAAACAGCCCCCGAAGTGTTGTGAGCAAGATCGCTTCTGAAATGACCCATGACGCATTGGAAAAGACCTCTGCAGAAATGCAAGGCACTGGGGAGGAATGCAGGGAAGGTGGCCAGAAAACATTTCTGTACAGCGAATTATCCAATAAGAACAAGGGTGGAGATAAACAGATGTACCAACGAGATAGCAAAGAATTTGCAGATTCTATCAGCAAAGGACTCATGGTTTATGCAAACCAGGTGGCATCTGACATGATGGTTTCTGTCATGAAGACTTTGAAAGTACATACCTCTGGGAAGCCAATTCCTGCTTGTGTGGTCCTGAAAAAGGTGTTGTTAAAACACACCAAGGAAATTGTGTCTGATTTAATTGACTCCTGCATGAAGAACCTGCATAATATCACTGGGGTCCTGATGACTGACTCTGACTTTGTCTCAGCTGTCAAGAGGAATCTGTTCAACCAGGGAAAACAAAATGCTGCAGATATCATGGAGGCCATGCTGAAGCGCCTGGTCAGTGCTCTTCTTGGTGAGAAGAAGGAGACTAAATCGCAGAGTCTGTCATATGCATCCTTGAAAGCCGGATCCCATGACCCTAAGTGTAAGAATCAAAGTCTCGAATTCTCCACCATGAAAGCTGAGATGAAGGAGAAGGACCAGGGCAAAACAAAACCAGATCCATGCAAGTCCAGTGCTGAGAAAGTTGGTGAACATATCCTCAAAGAGAGCCTGACTGTGTGGAATCAAAAACAGGGAAACCAAGGCAAAATGGCTAGCAAAGCATGCACCAATAAGGAAGATAAAAGAGAAAGTATCAGCCCTTCCACAGATTCATTGGCAAAGGACTTAATTGTCTCTGCCCTTATGCTGATCCAATACCACCTGACCCAGCAGGCCAAGGGCAAAGATACATTTGAAGAAGACTGTCCTGGTTCTACCATGAGCTATATGACTCAGAGTGCCCAGTATGAAAAGAGCGAATGTGGCCAAAGTGCCAAGACACTTTCAATGAAACACCTAGAATCTCGTGGGGCTCCTGGGCCATCTACCTCTCTAAAGGAGACTCAACAGGTGGACTCCCAGAAGTTGGATATGTCAAACATTGTTCTATCACTGATTCAAAAACTGCTCAGTGAGAGCCCCTTCAACTGTGATGAGCTATCTGAAGGTGAGAACAAGCGTTCTGAGCCCATATCAAACAAAGCAACTTCCATGACAAAGAGAGGGGAAGAACAGTGTCATGACAATCAAGAACTTGACTTTCTCAGTGGGATAAAGCAAATGAACCGGCAATTCATCGATCAACTGGTAGAATCTGTGATGAAGTTGTGCCTTATTATGGCTAAATATAGCAACAATGGGGAAGCCCTTGCCGAGTTGGAAGAACAAGCAGCCTTGGCAAACAACCTCAATTACCAAGCTGGTGGCCCCAGATGTGGTCATGAAGGTGCAACATCACGTAACTGTCAAGATTCTCCTGGGCCAGAAGTCATCGTCAATAATCAGTGCTCAACAAGTAATTTGCAGAAGCAGCTCCAGGCTGTCTTACAGTGGATTGCAGCCTCCCAGTTTAATGTGCCTATGCTCTACTTCATGGGAGATGATGATGGACAACTGGAGAAGGTAAGCAATAGAAGAAGTACAACATTGTCCTTAGAGCTCAATAGTGATCTGATTTTTTTTCCAAGTATACTCTTAACCATATGCCTTATGAACTACTTTCACCTCATAAAAAGACACAAAAGTGGTGGACCATTAAGTAAGTGGGGCTCTGGATACTTCAAGACCTGAACATTTTGGCCAAAAGTAGGAAAATAAAATTAGTTCTTTTATCAGTGGTCCTTTAAACTATTTGGTAAAACATTAGGGATCAATTTTTAAGTCTTATGTTTTGAGCTTGAAGGCCCTCCAAGGACTACAGGGAGAAAAAAAGAAAAAGGGAGCTCCCCGCCAAACTCACAGGTCCTACAGATGCCCCTTGAGTTTTGTTTGTTTGTTTGTTTTGTTTTGTTTTCCCCTCAGCACCTCACTTGTCACACTCCAGTCCTGGCCCTGCTCCCCAGTCTCATGAAGACTAACATTCATATACATGTGAGCTCGCCCTCTCTCTCTCAATCTCTCTCTCTCTCAATCTCTCTCTCAATCTCTCTCTCTCTCTCAATCTCTCTCTCTCTCTCTCTCTCTCTCACACACACACACACACACACACATACACACACACACACACACACACATCTTCATTTCCTGCATTTGACGGATTCCAGAGAAATAAAATACCAAAACAAATTATTTTCAGTTTAGGACCTGAGGCCAGATGATCCTCCTTACTTTCAATCTCATATTTTTTCAGGGAGGTGGGGGAATGGCAATTCTTAACCTTCACCTAGTAATCAGCACAAACTAACTAAAGGACCCATCATCTGGTGAGAAGTATTTACTGAACACAAGTGATTCCAGAATTTGTTTTTTGAAGCTCAAAAAGAAAGTACCTTTGTCATTTTTATCTATTTCATTAGAGGAGGGTCAAGGGAAAAAAGAGAGCCAGTTCTGGATTTGTGGCGGGTTTTACTCTAATCCTAGAATCATGGGTAGAAAGGTGGGTTAGTGGAACAGTTCATTTTATCCATCTGGGTCTCTTCTCCTAAAGCATCACATGACTCAAGCTATCTCTGCTCTCTCCATAGCTTCCTGAAGTTTCAGCTAAAGCAGCAGATAAGGGGTATAGTGTAGGAGATCTCCTTCAAGAAGTAATGAAGTTTGCCAAGGAACGACAACTAGATGAAGCTGTGGGCAACATGGCTAGAAAGCAATTACTAGACTGGCTGCTTACTAACCTTTAAGTTAACACCACCTTTGACTCCTCTTCAGTAACTCCCCCACCCCTAGCAGCATTCCATCCCAACTGGGCATCCCCTCCATTAGGCTGTTGAACAACATGCAACACGAGTGTATTTCTCAATACATCTGAGCAGTTGGACTGTGTAATACAGGGTGTCCAATAAGCTGGGAAACAAAAGAATAAAAAAATGTATTAAAAATGTGTCATTGTTTTCTTGATCAGATATATCCAAGGCAAAAGAGGAGAATGGGTCCAATTTCAAGAAAAGGTGTGATACAGTGTTGGACTTGTGTCCAGATATCTCTAACCCTGGATTATTTTCAGAGCACCCAAGACACAGTGATATAACCCATGTCCAAGTCCCTAAGTAATCTGGTTTATCCAATTAGTCTTAGTTCACAATCTATTTTGAGTTTGCCACCTGTTGACTCCATATTTCTGCATACATAACTTGATAATCTTCCTTCTAACCCCAAGGATTTATCTTTCTGGTCTCTATTAAAGAGTTTGTAGATGGGTTAGTTTAGACAAAAGACAAACTGATGTAAGTGTATTACCCATGGTTATTGTTCCACTGCCCCACCTTGACACACACACACACACACACACACACACACACACACACACACACACACCACTCTCATTGTTCATTGAGCATGGTTATTTAGTATTTACCACACACACACCACACACACACCCTCATTTTTCACTGAGCATGGTTATTTAGTATTTACTATTTAGCCATGACTATTTAGTATTTACTATCCAGAACTACAGTGGAATCTGATCCTCTCCCCATGTGTTAATAAAGCTTCCTTATAAGTCATTTCCTTCAATTGATAAAATGTTCTTGTCTTTCATTAGTCTGAGACAAAAAAAAATTCTGAGAGGAAAGCTATAGAATGGTAAATTCCTCATAGCCAACCTATGTGAATTCCCATGTCTCCTTTAATAATAGTACTAAGTTCCTAGATTTGTTGTATGCTTCTTAGAAGTCAATCACAATGCTAGAATTCACTGCAAATCAGATCAAGACAGTGGTTTCAACCTGATGGTCCTCTGTTAGCTAATATGCTGTAACATATCTTGGCACTTTTGAGGAGCATGTGGCTTTGCAGAGAACAAGTACAGGATGTAGCATCCTTTTGGATTCAAAAGTCAAAGCTTTTGCCTCTTACTAGTTGCATTGCCTTACAGAGTCACCTAGACTCTGAGCCCGTTTCTTCATCTGTACAAAGTAGCTAAAATTACCCTTGCTGTTTAGATATTAAACTAGAGGAATGGATGTGATGCTTTTCACAAGGCGAATCTTTTTACAAATGTAGATATGTGAAGGAAGCTTTATCTTTCAAAGGCCATCCTAACATAGTTACAAGTGCTCATGATACATTTTCAAACTGAAAGCAAAATTCTCTGAGTGTAACCTAAAAAGACACTTTTAGGGGGAGGTAAGAGGCATGGAGGCAAATTTAGCCAGCTTCTTCACAATGTCTGGACCAATCAGAAGGAAAGGCAGTCTCCTTCAAATCAGGACTTTGAAACAAAACTCCCCAGCCAGGATGAAAGCTAATCAAACCTTTTCCAGTAGTACCCTACTCCGTGAAAAGCTTTGGAGTTGAGCAACCACAGATCCTTCTTTTTGTCCTTGAAGAAAATCCTTAATAAACAAATCCCAGGGCCAACGCTGCATTTCTGATGACTCAATACTCCCTGAGCACAGCTGGGGCCCATAGTAGTTTACTTCCTTGATTGACTTGGCTCTTGACTTGCTCCTGATTTTTATTATGTAGCAGCCTTTGGGATTCCTTGGACCATAGAAATAGAGTACAGGAAGTAATGTGTACTATTAAATGAGGGAGTTTGGGCAAAAATGGTCTCTAAGGGCCCTTCCAGTTCTGATATTTAAGGATTCTAAGAGTTTCTTTTCCATAATTTCTCAGGAAAACCTGTGTAGATAAGAAAAGATCAGGGTGGGAAACTTGATTTTTGCCAGACTCCAGCAGAGAAAGGAATGCTTTGGGCCACAGCAGGCTCTGACAGGGTCTGGAGCAGCTCAACAGTCCTTGGGGTTTATCCCTGGAGGGTGAGGCCCTGGCCTTTCACCTCTCTAAATGTAGAAGTGATCTCAGGCATCCTATTAGCAATGTGGCCTTTTTCAATGCCAACAGTTAGAAATTAACTGGGACTTCTGCTGAGCTGAGAGCCCCACATGTCATAGGAAAAAGACAACAAGAGAAGAAGGAAGGAGAAATCATGATTATCTCCTGACAGGCAGTGTAACTGGTTTGATATCTCTGACAGTTTTATTTTCTCTGAACATTGAGCCTCCACTTCAAAAGGAAGTTGAAAGCAGAACTCTGGGAGGTTACTGTAGGACCAGGACTAGGCTAAGGTAAGATGAGAGAGGCATTTGCCTCCAGGACAAAATTTCAGAGGACACCAAAAAACTCAGTAATCAAGATAAATAATACTTTAATGCACTATTTTAAAAGATGAAAATTAATGCAAAAATATCCATGATAAAACATCAAAATTTGTAACAGAGGATCAGTAACAATGCCATGCCAAACCATAATGGAACTTGAGACAAAAGGAAAAATTGATAAGACTGGTTTTATAGGAGTAACATTTTATGGAAGATTGCCAAGGCAGTAGTTAGAGACTGTATTGTCTTGAAAGCCTATATTAGTACAAAAAAGCAACAGTAAATTAAGTCCCTACCTAAAAGACTTAAGAAGGGAACAAATCAAACATGTTTAGAAAAGAGAATAAAATTTGGGGCAAGGGGAAAAAAAACAAGTTTCACTTCATCTTTAAAAAAAAATCAGGGGTAAGGAGAAGAGTATTGCAGTATTTTCTCTTTTGTTTAACATAAGCACATCTTTCCAAACAAAAGCTCATATTAGATTAATTCTGGTTAAAAATAGCAACCCCACAAGATTGTCCCTGTTAAAATTATAATTTAAAATAGTACTAATAATTAAAGAAGAAAAATAAGTAAAAAGAAATATATGAGAGGTAGAAATATAAAGATGACACTTTTGCAAATGATGCATTTGTACATCGATGAAAATCAAATCTCCAAATACCAGAGGTAGTGAATGAATGTTGCAAAGGTATAGAAGATACTAGTGAGCTGTAAGAATTTGACATCAACTGAAACAATTCCAGCTGCTTTCTCTCCAGAAACTCGGAAACACGTAAAATAATTAGCAGTACCCTTTCACTAGAGTTTCATTGGTGTCAGACATGAAAAATATCTAAAAATCTATTGAGTTTCTATATCCTTGAGCTACCCGACCAGAAGAAATAGGAGAGTCTCATTGTAATAATGACAATAATATTAAACACTTGGGCATTAAGGAAGGCAAAAAATTGCATTTACACATCATTTACTGGATGCCAGAAACTACTAGGTGTTTTAATTCTATCAAAAACCTTGTGATATGTTTTATGGTTTCTAGGTTGCTTTTACAAATGAGAAATTAGAGGTTCAGATTTTAAGGCTTTTTTCAAGGTCATCTGACCAGTAAATGGGAAAATTGGGATTCAAATCCAGGTTTGCCTCATGTAAAAGACTATGTTTCTTTCCATTTTATCACACTGTCTTCCTATTAATTCAGAATTCATGTTTATTAAAAAATAAAACCATAAAACATGAATGAGAAAAATAAAGGAAAATAGATAATGAAAAAATGAATCATGCTCCTGGCTAGGTAACTAAATAAAATAAAACAACACTCTAATTCAACATATAGGTTTCATATAATGCCAATTTAAATTTTTATGGAATATTTTCCCCAAGATATTTAATAATTGCAAAGGTAAAAATAGTAACCTTACAATGGAAAAGCCCACCAGTCACACCTTAATTAGGTTATCAAGGTTAATATCACCAGTAGACATTGATATCATGTACTTCCTGACATGAAGTCAAGAGAAGGGCACTTCATCTCTATGGCATTCTTGTCAAAAACCTATATAACTCCAGTGTAATCATGAGAATCCATTAGATAAACTCAAACTGAGGTACATTCTACAAAATATCTCACTAGAATTGAATGTAAGGAGTCACAAGGGAACATATTAGGTTATGGAAATGTAAACAATATACATTAATAGGGGAAGTGTTTAACACAGGTGTGTGTATATATTTCTCAAACTCATCAAACCGTACATACACTTAAAATTAGTGAATGTTAATCTATCTAAATTATATCTTAATAAAGGTTATTTTAAAATATAGTTAAACTTAGTAAATACCTGCAGGAAAAAAAAATCCCCTTGCACTGTTCACAAGTTTCTTTGTTCTTCTGCCTCCCAGAAAGAATGTCTCCATGTCTCCAATTTAGCAAGTCTTTCTGACTTTGGGCCCTGAGCCACCCTTAACTTGCAGCCTTTCCTCCTGCTCCTTCCATTGGTGGTGGCCCAGAGCAGGACCTCGGAAGCTCCTATTTCTAAGATCTTCCCTCCCAGATCCCAGCTACATATCCAAGATGATGTTTCCAACTCAACTCCTTCTTGTCATGAAAGACGCCTCCTCAGAGAAGCCTTCCTTCACCATCTGATCTCCCCCAGTTCTTCTTTATTACGTCATCTTGTTTTACTGTCATCACACTAATTGATATATCCTGTTTATTATTATTTACTTGCTCTTTTACTATCTCCTCCCACTAAAACAGTAACTGCAGGAGCACAGGGACCTGTCTGCCAGCTTCACTACTGTATCCCCAAGGTCCAGCAATGCCTGGACCATAATAGCCATTCAATAAATATATTTTTAAATTAATAATGATCCACCTATTTCAGTGTTCCCTGGTGGAGAAAAATGACATTAATTGGGGAATCAGAAAATTTATCATTCACCACAGCCACTTAATATCACTTAATCCCTTAATAAGCCAAGTGTCAGTTTCTTCACCTCAAAAATTGGGATGCTGATCAATATTTTTATTTCTACCTCTCTAGAAGTGGTGTATAGATCAAGGAGGCAAGCAAGCTGAAAACATGCCTAAACTTGCCCATTAAAGTTTCAATGTAAAATAATAAGAAGAAGAATATCTAACATTTACTGAGCTTGTACTATGTGCCAGACATTCTTCTAAGTGCTTTTCACTATTATATCTTTAAATCCTCCAACAACCTATGAGAGTAGGTATTAATATTATCTCATTTTGCAGGCAAGGAACTGAGGACCAAGAAAGCTGAGTAATCTGCTCAAGCTCACACAGTTTGGAAATGGTAGATTTGGGATTCAAATACAGATAGCTCCACCTCCAAAGCTCCCACAGAATATGAGGACCTTGTCCATAATTTCATGTCAGGGTTAGTCCTGTTATAGTTCAGGTAATACAGACAGAACGGAGTTGGCACATCTAGGAGGTGACAGGAATCTCTGGAGTGGGGGTGGCTGCAAGGAATACAGACTGATGGATAGACACAGGTTTCCAAAAGGTATTACAGTCATAGGCCATGGCCCAGAAGAAGGCCAAAAGCTATTTCAAGGCAGAAGGTACCTCAACAAGCTCCTGGGACTCATGGAACAGGCAATATCCCCAAGCGTAAGTACAGGCGATTATCGAACTACATCCCTGGCAGAACAAACTGGTAATTCCCATTTGCTCACAGTGCCAAGTCGCAACCATTGGAGTAGGGGATAAGGGGTTGTATCAGAGCAAAAGAACAACACCAGACAAGCTGGCATCCATGTGCCCCAGGAGAAAAAAAGATGGTGCCTGATGGTATCCATTCAGTGCTCCTGAGAGCCAGAACACTTGAGGTGCTCAGGCCACTTGATAACCAGTATAAGAGTATTTTGACATTTTAACAGCTACTATGGCTGCACTGGTACCTAAAGTCTGAATACCAACCCTACGTTGGAAGTTACTTTCCTCAAACCTCAAGGCCTGGCTAAAAATTGAATTTGAAGTAACATCTGCAGTGAATCCAGATGAAGAAGGGAGAGAACACGTGAGTTGCTCCTTCTGGCTCACCCAGTTGTATTCTCACTTTGACCACACTATATTATAAAGTCCTGTTAATGAGTCTGCCTTTCCTCTAGACTGTAAGTATCATGTAATAAATGGATATGACAGTCCTTCCACCTATTGGGAATCTAGCCAATCATTGTTTGTTGAGTAACAGTTAACATGTATTGTATGCTGACTTTGTGCCAGGCCCCTCATCTGATTCTGACAGCACTTTTATTGGTAGCCCCATTTTGCAAATGAAGAAATGAAGGCAGAGAGGATCAGAAACTTGCTAACATCTGGGACTAAACCCAGCAGCCTGATTCTGGAGTCTGTACTTTTAACTACTGTGCTTGATTCCTATGGCTTGTAGGTGACCATACAGGTAAAAAAAAATCAGATGAATAAAGTATGGCTTGTTTAGGAACTGGGGAGAAATATGTTAACTAGAGTGTATAGTATGTGAATGGAAGTGATGTGTGACAAAGCTAGAAAAGTCAGCTGGCATCAAATTGCAAAGGGCCTCATAACATTTAAAATTTTGGACTCACTTCTAAACTCAATGAAAAACCACTTAAAAAGTGTAAGCCTTGCTGTTTCAGGGTGAGATTTGTGTTCCAGAGTGCTCATTCTATCTGCTGAGAAAGGATGGATTGGAGGGAGTGTTGCCCTCCTCAGCTGTTATTTACCGCCTTTGTTTATTTATTCTCCCTTTCCTTTTATTTTTCATTTTTTTAAATGCCAGGCTGGATTAACACATCTCTTGGTCAGGCAAGTAGCAGTAGTAAAGGGTGCCCCTTATGATGGGCTGGAAAACCTCAACTGTGATAGAGCCAATTAGTGAAGGAGAGAGTTGTAGGTTTTAATTTTCCTTTCCTAAGGCTATAACTTATCTCATAACCTGTATTCTATACTCTCACTCCCACCCATTGCTAAGAGAAGTAGATTCCAAACTCCATTCTCTCTCCACCCCCAAATTGACAAATGGATGTATTTTCTCTGACTTTGAAGTGATTTCACACAACACCTCCCAGAAACTATAAATCCTGTCCCAGAACTCTGCAGGGAGGATAAGCAAAGGCAAACACCCTGACCTGCTAACCTTCCTTTCAGGGGTTTGATAGCATCTGTCTCCCAGAGACGTTATTTTTGGAAAAGAAATGTCTCCTGTCTGATATTTCAGGTGCCTTTGTCAGCCAGCTCCGTGGCACACACTGTCTGCTGGAGGAAAAAGAGGGCTTGCCAGGAAAATCTCCAGCACCAAATGGTGCACTTATTAACTGATGTAGCAACCCAGCTCTCCTCATCCTGGCACAACATCTGAACCAGGAACACTTAGAATGAATGACTTGTCATCTATCTCTGTCCTCCTTTAAGAATATTTTTGGGGTTTTTCATCCTACTTCCTTGGCCCTTTCTTATCAATCTCTCATGGAATCCTCTTTTTATGCCCATCTGATAATGTTGGAGTACCCCAAGATTTATCTTCAATTCATGGATCTTCTCAGCACCCCCAATTCCTGGCTATACATGCTTTCAACATTGCCAAAGAACACTAATGCCAGGATTTGGGTCCTGAAGTAAACCAAGTACCAGAGGACGCAGAGATGGGTCTGAGATGAAGTTTCACAGTGGTCCTTCTTCACTGGGGTCCTAGAATTTTTAAAATGCAGATTACCAGGCCAGACCCTGGGAAAGTCTTGATTTCTTAGTATCAGGCTACAACACAGGCATGTGTATTCTGAAAGATCTTCAAGTAATGGTCTATTATGCCTTTTAAATTTTAAAACCAGAGGAGAGAAAGAGCAATTAGGGGAATGTTTTAAAAACTATTTAAATGTCTAACCAATGTACTGTACACTTGAAACTAATAATAAAATAAAATTTAAAAAATAAATACAAAATTTAAAATTAAAACTTACAGAAAGATTAGTTCAATGAGTATCCACATACTGCTTATCCAGTTCCACCAATTATTATCTTGTCATCTTGCTTTACTTATCTAGACTAAAATTGTGAATATATAATTATTATTATATGAAATAATAATTATTTTGCTAAACCATTTAAAAGTTAGTTGCACACATGATATTCAACTCTAAATACTTCAGTGTGTATTTTCTAGGAACAAAGACATCCTTCCACATACAATTCATATTCAATTTTCCTTAAATATACCATAATGGCCTCTAAAGCTATTCCCCTCTACCCCAAAATCCATATATTGCATTTATTTATTTTTTAGTTTACTGCAATCTATAATTGTTCCCCAGCCTTTTTGCTGGCCTTTCATGACGTTGACATTTTTAAAGTACAGGCCAGTAGTTTTACAGAATGTCCAAGAGATTTTATTCCACAACCATGGGTGAAAACAGTTTCAATAGCACTTAAGTTTGGAGAGGGTCTAACCAATCAATGAACTGAGGAGGCAGGTCTGAGGCCAAGATGGAGAGTCAGGATGAAACCTGGGAGGAGGTCAGAAATAAAATGAGGAAGAATGGCTGTCTAGGCAGGTCGGGTGGCTTAAATATATAAAGTTACAGCAGCTGTTCTTCCTATAGTTACAAACACTGAAATACACCCAGCAGTAATTCACATGATGATTTCTTTAGCCTTCTCACCGCTCTCCCATGCCCCAGGCCCTTCTATTGAGCTGTTATAGCATTTATCTGGCATATGTTAGGTGTAAGGCACTGTTCTAAGCACATCACATGTATTAACTCATTTAATCTTTGGCACAACAAACTCTCCAGAAGAGAGGAACTGTGATTGTCCCCATTTTGATGAGTGAGGAGACTGAACAAAGAGTTGGTAACTTGTTCAGGGTCACACAACTAGTAAGTGGGGTACCAGAATTTGAACCCAGGCAGTTCTGGCTAACAAAACTTCACTTATTTTTTTTTTAATTTTATTTTTTAAATTATTATTCAATAAGATTGACGTTTTTTCTTTTGGATGACAGTGCTATAAATTTTAACACATGTATAGATTCATGTAACAACCACAACCATCAGGATACAGAACAGTTCCATAACCCCCCCCCCCACAACCTCTCTCCTGCTATACCTTTAAGGTCACCCTCACTCACTCCCCCGCCCATGGAGAATGTTCTTATTTTTGCTTTGTTCCTTCTACGGGCTTTGCTTCCAATGTTAGTCTGAGTCTTTTAAATTTTGCAGCGTTAAACAGATCTTTCTTTGGTATGCGCCAAACGTTATAATCAGTTGGGTTCTCTAAGACAGTTTAGTTTGAGTCTCAGTCTTCGTTATGCTAATTAGGATCAGTTCAACGCACGCAGAAGGCAAGGATAAACCCAACAGTTCATCAACAGCTTCACAGAACCGTTTTCCTGAGCTCCTCACTCTTGAATTTTCTGTTCAGTTCTTTCTGGTTCCCTGGGTTCCCATTTTTGGCCCTCTGTGTCCAGGAATGCGCTATGACTGGGGCCAGGTGGGAGGAGACCGGGAGGCGGGAAACAAACAAAAAAGAAAGCAGTGGGTTTTGGCCCCTCCCTCTTAGATCTGCAGGTCCATTGAACTGAGAGGAAGGATTTTTGACTTCAGAGATTTGACTTCTGCCAGTTCCCATTCCTGGCTGCTCTTTGCCACTACTGCCATGCCCACCGTGGGACTTCCTAGTGACTGGGGCACAGAGGAACAGGAAAAAAGAGAAAGAAAAAAAGGAAAAGAAAAAAAGAGGAGAAAAAAATTCTCATCTCTCTCTTTGGGCTTTTGGATTTTCCTTTGCTGCTCCTTGATCCAGAACTAGAGGCTTTCTCCTGGATCTCCTTTTGCACCATTGTATTCACTTCCAGTTTTCAGAATGTGTTGAGTTTGTGCTAAGAATTGCTAAAGAAACACCAAACCACTGGTTTGGTGGTATTTTTTTTATCTAGTGTTCTTCTCTGATCTACCTGCTGATATTTAATTTTTGGAGTTCTCAAATAGTTGCTCATGCATTCTGTACACGTTTTATATTCAAATTCAGTGGGAAATAGAAGGGTGTGTTTACTCCATCATATCCAGAATCAAAATCAGCCCTCACTTATAAAGCCCATGCCATAGTGCCTCTCCACATAAATATCTCATAGACACTGAGTTCATCATGTGCCAATAAGGTTCCATTATTTATTCATCTGGTCTTACCTCTTTCCATGATCCCTATCTCAGCCAATCCCATCCTCATTTACCCAGTTGTCTAAGCCTGAATCCAGTATTGTTTTTGACTCCTCCCTCTATGTAATATCCACATGCTCCTTGTACCATACAACCTGTACAACTATACATGGCAATTCTGAGTGACCCCTGTCCTAATCTGGCCTTGCCTTCATTACCAGAGTTCTTGCACTGAGGCACACTTCAGACCATGGCACCCTCCTCAAAGGTTCCCCATTACCTAGATCTGCACTAATAAATATACTAGCCACTAGCCATATGTGGTTCTTGAGCATTTGAAATTGATTGTGTCATAAATGTAAAATACATACTAAATTTCAATGACTTAGTATTTAAAAAGAATGTAAAATATGTCATTAATAATGGTTTATATTGATTATGTTAAAATAATATTTTGGTTAAATAAATATAATAATAAACTCTCTTTTGTTTTAATTTGGCTACTAGATAATTTAAAACTGCATATGTGGCTTATATTACATTTTTAATGGACAGTGCTGGTCTAGGTAAAGTACAAACTCCTGACTTTGACAAAAAAGCACATTACATTCTTGTCTTTGTTTCTTCTATAGCTTTATCTACCCTCCAGTTTTTCTCCATTTTTTCCGCCCCTCCAATACATGCATACACACTCATTCATCTGGCATTACAGCAACTCTAAATCCTTCTTCAATCTCTTTCATACCTTTTGACTTTACACAAGCTTTTCCTTTCCTCAAATACACTTTCTCTTGTCTCCTTTGGGTCTTAGGTTTTTCATGTGTCAAGTTATAGAAGAGCAATAGTAATCTCTAGCATTCCTTCCAAGCCAGTGGTTCTATAACTGGCCTCAAAGAAGTATACAGAGGCATGCATAATCCAAGAATCATTTATATTTGCATTCAATGTGAGAAATAATAATATATACTGTGCACTGGTGGCCTACTGCATGCCAGGCTTTGTTCCAATTGCTTTCTGTACCACTTAATCTCATCAGCAATTCTACGAGGTGAGTACTATCATGATACCCATTTTATAGATAGAGAACCCCAGATACAGAGAGGTTAAGTGATTTGCCAAGGTTACTAGAGCTTTCAGAGCTCATGCTCTTAACATCTATACTGTGTTTGAGAAGCTAGGAATTGATAGCACTTTCAGTTGAAGAAATTCACACAATGAAAGAATGACTTGGGGAAAGATGGCAAACTGCCTAGACCTTTTATCCTGTTTTTGCTCTTTAAACAGTCAGCTGCCTTCTCTTTCTCTGACACTGGAAGCCTGGTGTCTCTCTCTCTCTATCACTGACTGACCTTTATTCCACGTTTATATTCCCACAAAAGCCCATCATGGAGGCTCAGCCTGTGGACACCATTAGATGCTCCCTTTCTGCCTTTGCTCAGTAGTCCCAAGAGTCCAAAAGGGTCTGGCCAAATGGGGATTCTCAATATTCTTCAGCCCTCTCTCATCAAGTTTAATGACATTCCTTAATTCTTTGAAATTAGGTTGCCTCACCACCAAGTTATATGTAAACATTACAAAAATAAGCAAATAAAAGTGCAGAAGCACATCCATATTAATTAGGTCTCTCCTCAAGACACACTCACACTCTACACACACATACACACACACACACACACTATTCTAAAAATCTCGTTCGAAATACAAATTAACAGCAACATTAAAGAGTTGTGGAGAAATCATCTCAGGTGCTTTAATAGAAAGGCTGTGGAATTTGTCAGACCTCAGTTTCACTCCTAGCTTTGCTATGTGACTTTGAGCAAGATAACCTCTCTGTCTGAGCCTTCTGATAAACTGTTAAACTTTTCAATTCCCCATCATGTATTCAACCATCTGGCCCTCATTTCTTTGGATTCTTCTTCAAACCCAGGCATTCAATTTGCTTTTTTCTCCTTCAGGAGCTGTAAGCTTTCACTCTTTGCCTTAGAGTTCAGCTTTCCCAAGACTGACTGAGGTGTGAGATCCAGGCCTATAGGTCTTCATTCTTTGCTGCCTCAAAAGACAAAGGGTCATGGCCTGACATCTTCGTAATTTGTATTAATCTGGTACGTTTAATGATTTTCATTCAAAGGTTTTACTGTCAGCCCAGTCAGGGAAAGAGAGAGGGATTAACAGAAATCAATAACATTGGAATATTGGCAAAATTTTCAGAATCTTAGAAAGTTCTCTGAGTCCCTGTCCCTGTTGTTTTGTCCCTGAGTCTCTGGCTAGATGCTACCTTGAAGCCTCAGAAGCTTTCCGTTCAATTTTATCTCTCAGGATGGAGTTCATTAATGCTTTCATCTTTCACTCAATGATTAATTGTGTAATCTTGAGCAGGTCATTTACCCTGAGTCTCAGTGGACATAATACTTCCTGCCACCTATTCCCCCTCCTGCTTTCTTTTTCTTCTGAATCTTTCTCTATGTCATTGTTCCTCCTACCTGGAGCACTCTCCCCAACTTCTACCACTGTCTTTGCACTCCTGGAAATTTAGTATTTAGGCCTCAGCTTAAGTATCCCCTCCTAAGAGAGACCCTCTTTGCATACCAAGTCTAAAGTAAGCCCTCTGCCCTGTTACTTTAGCTTGATATTTCTTCTTCCTAGTAGTCATCACAATTTGCCATTACGTTTACTTGTTTGTTTGTGCATTAATGTCTCATCTCCAGACTAGGAGCATTTGGAAAGATAGCACTATATGTCTTGTTCTTCCCCTGGGCACCCACGTAGGGATTGTAGCCATTGAAGCAAAGCTGCTGTGTCTGAACTTGGGGTTGGGAACACATTCATTTTACATTATATATGATGTCTCTGGTTCCTAGAAGCAATCTAATTGAATAAAAGGTTTCATTTAGAAAAATTACAGGAAGAGAGCAGAATCCACCGAAGATGTAGAGAGACTTGGGGAAGGTCCATACTTTTCTATCTGTCCCAAGCCCTGTCTTCTGTTCTCCCCACATTCCAAATTTTGCTGTCAGAATTGCCCCTTTGCCCCACGTTTCTTTCAGTTTTAGGCACTCAGGACACTTTTTTTTCTTTTTCTCCAGATAAATTATGAATAAAAGAGCATTACTGAGGTCAAACAAGGCCTCTTTTGTTGCTTCCCCTGTCCTATTGTTTCTACCTCCACCAGAGGCCAATGGTATTATGAATTTGACATGTGTAAAGTTTTGATCCAAGATTATGGGCTTCTTTAAGAACAATGAGTCCACTTTCATCCTCCAGATCCTCTTCCCCAAACATAGGGCTTACTCAGTAAGTATAAGATAAATGAATGGAGGAGTAGGCTTTCTGTTTTATCTTGAACACTAATTATTGATTCACGTCTTGAGGAAGGGAGGTTGTCCTGTGAGAGCTACAGAGGCAGTGCCTGCCCTTAAAGTACTTATTATCTGATTGAGGCAAGAAAGAAGTGTATAAAGCAACATGTTTTCCGAGCCAAATGAAGAAACCACCTCGCACTGCTAGAGTTCAATGGAAAGACTGCAGCAGGTCCAGGAGGTCTCATAGCTGAGGTAGGATTTAAGTTGTATGTTCAAGAAAAGGGAGGTCTTAATTGGTCAGAGAATAAGAAGGAAGAGCATTTGAGAAGGAAAGCAACCCAAGTGAATATGTGGAGAAAGGGATATAAATACTTCCTTGGGCACACCAATGTCTACTAGTTTTCTCTCTGACATGTTATTATCTACAATTTGCTGCCACTCTACATCTGGGATCCCTAAGACAGCCTGTTATTCTAAAGCAGCTTCTCTGATCACCTTTATTGGGATTGTGAAGGCTACCTCATAGGTTGTTAGTTTCATAAACAGCCCTAAATTATATTTTGGATAGGTTGTATAAATCCAATGGATGTACACTGAAGAATATAATGGACCTATCCAGAACTTTTTGTAGCAGTATTACTTTATATTTTATTTAACAGACATTTACATATCATTTACTAATGCTAAGACTCTTAAGCACTTGAAAATATTTTTTTTATTTAAAAGTGTTTTTATTAAATTATAGTCAGCATACAATAGTATATTAGTTTCAGGTGTACAGCATAGTGATTCAACATTTATATACCTTATGTGATCACCACACTAAGTCTAGTTACCATCTGTCACCATGCAAAGTTATTACAATATTATTGACTATATTCCCTGTGCTATATACTATATCTCCATGGCTTGTTCATTAACAGATACCAACCTTATTAATAAATAACCTATGAAGTATGTGCTATTATTATCCTAATTTTAGAGTGAGCAAAGTGAGGCAGGAAAAGATTGAGTCCCTCACTCATGGTCATACAGCTAATAAGCAGCAGAGCTGGGACTCAGCCAACTCTTAATCATCATGCTCTAATGCCTCTCTCTACAAAAATCCAGGATGGATGATTGAATTAAGGTCCTTTAAATCCTGTCAAATCAATCTTGAGACCATTATTTTTATTCTTTTTAATAAAATTTATTTTAGAATAATTTTAGATTTACATAGAAGTTGCAAAGATAGTATTGATAACTCACGTATACACTTCACCCAGTTTCTCCTTATGTTAGCATGTTATATACCCATGGTCCTTCTGTCAAAATAAAGAAATCAACAATAGTACATTACTGTAAACTCAACTACAGACTTTATTCATATTACACAAGTTTTTCCACTTAATGTTCTTTTTCAATTCCAGGAGTCAATCCAGGCTGCCACATTGCATTTACTCATCGGGTCTCCTTAGTCTCCTCTACTTTTTCAGTTTGTCAGTTTTTCCTTGATACTCATGACCTTGACAGTTTTGAAGAGTACTTGTCAGGTATTTTATAAAATGTTCCTCAGTTTGGGATTGTCTGATATTTTCCTCACAACTAGACTGAGGTTATAGGTTTGAGAAAAGAATAGCACAGAGTTGAAGTGCTCTTCTTATCACATGGTATCGAGGGTACATGATATCACTGGTGATGTGAACCTTCATCACCTGCCTATGGTAGTATATGCCAGATTTCTCCATCATAAAGTTACTATGTTTCCATTTTAATACACATTTTTATTATATATATATATATATATATATATATATATATATATATATATATATAAGTTAGAGGTAAGTTATTAATTCCAGCCCACAATCAGGGGAGAAGGGATAAAACTCTGCCTCCTAGAGGAAAGAAATATCTACATATATAATTTGGAATCATTCTGTAAGGTTTTTCCCATCTCCTCTATTTGTTTATTTGTTCCATCACTTATTTATATCAGTATGAACTCATATATTTTATACTTTGGGTTATGATCCAATACTATGTTATCTATAATAGACTATTCCTTTTTAAAATTCATATCCTTTCTGTACCTTTGAAAGGCTTGAAAATTCAGAATTCCTTATTGTGGGTTTGTTTAGAGTAGAGACTATCTAAATTAAGTTCTGGTAGAAAATTTGAGGGGTGTGTTGTGCATGCATACACTCATTTTACAAATGAAGAATTGAAATTTGGTGATGTTAAGTGGGTTGACCATGCTTACACAGTATGCAATGGAACTTTAGACAGGAATGGTCTCTCTAGAATCACAGTAGTAGATCTCCATTCTCTGTTTAACATGTGAAGTTTATTAGCTCACAATGCAGCTCTTTTGATGTAAGGTCTGCTCTATTACTTATGGGACTGCAATCATCAGGGAGTGGGATTGGAAGAGAGAGAGAGAGAAAGAAATGGGTGGCTTTGGGAAGAGCAGAATATAATGAAGCATTTGGTAAGAAAAGGGGGTTGACAAGAGAGGAAGTGGTGACTGAGTCTAAGATGTGGCAGCTGAAAATGGGTGTGTTTCCCTGGAATTCAGCAAAGTAGTTGGCTACTAGATTGACAAAATGCATGCAGAGAGAAATTGTAGCAACTACCCCTACACCCCATGCGCACCTAGCCCCTGTTTTTCCTCGCAGTGATCAAAATGTATTACTCATTTTGTCCATCTCCAATACATTCATTCATAAACTATATTCCTACTACTCAGCCATAAAATGATGAAATATTGCCATTTGAAATTACATGGATGTATATTGAGAGGAACATGCTAAGTGAAGAAAGTGACAGAAAAGGATAAGAACTATATGATTTCACTCATATTGAGATATAAAATGAAAAGCAACAAATGAACAAACAAAACAAACTCATACACACAGACCATAGTATAGTGATTACAAGAGGGGAAGCGGGTAGAAAAAGAATGAAGAGGATAAGGAGGAGTAAATATATAGTGGCAGAAGATTAGACTTCAAGTGGTGAGCACATAATAAAATATACAAATGATATAGTATAGAATTTTACACTTGAAACATATAATTTTATTAACCAATGTTACCACAATAAATTTAATTAAATAAAAAATTTTAAAGCTATATTTTGAAATTCAACAGATATTCTTGAGCACTTACTATATAAGCTAAGATCTATTCTAGGTTGCACAGGTGAGTTGGAAGGATGATATGTATGGGTATGTGCGTAGGAAGTGAAGAAATGCTTTTTATTGCTATTTTTTACTTTTAATAATAATTTTTATTTTTAATTACTGTTGGCATACAATATTGTATTAGTTTCAGGTGTACAACATAGTGATTATACATTTGTATAACTTACAAAATGATCACCCCAATAAATCTAGTACCCCTCTGAAATCATACATAGCTATTATAATATTATTGACTATACTCCTTATTTCATTCTTTACACCCCCTTGGCTACTTTATTAACTACCAACTTGTATTTCTTAATCTCTTCCCCTTTTTCATTCAGCCCTCCACCCCACTCCTATCTAACAACCAGCAAAATGTTCTCTGTATCTATGACTTTGTTTCTGTTTTGAGCTTGTTTGTATTGTTCTTTAGATTCCACATATAAGTGAAATCATATGGTATTTGTTTTACTCTCTCTGGCTCATTTTACTCAGCACAATACCCTCTGGGTCCAACTATGCTGTGGTAGATGGCAAGATTTCATTAATTTTTCATGGTTGAGTAATATTCTATTATATATGTATCACTTCTTATTTATCTGTTGATGGACACCCAGGTTACCTCTATTTCTTGGCTACTGTAAATAATCCTGCAACAAACATATATATTCAAATGTCTCTTCAAAGCACTATTTTGGGTTTCTTCAAATAAATACCTAGAAGTGAGATTACTAGGTCCTTTTTTGCCTCTTGTTATAGCCCTTGTTTTAAAGTCTGTTTTATCTTGTATAAGTATTGCTACTCCAGCTTTTTTTTGTATGTTTCAATTTTCATGAAACATCTTTATCTCTTTACTTTCAGTCTGTGTGTCTTTCAATTTGAAGTGAATCTCTTGTAGGTAGCATATGTAAGAGTCTTATTTTCTTATCCATTCAGCCACTCTATCTTTAGACTGGAACATTTAATTCATTTACATTTAATGTAATTAATGATATGTTATGTAGTTATTGCCATTTTATTATTCATAGTTTATCTTTCTTCTTCTTCTTCTTCTTCTTCTTCTTCTTCTTCTTCTTCTTCTTTCTTCTTCTTCTTCTTCTTCTTCTTCTTCTTCTTCTTCTTCTTCTTCTTCTTCTTCTTCTTCTTCTTCTAAGTCTCTAACATTTCTTATACTGCTGGTTTGTTGGTAATGAACTTCTTCAGCTTTTTCTTGTCTAGGGAGCTCTTTATCTGCCTTTCAATTCTAAATGATAGTTTTGCTGGATAGAGTGAACTTGGTTGTAGGTCCTTACTTTTCATCACTTTGAAAATTTCATGCTAATCCCTTTTGGCCTGCAAATTTTTCATTGAGAAATCAGTTGACAGTCTTATGAGAGTTCCCATATAGGTTGTAACTGCTTTGGCTTTTAAGATTCATTGCCTTTAACTTTCGGCATTTTAATTATGATGTGTCTTGATGTGGGTCTCTTTGGGTTCATCTTGTCTGGGACTCTCTGCACTTCCTGGGCTTGCATGTCTAGTTCCTTGGCTAGGTTAGGGAAATTTTCTGTCATAATTTCTTATAATATGTTTTCAATTCCTTGCTCTCTCTTTTTCTTCTGATACTCCTATGATGCAAATGTTAGTATATTTGATGTTTTCCCAGAGGTCCCTTAAATTATCCTCATTTTTTTTGAATTCTTTTTTTTTGTTGCTGTTGTGATTAGGTGTTTTCTGCTACCTTCTCTTCTAAACCACTGATTTGATCCTCTACTTCATCTAATCTAATGTTGATTCCCTCTGATGAAGGGGTCCTCGACCCCTGGGCTGTGAACTGGTACCAGTCTGTGGCCTGTTAGAAACTGGGCTGCACTAGAGGATGTGAGCAGTGAGCAAGTAAGCAAAGCTTCATCTGTATTTGCCACTTCTCCCCAGTGTTAGCATCACCACCTCAGCTCCACTTCAGATCATCAAGCATTAGATTCTCATGAGAGCACAAGTCCCTGCTGCTCTAATGTATGCTTCATTTCAGTTATTGTATTCTCTATTTATGACTGTATATTTTTTGTTTTCTATCTTCATTTTTGTGTTTTCTATCTCTTTGTTAAAGTTCTCACTGAGTTCTTCTACTCTTCCCCTAAGTTCATTGAGCATTCTTATAACCAGTATTTTGAATTCTGCATCTGGTAGATTGCTTGTCTCCATTTTGTTTAGTTCTTTCTCTGGAGCTTTGTTTAGTTCTTTCATTTGAGACATATTTTTTATGTCTCCCCATTTTATCTGCCTCCCTGTTTTTTTTTTTTCTATGTATTAGAGCAGCTAGGTCTCATGGTCTTAGTAGACAGAACTTATGTAGTAGGTGTCCTGTGGGAGCCAGTGGTGCAGTCTCCCTGGTCACCACCTGACCTGGGGGCTTCAGGTGTGTCCTTTTTATGGGGTGTGTGTGCTCTCCTGGTGTAGTTGAGTGTTGGTTACTGTATGCATGTCAGTTTGAGGGATTGGCCCTCAGTCTGATTGGTTGTGAGGACTGACCAGTAACAATAATGGAAGAGCTATTGTGCAGGGGCTGACCCTATAGAGCTGGATTTGCTTTAGCAGGGCTCTGATGCCTTCCCAGTCTGCCCTTTGGGTGGGTAGTCCTCAGATGTGGCCTCAATCAGTGCTCAGGCTTGATCTGAAGGCAGTCACTGGGCAGGCTAGGAGGCCCTGGAGCCTCCTAGGAGGAGCTTTACCACAGGCCATGTTCAACTGTAGCCTGTGCCCTGACTGGGGCCACCTGGCATGAGACACCAAGCAGTCTTCAGATAGCTGCCACCACACTGAGCTTGGTGGTGCCTCAAGAGGTCAAGCCACTAACTGAGGCTGTCTGCCACTAGTACTGGGCTCAAAGCTGCTCTGAAAGAGGTACAGGACATGCCAAGACCAAGCATGTTTCTTGTTTACATGTTTTTGAGCCAAGATAGGCTGTTTATATGGAAAAGCCACTGGAAGTGGCTTGCATGTGTCCACAAGTAAGGTGGGGTGGGGTCTCAGGAATTTTTAGGGCAGGATGCGACCAGTATTAGTCAGGTTGATGGAGACTCAGATATGGCAGCCACCTCATCTTCACAGTGGAAGTGGGTAGGGCTGAACAAAGGAACAATGCCAGAATTTCTGTCTGGGAGAAAGCTGCTCCTCTAGCCCTTACCCTAAGGCCAGACAACTTAGATTTTCCCCTTATGTCCCTGGCACCTTTAGAGCTGCTGCCCCAGTGCTGGAGCTCAGAGTGAGTGAGTGAGTCAGTCAGTCAGTCAGCAAGTATGTCCCTTAAAGATGGATGCCTGGGACTCCAACCACCCTCAGTCTCACACAACCACAATCTCCACTGGTTTTCACAGACAGAATTGTGGACACTTCATTTCCAGGTACTAGAACCTCTAGCTATGGAGTCTGGTGTGGGGCTGGTACCCCTCACTTCTCCAGGGGGACCTCCACAGTTGAGATATCTCTCCTGGTTTTTAACCACTACACACAGATGTGAGATGAGCCTGTTTCATGACTCTGCCCCACCTACCAATCTCAAGGGGGCCTCAATCGTATGTCCCCAGTTGTAGGACTTCTGTTCAGCAAGACTTCAGGTGACTCCCAATGATGACTATTCTGTAGTTTAGTTGCAATTTTGATGTGGTCACGAGAGAAGGCAAGAATGGTGTTTACCTACTACAGCATCTTGATTGGAAGAACTTCTATTGCTCTTTTTATTTGGATAAAATTAAAAATTTCTCATTCTTTTTACCCTTAATTTCTTTTTAAAAACTTTATTAAGATATAATTCACATATCACACAATTTGTCTACTTAAACTTTACTACAAGTGCTCTCAGCTTGGTGCTGCCACCATCTTCCTGGAGGAAAGAGCCAGAGGCAAAGGCTCCCTTTCCTGCAATTGCTCCACACTCTTACCACCATCTTCCCTTCCTCTACCACCTCTCTTATACTCCGCAGTCACATAGCTTTTTCTAAAGAAAATCCCTTCCCCTTACTCTAGTTACCTATAAAGTGAAGAATCGCATCACCTGTTCCACTCTTATCAGCGTAAGGAAACAAGCTCATAAAATTGATGAAACGTCACTAAATATGTCTCAGCAACAACTAACTCAGTTTAAATCCAGAAACTCCTATGTTGGATTTGTAAATCTTGCCAACCAAGTTCACCAAAAATCAGTAAAAAGAAAGTTTTGAGTCCACACTAATGGTGGTCAGTGGTCGATGAATCAGGTCTAGGAGAATTCTCATAAACAGCCTATTCTTGACTGATCTCTACCCAGAAAGAATCATACCTGGAGCTGCAGAGAAAATTGAAAGGACTGTCCAAATTGAGGCTTCAACTGTTGAGACTAAAGAGCAAGGCGTCAAGCTGCACCTGACAATGGTGGACACGTTTGGCTATGGTGACACTATCAACGGCAGGAATTGTTTTAAGACAATTATCTCCTACATGATGAACAATACCTGAATTATGAAGGTGGTTTGAACAGACAGCACATCATTGATAACAGGTGCACTGCTACTATTATTTCATCTCACCGTTTGGATATGGACTTAAGCCCTTAGATGTTGCATTTATGAAAGTCATACACAATAAGGTTAATATTATGCCTGTCATTGAAAAAGCCGACACTCTCTGAAGGAATGGGAGCACTTAAAGAAAAGGATTCTGGATGCAACTGAAGAATATAACATCAAAATCTATCATTTGCCTGATGCAGAATCAGATGAAGATGAGAATTTCAAAGAGCAGACTAGGCTTCTCAAGGCCAATATCCCATCCTCTGTGGTTATACCCATTCAGCTGATCCATGCCAAAGGCAAGAATGTCAAAGGTCACCTCTACCTGTGGGATGTCATGAAGGTGGAGAACCCAGAGTACAGTCACTTTCTGAAGCTGAGGACAGTGCTCATCACTCACATGCAGGACCTCCATGAGGTAACCCAGGACATTCACTATGAAGACTTCCATTCTGAGAGGTTCAAACAGAGTGACAGAAAAGTGGAAAATAAGGACATGAATAAAGACCAGAATTGGAATTCAGAGATACTAGTCACTCTCTGCTGGTCACTTAAACCAAGGACTTTTATATCCAATAGCTATGAGGGGCTCTATATAGTCAAGTTCATGGAAAAAGTAGAGAAATCAGAATTGCAAAGTGAAGACTGAAGTGGATATGGAAAGACAGAAGACCACATGGACTGAGAGAGTAATTAAAAGAAAAAAAGAACTACCTTGATTTCTGAAGACTTTCCAGTTTATGGCTTTAGTCTCTCCTGAAACCTGACTATACTTACTGACCTTGTGTTCCATGAAACTCCCTATATCCTCTAATAAGCCCTCCTCATGCCTTAAACAAATATGAAATCAAAATGGATAAGAAATTTAAATGTATAATGTAAAACTATAAAATTTTTTGAAGAGAACATAGGAGGAAATCTTTGTGACCTGAGTTAGAGGAAGAGTTGTTAAATATGTCATCAAACATCAATCCATTAAAACATAGATAAATTGAACTTTTTAAAAATTAAGAACTTTTGCTCCATGAAAAAAAAAAACCTTGTTAAGAGGATAAGATGAGCCATGAAAAATATTCACAAATCCCAAATCAAAAAAGGACTCATATACAGAATACATAAAGAATACTCCAGCATTTTTGAAATGGTCTTACCACCAGAACACAGGCGTTGTGAAAACCACTGCTATATCTTAGCCAAAATGGGAAATGAAAAGACATCAACATCGTCATCATTGGACACATAGATCCCGATGAGTTAACTACAATTGGTCATCTGATCTACAAATGTGGTGATATTGACAAAAGAACCGTCAAAATATTTGAGAAGGAAGCTGCTGAGATAGGGAAGGGCTCCTTCAAGTATGCCTGGGTCTTGGATAAACTAAAAGTTGAACATGAATGTGGTTTCACCACTGATATCTCCCTGTGGAAATTTGAGACGAACAAGTACTACGTAACCATCATTGATGCCTCAGGGCACAAATATTATCAAAAACATAATTACAAGCACATCTCAGGCTCACTTGCTGTCCTGATTGATGCTGATGTTGGTGAATTTGAAGCAGGTCTCTCCAAGAGTGGGCAGACCCATGAGCATGCCCTTCTGACTTACACATTGGGTGTAAAACAACTAATTGTTGGTGTTAACAAGATGGGTTTCACTGAGTCACCTTACAGCCAGAAGAAATACAATGAAATCACCACCACATTAAGAAAATTAGCTAGAACCCCAACACTATAGCATTTGTGCCAATTTCTGGCTGGAATGGAGACAACAAGCTGGAGCCAAATGCTAACATGCCTTGGTGCAAGGGATGGAAAGTCACCCATAAAGATGGCAATGACAGTAGAACCACATTGCTTGAAGCTCTGGATTGTACCGTGCCACCAACTTGTCTGACTGACAAGCCTTTGCATCTGCCACTCCAGGATAGGCACAAAATTAGTAGTACTGGTACTGTCCCTTTGAGCTGAGTGGAGACTGTTGTTCTCAAACTTGGCATGGTGGTCACCTTTGCTCTAGTCAACATTACAACTGCAGCAAAGTCTGTTGAGATGCAACAGCTGACCTTGCCTATGGGAGAGCCACTCCCAAGGGGCTACAAAAGCAATGCACCTGGAGGCTGGCACCAGAACACAGTGGAGGAACTCCTGATTAGTCTCATTAGTGGTACACACAAAGGGTGGTTGCAACAAGTACACAAGCCTGCTAGGGCAAATCCCGCTCAGTGGGGTCAGCCCCCACACAGCAACTCTTACCCTGTGGGTATAGACAATGCCCACAATTAGTCAGCTTGAGTGTTAATCCCACCCACTGGTCTAATAACAGTAATAAATGCTTGGCAACAACAGGAGATCATGCACAACCCACACGAAGATCACATCCAGAGCCCCCAGCATATGGGATCAGGGAGAGTGTGCAACTGGGCCACACAAGACACTTTCCGCAGTAGGCCATCTAGCCAAGGCTGAGAGATTAAACAAAATATTCCTGACACAGAGAGGCTAATGAAAAGAGAAAACAAAGAAACATGCCACAAATAAAACAACAGGAGAAAACTCCAGAAGATAAGCTAAATAAAAGGGAGACAAGCAAACTACCAGAGACAGAGCTCAAGATGATGGTTATAAGGATGCTCAGTGAATTTATGGGGAGAATGGATGAGCACAATGAGAACATTGACAGAGAGATAATGAGCAAAAAAGGACATAGAAACCATAAAAACCCTGACAGAAATGAGGAATACAATAACTTAAACGAAGGAGACACTGGAAGGATTCAACAGTAGATTAGATGAAGCAGAAGATTGAATCAGCATATTGAAAGACAAGGTAGCAGAATACACCCAATCAGAACAACAAAAAAGACAAAAGGATTTTTAAAAATGAGGATAGTTTAAGAGACATCTGGGACAACATGAAGTATAAAAACTTCACTAACCTAGCAAATGAATTACACATACAAGTTTAGGAAGCCCAAAGGGTCCCAAACAAGAGGAATTCAAACAGACCTACACCAAGATACATCATAACTAAAATGCTAAATGTCAAAGCCAAAGAGAGAATCTTAAAAGCAGGAAGAGAAAGGAAGTTGGATACTTATAAGGGTACCCCCATAAGAATGTCTGCTGACTTTTCAATGGAAACTTTTCAGTCTGGAAGGAATTGGCAAGAAATAGTCGATGTTATGAAAAACAAGAATCTACAACCAAGAATATTCTACCAGCAAGGCTTTCAATTAAAATGGAAGGTGAAGTGAAGAGCTTCCCAGAGAGGAAAAAGCTTAAGGAATTCATCACCAACAAGCGAACATTAGAAGAAATGAGAAAAGGTCTTCTGTAAGAAGAGAATAGGTACAAAAGCAAATAGAAATAACAAAAATGAATAATAAAAAGATGGTAACTATGTACCTATCAGTAACCACTTTTAATGTAAATGGATTAAATGCTCCAATCAAAAGATATAGGGTAAATGAATGGATAAGAAAACAAGACCCATGTGTATGCTATCTACAAGAGTCCCACTTCAGATTGAATGACACACACAGACTGAAAATAAAGGGAATTGGAAAAGATATATCATGCAAATGGAAAAGGAAAAAAAAAAAAAGAAAGCCAGGATAGCAATACTTATATCAGATAAAATGTACTTTAAAACCATGGATATAAAATGCTAAAATAAATAAACAAACAAACAAACAAATAAATAAATAAATAAACAGATAAATAAGTATATATAGTATAAAAATAAATAAACTGGTATTAAAAAATAAAAATAAATATAAAAGGCTATAATAGGGGACAAAACAGGGCATTACATAATGATAAAGAGATTGATAAATCAAGAGGACATAACCCTAGTAAACATATACACACTCAACATAGTCACATCTATATACACAAAGCAATTATTGACTGACATAAAAGAAGAGATCAATAGTAATACACTCATAGTAGGAGACTTTAACACCCCATTGACACCAATGAAAATATCTTCCAGTCAAAGAATCAACAAGAAAACAATGAGCCTAAAAGACACACTAGAAGAGATGAATTTCATAAATATTTTCAGAGCGTTTTACCCAAAGCAGCAAAATATACATTTTTTCTCAATTTCACATGGAACATTATCCAGAGTAGACCACATGTTGGGACACAAATCAAGTCTCAATACATTTTAGAAGATTGAAATCATCTCAACCATTTTCTCTGATCATAATAGTATGAAACTAGATATCAACTACAAGAAAAAAACTTGAAAATACACAAATACATGGAGGCCAAATAACACACTACTAAACAATGAATGGGTTATTAATGAAATCAAGGAAGAAAACAAAAGATCCTAGAGACAAATAAAAATAAAACCATAATGACTCAAAATCTATAAGACACAATGAAAGCAGTCCTAACAGGGAAATTCATTACAATACACACCTACCTCATGAAACAAGAAAAAGGTCAAATAAACAATCTAACCTTACAATTAAAAGAACTAGGAAAAGAACAGCAAACGAAGCTCAAATTGAATAGAAGAAAGGAAATAATTAAGATCAGAGTGGAAATAAATAAAATAGAGTCTAGAAAGACAATACAAAAGATTAATGAAACCAAGAGCTGGTTCTTTGAAAGGATAAACAAAGCTGACAAATACTTAGACAGACTCATCATGGAATAAAGAGAGAGGACTCAAATAAATAAAATCATAAATGAAAGAGGAAAATAAACACAGACTCCACAGAAATACAATGAATCATAAGAAAATACTGTGAACAATTATATGCCAACAAATTGGACATCTGGAAGAAATGGACACATTCCTAGAAACAATCTCCCAAGACTGAGTCAAGAAGAAACAGAAAATCTGAACAATAGATTACCACTAATGAAATAGAATCAGTAATCAATAACCTCCTAAAACAACTACTGAACTAGATGCCTTCATAGGCGAATTTTACCAAACATTCAAAGAAGAATTATCACCTATTCTTCTCAAACTATTCCAAAAAATTCAAAAAGAGGGAAGGCTCCCTAACTCCTTTATGAGGCCACCATTACCTTGATTCCAAAACCAGGCAAAGACACTATTAAAGAAAAAGATATAGGCCAATATCTCTTATGAACATTGATGCAAAAATCCTCAACAAAATATTAGCAAACTGAATTCATCAATACAGTAAAATTATCATACACCATGATCTTGTTGGCTTTATTCCTGGGGTGCGAGATTGGTACAAGATCCACAAATCAATTAATATGATATACCACATTAACAAATTGAAAGATAAAAACCATATGTACATATCAATAGATGCAGAATAAACATTCGACAAAAGCCATCATTTATTTATGATAAAAATTCTCAGCAAAATGAAAATAAAGAGAACATACCTCAATGTAATAAAGGGCATGTATGACAAACCTACAGCTAACATCATTCTCAATGGGGAAAGGCTAAAAGCGTGTTCCTTAAGATCAGGAACAAGACAAGGACGCCCACTTTCACCACTCCTCTTCAACATTGTATTGGAAGCCTTAGCCAGAACAATAAGATAAGAAATATTTTTTAAAAAGGCATCCATATTGGAAAGGAAGAAATCAAACTCTAATTATTTACAGATGACATGATATTATATACAGAGAACCCTAAAGATTCCACCAAAAAAACTGTTAGAACTGATCAATGAATTCAGGAAAGTAGCAGGTTACAAAATATTCAGGAGTCAGTGGCATTTTTATTCACCAATGATGAACTTTCAGAAAGAGAAATTAAGAAAATAATCCCATTTACATTGCACTGATAATTATCAGATACCTGGGAATCAAATTAACTAAGGAGGTAAAATATCTGTTTTCAGAAAATTATGTCATTGAAAAAAGAAACTGAAGAAGATACAAATAAATGGAAGTATATACCGTGTTCATGGGTAGGGAGAATCTACATCATTAAAATAACCATTCTACCCAAAGCAATCTATAGATTCAATGCATTTCCTATCAAAATATCAATGGCATTTTTTCAGAGAGCTGGAACAAATAATCCTAAAATTTCTATGGAGCCATAAAAAAATCCCGAATAACCACAGCAATCTTGAGAAAGAAGAGCAAAGATGGAAGTATCATACTACCTAATATCAAACTATACAACAAGGCAACAGTAATCAAAGCAGCATGGTACTGGCATAAATACAGACACATTGATCAATACAACAGAAAAAAGAGCCCAGAAATAAATAAATTCACATATACTCACTTAATATATGACAAAGGAGGTAAGAATATACAATGGTGTAAAGACAGTCTCTTCAATAAATGGTGTTTGGAAAATTGGATGAATACACCCAATTAAAAAAGAAACTTGACCACATTCTTACACTACATACAGGAATAGACTCAAAATAGATTAAAGACTTAAATGTAAGACCCCCAAAACATAAACTTTCTAGAAGAAAACATAGGCAGTAAACTCTCTGATATTACTAATATGAATTTCTTTTGAATATATGTCCCTGGGCCAGGGAAACAAAAGACGTGTGAGACTGACTATCATCAATAAATCAAAAATTAACAAGTGTTGGCAAGGATGCAGAGAAAAGGGAACCCTCATACATTGTTGGTGGGATTACAATTGGTACAGTCGCTAAACAGTATGAAGGTTTCTCAAAAAATTAAAAATTGGTCTACCTTTGGACCCAATTGCACTTCTGGGTATTTATCCAAAGAAAAGTAAAATAATACTTTGTAAAAATCTATGCACCCCAATATTCATGGCAGTACAATTTACAATAGCCAAGATGTGGAAGCAACCTAAATACCCATCAACAGATGACTGGATAAAGAAGTTATTGTTTATATATACAATGGAATATTACTCAACCATTAAAAATAATGAAATCCTACCATTTGCAACAACATGGATGGACTTAGAGTTTATGCTGAGTGAAATAAGTCAGGCAGAGAAAGATAAATATCATATGATTTCACTTATATTCAGAATCTAAGGAACAAATAGAAACTAATCAAAAACAGACTCACAAATATAGTGGGCAATTTGATGATGAACAGAGGGGAGAGGGATTGGAGGTTGGGAGAATGAGGTGAAAGGTTAAAGAAGTACAAATTAGTAGTTAATACATGGTCATGGGTATGGGGATCATGGTATAGGGAATTAATTAGCATTAATATATTAGCAAGGTGGAGAGCCGGGAAAGGGAAGGAGCAATTGTGATGATCATTTTCTGAACTATATAGATGTCTAACCAATGTACTGTATACTTGAAACTAATTAAAATAAATAATTTTTTTAAAAAAGGAAAAACACCTCCAAAGTGATATGGGAGAAAATAAAATGAAAGCCTGTTATGCCGAAAGTTAATAACTCCATGATATCTTGGTAAGAGAAAAAAGCAAGTTGGAAAACATATGCATAGAAAGAACAATTTATGTAGAAATTTCAAACCCACAAAACTATGTATTTCTATAGGTAAATATATTTGTATATAATTGCATAATGAAAAGGTAATTAAAGAGTATACACTAAAGAGCAATAGTTACCATCTGGGAGAGGGGTGCCCCCAGAGGCCCTTTCACAATATCTGTATTTTTTTATTCTTTTTCTTAGAATATATTGTTCTGGGGAAAAAAAAAACTGGAAGATGGCCCAAACTTTTTGAAATCTGTTGATGCTGCCATCACTGATATGGTTTCTGGCAAGCCAATGTGTGCTGAAGGCTTCTCTGACTACCCTCTGGGCTGTTTTGCTGTTCATGACATAAGACAGATAGTTGCTGTGGGTGTCATCAAAGCAGTGGAGAAAAAGATAGCTGGAGCTGGCAAGGTAACCAAGTTTTCCCAGAAAGCTCAGAAGGCTAAGTGAATATTATCCCCAATACCTGCCACCTCAGTCTTAATCAGTGATAGAAGAATATCTGAGAACTGTTTGTCTCAATTGGCCATTTAAGTTTAATGGTAAAAGACTGGTTAATGATTACAACACATTGTAAACCCTTCAGAAGGAAAGGAGAATGTTTTGTGGACCATTTGGTTTTGTGCTTGTGTAGTAGTTTTTAAGTTATTAGTTTTTAAAATCAGTACTTTTTAATGGAAACAGCTTGACCAAAAATCTGTTACAGAATTTTGAGACCCCATTAAATCAAAGTTTAATGAGAAAAAAAAGAACACTAAATTCAACAGTAAAAAGAAAAAAAAATATTTGAAAATTGGTAAAAGATTTAAGACACTTCACCAAAGAAGATGATATGGATCTAAAAAAACATGAAAGGGTGTTCAACATCACTAGTCACTAGTGAAATGCAAATTAAAATCATAATGAGATATCACTACACATCTATTAGAATGGCTAACATGAAAAATATTGACAATAGCAAGTGCTGATCAGCTTATGATATAATTGGGACTCTCATACATTTCTGGTGGGAAATGAAAACTGGTAGAGCTACTCTGAGAACTGGTGGGGTTAATCTGGCATTTATTACCATAGGGCCCGACAATGCATTCCCAGGTATTTATTTTAGAGAATTGTAAACTTATGTTCACAAAAAGAAAACCTGCACATAAATATTTGTAGGAGCTTCACGTGCCATAGCCCAAAACTGGAAACAATTCAATGTCCTTCAATGGGTGAAATGATTAAACAAATTATAATACATCCATACAATGAATTACTTATTACTCAGCAATAAAAAGAAGCAAATTACTGATGCAGGAAACAACAGGGATGGATCTCCAAGAATTTATGCTGAGTGAAAGTTAATCTCAAAAGTTTACATACTTTGTGATACCATTCATATAACATTCTCAAAATGACAAAATTATAGAGGTGGAGAACAGCTAAGAATAGATAGGGAAGCAAAGAGAGTGTGTAATTACAAAGTGGCAGCACAGGGAGTTCCTTTGTTGTGACAGAACACTTCTGTCTCTTGATCATGGAGATAGTTACATCCATCTGCATATGTGATAAAATGTAATAGAATTGTACACAAAGACATAGCAGAACAATGAGTAATGCAAAAACTGGTAAAACCTGAATAAGAGCTGTAGTCTAGATAAGTATATTGAGCCAATTCATTTCTTGGTTTTGATGTGCACTTTAATTATGTAAAATGTCGCCATTAGGAGAAGCTAGGTAAGGGGACACAGGACTACTCTATGCTAATTTTGCAACTTCTTGTGAATCCATAACAATCAGGAAATTAAAAGTTTTTAAAAAGAAAAAAACCTAGAGTTGGCTAGTTATAGCTACCCCCTAATGTTCTAACACTCACATGGTCCTTGTTTGCTAAAAACTATTTGCCCAAGGATGACTTTCCAGGATATAAACTTTATCACCAGTGTCCAAACAGAGCCCTTGATCTTGAGAACTACCAGACTTAAGAAATGGAACATCAAATGTTTTGACAAATTCTTTCCCCTAAAACAAAAGTTTTTAACCTGGAGTTCATGAACCAGGCTTTTCAAGTCTGTCAATGTCCTCTTTGATATTTTACAATGGTGTTTTTATGTTCATTTAGAAGCTATACACATATATAACAAAATATTTGTAAAGTACTTATAGCTATAATTTAAAAAATAAAAGCTCACCAGTTCTAGGACTCAAGTATTTCTATTCAAATGTGATGTTATTTTTGACAGTTTTTGTGTATTCTTCCAGAAAAAAAAGACACAAATGATAGCAGACTATATTTACAGTTCCTTGCTTTTTACACTTAACAATACATCATTGAGATTATTTTACATCAGCATTGCAGCTCTATTTCTTGCTTTTAAATAGCTGCTTAATGTTCTTACTATTAATAGATAAACCACAGTTTATTTAATCAAACTTTAATGATGGACTCTTAGTTTTTTGCCATTTTAAAAAATTTTGCAGTAAACATCTTTACATACCTATGCCATGACATGCTTATTTACCATATAACCATAAGGTAAATTCCTAGCAGTGCTATTCTTAGGTCAAAGATACATGCATGGTCAATGCCGATGCACACTGCAAAACTGCCTTTAAAAAACCTGTACTAACCTTCTGCCAACAGTGGAAAATATCACCTATTTCTCCTTATACTTGCCAACCATGAGCATTGTAAAATTTCTAAATTTTTTGGCCATTCTGATAGATAACAAATGGTATCACCTGCTTATTGCTGGAGACAACTTACTTGATTATGGTTCTTCTGCAGTCTAACTTTTCTTTTATTCATTGTCACTTATTTTTAAATAAATAATTGTATTTCTTTTTAGTACACAAGTAATAAATAACATTAATTGTAAAAAGAAACGAAACAATACAGAATTATAGTGAGTAAAAAAGGGAAAGCCACTCTTCTCCTCCCCAACTCTATCATCCCCACTTCCCTTCTCAGAGCTGCAGAGACAATGCTGTGAGCCCATGAGTTTCACTTTGCTAAATGCAAATGCATCAGGTACTCATTCTGATTCCTCTATTTGGGATTGGAATGCTTGTGACAGGGGCACAGCTGAGTTTCAGCGTTAGAATATGCATGAAGAAGGGCTTTGCTGAGCACTTCAACAGTAATATCTTTATTACTGAGAAAATAGCTAAACAATGTATGTGGAGAAAATGAATAAACAATTTATGTGAACAAAATGGCTTTAAAGTCCTTTAAAAGCTTTAGAGATACCATTTCCCTGCAACAAACATGTAAATGATAAATAATGTGTTTATTAAATTCAAATCCAGAAGCACTTCAAGGAACCAAAGCTTAGTTAATTTATGTCCTATATGTTTTGAAAGCATTGAGATGGCATTTAAATAGAGGAGAGAGGAAATCAGTAAGACAAAAGCAGAGTCTACATGTCTAGAGACAAACTGAGATAAATTGAGTTTTCGTTTCTTCAAATCAAATGTTAATAATCATAAAATATCTAGCTCATATAGCCTTTGTAATCAATAATAATCTATGTAAAGTGCTTAGCACAGAGTTAGGCACAGAATAAGTACTCAATAAATGATAACTACCCTTAGCTATTCCTAAAATCTTTCCTTGGAAGAGGGAAAGTATTGTGATTGAGAAGCACAGAATAATCAAAGCTTGGATTCTAGAATGAAGATGATGTGCTTAGAAGGACAGTGAAAAAATCTGACTAGAAGTAGAAAATTTGTATAATAAATAGAGAAGGAATGATTGCGGGGAAATGGAGATATTTTAGACAAAATCATTGTGGAGAGTGAGCAGAACAGCTTGGGTTGGGGAAATCAGGGAAGGGGGCATTGTAGGAGGCAGTGGCAGCACAGGAGGTAAGGGATATGCTAACACAGGAGGAACCATATGGAAAAAACATTGTACATTAAAATAAATGGACAAGGATATGGTATATACACAACAGAATATTATTCAGCCTTAATAAAATAAAGAAATTCTGTAATATGCAAACAACATGGATAAATCTTGAGGACATTATACTAAATGAAATTAGCTGGACACAGAAAGACAAATGCTACATAATTCCAACTATGTGATGCCTCTAAAATGGTAAAATTTGTAGAATCAAAGAGCAGAATGGTGGTTGTCAGGGGCTAGGTTAGGGATAAATGGAGAGTTACAAATCAATGGGCATAAAGTTTCAGTTAAGTAAAATGAATAAGTTCTAGAGATCTGTTGTACAATATTGTACTTATAGTCAACAATACTGTATTGTATACTTACAAATTTATTAAAAATGTAGACATCATGTTAATTGTTATTACTACAATAAATTAAAAGAATAAAAATTAAAAATAAAAGAATCCCCAGGGCTTGATGCCTGACTATTTAAGGTACGGACACAGAATGGAGAAAACTATACGTGTTTGTTCAATGGGTAGGGTTAGTTGGGGCGAGGTGGATAGTTTTACTCTAGGTGGAAATCTGAGACTGGAAGTCTGCTCCCTACATATTGAGTATTTATGAGATGACTACAGAAGACTACAATTAGTGAGGTTTTCCTAGAGGTAAAACCAACAAGGCCAAGGTCTTTAGGATTCATTTCTGGAATTTCTGGCATCTAAACAGTTCCAATTCAAAATGGCTAACAACTACTACACATAACCAGAAATGCTAATTTAGGAACACTCACTAACCTCTTCAAACATTGTTTTTCACCTGCAGGTTTCATCACTGTGCCAAAACCTTAGTGCCATGCCTGTCAGACCAGGAGTTTGCTACATCAAGAAGGCTGCTGTAGAGGGTTGACTCCAAATGGCTCCATTTCAACCCGTGACTTCTCTGTTCTCATACTGGTCATAGTTCAGAGATCTAGACCCTTGTAACTCAGAGAGAGGTCCAAGGACCAGCAGCACTGGTATTACCCGGGAGCTCATTAGAACTTTAGAATTTCAGGCTCTACTTCAGACCCATTGAATCGAAATCTGCATTTTAACAAGGCCCCCACATTAAAGTCTGAGAAACACTGACCTAGAGCATGGTTTTAGGGAGTTAGATAGTTTTAGCATTATTTGGAAGGGATGAGAAAAATTACTTTAAATGTAAATGTAAAATAATGGTATGATGAGTCCCAATTTCAGAAATTAGAAAAATAATGTATCATGGAATTGAGGAAACATGATAATTTCATATTTAATAAATATATCTATTACTTTTGTAACCCAGGCAGATGATGATAATGGTTAACATAAACTTTCATTGAGCACTTAATTTCAGGTACTGTTCTAAGTGCTTTCCAGATAAGATCTTATTTAACCTTCAAAATATCTTAAACCTCACAACAAACCTGTGAGAAAGGTATTGTTATCATCCTCATTTAACAGATGAGAAAATTGAGGCACAAGGTGTTTAATTTACTTTCCTGATTCACATAGCTCGTGTTAGATCCAAATTTTCAGTATGTCTGACTCCAGAGACCACAGGCTTAAATTCCATATGTCAATTGACAAATTTTCCCTATTCTAGAAGTGGTAAGGTCAATGTTCTTGCCAAGATATCGATATTTTCAGTCACTTGGTCACTTTGGGCTTGAAGAACCTACCATTTCTGAACTACTCTGTATCCCACTTACATCTTGCCTCTTTTAGATGATTTTTTCTCTTTTTTCTGAAGAAGCCCTTACATGAGATTCAGTCTCTTTTCCTTAATTTCCACTGAAATCACTCATAAAAGACATTTATTGATTAGAGCAATAGAGGGGAATTATACCATAATAATACAAAAAAAAAAACCCTTAACTCTGAATATTTGATAACCTTGTCCTTAAAGTCCTTTTTCCATTTCCCTAATAGAAAATTTTCACTGTCTTCCTACCATCTTGCCCAACTCCACAGGACTTCAATTTCCACGTCACAGATCACTTATTCGAGATATTTTCCTTAAAAAAATGCCTGTCCCTCCCTAGGGCGAGCTCTAGTCCCAGCTGTTAAAATTACAAATGTTTACCACTCTATATACAGATTTTTCAATTGTTGTACTTAATTTTCTGCAAATTGCTTCTTTCATTTAGTTATATTTATGACTATCCTTATATACCAACCCGTACCAATCTACCTTATTCATTTGAAGATATATAGCCATTGTATAGCTGTACCATAATTCATTAATCACTCCTATATTGATGATATTTAGGTTATATATATTTTTTCATGGTGCAAATAATGCTGAAATGAATATCTTCTTACATAAATCTTTGCACAATTGTTTCTGCAGAAACGTCTCCCAGAAGAAGAATACCTGGGACAAAGGTTAGGTGCACTTATGATTTGGAAAGATCATGTCCAACTGACCTCTATAAAGGTTTTATCAATTTAAATGTCAACCTAGAGTACCTGGGGTGTTCTTTTCCCTGTACTCTCTCCAATCCTAGACATCAGTCTTTTTAAAATCTTAATTTATATTTCTTTGGTTATGTGTGAGATCAAACAGCTTTTTATGTGTTTATTTGCCATTTCTGTCATTTCTATGAATTGCTTGTGTTCATTTTTTGCTCACCCACTATACCCCTGTCATTTGTGTTTAGAACTGCACCCACCTTCAGGTCCCTCCATATATCTCAGGCTCAAAATCATGCTCAAATTATACTTCCACCACTTGAGGTTTCAATCTCATTATTTTTTGAAATGTTCTATTTTATTTAATATATTTCTGTCATTACTATGAAAAGCAAGCTGCTTTTTAAAAATCATTATTTTTAAAAAGTCATTCTTTCAAAGACTATTGAATGAAAATACAGTGGACTGTTAATGAAACCATTCCTCAAAGAAGCTTGGAGAACTACAGTCCCACTTTCTTAAAACCCATGAATGCTTTGTTGAAGTTGAAATCACAGATGGAAAATAATTTAATGCCTCTCTTTTGGCATCTGTTATTGGATCATTATTAGTCTTGAGCTTTTCTTATCAGTCCAGGGCCATTTGCATTCCTCGCTCCCTGGACACAAATTCTGGTGTATGGCTTTTGTTCTATTGCTGTCCTTTAGTGAAGAAGGACTTGAAACTATGTCTTAAGGGAGTCACAGATTCTGGTTCACTCCTACCTGTTCCACAGAGCCACCATTTCCTATCATCTTCCCCAGGAAAGTTGAAGGTAAAAATATAGTTACTGGGCAGTCACATGGCCTGAGGCAAGCCCATAGGGGCAAAACTCCTTTGGGCTTGAATCCAGGGTCTGAAATAGACTAGAGCTGGCTCAGAATACACACGCAGGCTTTACACTAGCCATATCTTACTGCTGGCTGCATTCCCTATGCTGTTCTCCTCATCCATGTGACCATCTATCAACTACTAATTTATACTTCTTTAGCATTTCACCCCTTTCTCTCAGCCCCCAACCTCCCCTTTTCTATAGCTGTCACCCTATATTTGTGAGTCTGTTTTCAATTTGTTTGTTTTTTTGTTCCTTAGATTACAGATATAAGTGAAATCAAATGGTATTTATTTTTCTCTGATTTATTTCACTCAGCATAATAACCTCTAGGTCCATTTATGTCATTGCAAATGGTAGGATTTCATTTTTTATAGCTAAATAACATTCCATTGTATATATGAACTATAACTTCTTCATCCAATTGTTGATGAACATTTAGGTTGCTTGATATCTTGGCTATTTTGAATACCACTGCCATGAACACAGGAACACATAGATCTTTACAAATTATTGTTTTAGTTTTATTTAGATAAATACCCAGAAGTACAATTGCTGGGTCAAAAGGTAGACCCATTTTTAATATTTTGAGAAACCTCCAGACTGTATTCCATGGTGGTGGCACCAGTCTGCCATCCCACCAAAAGCATGTGAGGGTTCCCTTTTCTCCACATCTTCGCCAACACTTGTTTTTTGATTTACTGATGAAAGTCATTCTGACAGGTGTGAGATGATATGTCATAGTGGTTTTAATTTGCATTTCTCTGATGATGGGTGACCTTGAGCATCTTTTCATATGTTTATTGGCCATCTGTATTTCCTCTTTGGAGAATTATCTGTTCAGGTCTTCTTCCCATTTTTTAATTGGATTGTTTGTTTTGTGTTGTTGAATAGTATGAGTTCTTTATATGTTTCAGTTATTAAACCCTTATCAGATGTATCATGAACGAATATCTTCTCTCATTTAGTAGGTTGTCTTTTCATTTTTTTTTTATAGTTTCCTTTACTGTGAAAAAAAAACTTTTTAGTTTGATATAGTCCCATTTGTTTATTTTTTATTTTGTTTTCCTTGCCCTAGGAAATATATCTGAAAAGAAATTACCAGTACCCATGTCAGAGAGTTTACTGCTTATGTTTTCTTTTAGGAGTTTTGGGGTCTTACATTTAAGTCTTTAATCTATTTTGAGTCCATTCTTGTATATGGTGTAAGAACGTGGTCCAGTTTATTTTTTTGCATGCATCTGTCCTGTTTTCCCAACACCATTTATTGAAGAGACTGAATTTACCTCATCACAGATTCTTTGTCATATATTAAATGAGTGTATCGATGTGTATTTATTTCTGGGCTCTCTATTCTGTTCCATTGATTAATGTATCTATTTTTATGACATTATCATGCTGTTTTCATTACTGTAGCCTTGTAGTAGTTTGATATCAGATAGTGAAATCCTCCCAACTGTGTTCTTCCTTCACAAGATTGCCATAGCTATTCGGGATCTTTTATGGTTCCATATAAATTTTAGAATTATTTGTTCTAGTTCTCTGAAAAATGCCACTGGTATTTTGATAGGGTTGCATTAAATCTATAGATTGCTTTGGATAGAATGGCCATTTTAATGATGTTGATTCTTCCTATGCATGAACATGGTATATGCTTCCATTTATATGTATCTTCTTCAATTTATTTTTTCAATGACATAATTTTTTAAGAACAGGATTTTTATTTCCTTAATTTGATTCCTAGGTATTTTATTGTTTTTGTTGCAGTAGTAAATGAGATTCTTTTCTTGATTTCTCTTTCTGAAAGTTCAAAGTATAAAAATGCAACTGACTTCTGAATATAAATTTTGTACCCTGCTATTTTCTTGAATTCTTTGATCATTTCCAAAATTTTGTGTGTGTGTTTGTGGCATCTTTAGGGTTCTGCATATATACTATGATGCCATCTGCAAATACTGACAGTAACTTCTGCCTCTCCAATTTGGATACCTGTTTGTTAGGTCCAGGAGGGCCCTATTCCTACCCTCCATACAAAAGGTAAAATCCAGACTCCTCCCTTACCTTTTGTGTGGGATCCAGACCTTGCATTTGGGTTGACAACGCTATATGCTCACCTCTCATTTCACTGAACTCTCCTCCTTTCCCCACCAATTTAGCCACCAAAAATATTCCCACTAAAAAAGCCCACCTCAAGCCCAATATAAGTTTCAGGTCCCCTCACATTCAGGGCTGATGCCATCTTTGGCTCAGTTTGGCAGTCACTCAGCCACAGTAAATCTTGCTTAACCCTTTTAGCCTGTGCATTCCTCCTTCAGCAAACCTAACATCTGATGCTGAAACCCAGGAGGGTTTGCTGCACGTTCAGTGGTCACTCCTCTGAGCCACAAGGTTATTGGTTTGCGACCCAGAGAGCAGTGGGCTGTGGCAACCTCTGGATCATACCTTTTCCTCGGGCTCTAAGGGGTTTCACCCTAACCTCCCAAATCCTCCTCAAACCCAGCCAGGGAGGACCCCAAACCTGAAGATGCACCTTTTCATTGCTGACCTTCCAGTCCATATTGGTCACTTAATTTTGGGGTGTGTGGTTATCCACCTCTTCTTGAGTCCTCTATCTCTCTCATTCTCTGACAAATCCTAGCACTAGGTCAGGAGACGCCTTGACCTCCTTGCCTCAGGTCTTTCTGAACTGGAGACACGTGGCTCAGAAAGGACCCTTCTGCTCTATCAGATGAACTTTTTGTCAGTGGGGATGCCCACCCAAATAGCCACTTCCTCCTTTGTGGTTTGCCTTTCGCCCTCCTCATTTTCCCTGTCATTCTCATTCTCTTAATCATGGAGAACACACCCTATACACCCTCCAAAACTACCTACCACCTTTGGCTGCCTTTTATGTAACCTAGACAACTTCAGCTTCAAGGGTGATATCAGACCTAAGCGTCTCATTTTCTATTGTAACACTGCTTGGCCACAATATAAATTGGATAACAGATTTCAATGGCCTGAGAATAGCACCTTTGATTATTTTCAACATATTAAAAGACCGTGACAACTTCTGTCACCACAATGGAAAGTGGTCTGAAGTTTCCTATGTCCAGGCCTTCTTTACTCTCCACTCCAGACCCTCTCTTGGTAAATCCTGCTCTACTTCTCACATTTTGTTTCCTCACTCCAGTCCATTTCCTTTAACTCTGAAACTGACATTTCCTCTTTTGATCTCACTGACCACAGACCACAAGCCCCTAAGCCCCACCCCTACAAGCTCCTCTTCCAGCTTACCTCCCAGATGACTCTTTCACTACCCCTCTCATCAAACTCTTGGCTCCCAACTCCCCCACTTCCTCTTCCTTTAACCTCTCAGTTCTGGATGAGTCCAGCTCAGATCTGTCAGAACCGTCCTTCACCCCATCTCACACATATTCTCAGACATGTCCCCAGGAGCCTGCTACTGTTTTTCCTTTAAGGGAAGTTGCAGGAGCTGAGGGTATAGTCTACGTTAATGTCCCTTTCTCTCTGGCCAATCTCAAATTGAGAAAAAAGTTAGGGTCTTTCTCCACTGACCCCACCACTTATGTCAAGGAATTTAAATGTCTATCTCAATCCTATGATCTTATCTGGCATGACCTCTTCATAATCCTTTCCTCCACTCTTTCCCCAGAAGAAAAAGAGAGTCTGGCAAAGCTCTCAGGGTCAGGCTGATATATTCCACCAGCAAGATAATCAACAGCCCATCCCAGACAAGACCCCAATTGAAACTATCAGATAGATTCCCCAGGCCACTGACACTGAAATCGTATGGTAACTTGCCTCGTAGCAGAGCTTCAAAAAGCAGCACATAGGCAGTTAACTATGAAAAACTCAAAAAGATCAGTCAAGGCCCAGATGAAAATCCCTCCTTTTTTTTTGTTTGTTTGTTTTTTGTTTGTTTGTTTGTTTGTTTTTTGTCTTGCCTAATGGAGGCTCCCCAAAAATAAACTAAACTAGACCTTTCCTCAACGGAAGGCCTCTTCTTCCTACATACTCATTTCATTTCTCAATCAGCTCCTGGCATTAGATGCAAATTACAGAGGGTGGAAGATGGCCTTCAAACCTGACAAAGAAACCTCCTAAATGCTGCCTTTAGAGTTTTCGATAATAGAGATGAGGAAACAAGAAAAAATAAACAATTAAAAGGGATCAGGCCAAATGTCAGATGCTGGCAGCAGCTATCCAGGGTTCCCACAGAAATAAACAAACTTTTAAGGGCAGAACCCTCAAGGCTCCTCCTGGCCCCTGCTTTAAGTGTGGCAAGGAGGGACAGTGGGCCACAGGTTGCCCTAATCCTCCTCCTCCAGGTCCTTCTCCTCCACACTGCAGAAAAAAAGGTTACTAGAAAGTTGACTGTGACCTACCCCCTCAAGGGAAGGTCACATCTCTTCCTTCCAAAACATCAGATCTGGACCTCAGCCTGCTCAACCTTATTGGCCTTGCCAGTGAAGACTGAGGGTGCCTGGGCCCTGTGGCCCCCATGCCTATCACTCATTTGGAGACAAGGGTAACTCTGATAGTTTCAGATAAGCCAGTCTCCTTTCTTATCGATACAGGGGCCACTTACTCAGCCTTACCTGAATTTGCAGGTCCTAACTGCCCCAATCAAGTCTCCAGTGTAGAGGTTGATGGTCTAATCTCCAACCTTTTAGCCACACCCTCCTTAAATTGTCTTTTACTTGGAATACCTTTCAGTCACTTATTCCTAGTCCTTCCTAAGTGCCCAAACTCAATCCTTGGTGGAGACATTTTATAAAAATTCAGAGCCTCCCTTACTCTTCTCTCTCCCACTTTTAATTCAGACCCAACCCCACTTTTTCTCCCTAAACCTGAACCGGATAAATTCCCATTCCCAACTTTTCTAGTCATACCCAAGGTCCGGGATACCTCCACCCCTTCCACAGTACAACCCCACTCTCCTATTCACATAAAACTAAAAGACTCTTTAATATACCCCTGTCAACCCCAACACCCCTTAACCTTAGAAAGCAGATGAGGCTTCCAACCCATTATACAATGCCTTCTAACCCAAAACCTCCTGAGAACCATTCACCCTCCCATTCAACACCCTAATCCTGCCTTTCAAGAAGCTGGATGCTCATATTGCTTGGTCCGAGACCTCCACATCATAAACCATGCAGTTCTCCCAACCACACGGTAGTATCCAACCCCTACAACCCTCCTATCCCTTATTTCCTCAGACACTTCCAATTTCACTGTAATTTACCTAAGAGATGCATTTTTCACCATTTCTCTACACTCAGATTCCCAAAATCTCTTTGCTTTTACCTGGACAGATCCTGCCACCCATAAGTCCCAACAACTTACCTGGACCATCCTTCCCCAAGGTTTCTGGGATAGTCCCCACTTCTTTGGACAAACCTTGGCATCAGATCTAGCAAAACTAGATCTCCATCCCAGCATTATTCTCCAATATGTAGGTGATCTCTCCCTTTGTAGCCGGTTTTATTCTCTCTCTTATAAACACACAGCTATTCTCCTAAATCATTTGGCTAAAAACAGATATCAAATCTCTCCCAAGAAGTTCTAACTTTCTTCCCTCAAGTCATTTATCTAGGTCCATTACCTGTGCCATTACGTAGACAGAAGAGACTTCATTGCCTCCCTCTTACCTCCCACCTCAAAACAAGAGCTCCTACCAATCTTTCCTCGGTTTAGCAGAGTTTATCTGTATTTGGGTCCCTAACTTCAGCATTCTAGCTCACCCTTTATACCTGACCTCTAAATGTCCTCTGACTAAACCACTAGATCCTACCATCAATACTAGCCCTTACTTCTGGAAGTTACAGCAGGACTTTATATTGGCCCCAGCTCTTTCCTTTCCCAACATCTCCAAACATTTTACACTTTACACTATGGAAAAGGAAGGAATAGCACTTGGACTCTTAGGACAAGTCCAGAGACCCAACACTTGGGTAACTATCTATTAAAACAATTGGCCACTACAGTCAGGGGTTAGCCAGCCTGCCTGAGAGCCCTGATAGTGGCCACCCTTCTAACTCTTAAAAGTAAAAACCTCACACTTGGACAACTCATCATGGTTTATTCTTCACATAACATCTCTGACCTCATAACACACAAAGCTATGCAAAATTTCCCTCCCTCTAGAGTATAAACTTTTTAGATAATTGTTACTGAACCTCCTTTTACTACCCTAGCCAAATGTCCTCCATTCAATCCTGTGGCTCTTTTACTCATCCCCAACAAAAAGACTTCATACTCCTGTATAGAAATCTTCAACCTTATGACTCACTATTTCCCAAATATAACATACTTCTCTTTACCTGATGCCTTACACACTTGGTTTACCTGATGCCTTACACACTTGGTTCTTTCTCCCAGGTTAGGAAAATGTTGGCAGGCTACACAAAAGGCTTTCTCATAGAGATCATAGAATCTAGTCCCCTTCCTGTGGGGACTACCTCTCAAAAAGCAGAATTAATTGCCCTCACCAGAACATTAGCCTTAGCATCTGGACCAGAGGTTAACATCTATACAGACTCCAAAAATGCCTTCCATATTCTCCATTCACATGCCTCAATTTGGGAAGAAAGTATTTCTCACTACAAAAGGCTCTCTTATTACCAAAGCTCCCTTAATTCTTAAATTTCTTCAGGCTGCTTGTCTTCCCAAGGCAGCAGCAGTAATTCATTGTGAGGGACACCAGACAGGAAATGACCCCATTATACAGGGCAATGATAAGGCAGATACAGAGACCAAAAGGGCAGTGCAGCAACCACCCCCTTCTTCTCAACTCAGCTATTATTCATTTGATGCCAGAGTACTTTCCTAAAGAGCATTATTGTCTCCTTGGGCTTGGAGCATATAAGGAAGACCCTTGGCTAAAGGTGCAAGGAAGGTATATTTTACCATGAGGCCAAGCTCAAAATATCCTGCAAGATATTCTTAACTCCTTACATACTGGATTTAAACTGCTTTTACAACTTAGGTTCCTCATTACCTGCAATAACTTTAATACTCTCTTTTGGGATATTATGAAAAATTGCTCTATCTTCTCCACAGTCTCTCCCCAAGGGTATATACACCCTCCTTCCTTTCCCACTCATCAGGCTAAGGGCAGAATCCCTGGAAAGGATTGGCAAATTGACTTTACACACATGCTTGCATCAGGAAAGCCCAATATTTACTAACCCTTGTAGACACCTTCTCTGGATAGGTTGAGGTTTTCCCCATCACCTTTGAGAAGTCTGCTGAAGTGACCCAGGCACTGCTCAAAGATGTTATTCCTCACTTTGGATTACCCATCTTATTATAGCCAGATAATGACCCAGCCTTCATATCTCAAATAACATAGGAAATCAACTCCACCTTAGGTATTCAATGCAACCTATACACTCCTTATCTATCTCAGTCCTCAGGAAAAGTTGAAAAAGCTAACTCTTTAATAAAAACCCAGTTAATTAAGCTTAGTCTAGATATTAAGGAACCCCTTGCCCTCATGTGCATTAGGGCCTCCCCTAGGGCCCCCTCTTTCTTCAGAGTATTTGAACTCATGTACGGAAGATCTTTCCTTCTAGGGAACTTCCCAACCACAACATCCCCCTTAGGAGACTACATGCCCATACTAAATCTAGTTGGACAAATACTAAGAGAACATGCAGACAAAGTCCTGCCAAAGCCATTCACAGATCTTCCATCTACTCCTGTAACCCTGGTGATTGGGTCCTAATTAAGAATCTTCATTCAGATAATCTTAAACTTAGATAGCAAGGCCCTTACCAGGTACTTTAAAACACCCTAACTACTGCTAAGATTACTGGACACCCAACTTGGTTCCATCTTTCCAGGCTAAAATAAGTCTCCAATAGTTCACCATGGGGCAAAGTATGGCCAGACACCCTAAATACCACAGCTATTCCATCGGACCTACAAAGCTTCCGCTAATCCAAATTCCTGAAGAAGAGTACAAATGAGTCTCTTCTGTTCAGGTTTAGGCTCTCCATTTCTTCCATAAAAGACAACACCACTACCCCCAACAAATTATTTTAGCCTTAGCACAGTCTCTCTTTCCTCTCCATGTCAAGATTTTAACTTTTTTTGTGGGATTAACTTTTACAGGGACACTTTGATTTGTCATGGACCAGTATCACTCACCTAGTAGACCCATTGAGCAAGATTCTTCATTATGTAGATCGAGAACACCTCCCATTTCCACTCTATTAATTCCACTTACTTTTATTTCCCACCAATCATCTACTTCCTTTTTGCTTCCCTGCAGAGCTTCCTCACTACCACTCATTTTGATCATTCACCCATTCTCTCCTCAATAAGTCCAACACTACATTAGCCAAGGACTGCTGGCTCTGTCTTTTCTTCTCTTCCTCAGCATATTCTGCCCTCCCCATCCTCCTCACCAAATGGGACCACGTACAAATGACTTTTTCATATCTAAAAGAAAAGGGCTCCATTTTCCTTGAAAGGGCAGATACTTTCCTTGGAGGTTACTCCACAGAACAGGCTAATCAAGCTTCTAATCTCTTTCACACCTTTACCCAAAACCTTCAAAGGTGGCACATCCCTCCATATCCGTAATAGGACCCACTACCCTTCATACCCGCTTTGATTTCCAAGGATCCTGATTGTTTCTCAAGAACCAGTAGCAACTTACTTTCCAATCTATGTAATCAGTCATAATTTAACTATCTGACAGACACTAGACTCAATGGATAGACTACCAGTCTCTCCAGAGGCTAATGGCCTATTTCTGTAACCCACCCACTTCACAGGTTACCCTACAGTTCTTGCAACCTCTTAGAACTATTCTATATACCCCCTTCTTTCCTTGGATTATGACTGCCTCTGAAGTTCCCCAACACTTTTATTACAGACTTATTAATACCCCTACTCATCTATCCCCCTTGATTAGATAGCTACAACTGCTACAACTGCTGTAGCTACAACTCTAATGGCCTGGAGTTCCAAGTTTCAGAAGAGATGCACAGGAACAATTTATTCTCTTACTCATTTTTCTTCATACCTGTTTCCACTTGTGTACCTGACAAAAGGGTCTTCTTCTTTCCATGCGGAACTAGCACTTATCTCTGCCTTCCCACTAACTGAACTAGAATTTGTACTCTAGCCTATCTCTCTCCAAATACAGCTTTAATTCTCAATAACCAGTCTTTACCAATCCCATCACACACTATATGAAATATAAAAGGGCAATTCAGGTCATCCCACTGTTAGTTATATTGGAGTCACTACCAGACTAAGCACGGTCATAGGGATAGGGGAACGTGCTACTTCTCTATCCTATTTTGGAGCATTGTCCAATGATCTCCAAGAAAGTATAAATGAGATTGCAAAAAATATAGTTCAATTACAGCATCAAACTGACTCCCTAGTAGCTGTCACTTTATGAAACAGACGAGGGCTAGATTTATTGACAGCTGAGAAAAAAGAAAGTCTCTGCCTCTTTCTAGAAGAAAAATGTTGTTTTTATGTTAACCAATTAGGACTAGTAAGAGATGCAGCTAAAAAGCTAAAGGACAAAGCCAATAAGATAAGAGAGCACCAAGCAAATTCTTGGGACACCTGGGTAAAAACCAACTGGGTTACCTGGCTCTTAGCCTTCATAGAACCTCTAACCTTCATTTTTCTCATTTTGGCCTTTGGGCCTTGCATCTTGCACCAGATTTCTTCCTTCCTCCGGGACCATTTTTGCTTGTTTCCAACCAATTTATAGCAGGAGTCATGCTACTTTACTCCATGCCACACTATCAAGCCAGCAGAACCTACCAGTTAGTGCCACACTCCAGTCTACTATCCACTATCAAACCCCTTTTCAACAGATCCCACCATCTCTATTTGGCAGGAAGCAGCTATAGAAGACCGTCACCATCCCTATTCCATAAAACAAAAAAGTTGGAATGTTAAGTCCAGGATGGCCTTATCCCTTCTCCCCATGGTATGGAAAACAGATTCCTCCCTTACCTTTTGTGTGGGAACCAGACCTTGCATCTGAGTTGGCAATGCTACATGTTCACCTCCCATTTCACTGGACTCTCCTCCCTTCCCCGCCAATTTACCTGTCTGAAATATTTCCACCAAAAAAGCCTGCCTCAAGCCCCAGGACCTGCCTCAGGTCCTCTTGCATTTGGGGCTGATGCCATCTTCGGCTCAGCCCAGATCTAACTCTGCTACAATAAACCTTGCTTAACCCCTTCAGGCTTGTGTGCTTCTCCTTCGGTGAACCTAACACTTTTATTTCTCTTTCTTGTCTGATTACTGTAGCTAGGACTTCCAACACAATGTTGAACAGAAGTGGTGAAAGCGGGCGTCCTTGTCTTGTTCCTGATCTTAAGGAAAATGCTTTTAGCCTTTCCCCACTATGATGTTAGCTGTAGGTTTGAAATATATGACCTTTATTATGCTGATGTATGTTCCCTCTAGTCCTGCTTTGCTGAGTTTTAATCATAAATGGATGCTTGATTTTGTCAAATGCTTTTTATCTTTCTGTTTGTTAATATGGTGTCACATTAATGGATTTAAGGATATTGTACCAACTATGCATCCCAGGAATAAATTTAGCTCAATCATGATGTTTGATGTTTTTAATGTATTGCTGAATTCAGTTTGCTAATATTTTGTTGAGGGTTTTTGTATCAACATTCATAAGGGATATTGGCCTATAGTTTTCATATATAATGTCTTTATCTGGTTTAGGACTCAAGATAAAGGTGATCTTATAAAAAGAATTAGGGAGCCTTTCTTCTTGAATTTTTTGTAATAGTTTAAGAACAAATTGTTAATTCTTTGGATGTTTGGTAAAATTTGTCTATGAAGCCATCTTGTCCAGGACTTTTGCCTTTTGGGAGATTTTCGATTACTGATTCATTTCGTTGGTGGTTATTGGTTAGTTCAGATTTTCTGTTTCTTCTTGATTCAGTCTTGAAAGATTGTATGTTTCTAGGAATGTGTCTGTTTCTTCCAGATTATCCAGTTTGTTGGCATGTAATTGTTCATTGTATTTTCTTATGATCCTTTGTATTTCTGTGGAGTCCATAGTTACTTCTCTTCTTTTGTTTCTGATTTTGTTTATTTTAGTCCTCTCTCTTTTTCTCTTGATGAGTCTGGCTAAGGATCTGTCAATTTTGTTTACCCTTTCAAAGAACTCTTGGTTTCATTTATCTTTTGTATTGTTTTTCTAGATTCTATTTCATTTATTTCCACTCTGATCTTTATTATTTCCTTCCTTCTACTCACTTTGGGCTTTGTTTGCTATTCTTTTTCTAGTTCCTTTAAGTGTAAGGTTAGATTGTTTATTTGAACTTTTTCTTATTTCTTGAGGTAGGCCTGTATTGTCATAAATTTCCCCCTTAGGACTGCTTTCATTGTGTCCCATAGATTTTGGGTCATTTTTTCATTTTCATTTGCCTCTAGGTATCTTTTGATTTCTTTGTTGATATCATTAATAACCCATTTGTTGTTTAGTAGCATGTTATTTAGCCTCCATGTATTTGTGTATTTTCTAGGGTTTTTTTCTTATAGTTGATATCTAGTTTCATACCATTGTGATCAGAGAAGATGGTTAATATGATTTCAATCTTCTTAAATTTATTGAGACTTTATTTGTGTCCTAACATGTGGTCTATCCTGGATAATGATCCATGTGCACTTGAGAAAAAATGTATATTTTGCTGTTTTGGGGTAAAACGCTCTGAAAATATTTATGAAATTCATCTCTTCTAGTGTGTCTTTTAGGCTCATTGTTTTCTTGTTGATTCTTTGACTGGAAGATATTTTCATTGATATCAATGGGGATTTCGAGTCTCCTACTATGAGTTTATTACTGTTGATCACTCCTTTTATGTCAGTCAATAATTGCTTTGTGTATATAGGTGCGCCTATGTTGGGTGTGTATATGTTTACTAGGGTTATGTCCTCTTGATTTATCGATCCCATTATCATTATGTAATGCCCTTTTTTTGTCTCTTATTATAGCCTTTGTTTTAAAGTCTAGTTTGTCCAATATAAGTATTGCTACCCCAGATTTTTTTTTTTCATTTCTATTTGTGTGAGATATCTTTTTCCATCCCTTTACTTTCAGACTCTGTGAGTCATTTCATCTGCAGTGGGACTCTTGTAGACAGCATATTCATGAGTCTTGTTTTCATATCCATTCAGCTACCCTATGTCTTTTGATTGGAGCATTTAATCCATTTACATTATAGTGACTATTGATAGGTGCATAGTTATTGCTATTTTATCATTCATATCTATTTGTTTTTACCCCCCCCCCTTTTTTTCCCTAGAAGTTTCTTTCACATTCCTTGTTACACTGGCTTGTTGATGATGAATTCCTTAAGCTTTTTCCTGTCTGGAAAGCTCTTTATCTCACCTTCCATTTTATTTGATAGCCTTGCTGGGTAGAGTATTTGTGGTTATAGATTTTTGTTTTTCATAACATTGACTATTTCTTGCCAGTTCCTTCCAGCCTGCAAAGTTTCCATTGAAAAGTCAGCAGACATTATGGGGGTACTCTTGTAAGTATCCAACTTCCTTTTTCTTGCTGCTTTTAAGATTCTCTCTTTGTCTTTGACCTTTAGCATTTTAATTACGATATGTTTTGGTGTGGGTCTATTTAAATTCCTCTTGTTTGGGAGTCTTAGGAATTCCTGGACTTGTGTGTCTAATTCCTTTGCCAGGTTAGGGGAGTTTTCAGTTGTTTTTTTCTTCAAACAGATTCTTAATCTTTTGCTCTCTCTTGTCTCCTTCTGGTACTCTCATGATACAGATAATATTATTCTTCATGTTGTCCCAGAGATCTCTTAAATTATCCTCATTTTTATTTTTTTTTCTTTTTGCTGTTCCAATTGGGTGTTTTCTGTTATTCATCTTCCAGTTTGCTGATTTAATTTTCTGCTTCATCCAATCTACTATTGAAGCTTTCTAGCGTATTCTTCATTTCTGTTATTGTATTCTTCATTTCTGTCTGGTTCTTTTTTATGGTTTCCATTTCCTTTTTTTAGGCTTACTGTTTCTCTGTTGAAGCCTTCATTGAGCTCATTCATTCTCTCTAAGTTCAGTGAGCATTCTTTTTTCTTTTTATTCTAAATTTATTATTTGTTTGTTTGTTTGTTTTTATGGTGACATTGGTTAACAAAATCCAGTAAGTTTCAGCTGTACACTTTAACAATAAGGTATATATATGTTTATGCTATTTGTTCATCTCCCATAGATACATTTCTTTCTGTCAGTGAGCATTCTTATGACTATTATTTTGAACTCTGTCTCTGGTAGGTTGCTTACCTCCATTTCATTTAAATTATTTTCTGGAATTTTTTCCTGTTGTTTAATCTCTGGTATGTTTCTTTCTTTTCTCCTTTTATTAACCTCTCTGTATTCATTCCTATGTGTTAGGAAGATTTGTTTTGCCTCTTGGCTTTGGCCAGATGGCCTTGTGTGGAAGATGTTCCATGTAGCTCAGTGGTACATTTTCCCTAATCACCTGTGCTGGGGGCTCTGGACGTGATCTTTGTGTAGGTTGTGTGTGTTCTTCTGTTGTAGCTAAGCCTTTATTTGTGTTAGCATATCAGTGGATGGGATTAACACTTGGGCTAACTGTGAGAATTGGCTGTACCCAAAGGGTAAGAGTTGCTGTGTGGGGGCTGACCTCACTGAGTGGAATTTGCCCTAGCAGGCTTGTGTACTTGTTGCAACCACCTTTTGTGTGTACCACTTATGGGACTAGCCAGGAGTTGCTCTGTTGTGGTCCAGTAGCAGCTTCCAGGTGCACTGGCTTTGTGGCCCCTTGGGGGTGCTCCCCAGTAGGCTAAGTTCAGTCACTGCCTTTGATTGCTCCGGGCTACCTGGTGGGAGCTACAAAGTGATCCTCACATGGTTGCTGCCTATGTTGGATATATAGGTAAGTGGTAAAGACAACACTGTAGGCCATGGTTCAGTTACCCCAAGCACCAGGCCTGGGGCAGTTTAGCAAAAGGATCACTGTGCCTCCAGGCCTGAGGCTGCCTGTAAGTTTTCTGTAAGACTCTAAAACTGGAAGAACCTCTGAATGTTAGGAGTGTTGGGTGGTGCAGGGAACCTGGGAGTCACCTGGAAATGTTGAGCAGATTTCCCCCTGCCACTGCAGTGTCATGCCAGCACTGTCTTTATGGCTTCCTGTAAAAATCTCAGATTGCAGCAAGGCCAGCCACTGCCCACTTCAGGTTTGCAAACACTTGAGATCTGTTCAAGAATTACTTTAGCTCATGGGCAAGAATTTGTTGTCCACCACTGAAAGTCTCTCCAAGGATACATTGCCTTTGTGTGGGCCACACAAACTGAGTGTTGTTGTTTGCTGTTGAATTCACGTCCCAAGGAAAGCACACAATTGGATGGGCTGCCTTGAAGCAGGCTTGCTGCAGGTAGTTTGTGGTTTGGGTGAGGTGACATCTCAGTAAGACATGGTTCCATCAGGTCTATAGAGCACCAGATTTGCTGCCAGTTCTGGGTCTGCAGGCTCCTGCAAAATCACAGATCACTGTGAGATCCACTGCTACCAGGGACAGGCCCAAAAATCCTTAAGATCCACCCATGCTTTCCCAAAAACCTGTGCACTGCACTAGCCGAAGTCTATTGCCTGCACAGAATGCGCAACCCCAGTGAGGTCAGAGTGGGAGTGGCTGCCTGTCAATGGCCTGTGACAATTTGTGGATTGGGTGAGGTGGGATTGATTGTTGTAGCCACCAACCACCAATAGACACATGGACCACCAGAAACCAGTGAGTTATAGGAAACACACTCTTTATTCAGCCACCTGGGTCTGCCAGAGGTACACAGACACCAAATTAAGCAGCCCCAAAGCATAGAGGTACAGGGGTTTTAAGCCCTAAACCCCATTCTTCATTCTGTCTGAACACAAAGGTCTATTTTTCTTCTATTTACTACCTGTCAACCCATAGGTCGGTTGTGCAAGTGGGGGGTAGAGAAGCAGAAAGTTTATTGTTAGAATGTTATGTTCCTATGAGTGATAGCCTATGTTCCCATGGGCGAAAGCCAAATAGTAATTTTCCAGCCAGCACATTCCCCACTGGCCCTAGCAGAAAATCAAATCCTTGATTCTTCATGTGGAATTTGCTCATAGCCTCTATTTTGTAATACTAAAAGTTTAATAGAATTAATTTTCTTCCTTATATATGCAAACAAGAAATTGAGAAAACATGGGCCAAAAGTTAACAAGAGGAGGAGGGGGATTACTGCAGATAGAAGGTTTGTTAGCCATGGTGACCAATTGAACATTCTATGAAACCAGTTATCTGATTCTAGTCTCTGATTTTCCCTGGCATTCTAAATTTCTCTGTACTAGTAGTAAACTTTCTCTAATTATTCCAGATTTATTGGCATAGAAGCAACAGGTTTCACCTAGAGCCATATGTAATCCATCTTGTTCTAAAAATAATAAATTTAAACCTCTTCTATTTTGGAAGACCACTTCTGCTAGTAAATCAACTTGAAGTTCTTGCTTGCTGAGATCAGTTAAATTTAGGGGAGCTCCTACCCCAACATAGTAAAGGGGTTTTGAGTTTAGGCACAACCAGCAATCTTGTCCTATGTCTGGGGAGGTCTTATTTAAGACCTTGTATATTGTTGTTAACATAAATATTGATTCTCCTTCTGGTTCTGGTTGTAGCTGGTCGAATGCCTGATGTTTAATAGCTGTTAGGCTGCTACCTGGAGAGGCTAGAGCCGGAGTTGGAATTGCCCAAGAAACAGGAGTTCTCTTAGATGTAAGACTGTGGGGTAGTCCTGGAACTAGAAGTGGTTTGTTGGGTCCTATAGGGTTAGCTTTCCTGGGCGGGTCCTTAATCTGTATAGTAAAATATAATCCTGAAGCATACCTGGTTTTATATAATCTGATACCCCAGGTCTGTCCTATGAGCCAATAGTGCTGTCCCCCAGGGCTACTGGTTTTGATGCTGATTATGAGAGTTTTGCAAGACCCAAGAGAGCATGTAGAGGGGCTTGGTCCTCTTATTAATCTAATATGATTATCATTGGGTTTTTTATAATTATCTATAGTAGAGATAGTTTCACAATGCCAATTAGCACAAGAAAATTGTCCTTGGCCCTCATATTCAAGTCCCCTATTTCTCATGCAGCCAGATATACCTGGGTAATGTCCTTGAGGACAAATATAGAGCCCTACCCCTAAGAGGCTTTTTTCAGCTGAAATTATGCCACAGCCAGGTCCCCCCTTGTAGCTGACGTATGCTCTTCCACCTATGAAAGCTCCACCTATGAGAGATCCCGATCCAAGGTGGTGTCTGGCTGTTGCAATGGCAAGGGGATCTCTGGAAAGCTGGCACAGCCTACTTGGATCTCTGGAGTACTGTGGCTGGTGATGTTCTGGGCAATAATTTCACCAGTCTCGGTTACTATAATTTCCCATACTCTAGGCTGGTGAATGTTTCTGTATGCCTGGGCTAAAGAGGAAAAAAAGGAAGAAACAGAGGGTTAGACTTACGTACATTTGAGTATTAGTCTTAAGGGCCCATCTTCCTAAGCTGTCCACTCTTGTGCTGCCTTCACATGGGAGTGATGAATTCATGATGGGATGCCGTCTACTTTAACTGCAGTGGGTATCGTCAGGTAGATAGTGAAGTTTCCTTTCCATTTGGGTTCTAGTCCTTTGGAAGTGAACTTCCGGATCCACATGGAATCCCCAGGCTGAAACTGATGGGGAAGTCTGTCCCCTGGGGCTGAGTGGACAGCACAAACCTGGGGCTGAGTGGGACCAAATCTCCTTCTGTACACTTTAAAGGGCCTATAAAGATTTAAGACAAGGTTATGTACTTCTGCCTTTTTCTCATCTTCTATTCTAGGTACTAAAGGTGGGGGTTTTCTAAAGAAAGTTTCAAATGGGGTGAATCTATCAATATATGGAGTACACCTGGCTCGAAGAAGAGCAAAGGGGAGAAGTTCTACCCAGGTCCCACCAGTTTCTAATCCTAACTGGACTAATGTCTCTTTTAGGGTCCGATTCATTTGTTCTACTTGGCCCGAACTTTGGGGCCAGCAGGCGCAGTGAAGTTTCCATCACAAATTTAGGTAGCTAGCCAATTGCTGTGATACCTTTGCTATGAAGGCTGACCCGTCATCTGACCCTAAAGTTCTAGGGAGACCAAATTGAGGAAGGATCTCTTGTAGTAGTTTCTTAAAAACTATTAAGGCAGTTTCTTTTCTGGTGGGGAAGGCTGCTACCCATCCTGAAAAGGTGTCTATAACAACAAGTAAATATTTGTAGCCCCCGCAGTTGGGGTTACCTCAGTGAAATCAACTTCCCAGTGGTTCCCTGGATAAGTTCCTCTTTCCTTATGCTTAGGTTCTTCTATCTTTCCTTTCTTTGGATTAACTTTGACACAAGCTGAGCATCATGAGGCAATCTCCTCTGCGATTCTTCTCCCTTATAACAAGTGAAAGTAGGGATCTAAAGCTTGGAGCATCTTAGTCCGCCCTAGGTGTGTGGTCTGATGTAGTTGGTGGAGGAGAGTCCTTTCCAGGGTCCATGAGAGCCCGATTTTTCCATCTGGGATTAACCACCACCCCTGTTGGTTCCTAATGGCTCCCTTGTCTTGAAAATATATGTCCTCTTCCACCATATAGGTCAGAGATGGAAGCAGTTGTGGGTAAAGGACAACAGTCAGTAGATGTGGTGTGGGCCCAATGGCCTTGTGGCTGCTGTTCTTGCCTCTTCATCAGCTAGTAGGTTTCCCTTAGCCTCAGGACTATTCCCTTTTTGATGCCCTTTACAAAGAACAATAGCCAGAGCCTTAGGCATCCATATGGCTTCAAGGCTAAGATCTCCTCCTTGTTCTTGATGTCCTTCCCAGCTGAAGTCAGAAGCCCTCTTTCCTTGTAGATGGCTCCATGTACATGTGCAGTGGCAAAGGCATATCAGCTGTCTGTGTATATCGTGACTGCCTTATCTTTTCCCTATCCTAGTGCCTTGGTGAGGGCAATGAGTTCTGCCTTTTGAGCCGAAGTCCTATGAGGAAGAGCTTGTGACTAGATGGTTCCAGTTAGAGTTATGACCGCTGCCCCAGGATACCTCCTTCCTTCCTGCATGAAGCTGCTCCTGTCCATGAATAGAACTTCATCAGCCTCAGGCAGAGAGGAGTCTTTGAGGTCTGGCCGTGAGGAATACACAGCATCAGTGAAATCTGTGCAGAGTCTTGGGGTCTGGGTCTGACAATAAATTTGTTGGGTTGATGACAGTAGCTTTGGATTTTATCCATACATTTGGGGTCATCCAGTGCTTCCCTGTTGTTGAACGACTTCTGTACTATCTCAACAATTTGAGACAGGTTCATCCCTGCAAAACTTACTAATTTTTTTGTAATTTATGCTGGATATCAGGGGCTGCCTGAGTAGCAAAGGCTATATTAATTGTCTGCTGGTTCTCAGGGGCCTCAGGATCAATGGGGGTGTATACCCAGTACTCCTCATTCAAGAAATGCTCCAGGGGACTCCTGAGGTCCCTCTCTGTATAACTTCAGTTACCTTAGAAAGGTTAGTTGGTTGATGAGCGGCCATCCTAATTCCCCCAATTAGAATCTGGTGGTACCGATTTAATGCTATTTTTCCTGCCTAAGAATTGTGTCCCCAGCCTGGGCGGGAGGAGGGAAATTCCTCCTCAATATGTTCCCCTGCTTCCTCAACTCTCCTTCCTCCCTCAGTTATCTTTTGTGTTTCAGTCCGAATGCATCTGCATTCTTCCGAGGTCAAGAGGGTAATTAAAAGGTGTTGGCAATTATCTCAGTGAGTCTGAAAGACACTTTCTAAGAGTCCCATTAATTCCTGGGGTTTCTCAGAGAAAGGCAGATTCTGTGCCTTCCAGTTGTGCAGGTCACTAGTCAAGGAAGGCACATAAACCATAAAGTGCCTGTCTGTGTGATGTCCCTGGAGTGGTGCTTCTCGCAAGGGGAGGATGGTTAGGGTGGTGGTATTGGCTGATGCCCCGCTTGGAGCGGAAGCAGGAGGCCCATAGGAGTTAGCTGCTGACCGTCCGAGGAGGTGAGGTGGTGCTATTGGCCTCTGTTGTCCTGGATTATAGGGTAGGGGAAGGTCACTGTCCTCTGATGGAGATTAGATGACTGAGGGACTGGGCTGTCTAGGAGATTCAGTTTTGGGTTACCCACAACTAAGACTCATGCCCCTAGAGAAAGGGTACACTGGCAGAGCCAAGGCAAAAGTTTCTGAACAAAGTTTAACCATTGATCAATGTAGAGAAACTGATTGGGATGTCCCAGGTCTCCCGTGACAGTCTTCCAAACATTCCTCACTAAACCACTATCAAAAGAACACTCCAAAGGCCAGTTTACACCAAAAGACAGCCACTCAACTTCACACAATGTCCTTAGTCTTCCTGGAGAAAACTTTATGCCATAGTCAGCTCCCTTTACAAACCCTTCTTTAAAATGTCGCAGGAGAAACCCCAAGGGTGTTTTCTGTGAACTTGGGCTTCCCTCCATTGCTTGCGTAGAAAATACAAAACAGACACTCAGACAAGAACAATTACTGGGGTGTAAGTGGACCCAGAGAAATCCGCCACCTACAATCTAGACAAGACCAAAGACTGTAAACAGAACCCGACAACAGGCACAGGAGGTAGCATCCTGCAGCCTGGCCATGGTATGGGAGATATGACTGAATCCAGTCTCTCCACAGACTCCCAGTGACCGGTCAACAGCAACAAAAGAGGTACCTTTTATCCAGACATCGAGGCCTCGAAGATTCCCGTCGGGACCAGGAACAAAGAGTATGTCCTAAAGGTTGCATCTTTGATGATTGCATTGACCCTGTCACAGCATTGAAGAGCCCTGGAATGTCCCAGGTTGGCCACACCTTTGAATCCATAACAGGGACAGCAACCACCTCCGAGGCCGGTCCTGTCTTAGATCTCAGGGCCATTCCCTGAGATCTCATTGGAGCCTCCAAATGTTGTAGCCGCCAGTCCCCGATAGACACATGGACCACCAGAAACCAGTGAGTTCTAAGAAATACACTCTGTATTCAGCCACCTGGGTCTGCCAGGGGTACGCAGACACCAAATTAAGCAGCCCCGAAATGTAGAGGTACAGGGTTTTTAAGCCCAAAATCCCATTCTTCATTCTGTCTGAACACAAAGGTCTATTTTTCTTCTATTTACTACCTGTCAACCCATAGGTCGGTTGTGTGAGTGGGGGTAGAGAAGCAGAAAGTTTATTGTTAGAATGTTATGTTCCTATGAGTGATAGCCTATGTTCCCATGGGCGATAGCCAAATAGTAATTTTCCAACCAGCACAGGATCTCAGGGAGGCATGGACCATCATGCCAACACAACCTCAGTTTTGTTGCAATATCTGTGTCTGCGAGTTCCTGCAGTAGTCACAGATCAGTGAGACCAGCCACCATCTAGGGTGGTTCCATAGACCCCTGTGATACACTCAAGAGATAAGGCAGCTCATACAAGCAGCAGTGGGTGATCTGCCCACAACTGATTTCCCCAAAATGCGCACATTGTACTAGCTGAGGTCTGTTCCCTCTGCTTACTGCAAGGCCCCAGAAAGGGGCAGGGCAGAGGTGGTTGCCTTTCAACAGGCCCTCATAGGCAATTTGTGAGTTGGCTGCAGCAGGGCCTCAGGGAGATATGGGCCATCAGGTTATACAGACCCAGTTTTGCTGCAATTTCTGTGTCTGCAAGTTCCTGTAAAAGTCACAGCTGTGGTCTGGGACTGGCCCACAGATTCCCAGGATTTCCCTAGATCATGTTGGCAGCAATGATCTGCCTGAAACTATTTTCCCCAAAATTCCCTCACAGTGCTGGCTGAGATCTGACGCCTGCACCAAATGTTCATCCTGGAAAGGGGCAGGGTCAGGGCAGCCTCCAGGCAACAAGCCTCCCTGGGCACTCTAAAGGTTGGGTAAGGTGGGCTAATATCCTCAGGCCAATGCAGCTTCATAATTGGCCATGTCAGGGGAGGGTTCAGCACAGGCAAGCTGGCTCCTATCTGTAGACTGCCCAAAGGGGGCCCCCGACTAAGGCCCCCTGCCTGTCCAGCCCTCTCTCCAGTGCAATGTAATGTAGACTTTCCCCGTGTGACTCTTGCCCAAGCCTCCATCTCTCTGCCAGCACCCAGCGTATGTGTTCATAGCAAGAGTGTCTGTCTGTGTGTGGGCCCTGTAAAGAGGTATCTGAGATTTTAGCTTCCTTCCATCTCACCCAGAGGACCCACTGGTTTTTAGTCAGATTTTTTGGGAACTCCTCTTCCCTGGCCTGGGACTCTGGGCTGGGGAGTCTCCATATGGGGCAAGACCCCTCTCTCCTTCAGGAGGGCCTCTTCAGCCTTACTCTCCCTCCTGGTGCTCCACCACCAACCAATTCTTTGGCCTATTCTACTCTTCGGCTGATTTGCACCTTTGCCCCTCCTACTGGCTTCGATGTGACTCCTTCTTTATATCATCAGATGTATGTGTTACAATCAGCTGGACTTCAGGTGATTCTCCACATTGATTACTTTATAATTTGGTTGTAATTTTAATGTGATCCTGAGAGGAGGCAAACCCTACTTTTACAAAGTTTGTCATCTTGTCTCATTCTCCTCATGAACTTGTTTTTAATGATAATTTTCAGAGGATTCCTAGGCCTACAGAATGCCAAGGACAAACACCATTTCCAATACCTGCCATAGATCCAAGGCCACTTGGTCATCTGGAGTGACAGCTGGTAGTGACATAATGACTGTTGACCAAAGTCACCATTCCCTCTAGATAGAGAAACCCTGGAACTTCCAGGCCCAATAAATATTTGCTGAAAGAGTATACATAAAACAAACAAAAAAATCCACAAGCCTGTAAGCCCTGTGAAGACAGGAGTGTGTCTGTGTTGTTTGCTGCTGTATCCCCAACTTGGTACAGTGCCTGGAACAGAATAGATGTTCAATAAATAGTTAAATAAATGAATGAATGAATACTTCATATATAGGGTGTGAATGGAAGTAGGTTGCATGTTTTTTTTCCAAGATGAGACTGCTCCACCTGAATGGCTCCTTAGACATCCCTGGGGCTTTGTTTAGGCTGAATTATTTCTATTGCTCTCTTGGGTAACTGCTAATTTCTCCCACAGGAAGGCAAAAAGCTGTGAGTTGAAGAGCCCTGATTATTTAATTAGGATGAATTAAAAGTACAGTAGGCAATTTTTTTAGCACCTACTGGGCACTAGGCACTGCTAAACTTTTTATCCACAGCATCTATCTCATTTATTTCTTATCACAGCTCTCTGGATTAGATATCAATATTTTCTCCATTTGGCAGAAGAGGTTATTGAGTTACAGAGGTTAAATGCCTCGCCCAGGATTATACAGCTAGTAAGTGGCAGAGCAAGAATATGAACTTAGACCTGTCAAACTTCAAAGCCCAAGTTCTTCTTACTACATCAGTATTGAGACGTGGTAGTAGCCACAGACTTTTAGGAAGTCAAAGGGAAGTGTCCCTATCTTATTTGCCTTTGTGCCTTGAATTCTATCTCAGTGGCTCTTAAATAGTAGAGATTCAATAAATGCTTTATGAACAAATCTACCAGAGAAGAACTTATCACATTCATTCATTTAACATATATTTATTGAGTGCCTATAGTGTGGCAGGTATGTCTAGGTAGAAGCTGGGGATACAATAGTAAACAAAATCCCTGTTATATACATTCTAATTGGGAAAATATACTATAAACAAGAAAACACCAGATAATAATGACTGCTCAGAAGAAAAAAAGGGCCATGAAGCAATTAAGAATAACTGGGAGGTCAGGGAAGGCCTCTGTAAGAGAAGACATTTAAACTGAATAACAGGAAAGAGCAAGTCATTTGAAAGTTTGAGGGAGGTACATTTGAGAAAAATGAAAGAGCTAGTGCAAAGATCCTGAGGCAGGATCTTTGGGTGTGTAAGGGACTGAAAAGAAAAATAAAATAGTGTTTTGGGACAAGTGAGAGAAGGGGTGAATGCTAGAGATGAAGAATATTAGGTTGTGAGGGCCACCATAAGTACCACAAACTAGGTGGCTTAAACAACAGAAATTTGTTGTCTTGGTTCTGCAGGCCAGGAGTCTGAGGTCAAGGTGACAGCCAGGTTTGCTCCTTCTAGGGTTGTGAAGGAGAATCTTTTTGTGCCTCTCTCCTAGCTTCTCAGTGTTTGCTGGCAATCTCTGGTATTCCTTGACTTATTTCTATACAGCTCTAATCTCTGCCTTCATCTTCACATGGCATTCTCCCTGTATGTGTGTGCTTGTTTCCATATTTGTCTGTCTTATAGTCATATTGGAAAAGTGCCCACCCTACTCTAGTACAAACTCATTAACTTAATCACATCTGCAACGACCCTAACCCAAATAAGGTTATATTCTGAGATACTTAGATTTGAATTTAGCATAGGAAATAATTTTAGGTGGAGACAATTTGATACATAACATGAGGTTAGCAAGATAGGCCAGATAAAGATCATGGAAGGCCTCAGAGGCCAGGTTAAGGGGTTTGCTCAGAATGTAATGGGAAGTCACCAAAGGTTTAAAATCAGGCAAGTACATGATCTGATTTATAATTCAAAAAGATTATTCTGGCTGTTGTGTTAGATTATTAAACAGCTCCTGTGCCTGCATGAGCTAGAGATGGGAACTTTCATCATAACATCCACTTACTGGACTTAAGGCTTTAGTTTTCATTATCATTAGTTTGAAGGAAAAAAAATAGCTTCTAATTGATGAGATGAATACAACCTATAATGACATTAAAAAATGCTGTTTTCTCTCCTGGATGTTTACTGTTAAAAAATTATGAAACTGATACAAGCTTTGGGTAAAAACTTCAAAAAGTACTGAGGGAAGTATATTAGTAAATATAGGACCCCAGGCACTGTTCCCCTACTCTTATCCATTCTCACTTCTCACTTTTCTACACATCCACATTTTAAAAGATACCTCTTTGGAGATCTCCTTTCTAGAATTGTTTCTGATCATCTCGACACATCTCCATACAGATGCGTACACACATTAAATTATTAACACTAGGCCAACTGAGCAATCATGCAGGCTCCTATTACTCTCTTCTCATAAACTCACCTGGAAACATTCAAGATGAACAGGAACACTTAGCCCCAGATTAACAGAAAGATCACTGGACTTGGTGTCAAAAACATTGAGGTCCAGTTTCTGTTACAACACTCCCAGCATCTGAGATAATGGACAAATCACAACAAAGTCTTAGTCTTAGCTTCCTCATATTTTACCTATCTCACAGTTATTGTGAAACTGAAGGGTATGTGTCTAATAAACCATTTCTAGCATATTACTGCTAGTGTATATAACCCTTCTCACCACTCCCCACATACACACAACCACATCTGTTGGTATTCATAATAAACAAGGGAGTTTGGTTTTGTAACTGGAACTAGAAAGAGGAGCTATGCTGGAAGACAGGCAAAGAGAGAAGGGGTACAATTGGCTTTGTCAGGCTAGGTGATATCTAGGATAAGAAAGGGTTCTCTGAGTGGCTTTGTAGGCTTCAGATGTAGCCAAGTGAGAGCTGGAGCTGGATCTGGAGGGGACAAAGTGGGAACATCCCTCTTGCCAACCACAGGCAACAGGCTGGTTTGAGTGTACCTAGGATGCCCTGGTTTAGTGGATATCTCAGAGGTGGAAGCAGAAATAATTGGGAAACATTTTGGTGGGAGAGGAGGTACCAAGATTCTGCTAATATTCAGGAGAGGACAACAACCCATAAATATTGGTCTTGGGGAAAAAATTCTGTCACTAGAATATTCCATTGGATTATGCCATTCTGAATTTACTGTTTTGGATTTTCATCTAGGGAATGGGTCTTATGCTTCCTTTCATCGGATTCTCACTGCCGAGTGGTGCTCAATAAATACTGGTTGAGTGAATTATCTATTTTATCCCTCAGAACCAGTTGAATAACAATGATGTTTCTTTAGCCAACTTGTAAAGCCCAGCTTTCATACCTAGTTTTGATTCATTTCAACAGTATAATGAGACAGGTTTTATCATCATTCCTACTTTACAGATGAAATTACTGAAGTTCAGAAGTCCAATCATACCAAAAATCACATAGCAAATAAGTAGCAGAGGTTGAAATAAACATGCCCTCTGTCACCTATAGAGGGTTGTATGAAATAGTGATTATTAGATTGTGACTTGTAAAATAAAAGAACCAGTTGTGTGTGGGTATGTGTAGTGCCCTGGAAGGTGTTAAACATCTAGGAAACAGACACATCTTCAGGCAGGAGGCAGAAACTAAGGTGGCAAGCTTTATACAACCAGCCATTCCACCACTACTGTATTTTCGGAGTTCCTGTTCCATTCTGGGCACTGTATCTGGTACTTGGGATACAAGAGTGAACAAATAGAACAATGAGTACTCCTACACAATGCTAAGATGGAGCCTACCACATTGGAGGCTGAGAAGGCTTCAGGGTGGGGTGGAGCCTATACTACCCCCATGTGGTTTTCCAACTACTAGTCCAAGGTATGGCACCGAAACTCCAGGAAGCTATATTTTAATACACATTTTAGATTATTTGGACGCACAGTCAAGATCAGCCAGATGAGCTCATTGCACATAATACTGACTCTTTTATTTTCCTTAAGCTTTTACACTAAAAGTTCTACCTCTACCTCAGCTGTACAATAGAGACTCTCAGACTAGAATACTGAAAAAGGAGTGATCTCCACCATGCCCCAAGACTAGTAAGGTAACCAGAAAAATTGCCTAAATGGTAAAGAGAATGTTGTGGAACACAAAGCCATAGTGTGAGGTCCAGAAGTCTCTATTCAAGAGGATATTCATCCTCTAAAACCAATATTAGAGATCTTGAATTTTATTTGATCAAAAACAGTAGCAATTCCTTTTCATTAAGCCTCAAGTCCAAGTTCTCTGTTTCTAAATCTTATACTTTTCTCCATTCTGTCTTCTGTTCTATCTGTAGCCTCCTGAATCAAGATTCTAAAATATCTATTTAGAGATCTTAGCACTGGATAATGTATAAGCATGGAACCTCCTCAACCACCCAGTCTATGATATTATAGCAGCCTGAATTTTTTAAGACACCTGGAATAGTCTCAGTTTGTGCCTATTGTCCCTGAATAATTATTAACACCACCATCCTATTGTCAAGTGTTCTAGTCATGCAATAAATTATATGGCCATTCTAATAAGAGGAACTGGAGATCTTCTTTCCTCATTGTTTTTATCTTAGACACTGCTTTGAAAAAGAATCACAACTTTCAGATACCAGGACGATAAGCTCTTAAAAACAGGGACCACTAAGTGATTTTTTTTTTAAATAAGGAAAGCATAAATTATATACATTAAAAATAGAATGTCTGATAAACTAAGAAATATCTTGTGACTGGATTATGTATTCTCAGCATCTAGTTCTATGTGTGAATTAATGCTTCTTGCCTTGCCTACCCTCAGACACAGTTCTCTTGACTAACCCTTAGCTACATTAGTATTTTAATGATTGCACTGACATCTGGTGGTCATTTCCAGATTTTTCTCTGGGCAACTCCTGTACTAGATGATGGATAGATTAGTAGTACCTCATACTCCATCAAAATCACTTCTTTCTGAGCCCTACAGTGACTAAATATGACACTGTAATTCATAGCAAGTTGTTGATAGCTGGCAACAGCTAAATGAATTATTTTTTTTTCTCAAAAAGGCACTTAGAGGCTGGGATACTGATAGTGTGGAAGGGGTCCACTAAAATGATAAGTGACAGCAAAAACTGAAATTTCTTTATAGACTTTCAGGCTTATAAGGGAGTTATCTTTACATAGACGTGTCCTTCATGAAATGATACCAAGTAGGCCAAAGGCATTAAAATTTTTATTGCAACAAGATATCAAGTCAACACATGTGCAAATGGGATCAAATGTCAACTGGAGAAATTATTAAATGAAAACTTGCAAGGCAAACTGCCTTACTAGTGGTCTGGCTAACAAAGAGAGGGAGAGAGGGGAGGAAGAATCAGATGCAGGAAAAATAGAATGAGAAAATAGGAAAGTCATAATTCAAAGTACAGAAAGTCCTCACTTTATGTTGGTAGGTTCTGAGACTTTAAGTGAAATGACATATAACGAAACCAATTTTACCATAGGTTAATTGATATAAACAAGAGTTAAGTTCCTACATCTCATCAATGTTTTAACCAAACAGTGTTGAACAAAATGAAGTTATTAGGAAACCTATTATATAGCTTTCCTTTTTTTCCCCATGTTCTAGAGGTGTGAACCCCTCCTCCTGGTTACTTCAGAGAGTTCCCCACAGAAGATATTTTAATCCCAACACTCCATAAAGATGGTAGTATTAACCCTACTATTCATTGGAGAAACATTTCAATCACCTATCCTACTCCTTGTAAAAAGTGACTTTAGGCAAGAGCCCTCTCAAAACCAATAATTTTACATTATTAAAAGCTCAAAAAGAGAGGAAAAACTACAGCTTTCAGTTAATTCTCATGCCATCAGGAAAGTATCACTAATGTATGGTACAGGAGCATTTAAGTAGTCATAATAAATGAGGCATCTGGAATCTCTCAGAAAACATGAGCTTCCCCTCATTTGTCTCCTTATGGTAAAAAGTTAATGAATCTGTAAATGTAAAAATACTTAGGAATTTAATAAATCTTTTTTTAATAAATGAGTTTGCTTGTAGGAGTATGTAGCTACCTGTTACACTATCCTCCCCCAACCCCCACATCCTGGCCCCCTGATTTTATGATCAGAAATCAACAGCTACAAAATTAAGGGTCCTCAAAAACATACCAGACACCAGGTTGAATAAGGCTGTGCTTTATTTCATGCATAATTACAAATATGTGCTAAGTGAAAATGTATAAAGCAATGGCGATCTAGGTTTAAGCCACATAGAGAAAGGGCTGGACAATCCCATTAACCCTTCTGCCAATGTCCATTCCATTGCCTTTAATGTGATTGTTTCCCTTTCTTACAATTTGCATAGCACTTACTTGTGAAAGTACTTTCCATTCATTGTCTCCATTTATCCTCACAACAACCCTGTGAGGTAGGTAGAGCAATTAACACTATCCCAATTTTGCAGATGGGAACACTGAGGCACAGAGTGGTTAAGATCTCGAAGCTAGTTAGTAGAAGCATAGGGAACAGAAACCAGGTCTCCTAACTTCTCATCCCATGTCTTCCTTTTTAGACTGTTGATATGCATGACCAAGGAGTAGAATGAAGTGAGCAGTGACCCACAGCTTTGGTACAGGCTGTGTCTATGAATGGGAACCAACATCTCTAAATATTAGAATAAAGCTAAGAAGGTGTGACTAAAGGGTTGGTAACACTTTTAAATAATTGCTCTGAACAGCTCACCACCAAGCTTCCTGTGGAAACTCAGGCTAAATTAGCTTTGGTTGATGCTAGTTTCTAGATGCCTAGTTGATGTCTACACATTAACTTCAGCTGAACTTTTACCACTCTCAGGAACTAAAACATTGAGTCATACAGGTTTTCTTTGGCCACTGCAGTTGGAGCCAACACTACAAATGAGCTTATTACAGAGATATTCATATAGTGGTCCATAGTATAGAACCCTCTGATACCTCCTGGCTTCATTGGCTCACCCAAATGGGAGTATTTTTCCTATAGCCAGAAATGAATGGACAGAGGTAAAAGCAGGATGCTGGCCTTGGTCAAATGAAGAAGAGTTGCCATCATGACATCAATGTCATCCTTAAGTGATATGACTGGGTGCTGTCTATCAGGTCCAACTCTTTTCTAGCCTATATTTGGTCAGCAGCTTAGCTTCAAAAGACAGTTTAAATGATCAAAATATTAAAAAACACATCATTTGTTATCTAGAATGAAATTAATTCTTAATCTTCGCATAGTCCCAAAGGACCAAATATATAATAAAAAAGTAAATACTAAAAGCTGAGTAGTAAAAAGACAGGAAAATAGGAAAGGAGGAAGAACAAGGAATAAAAAAATATGGAGGAGGGAAAAGGAACACTCTTGAATTACCATATACTTTGAGGTACACTCAATATAATAATGACACTGAAGAGACCCATCCTGATAAAACCATCTCAGGCCACACCCTCGTACCCTTTTTGCCAGATGGCATTTCACTCACCAAATCCTAGACTGCCTCTGACTTTCAACAGATTTGGCCTAGTAGATAATAATAAGGTTTAGCAATGAATATTTCATGCATCTGCCTTGAGATGCTAAAGCCCTCGACACTCCCAACAAATACCACTGGCTTTTGCCTCTACAGTGGAGCAAAGCCCTGTTGGCCCCATCAACTCAGAATTGTCTTTCATTTTCTATTTTCAGAATGAATTTCTCCCTTCCCCAAGGTTCACATTCAAAAATTATGCTTGTAACAATTGAGAAAAAAATTGAATTTAGGGCATGGGGAGGGAGGAGAGAAAGAGCGAGACAGAAAGTAAAAAAGAGAGAGGGAAGGAGGGTGGGACAAAAGAGGAAAGGCAGAGACCATTTTTTAAAAACCCTCATATTTTTATACCATCACATGCCTTTCTTTAGCCAAGATATTCATTCAATGAGCTCGCACACAGAGGCTGAAGACCCTTTGTCAGGAACTTAGAGGTAGAGATTTATGACTGCGAGATTGGGCTGGATGACTCAATAGGTCCCCTCCAAGAAACGCAAACTCAACACATCATACACTTTATTTCTTTCTTGGGTGATTTGGCAAAATCAGACAACACAGTGGAAAAAAAAAACAATCTTGTTCCTTACATCACTTCAAAACTTTGCCCAGATCCAGATGTTTAGAAATGGGACTGTGGCCAGCAAATATTTGGGGAATAGCTTGAAGTTGCCAACATCTACTATTCCAAAAACTTCTCTTCTTGGAGCAAACAACCAAAATTGAGGCAGAGCAAAGTAGAATGGTCACCACAGGTCTACTACACCAATTTCATTTAAATGTACACAGTTCCTTGAGATCTGATCTAAGAGACCCTCGCTTTTTTTTCTTTCTAATATACAGTAAGTACATACTGGGGAAGCAAAACATACAGATTTAAAAATATTTTGCTATCAAAAATCAAGACAATCTACCTAAGCTTATCATTTAGTTAATGCAGTAGTGGCTATCCTCCTTCATATGTAGATGTATCATCTTGGGTCAGCCCTCTCCATAAAAACAGATTCACTCCAGCCAAATGTTTTTACTTGGAAAGCCTAGTATGTGGGAAACTACTTGACTTTTTCTTCCCTTGAGGCACATAATCAAGAAATTTATAAATGCTAGGATGTATGGCTGGCCTTCCATCCACCATCTACATGCACTCATATATTTTCTTACTAGGGCTTTTCCACTGCCACTACTCTCCAACCCCTCTCCAAAGGGAATCTAGGCAATCCCAGAGGTGCTTTTTTTAAAAATTAAGATTTTAATATACTTAAATTCAGAGCACATATATAGACATCTATTTTATTTTTAAAGGAATCAATATTCTACCTCTCATTTATTTTCTAAATTCCTAATTTTTTCAGGGTTTTCAAGAGCTCAAAACTCTATGCACTGCCATGAAAGATGCTCTCCTGCTTTCTCTGAACTGATGGATGGTCTGCACTTGGCTCTGATCCAGTATAGGTAAACTGATTCTTCTCAGTACAATGTGGTCAGTTGTCAGCAAGTGCTTGGTCAATATAAAACACACTGGCTGTTTCAAATGCTCAATACTGTCTTCACTACCACTGTTAAAAACCAACTTTAAAAACTGCACTCCTTGTGATTAAAAAAAAAAAACAAAAAACAAAAACAAAAAACCAAAGATACTGTGGGGTAACAAGTATACCTTTCTTTTCATAGCATAACAAAACAAACCAAGATCAAGACCCAACCAGGACAGGTGATTTAAATACTTAAAACATACAGCAACGATTACATTCTGTGATGGGCTCTACTGCATGCTAAATTTTTAAAAAACATACTTGCTCCCCCTTCTCCTGAACAGGTCCATACATGATTGAGAATTACTTCACAGCCTTAGACCACACTGTCTCTATTATTTTATCATTCTCATTTCCAAATATAATTGAAAGCCAGCTAGAAAAATTTACACTGTGCTCCACTCTTCCTGTAAAGGGTTCAGATTCAGCCTCTGGTGCCAAAACAATTGAATTGCTTTGCAGTTCAAATCAGCAAGTTAATCGTTTGCTCTGCCAGCTGGCAAATCCAAAGTATCATCAATATCATATTATCCACCAGAGGATATCTGTTCTGTGGACTATACCACCTCTGCTCCATAGCTGGGCTGAGCCAGGAGGAATCTGGAGCCAGAAAATAGGAGAACATCTGAACAAACATCCAAATACAAATGATCCTGAAAATGGCCATTATTTTGCATTTTCAGTTCTCTGCTTCTTCCCTTTAATGGTATAACTAATCATCCATTAATTGCTTCGGCTTCTTTAATTCATTACATTGAAGATCTGGAGACCTTCACAATGTAGCATACCTTCAACAAATCCATATAGACTCTCACTCCTTTCATGACTGGATGTCAACCAGATTTTTTTTTCTTGGAAAATCCTCTCTCAAAGTACTTACTGGCATTCTTTTGTAAATCCTTCCCTTGTGTCAGGCACAAGGGAATTTTCTTTTTTTAATACCAAAATAAACTAGTCTCAATTCATATTCATTTTTAAAGCACACATTATTTAGTCTTTTTTCATTGAGTTATGTGGCCATTTGATGCTACTGACAAACCGTTTTTACATTGGCCTCATTTGTTGGTTAAGTATGTCCAACTGCTGAATTGGCAGTGTCAGAAAGAGCATTTTCCTTTGCCTCAAGACAAGAAACTGATTGTTAACAGGTGCTGATCTAGCAGTCTAGAAGGGAACTCTAGCCACAATTAGCCAAGCTCTGAACCAGACCATTGTATTAGACATATAATGGATGCCATACACTACAGTTACTTCTAGCATATGGGTTAAAGAATTCCTGAGAAGCTGAGGTTAATAAATGAGATTTATCAGGACTGAGGTATCAAAGGGATATTATTCTCTAGAGGATCAGTCGGTGCTTAACATCAAGAAAGTATACCTTGGCACAGTGTTATCTGATTTTTTAAATTTATTCTCTGAAGTAGCACCTTAACACTGGCTCATCTGTCTAAAATAAAGGAAAACGGAGCCTAGAAGAAACACAAAGGCAAACTTATACACCCTCCATGTTGCTGCTGCATTATGAAATGCAACCAAATCTTTCATTGTCATCGAATACCAGAAATACTAACATTTCCTGTTTTGCAAAATTTAGTTTTATGGCTAATAAGAAAAGATAGGTAGTGAACCAGAAAAATACAGATAAGAACTTTGATTTCTACACAATATACAGGGGTGATCAGGCAAAATAGCCACATCTCATGTGAAGGAATCAGTGGCATGGAAGGGACAAAAGATGTAAAGTAGCTGAGTCATGGCTATCATATAAAATAACATAATTTTTTTCTCTTTCTTTAAAATGCTAGAATTATATACTTAAAAGGAGAAACTCTGGTGACAGCCTTGGTATTTTAAAGATAAAAGTCATAATAAGCCTTGGCTGCTCAGCTGTGGGCAACAAAAGAATTTCAGATTTTGGAAGGATAAGAACTAGGGGTAAAAAATCCTAGAATACAGAATTGGCAACTTTTAAAATAAGGTACACTGAGGTGTTTGGGGAGGGGAGATGGAGGGTTAGAGAGGATAGGATGGGTGACTGCTGATTCTAGACCAGAAGGATAGAGGGACATGCTGGGAACAGAGTTGTAAAATGGGAAAGGCTGAACTCTCACCCCTGGCAGTTGCCTCACTGCTGTGGGCATGAGTGTGTTAACTGAAGCATAGCAGTAGCAACTGGGCTACAGAGCAAAGCAAATGGCAGTGTGTTACCTCTGGTCCACATGCCATAGGTTTACTGGGGCTTGGCTTATAATTTAACTAGCCCTGGGAGTTATTTTTTGTAATAGGAATGATTAACCAGGCAGAGTGCTCAATACAAAAGAGAGGACTCAAGACTGAAGAGTAGGAAGGAGCAAAGAATGTAGAGGGAACAACTACACATGGATAAAACTAGAAAATGAAACAGTGGTTGGAATGATGGTGGTGGCTCTGTAATTTTACCAGGTGTCCCTAGACTGTGATGTTTTCCACTGCAGTTAATGTGGTAGGAAATTGAGGCAGGCACCTTTTCAACTGGATACAAGCACCTTTGGTGTCACCAGGCCTTGTCCATACCCCTGGGTCTTAGGATGGTTCAGCATTTTATTTAGAACTCTAAGGAATCACAAGGGAGTCACAGCTGCCTATCCTGTTCCAATGTTGAATATTACTGAAAGTAACCTGAGCTTAAATTAATGTTCACAGGACAACATTGGCCTGTTTTACGTACTTATCACTGGCAGGAGGCATGAGTATCCAGTTATTTTAGTACTGGTGGTCTTTACAAAGGAATGCGTGAGAATGCAGATACAGCTTAGAATCTTCCCTGGTTTACCATTATGCAGTCTAGACTTGGTTCCATTTACTATTCTTACATATTCCAGAAGCCTAAAGCACCATCACTCATGGAGGTGGCATCTGGGTAAGAGGATTAGCTGGGACCTCACAAAATGTGAAATTCCTAGTCATTGACTTTGTTTAGAACTTCACTAATTGTTCATTTAGAGGAATCTGGAGAAATCATCCCTTAACAAATTCATGGCAGAGTCCTTGTCTACTAGCTAATAAATACCATCTGGAAAACTATCCTTCCTACAGACAAGGAGAAAGTTATGTAACTTATCTTTGTGCACTTCAAAAGAGTACCAGGAACAAGCAAGCTATAAAAACAACCTCTCTAAATTTGTTTAGAGGAGTTTAACCAAAAGCAGCATTGTCTTATAATCAGGTATTAAAATTAACATACACATATACACAAACTAATGATGCTAAATATTGTAACAGGAACAAGATAATATTTGAACTGAATTTTCACAGTCTGAAAAATGCCATTACTGTTTTCCTTCTGGCTTTCTTTTCTGTGGTTGGAAAAGCAAAGCTCCTTAAGTTTACACTTCATCTTACACCAATGACAGTTAAGAGTCCAAACAAAGTGACTTTCATGAGTTTCCTGCAGGTATCAGTCAGGACGGTTAGAATTTTTCTTGCATAGTTTTCAGTGATTGCATATTGGCTAACAATTATATTTTAAATAAAGAAAATATTTTTAAAAAGAACTAAACCATAACAATCTTGCTTACTCTTTCATGAAATCTTTCTAATACAATATCACAGAAGCCTAACTGCATTTTCTCCTAAACAGAAGATTAATTTCCAGAGATTATTATGTAGTGCAACTGGTTAACTTATAGGAAAGAGACAACACACTAATATAACTTCACCATCCAAATATGGGAAATGTGTTCTGAGTACCCAGTTAATAAAATATACCCACAGTGTGCAATGTCCTTGCTCTTTTGTATCCAGCACAACCCTGCATTCTAGTTGAAGAGAATGGAATCAGGATCTTGGTTTGCCATCTGTGCTATATGTTTTAACACATCCTTCTTGGTAATAATTCCAAGCAATCGCCTAAAAGACAAAACAAGACAATATGAATTTGACTTAACTTTTGCAACCCAGTTCAAATGTCCCTCTTCCCGAATACCTTCCCTGTTCCTACAAGCCAGCTATAATTGTACCCTCCTCCCAGCAACAACACATTTTGTTCACTTGTCTCGTTTGCTGTTGTGCTATATGCATTTGTATGGTCTTAGCTTCCCTATAACACTGCATACTCTTTGAGGACAGAGAAGGGTTTTATTCATTTTTGTATCTCCCTGGAGTCTAGTGGAATATCTTCTTATATGAAGTAGGAATTCAGCAAATGTTGAATAAACCAGTTAAGGAAAGTCCTCTACCTTATTTAAATCCTACAAGACATCTATTACACCATTTACAAATTTTAGAGGGCGAAATTCTTCTGTAATTGCTTAACATACCATTTGATTAACATACCATTTCAGAAAAAAAAATCCACCCTTCTAAACTTCCCTTCTTTTCCAATAAAAACAGCTGGGCTTCCTTTACTGAATAAGAAATATCCCAGAACGAAAGAGCCTAGGCCTTGGGAGTCACACAAGACTTGTGCTTAAAGCTTATCTCTGCTATATGTTAACTGGGAGCACTTGTGTAAAGGGCTTTTTAAATCACATGGAAGCTTAGTTTTCTCATTCTCAAATAATAATAATGAAGGCATTATAAAGACCAAATACTATACACATACTACTTAATACCATTTTAATTTCAGGGTTGCCTGTTCAAAGGAACACAGATGTTTCTTTTGGAGGAGAAGAACAGAGTTATTTATAATGTGCAACCAGCAGTTCACATCTCTTAAACCCACTTTCTGCCCCACTCCATTTCTATTAGTTATGATGATAAAAGAAACACATTCATCTTCATCCCAGAACTTCAAAAAGGCTTATAAGTACTACTAATATTCATTTGAACTAAGTTCTTCTTTCTTTATCTCTCTACAGTCTTTCTCCCACGATCCAATTCACCTTCACAAAAGAGCTCTCACCCATTATGTGTCACCAGGCACTGCCGCAGTCCCAGCTTGCGGAAGATATCCACAACAATCTCCATGGGGGTAAGGTCAGTCACAGTGAAGGGGCTGAGGTCCAGGATGTTCCGAAGCTTTAGGGTGGGTGGAGTGTATGGTGGCATTGGAGGAGAATGCTCAGTAAAATAAATGATGGATGTGCTCACAACTCCATCTTGTTTTTTCCGAGCATTTTCTATTTGAAAAGACAAAAAATTAAAAATTGAAAATGGAAGTGCTATATCTATCATTCTGGCTCCTAACTAGTCCCCTCTTCCCTCCATCTTCTCCCATTTCATAAATATTATTTCCATAGTGGATTCCATTATCCCCTTTCTGAAATCCTTACCAATTGAAATAATGAGATCTCTTCGGAGGACAAAACCCACAAGTCTTTGGGACTCCCGGGACACCACTATTGGGAAGCCACTATAAGTGGTTTCAGTGATTATGGTCTCTACATCTTCTACAGTCATACTGTCCTGAGTAAGGACAGTCAACAAAGGATCATTTCTCCGGGGTTTCATCACATCCATTGCCAGGGTCTTATGAGCAAACTCTTCTTTGGCTTCAAGAAACGGGTATCCATTGAGACGGATGTGGGCATCATAGATGCCCTCCCGCCCAAGAGCATCTGCCACCCACTTGCTAGTCATTGCTGCAGCCATCAGAGGTACAATATATTCCAAGCCACCAGTTAGTTCGAACATTATGACAACAAGAGAAACAGTCATCCGAGTCACCCCACCTGCAAGGAAACAGACACAGGCTACTGAAAGCAGGAAAAGTAGAGGATTCATTACAATTATCAGCCTGTTACAGGTCCCACTCAGGAAAAGCTTACTTACCAGAAACATTGCCAAAAGGAAGTCTCACCTATAAACTGCACAGACCCCAGCAATGAATTAAAGAAAGTTTATAATGGGCACGAATCAGATTTCTTAAAATTGCATCTACAAAAGTACAAGATGCTTTCTTGATTCTTCTTTTTGTTTTGTCTGTCACTTACCCCCTCAAATTATAAAAGTAATTACAGAATATAGCCACAATTTGTATAACACTACAGAGACTACGTGTTCTCTGGGATGTGAGGCCCACTGTGGAAAATTTGAAGGAAAAAAGTATGCAAAAGAAAGTCATTATATATAAGCTCGCTATCTAAAAACAAGCAGAGCAAAAATTTTGAATGACTTTTTCAAGATGTTTACTATGCAAAAATATATGTTTTTACATAGGTCAGCTCATATTATATGTTTAATTCCCCCACATGTTCCCCCCATCACACACTTTATGTTGGGAATGTTTTGTGTATCATTACAAATTTATTTAACACCATTATACCTAACATCTTCAAATACAGTGTTAAATAAATAGTATAACATTATATGGATGTACCATAATTTATTTAACTAGTCCCTTACTATACACATTTAGGTTGATTCAGACTTTTTTGCTATTATAAATAATACCATGATGAACATTCTTGTGCAGATATCTTTGTCTAAATTCCTAATGATTTCCTCAGTATGACAGAATTGGAGAATAGAATTACTCTCAAAGGGAAGGAATGTAGATATGGTAAAGAATGTTTTCTTAAAACACTTGAAAAAAAATGACAAATCCAACAGGAAATAGATGGTTGCTTAAAAAGAAAACTTCAATTATGTTTAATATCACTATTCTTCATTTTGTCACTTGAGTAGCAACTTCTTTAAAATTAATGCATACTCTACTCACCTAAGCAGGCTGCAGCCCCAACCATTGCATAAAGGCCAGGGGTGATACAATCAGCTCCTTGGCTACACCAGCTATTGAAGATGGCCCAGTCATGGTGGTAATAAGCCAGCTGTTCCATTCCTACTCCTAAAAGTCGACCTGCTATAGCACCAACAGCCATGCTAGGGATAAAGAGGCCAGAAGGAATCTGCAAACAGAAAGCAATAGATGGTTAGTGAGAAATGATTGGATTGCCTGGCATGTGGAAGAACTAGAGGATTGACCTCTACAAAGCAAACAAGCCAATGACAATGTAACTATGCACTATGCTAGCAAGTAGCTGTAAAGATTTGTGTAACACTACAGAGACTAGAGGTTCTCTGGGATGTGCAGGCAAGTATGACTGCAAAGAAGCTTACCCTAATTCGGGGTCCATCAGGCTAGAGCCTGAACTCTCCAGACCAACACAGAATTGGAGGCAGAAATTAAGCCTTTCCCAAAGAAAAAGGAAAACAGATGGAGTTTCTCATATATGCAGGCATTTTCCCTAATTCTGCATTCTTATCAACTATAATTATCCTTTATTGACTATCTACTATGTTCTATGCTGGATGCCCTAAGGCAAGATTTTAAGAGGTAGGTGCTTTTATTCCCAAATGACAAAGAACCTAAGGTTCAGAGAGGTTAAGTAACTCACCCAAGACCAGGATTTAGTACATACTGGTGCTGGGGTTTAAATGTAATGCTTGTAACTGCTCTCATGTATTGAATCCTAACCCACTGCTTGCACAAAAAGGATGGCACATGAGGTTTCAATTTGTTTTGGAGATAAAGATTAAATGATTAAAGTTTTTTCAATGAGGTAGTGAGTGTGGTTGCATAACTGTACAGAAAGGAAACCTTTATTTATCTCCTTGCTCTTTTTTGACTCCTAGGATACTATAGTGAATTCTCAATTTTCAGAGCTAGAGAGGAAAATGATGACAAGGATAATGAAAACAACAGATAATTTTTATATAGCCTATGTTTGATTTTTGGAATATATTTGAATCTGGATAAGTCTGATTGTCTGAAAATTCACTTCAAATAAAAGAATAAGGCCACAGGTGAAAATGAACTCAGTAAGTACTACAAAACTTTCCAGGCTGTTGAGAGGAATAGATGATATCATCTCAGAGATTATATTACTGCCTAAACTGAGTTGCTGTCTCTAGTTCCTTGGTTTGACTATCCATTTCCCCAGAGAAGATAGGGAAATAACTGGTAGTGAGATGCTAAAGAAAAGGCACAAATAAAAACCTACAAAGGAGGAGGAAAATACCTTAACAAAATTTCTTTCTGGTTTCTTCTGAAACATAATGATAATGAGTACTGAAAAGTAAAACATACTAGCCTAATGTCCACTTTTGGCAGTTTAAATATTAATTTAGAATCATCTGTGAAGTTATTCATAACTGAACACTGATACTAACTGTAAAAACTATATTTAGTTATACATCGGGCTAAACCATATGAAATTGCCATTTAGTGATCAAAACAGTTAAATACTGGCAACCTCATTTGGCTCAACCTAATATTTTTGCTTTATTTGATAAACTCTAAAACTACCCTATAAGGACCAACATTGTGCTGATCAGATATTTTTTTAATATGCAATGCACCGGAATAAATACCTCACCATTCTTTTTGAGGGGCAAAATGTTTTCCACAGAAAAGAAGACAACATTTCTAATTAAAACCTCAGCACTGAGGTTTGCATTTGCCCTAAAACTAAGGTTGGACAATTTTAGATAGAGGTACAATTGTCTAAGAAGTTATGAGGGCATGTGGGATAAAACAGGCTTTGAGGGTTGAGAAATATCATTTGATGAAGTTGGAAGTGCCACATGAGCTATGAGGCTTGTATAATATCTTGGTTTTGCCCTCCAAACCCACAGCCACATATACATCCACCAAGTACCAAAAGAATCTCCTCACCTTCATGCCAAAGGTGAATATAGTAATGACAATTTTCATTACAAGTGTCAAGGCTAGCTGCCACATGGCACTGTAGACTCCCACACCAGCCGGTCTGTCAGGCAGTTCATCCCCTTTGCTTGTGTTGAAATGGTTTTCATAATCACAGAGTTTAGAAGAGTCTAGAAGGCCACAGTCATTAAACAGCTCAGAAATGAGCTCACTTGTGCTCATTCGGGTGTATTCATTGGGGAAAGCCAGGATGGCAGTGATGGCTGTCACGATGAGTACCTCAATGACAGGATACTTGCCCAACTGAGTGGTCTTACGCTTCCGACACCAGGCAATGTTTGTGCGGATAAACAATGCTCCCCACAGGCCACCAAATATGCCCAGCAGAATGAATGGCACAAGCTCAAAGAGATGCCACGGGGTGTGAAACTCAACATAAAATAGAACCAGGCGGCTGTTCCCAAAAGGATTGATGGAACGTAGAGTAAATGCTGCCACCAAGGCAGCAAAGAACGAACGCCACAAAGTTTTGAGGGGAAAATAGTAGCTGACCTACAAGAGAAAAGGTGAAATATAAATTCAGTCAATATTCAGAAACTGTTTCAGGTGAAAAGTTCATACTGCAGGAAGTAAGAGATGAGGATGAAAACTGCCCAGAGAACTCTGGTTACATGGTAAAGCATTGAGTTGTAGAAAGCACCTTGATAAATACTGGCTAGGATTTCCAACACAAAAATCATGCACATGCTACAGTTAAAAGTAGTTACCTCTTCCAGGCTGAATAATACTCCACCAATAGGTGCCCCAAAGGCGACAGATACACCAGCTGCTGCTGCAGCCGACAAGACCTACAATCCAAAACTCAAAATTAGTCATAGAACAATGCTACTTTCCCATCTTCAATCACAATTTTAAAAAGAATGTTAGTGATTACCAAAACATTTAAAAAAAATCTTTACATGTTCCATATCCAGTTTATAAAAAAAGAAATTCAATTTATATTTGAGAGCAAACATTGTATGCTGGATTGTGAACACATAGTTCACATGCCGAACAAGCAGAGGGCTTTCCTTTATAATTAACTTGTGTGATTTATTCCAAATTATGCCTCCCTCCCCAAAACTCCCAACTCAGTAACTCGAATTTGAGTTTGTAGATGTATGCACCACCTAAATGTTCTTACAGTGATGTGTTTACAGAGTACTTTCTTTGTAAAGGAATGCCTTTTAAATGAGATTTTCAAAGAAGGCTTTAATGATACAAAACTGAAGTTAAAATTGGCTCCCAGCTATTCAGGAGCTACAAATATTCATACAATAGATATACAGGGTTTCCTGTACTATGTGACCTAACACATGCCTAGTGACTTACAGAAACAGAATTAGGAAGGCAACTAGAAGCAAGGTTGGAAATAGATTTTAAAGGAAAGAGAGACTTAAGTATATTTACGTGAGGCAAGGTAAAGACTAGGAGAGTAGGGAAGAACATAACAAACACATCAGAATTAACAGAAGGATGAAGTCCTTTCATTGGATTCCGGTTGCTGTGGAGTGACATATGATTTGGGATAGTAAAGAAGCATTTCAAAGAGAAAGTTGAACACAATTAAGAATTTTTAAAGAATAAAATGGTTCTTGGCAAAATAAGCAGACAGGTTTCTCTGGAAGTATAGGATGGCCCAGGAAAATAAAGGGGAGGAGAGAATAAGATCTCTCGTACTAGCTGGGAGGACTTCAAAATTTATGGCTTTATTGGCTTTCATCTGAGAAGATGAGGACAGTCAACACAGAACTTGACGGGGGTAGGGGGATTTCAATGACTCTGTTTATGATGAATTATGTGGGAAAAGAAAATCAAAGTGGCTAGTTTGCTTTAATTTTGTGTTGTGGAGTAGAGTCTGTCTATGCTCTTCCTTCTCAAATCCCTATTTTACTCTCAATAATCTGCCCACTTTAACAAGGCCCTGGGACACAAAAGGTTGCTGCCAATCAACAGGAAAATATAAGGGGAAAGTCTAAAGCAATAGGAAGTAAACTAAAGATTCAAGTATTCATGAATCTAGTTAGAGAAATATCTTACATTGGTACAAAGAAACAGCCGAGATCAAACTCCCCTCTCATTTTATAAGGACTTATCTGAACAGAAATGCCAATTTTATGGAATTATAGTAACCAGCAGTCTATAGTTACAGTCATCTCTACCCATGCAAAACCAGCAACAATTAGCACTTTACACTCTTGACAGTTAAAATGTTTTTTTTTCAATTATTTAGCTTTTGTTGTACATTATTCCCATAAACAACCTCGCCAATTTAATACAGTCTGTATGTTCCTCTACCATTTAACAGCTAGCTAAACAATCTACTCTGATCTCTTATCTCTCATTTCTCCTCCCTGTTATCCCCTCTCCCTGCCCTTTCTACCTCCCTTCCTCCTCTAAGCCTTCCTCTTTGGCCAGGAACTTTTCCCCTTGAACTATCAAAATGTATTCCATATTTGAAATTTTAACATCTCTGAGTTTCCTTCTGGGGTCTTATGGTTAATTGGGGGGGGTGCTTTATTTTCAAAATAAATTACTAGGTTCCAATTTTGTGAAAATCCTTTCTAGTGAAATGACCTTATTCTTTACCTATTCCATATGAGATTTCAAGGAAAATAGAGCAAGAACCATTTTTTTTAAATCCTTAATTACAACAGGATGGAAGTAGCCAATGACTTTAAACATACTTTTTAAAATGTTCTCTCAAAATGATACACATTAACAACAGCATAAACATGAAAATGACTACAGATATGCTGCAATGGGACTAATTTAGCAGGGCTAAGGCAGAGAGAGATCCAATACAGAGAGAAATTATTCAGGGTGGAATCAGGTAGAAATAAAACATGAAAAAGCTGGCGTCTGAAAGATATGCTGAATGTGTATTGTTTTACAAGAATAAACAACTTCTTTTTAAAAATCTTCTGTTTTTCTAAATTATTTTGTAATAGAAATGGCACACACTGGTATAGAATTATATATAATAAAAAGTTTAAGTCCTTCCTGTTCTTTCACTACCACCATGGTTTCCCATTGATCAGACATAGATATTTTTAACGGTTTGGGGTAAAACCACTTTCCAGACATTTTCTTTCTAGGTGTACATATATACATTAAAAAATATTAATTGAATCATACCATACACATTATTCTGAAGTTGGTTTTCTAAACCTAACAGTGTTTTCTAGTCATCCTTCCATGTCAGTATACAAAGGGCTATCTTGATCTTTTTAACAGTTGCACAGTATTCTACAGTATGGACAGAATATTGTTTATTCAATCAGTCCCTTGTTTATGTACATTGTGAGTGTTTCAGTTTTTTACTCTGTTGAGAAATGTTGTACTGACTATCCCCATACACCTTTTGGATGTCTGTAGAATAAAGTCCTAGAAGTGGTAGAATCCTCAAGTTCTCATTCTTAAGATTGTACCATTTAGGCTCTCATTAAAAAAAAAAAAGACAGAGAGACTATTAAGGCCCTTTGTTATTACCTCTCTGCGCTTGGCTTCATTCTTCCTGTATTTGTTGAAGCAGTGGCACAGGATGTTCCCACAGCAGCAAGCCACATGTACTAGAGGGCCCTCTTTGCCCAGGCTCAAACCAGATGACACTGCCAGCACCAATGTAATCGTTTTGATAATTAGGGTCCACTTACCCAAATAGCCCCTAATAATGAAACCACTCAAGATAGTTTTTATCTGCAGGTCAAACACAGAGAGATTGAATATAGACCAAGCAAGTAAACCAGGCTAAGAAGCAATAATCTGAACCTCATTATAGAAACTATACCTTTGAACAAGTGACACATAAATTCTTGACCTACAGTGATCCCAGTTTGTAAGGGAGCCAAGGAGCTCAAAAAAGTGAAAAATATTCTTTAAGTTTTCTTTTTTTGGCCATGCAATAACCAGGCAAGGAAGGGATCATTTTAAATATGAGAGTAGGTGTATATGGAGAATGAGCAGTGGAAAGGGAAGATATTATCCTTATAAACGGTTACTGCCTTGATTCTCAGCCAGAAAAAAAATTTGTAAGTAGGATTTGGTCAGGAAATGGAGGAGCAAGATCATCTGGATAACCTTAAATCTCAGTGGTTTCAGGTACTGTCAAGCAATCAAAACCAAAAATAGTTAGAAACAGGATTTAATCACCCTTTTTCTAGCCTAAATCAGATTGTAGGGAATATAGCAAAATAGTTTTATTTATTCTGCTCTAAGTTGACAATACCATGACATCTTCAGGCCAGAATCCTGTGATCTATCCTGGGAGGTTTTGGGGGATCTGGCTTATCAAGAAGCCCTAAGAGGCTAAGAATCAACTCCCTTTAATGTCCAGGCACCCCAGCTGGAAGGAGACTTAGGGAAGGCCTAAAAAAGCCATAGATCGCCTCAGGATCTCATCCCACTTAATATTCATATTGTAATGTGTGCTGGAACACATGTTAAAGGGTTTTGACCAAAAAATATTTATTATTGACATTTATAAGCCACTTTAGAGACTCACCTCAGGGATTCCAGAGCCACAGGCATAAGGTGCAAACACTCTGACAAGAGATACAGCAAGGAAGGCAAACAGGAGAGCCAAGAGAACGTACATGAAATAATTGACTATGTAGGCAAAGGCTCCCTAGAACAGGAGAAAAAGAAGCATGTTTTAGCTCAGACAGCCTCAGTGAAGCATGCACCTCTTCTGAGTAATGGGTTTTCAGGAGAGGTGATCAAAAATCAAGACCAATATTAAATCACTTAAGGTATTCCTTCCCTGATTGTCAGCAAAGCAACTACTGAAACACTGTCAGCCTACTTGCTACTGAATATGCTCTACCCTAAGGAAAGTGATAATGGCTTATAAGGATGGACAAGAACAAGAGCAAACAAAATTCCAAAGCAAATTTATTTTCTATATGAGTGCTTTGATAGATTTTATAGTCAAATATAAAGGTGAGCCTTGAACAACACGAAGGTTAGCCCTAGTGCAGACAAAAATCCCATATAACTTTTGACTCCTCAAAAACTTAACTACGATTGGCCCTTTGCATCTACTGATTCCCCCAACAGTAGATCAAAAACAGTATTTTTGATCTGCGGTTGGGAAACTGCAGATGGTAATATGAAAATATCATTTTCAATCTGCAGTTGGTTGAATATGCAGATGATTGAATCCACGGGTGGTTGAATCTACAGAAGCAAATATAAATAGCTGATTATATTTATTGAAAAAAATCCATGTATAAGTGGACCTGCACAGTTCAAACTCATGTTGTTCAAGAGTCAACTGTATATGATAGATATTATGTAAATTTTATTAAGAGTCTTAACAGCCCTTTTACTGGAATAGCTGAACTCTGGCTACATATTTGAAGTGACTGGATCTAAAGTTCCATTAAATTAACCTTAGGCTACCTGTCTTGGTGTTAAATTCTCATAGGAGGTTATAGTGTCTAAAATTCCTGGATGTTTTTCCTAAAATACACAATTATGTTCTGCAGAGAACAACCACACCTTTAAGGGAATTTTGCTACCATAGATTCGGCAATAGGCTTATGCAGTAGAAAGTTTCAGGCTCTGATCATAAAACAAAACCAGTGAAATGCCAGATATCCCAAAGAATAAAATGGTAATATTACTTTTAAAATGGAAAGAATACATTTTTGAGACAAACCCCCTATAATAACAAAGTCTTCTAGAAAAGAAATCTAATTTTAACCACTAAGAAGGATTTACCAACATTGAAGGGCTTCCAAAGAGTTATGTCTTATAAAAAAGCCATTTTGAACACTAGGAGATTACGGATGCTGATAGAAATATTAGAAGTTGAAACTCACTCAAATTACATGAAATGCAAAATTCAATGAACTTTTGACTTTTTAAAACATAAAATACTATTACAACAATTTGCTGATCTACACAAAGAAAACAAAAATGTTCAAATTATTCCTTAATTATAATTTTGATACGGGTTTTCCATTATCTTAGTCTCTTGGAGGGACAGATAATTACTCTCTCTTTGCCTTTGGAATATAGCTAGGGAAGAAGAAGACTCCAGAGGTAGGAAACAAAGAGGGAAAGGGAGTAAAAGAGAAAGGAGTGGAAACTGGCTAGTGACAGACACCAGGAGGCCAAGTTCTTGGCAAGAGAACTCTTTTAAAACCTAGAAGATTCTTTCCCCAGGTAAGGATTTTATTCATAAAAAGGAGAGCCAGGGAAATTTGTCACTTGAGCAAATTTCAAGTTTGAAAGTTAGGGTTGGAACACTTAGACACACACACATAGCTATAAAAGGATAGCACAGGAGAGCCTTGTAGAGATGCAATAATAATTCTATATCTTGATTGTGGTGGTGGTTACATAAATTTACACATGTGATAAAACTGCAGAGAACTACAAACACACACATCTATGCCTGTAAAACAGGTGAAAAGGTCTGTGGATTGTACAAATGTTAATTGCTTTGTTTTGCTAAGGTACTATTGTTACACAAGATGTTACCATTGGGGGAAGCTGTGTGAAGGATTGGAATGACTTCCCTATATATTGTTTTGCAACTTCTTGTGAATTTATAATTACTTCAAAATAAAAGTCATAAAAAAAGCAAAGGAATCATACATGTACACACACATGCATATATACACATAGTCTCACCCTAAGTTCCAGGGCTTCTCAAATTTTTCTACCCAAGTACTCCTAATCTAGGAGAGTAAATAGAGACATTAGGGTAGAGGAAAGGGTTCCCATGAGCAGAGCTGAAACACAGGTTGTTTTATCTTAACAAACATGGAAATTTTTCATTCCTTTTTAAATTATTATTTACATTTAATTTCTGAAAAAAATTCTTCCAATTATTCAAGAAAAATGGATAGTCTGGGAAGGCACATAGTATTTATCTTGTGGTTTCACCTACCCTCCAGCACTCTGATCTTACCCTAGAGTTTAAGAAGCATATTGATAAAAATGCTCACACATATAGGATATATTTAGCCCTGTTATTGAACTTTCCCCAAACCAAAAAATGTATAGTCATATATGTATATAAACACTGTTATCTCTGACTTTATTTTTTCCCTATCCTTATTTTCCCTTGAATAATTCTCTTTGTGTGTGTGCCATTCCAAATTGTTTGTGGACCAAAGTAGGTGTAAAAATAAATTTTAAAAGTACAAACATATATCCTAGTCTTGTTCTCTTCAACTCACCAACATAGTGGATGAGTAGTGAGCTGAGATGGTATCTGTTTTAGTTGGTGGAAGTCAGAGTGGAATTGGGAATTGAGAGTTGGTTAGTTTTGTTTTAGTTTATATGCTTTTGCATTAGGAAAGATCTAACTTACAACCAAGTGGCAATAGAAAGGTAAGAAACAAAAAAATCAGTTACCTCTGCATCTAGAAACATAGGGTAGAGGACAAGGACAAATGGAAATATTGATTAAATCTCAAAATGGGACTGGCACAATTTTATTTCTGGGTTTCTGTTGTTTTGATATAGAATATACCATAACTTTTTACTGTTCCAATGTAATCCTCCAGGAAAAGTTACTTTTGGAATCTATACAATAAATATGTTTTTGATCCAGTCCATTCTTTGTTAGAAGTTGTAGCTTATCTGCTGGATGGCTCTAATATTTCTACTGAAATTATTAGAGAAAGATAGATTCAGTCACATGGTGTACTACCAACTAAGAAGTAATGCCAGGTTTGTTTAAAATAAATAAAAATGTTAAGTCATTGTGTAAGCATCAAATGACTCCACACGCCAGAAGAGATGGAAATAGGGCTGCACTTAAACCACAGAGAAAGGAAGCTGGCACTGGTTCCTCTTTTCATGAGAAGGAAAATAGGGAGAGATTCCACACTTGTCATGACTACAGTATAAAAATGAAGTAGATGTAAGATTAAAAGTCAATGGTTCTGAAATCTTCATGACATGTTACCTCATCTGTGTTGATGAGAAGCTGGGACCAGCTATTCCACTCTGGGCATTTGTCTTTGTCTTCAAAGGTGACATGCTCAGAGTTCCAGCAACAGTGTTCATGGTTAAACCACAATCCCCTTTTGCATATACCTTCTTTTAAGTCTGTCATCCAATGAGCAGAGATGTCTATCAAGCCAGCTAGGGAACCTTATTTGTGAGGAGGGAAGGAAAGACCAAAATTGTCAGAGGAAACAAGGGGAAAAGAATCAATATAATAGACAGGCATCTAATTTCCCATTCCATCTGCAACCTCTTTCTGATTGTCTGCTTGATTTTCACCTATTATCTCTAATAGATTTCACCTATTATTAAATGTCTGTTCAAGAAGAAAAAAAATTGAAATAATGTCCACATTAAACATTATGTAGAATTTCTATAAGGGGAAACTTAGGGAGAGAAAAGTGGTTGAGTGGGAGCAAAGGGCAAATATATTTGTCAGCTGATTTACACGGCAAAGATTCTGCTTTACCTTAAAGTTGATGAATATTGCTCTATAAAGATAGTCAAGTTTATTAAAGATTATTTTATTCACTGGAAGATTGAGAAAATTAACACTGCCCATATTGAAGAAAATTATATGATATTTTGTTTGAGATGGCTTGGGGAGGGGAGATGATGAAGACTATGAGAAAGGCTCGGTCCTAATCATGATTTCATTCCATGAAGCTGTAGACATGTTGAAGCCTCCTGAGCCTAGGACATGAACATTTTGAAGTTTTCTTAGTGATAAGGTGCAAACAATATCACATTCATAACATTCATCAAAGAAATTATGAGAAAATGAGTAGTGAATGGGGACTTAGGCACATTGGCTAATAGCCTGATAAAGTTAAGATAATTATAGTACTCTTAATTCTGGCTTCCTCATCATTTCTGTCAGCTATACGAAGAAATTCTTGCACAAAGAAATTAAATGGTCTAATACAGCACTTTAGGGAAGTAGGAAAGATATCACAAAATTCACAGCCTCTGTCTATGGTCATGCCACCTTGAACAAGCTCAATCCCATCTGATCTCGGAAGCTAAGTAAAGTCAGGCCTGGTTAGTATTTTGATGGGAGACCAACTAAGAAGACCAGGTGCTGTAGGCATAAAAAAATAAAAAATAAGGGATTGTAAGGTGACAAAGTCCTTGCAATCTGTGAGGTTAACTAAGGGTTGCCTCACCTAAAAAAAAATTTCACAGCCCCCAAATTCCCAGGCCAATCCTGCATTCAGACACACTACTTCTATTGTTGCTCTCCAATGCTAAAAAACAAAATACCCTGTGTGTCTGAGGGAAAGAAAAATATTCACTGACCACCTATTGACAAGAAATAAATTAAGAAGTTGAGAATATTACGTTTACATTCCAAAAGGCTAGAGACCATGTCATGTGTATGTTTTGGTAGGTGCTAAATGTGTTAACACAGGTTATTTACATACTTCAATAACCTAATCAAATCTAACAGTTTGATTCCTACTCTTGGCCACTCCAGTCCCCATCTTCTCTTCCTTCTAACTCTTATTGCACTTATTACCTGGATTCAGAAAATTAACATAATGTTATAAAGTTTGGCTTGTTCTCTAGTTGTTTTACACATGCATATTTTATCACATCTAACACTAGTACCCTCAGTTTTATTCCCTTATACTACTTCTCTTTCTTTTCTCAATTGGCTCCTTCTTCCCTGGTTATAAATTTCATCAAGTTTCCCTTACCCTAAAGAATTTCCTTTGTCCTTGTTACCATTTCATGTTTCCATCTTTTCTCTACTTCCAATGACTACAAAATAACTCCAAAACTTCCACACTGCTTGTCTCCCCTTGACTCTGGCCCCTAATATTTACCTGAGATGGCTTTTCAAGGTTATTGATATCCTCCTAATGGCTAAACTATCTAGCCTTTTCTTAGCCCTCTTTATTCTCTTCAGTATCTCTGCCATGCTTGGAACCATGGACCACCCAGTCTCTTATTAGCAAGCTCTAACCTGGTCAGAACATGTTCTCTCTCCTGTGTGAGCAAGCAGGAGCAACAATATCACCCTAGACCACAGGTTGGCAAACTATGGCCTCTATGTTTGTAAATAAAGTTTTTTTTTTTCTTGGAAACAGCCCTGCTCATTTGTTTACTTATTGTCTAGGGTTGCTTTCCTAATGCAGACACAATGTGGCCTACAAATCCTAAAATATTTACAGAAAAAAGTTTGCTGACCCCTGTCCTAGACCATCTTAGAAAAGTCAGCTATGGATGAGGCATTCTTTATTTGCAGCAATCTTATCTCCCATGACTTATGAAGTAACTCTAGTTAACAGCAGCAGCACCAATAACACTGTGCTGAGAAGTGTGTGTGCTATATCTCATTTAATCCTCACAACGAATTCATTATCCCCATTTTACAAATCGGTAAACGAAAGCTTCAAAGGACTCAGAAACTTGCCAAAAGTCACAAAACTAGCAAGTGATGGGCTGAAATACAAATCCAGACAGCCATAAACTAGAGCCTGTGATGTTAACTGCCATTTCATCCTATGCACCTCCAGGTTGCCAATCTAACTTCTATTTTATCTCAATATTCCAGATCTTTCTAGGCCCATCTTTTAATATTATAAGGATTCAACTCTAAGCATCTCTGTCATATGTTCTTGGCTTCCTATTTCCTCCATTGGTATGGGAAACCTGCTTGGGGAGTTGCTTTAAAGCTATATTTGCATAGCAAGTATACTCTTCCTAGTTAGATTGCAACTATTTGGAGTGGCGTGGAAAGTTGATGGAGATAACAGTAAATAGTAATACCATCTCACTTCTCAGTCACCATGAAAGAATGAAACGGTAAGCTCCTTGAGGGTATGAGCCTTATATTACATGCTTTTCTTTACCCCAAAATGAGAGAGTAGATATTTAAGAAGTATCTATAAAAATCTCTCAGGAAGTCCTTTTCTACATCTTCTCTCTGAAATCCCATACAGTATGTGTTTTTAAAAAGCTGATTAACTCCAATAGAAGGGTTCTTCCTCAAGACAAGCACCAAAAGGCAGTACTAATAGTACCTTAAAATGAATATATCATTTTATAACATAAAATGCATTTCCTCGTTTAACTTCATTTCCTTAAGGAATGAGACGTAGGTATTAGTACCCATTTTCAGATGGTGGCATGGAGCTTCCAAAAGGTCCACCAGCAATTCATTTCATGTAGGAAAATCATAAAGCATGGCACTCAACTCAGGTCAAGAAAGAGAGAAAGAGCATACACAATTTTAGGAGATTTGTTTAGAAAACGAGCAGAGTTTATCATACCTGATAAAAGCCCAATAAGTAGCATCAACAACCAGCCAGAAAAAGCATCACTCACACTGTGAATTAAGGCCCATGTTGACTCTTTGCTTTTATTGGTAATCTAAGAAGAAATGAGAAAATATTGGTACACTCTACACACACACCCTTGCTTTTTCACCTCAAAATGCACAAGAGAGTAAAGAGACACAAAGACAAATCTACTCATTGGGAATAGAGACCAATTTGGAGTTACTCCTCAAGTGAGGTTGAGCTGAACCAATATCACCAGGAATTTTGAGGTTTATTGAACCTTCAGTACTAAACCGCATCTTCATCTACAATGCTTGCAAGTATCTTATTCAGGTCTTCCCCATTTAGTGGCTTATTTCTTATAGCAACAGTTTGTTTTGCTTATTAAAGTGGTCTCTTTCTGCTCTGGACATTAGATATTCCAAGGATGGTCCCTTGACTCACAGTAAATAGCTTAATTATTTTTCAAAGAATAAACAAGTATAAGCTTATTTGAGTGGTGAAAGTATAATTTGAGGTTTACTATCTAGAGTTGTGCTTCAGGTAAGACAAATTTCAAGACTTGATCCCAAAAACCTCTAACTGTACATTGATCATAGATACTAAATGATATTAGGAATGCATCTCTTTGCTTTCAAAAACATGCTGGGAATATTTGAGGCTATCAAGAAGTGCAGAAAGTTTTACCTTTTAGGTCCTAACCTTGTCAATTTAACCCTTTTCAGTGTCAACATTTCAAAACCAACCATTCCGACAGCTTTGTCGTTGGTACTTCCCCCTTTTCTGTGCCTCTATCTCTAATTTTTGAAACTGTAACATAGCTACCCCATCATCATCTATGGCAACATCATAAATAGTTATAATAAATTATTATAAAATTTTTTAAGTAGTTAAAAAGTTTACTTCAATCTATAACTTTAAATTTCCAGCTCAGTGCTAAAAGTAAATGAGGTGACATTTTTTTCCTGTGATAGTGTTTCCATTCTGAAGACGAATAGTTAATGTTAAAAAAAGAGTTCCCCTTGAACATTTGACAAACACATTTTAATTAATTTTGCTATATTATTAATTGGCACAATTTGTCTCAGATGCAACCATTTTAATATAATGGGAAATATGCCCTATACCAGGTGGTTTTCACAATGTAAATAAGACTGAATATACAACTGATGATAAACTGAACTCTGAATTACAGAGAGGAGAAATTCTAAAGCCATACAATTCCAAATTTTAAAGTCTGATGAATTGGTAGGATAGACAGAAAGAATATGTATGTATTCCTAAATGTCAGAAACCTCATGAAAAACATAGAATGTTTTATAGAGATAATCTTTTTAGTAAGGATAAAAAAATTCAGTGGGATTATCACAAGTCCAAGGATTACAAAGGAATTTCTCAAAACCTATACCTAGGACAACCTGACTCGGGGGTTCAGGTGATCATGAGAAAATCAGTCAGGACCTGAGAAAGGCTTAAGAATGAAAAGTGATTTGTTTAGGAGATTCACTCGGCTCTGAGAGGAGGAAATCATGAACTCAGGAGAGAATGGGGTCAACTTAATAATCAAATTTTAAATTTGGAGTCAAAGCAGAAATATTAAGAAAAAAGAAAAATACCTACTGTTGGTTGAAGAAATATCTCCCCAGAGGATCACCTACTGAATCAGAGCCACTGGGGCTGGAGCCCTATCTTTTTAATAAATTCTCCATGTGCTCCTGACACCAACTAAAAATTATAATTTCCTCATTTAAATAATACACAGCAACAAGTTCGAGGCAAATAACTTTGATAGACTGCTCTAAGAAGTTTTCACAGTACTTTAAAAAAAGAAAAGTGGGGAAATTCTCATTATATTCAAAAGAAGTTGTATCGTAGCCATAAGTGCCATCTATTACATATCATTAAATTAGTGTCCTTAATTTGAATTTACTGGGCTTGTGGTTTTGTTTGAGTTGAACATACAAATTTACTTTGATTTTGTATAGGAGCTACAATCACATAACCTTCGTCCTGTATGCTTTAGTAAATACTAGGGCTCTGAGAATTTTTCTTTTATTCCTTTAAAAGGAGTACATTTTCTTTTCTATGTTCTAAAAATCCAGCGTCAAGAGAAAACCATAAAAGAGAGATAAAATGGGGAAGGAGGATCTTTGAAATTTATTTCAGCCCTTCCCATCAAACTTGTTTTCACCTATCTGCAAAGGCATTTATACCCATTTCAGGGCTCGAAGGATCCTTTTCAACCACATTCTGTAGGAAGATAAATTACCATTAAAATATAAATTCTTTTCAAAATTAGATACAAGATGCCTTAAAAATAAAAATAAATTATAAAACAAAACTCGACATTGCCAATAGAAACCAGATTTGGTCACATCCAGAGCTGAAGGAAAGAATACACATAGAATACACATAAAGAATATATATCTCCAACTTCTTCCCCTGTTGTTTCCTAACACTTACTCATATACCATCTTTGTCTTACCTCTCGATGCCTATCCCGATCTCGAGATTTCTCTCTCACCCAATCAATGGTATTGAAATCATCATAGGTCCCCACACCAGGAATTGGCTCCTCCAAGAAGTCCATCATTCTATTTGAAGAACCTATTCCTCCACCATTGTATGACTTGTCCTCTGTTTTAAATAGCAAACAGACATTAGTACTTCGGATACTAGACATTTTTAATAACTCTTTTCTGCACACCAAAGGTGAGTCCTTAAACTACCAGATGACTACAGTTAGGGTTGCTGACAAAGCAATAAAATCAATCACCTAGTGAGGTTTCTGTAATCTAGGTACAAAATGAGTGTCTTAAGGCAGTGTGAATGGAAGGGGACAGATGATAGTGACAGTACAAAAAAAGAATGGACAGGACTCAAAGCGCAGTGGGAAAGGATTTACAAAGCAAAAGTAGGAGCTTGAAGCAGCTTAGTTATTTCATTTTATGTTATAGAAAGGAGACAAAAGGGTCAAAGTTCTTTGCAGACATATCACAGCAGAAAGCATTTTATATTTATGAGGCAGTTATTCAATCTTAGGAAGTGGCTTTTGCCTGAATGGAGACTCCAAAGAAAGCATGTAGGCCTCTTCAAGAGTTAAACTGGCTGGAATATACATATCTCCCTTCAATAGATAGAAGATTTTGATACCTGATGTAATGGGCTTGTAGAAACTTTTACTGAGTACATCAGAATGGTCTAAGATTTATGAGCAGAAAGTTAAAGAACAGTACAGGTCTCCATGATGATATCACTTTTTGATCCTTCAATTGTAAGAAACATATCTATTTGCCCAATTATTACAGTCCTTTATCTGCTTCACTTTTAGCACTTCTATTATAAATACTTATGCAAATGCTTTATCTTCCTTTCTAGACTAGAAGTTCTTCGAGGACAGCCCTAGATCTGTTTCATCATTGCCTTCCCCTTCCAACATTGAATCAAGCACTGGACCCCGACTCAATAAATATCAGCTGAATCAAAGTTTCTTTGAACAGTAGTGACAAGGGAGTATTTAAACTCAGAAGTTGTACTCATACAAGGTAACTTAGTAGAGCTAAACTAACTTGTTCAAAATATTTCCACAATCCTCTGGTGGAACAACACTTTGCTATTAAACACAAAATGTAAAACAGTATTCAGGTATTTACACAAAAGCACACTGAGGAAAAATGCATAGTAATGCTATCATTGAACTCAAACAGCCAGAGCTCACATTTGCAGCATCAAACTTGGCAAGAACAAAGCTTTATGCAGACTGCTTGGTGATGAATCCCAATGCAGAGAAGGCCAAGGTGGGACTGAGTTCACCTCTTCCCTCCCATATGAATCCCCATCTTCACTTTAAATTTTTAATAGACAACTTCAGCACTCTCATAGGGTCAGTTTGAATTAATATCCAAGATGTACTTGGTTTACAAATTTGAGTCTTCCAAATACCTAATTCAGCATACCTTTCACAAGCTAACACATACATTTGAAAGAAAATGTTCTGCAGAATCCAAATCATATTGAGGGTAGGGTTGGGGGTAGGGCTGGAGTGGAGGAGGTGAACAAGTTAATCTTAAATCCCCTAACCAAAGTCCTTTCTTTATCTTCCAGCCTACCTGGCTGTAAAATGGTTGGCTGCTGAATCACCAGCCCAGTATTTACTATCATGTTAGTGGCATACTGATAAAGATCAGTGTTGGTATGCTGTTTGAGACCTTGGAGGGAAACAGGCAGCTAGAAAATGAGTGCAGAAAGAAAATAAAGTATGTGAGGAAGAAGAAAAAAAAAGCTGTTTCAATTCTCAAAACAAATGCTGACGTGAACACAAGGTGCCAAACAATCAGAAATTTACTCTTAAGAGCAGGTTAATGCTTCAACTGAATTTGCTCTAGTTTAAGAGTGCTCCTTTCAGAAAAAAAAAATTAAAAGAATTTTGTGAAAATGATTTTTAAAAGCATCCAATAGCTATCTAATGTTACACTATATATCAAATGAAGCCCCCCAGCTTAAAGGATATTAAGACAAAATGAAGACCTGCAACAGCTTCTTAACAGAAAAGAAAGAATCCTCTTACATCACTAGGTAACATGAGCACTGCATCATCCTTCTTTGTAGTCTCCTGTTATAAACGCAAATTGTTGGGCAGTTCTAAACGAGCAGGCAGTGATTAGAATCTGACAACAGACTGCTTGTGATTCTCCAGATTCCCTTCTCCCTTGGGTCACGTTTTGGTCCCTCTCCAGGCTCAAGTATGCTTACCTTCAATCACAGCTTTCTTTTTTTCTGCCTCAAGGAAGAAATAACCTTAGCAGCCTACATTTAGTCATCTAGGTTGAGGAGCTTTTACAGAAGGAGCCCCGGTATGAACTGCTTCAGAAGGGAACTTGCTGTGTTCTCTGCCTTTCACGGGAACAAATGCCCCCTAAAGAACCACCAGTGTTCTCCAGCGGTCAGAGTATGATGTCACTGTTGGAATCACGTGACCAGACCCTTGGACTAGCCTTGGAGAAAGGGAGATTTTTAAGAGAGCACAAAAGCCTTAAAGATGCAGTCTCATCTAAATAAATGGCATCAAACTGAGGGCAGTCAGGTCAGTTTAGAAAACTGGGGTCCATTTCCGTCTGACTTATTTCACTTAGTGTAATAGCCTTAAGGAAAGACAAAAATGATATGCTATCACTCATATGTGGAATATAAAGCAAAACAAAACAAAATAAACAAACATAAAATAAATTATAGGTACAGAAAACAGATTGGTAGCTACCAGAGGGGGAGGGGGAGAGAGTGAGGGAGAAACAGGTAAAGGGGGTTAAATGTATAGTGAAAAATGGAAACTAGATTTTGGGTGGTGAGCACACACTAGGATATACAGGTATCAAATTATAATGCTGTACATCTGAAATTTGTATGTTATAAGCAAATGTTATTACAATAAAAAAATTAAGAGATGGGTTCAGAGAAGTTTTAGTCTTCAGACCTCATTTAGCAGAAAATCTGAAAAAGAAGAAATCTCTAAAAGCATTTAGAGTTGCATGTATCCTACGTATAAAAGGGAGACAGGAAACTATAGAAAAGGCTTTTTAAAACATGCACTGGATAGAAATAACAAGGATAAAATCTCACAGACATAACATAGACATGATAGGGCACATAACATGATGCTATTCATACAAGTTCAAAACCAAGCAAACCTAAATTATAGCTTTTGTATAGGATACAAACACAAGTAATTACATTACAGAGACAAGAAAGAAAATGACAAAAGTAAAGACAGTGTCTACCCAAAGGGAAAAAAAGGGTTGTCATCTGGATGGAGCACATGGTGAGGGTGGGGCTTCTGGAATGTTGGTAATTTTCCTTGATCTGAGCATTGATTATCTGAGTGTTGACATTATAGTTATTCTTTAAACTGTACGCATATGTTTTATGTCTTTCTATGTAAACATCATAATTGGAGAAAAACATGAAAAACTGAATTGCACATGAACTGATTATACAAGGTCAGTTTTTTAAAAGCACATAGAAACTTTGAAAACCCAGAATACAGTCAAGAAAATTAGTTGTTTCTTAGTATTAATGCTCTAGCCAGAAAGCAACATCAGATTTAATCTCATTAATCCAAACAGGGTAAAAGTAGTTATTTTAGCCATGAAAACAAATTCACTGCTACATTTGCATTGTTTTAAAGGCTTTTTCTTCCCAGGTCCTATTCTGAAGTCTATTAATTTTTAAGCAGGTCTTAATTAATTATGCAATAAGGCCAGTATAGTAAAGAAGAATCAAACTGCCATCTCCCAACTTCCTAAGAGACTCTATAGGACAGCCACTGTTTAACATTAATCTAGTCAGTGTGCTCCAATAATCAGACCTAAATGGGAGGCTCTGAAATGTTGGAGTACTCCTATCAATTCTTAAGGCCCAATGCATCCTGAAATGCTAATACAACAAAACACTGAGAAGAATTAAAATAAAGTTGCAACTGCTAGTATTGTGGCAATGAACTACAAAGCTTAAAATGCAAAAGTTATTTGTAGCCCAAGTGTAACTGTCCTATACATTTACACTTTTAGAAAAGGATATTATCTTACTTAAAGAGGATGACATGTCCAACTATATAATCCTTCAAAGTCATTCTTTATTAAATAGGATTTTACCTATAGGACCACTACAGAATTCATTTACATTATTTAATAAGACTTATGTTACCTTAATAGGTTATTTTACACTTGAAGGTGCTAATTGGGTTCTTTTGGTACTCCCCAAAATGTATAGTTGAAGAACATACAGTGACTGGATTGGAAACTAGTACCATGTAATAACTTTTGATTAAAGTTCTTGTGTTTTTCAAATGCTACATCAGTGTTTCTAGAGGAAGAAATTTTATTCCATGTAAATTTACTTCCTTTGGAAACTAGAGGTATGGTAGCTATGATGCAGCCCTCATATTAAAATGGGATTTAATTACAATTCAGATTAGGAAATGAGGCACTGATATTCAAAGTCTGACATGTTACAATTTACTTTTTAAATGTATTTTTATATTTTAATTACAGTTGGCAGATGATACTGTTTCAGGTGTATGACATAGTTATTAGACATCTATATAACTTATGAAATGACCACCCCAATTAATCTAGTACTCATACAAACTTATTGCAATATTATTGACTACATTCCTTATGGTATACTTTATGTCCTCAAAACTATTTTGTAACTACCAATTTGTACTTCTTAATCCCTTCCCCTTTTCACCCACCCTGACCCCTCCCAACTGATGACCCTCAAAATGATCTCTGTATCTATGAGTTTGTTTTTGTTATGTTTATTTTCATCTTTGGATTCCACAAGTAAGTGAAATCATATGCCATCTGTCTTTCTCTGTCTGACTTACTACATTCAGAACACTACCCTCTAGGTCCATCCATCTTGTTGCAGATAGCAGGATTTCATTCTTTTTGATGGCTGAGTAATATCCCATTATATATTTGTACCACTTCGTCTGTATCCATTAATCCATTGATGGACACCCAGATAGCCTCCATATTTTGATTATTGTAAATAATACTGCCATGAACATATGGATGCACATGTCCCTTCAAAATAGTGTTTTGGGTTTCTTTAGATAAATACCAAGAAGTGTGATTACTAGGACCTTCTTTGGCTCCTGTTATAGCCTTTGTTTTAAAGTCTTTTTTGCCTGGTGTAAGTATTGCTACCCCAGATTTTTTGTTTGCTTCCATTTTCATTAAATATCTTTTTCCATCCCTTTATTTTCAGTCTGTGTGTCTTTCTATCTGAAGTGAGTCTCTTATAGGCAGTATATATGATGGTCTTGTTTTCTTATCCATTCAGCTACCCTATCTTTTGATTAAAGCATTTAATCAATTTATATTTAAAGTAATCATTGATATATAGTTATTGCCATTTTATTATTCAGATTTTTATCTTTTTTGCTTCTTCATTTTTCCTTCTTAAAAAAGTCCCTCCAACATTTCCGGTATACTGGCTTGGTGGTGATAAATTCCTTTAGCTTTTTCTTGTCTGGGAAGCTTTTTATCTATCCTTCAATTCTAAACGATAGCATTGCTGGGTAGAGTAATCTTCGTTGTAGGTCCTTGCTTTCATCACTTGAAGTATTTCATGCCAATCCATTCTGGCCTGCAGTTTCTGTTGAGAAATCAGCTGACAGTCTTATGGGATCTCCATTGTAGGTAACTAATTGCTTTTCTCTTGATGCTTTTAAGATTCTTTCTTTGTTTTTAACCTTTGGCATTTTAATTATAATGTGTCTTGTTGTGGGCCTCTTTGGGTTCATCTTATTTGGAACACTCTGTGCTTCCTGGGTTTGTATGTCTATTTCCTTTACCAAGTTAGGGAAGTTTTCAGTCATTACTTTTTTCAAATAGGTTTTTAATTCTTTGCTCTCTTTTTCTTCTGGTAGCCCTATAATGTGAATCTTGTTTCAGAGGCCCCTTAAATTATTCTCTTTGTGTGTGTGTGTTCTTCATTCTTGCTGCTGTTCTGATTGAATGTTTTCTGCTACTTTCTCTTCTAAGTCATGGATTCAATCCTCTGCTTCATCTAATTTAGTATTGAGTCTTCCTAAGGTATTCTTCATTTCAGTTATTGTATTTTTTCATTTCTAACTGATTCTTTTTTGTTTTCCTTATCTATTTTTTCTATTTCTATATTTTCTATCTCTTTGTTCAAGTTCTCACTCAGTTCTACTCTTCCCTTAAGTTCACTGAGTATCCTTACAATCAGTGTTTTGAACTCTGTATCTGGTAGATTGCTTGTCTCCATTTTATTTGGTCTTTTTTTCTGGAGCTTTGTTCTGTTCTTTCATTTGGCACATATTTCTTTGTCTTCCCACTTTGGCTGCCTCCCTGTGTTTGTTTCTATGTGTTAGGCAGGGCTGCTATTTCTTCCTGTCTTAGTAGAGTGGCCTTATGTAGTAGGCATCCAGTGGCACAGTCTCTCTGGATGCCTGGCCTTAGTGCTTCAGGTGTGTTCCTTGTACGGGTTGTGTGTACCCTCCTGCTGTAGTTGAGCCTTGATTGCTCTCTGCACATCAACATGAGAGACTGCCCCTCAGGCCAATTGATTCTGAGAACTTGCCAGTGACTACAGTAAAGGAGCTATTATACAGAAGCTGATGCTATAGAGCAGAATTCACTTTAGCAGCGTGCCTGCTCTGTCTGCCCTTTGGGTATGTCATCCTCAGCTGTGGCCCTAGGTGGTGTTCTGGCTCAGACTGAAGCTGGCCACTAGGCTTGCACACCAGGGCCTTGTGGGAGGGGCCCTGCTGCAGCCAAAGTTCAGCTACAGCCTATGCCCTGCTTGGGGCCACCTGGCATGAGCTACACAAGCAATGTGCAAAAGATAGCCGCCCACTCTGGGCTTTGAGGTACACTGAGAGGCTAAGCTGCAAACTGAGGCCGTCTGCTGCTAGTGCCAGGCCTGAGGCTGCTCAGCAAGATGTATGGGGCACACAGAAGCTACATACTTCTTATTTAGGTTTTGTAACCCTTTGTCAAATTTTAGGAAAGTCTGCAGGATAAGCCAAGATAGGCTATTTGTATGAACAATCTCTGGCAGTGGCTTGGGTGGGCCTGCAAGTTGGGTGGGGCAGGCATTCAGGGAATCACCAGGCAGAGTGGCCAGTGTTAACCAGGTTGATGGAGACTCAGATATGGTGCCCTGGGTCTGCATTGTGGGTGGGGGAGGACTCAACAAAGAAATAATGCCCTCTTGCCAGCACTTCTGACTGAAAAAATGCTGAGTTCTTGTCCTGAAGCCAGACAATTCAATACCTTCCCATATGTCCCTGGTGCCTTTTGAGCTGCTACTGAAGCACTGGAGCTCAGAGCTCAGAGCAAGTGAATCCATTAGAGAGTAAGTTCAAGTCTGGGTCCCTTAATAAAAATGTCTGTGACTCCAGCTGCCCTCCATTCACAGCCAGAAATTGTGGGTACTTTTCTTCTTGAAACTGGAACCCTGGTTTAGGGAGCCCAGTGTGGAGCTGGGACCTCACACTCCTCTGAGGGGAACCTCTACAGCCAAGATATCCCTCCTGATTCTCAACTAGCACACACAGGTGTGGGGCCAGCCCATTCTGTGTCTCCGCCCCTCCTACCAGTCTTGAGGTAGCCTCTGTGTGACCCCAGTTGTAGAATTTTTATTCAGCTAGACTTTAGGTGACTCCCAAGGATAGCTGTTCTGTATTTTAGTTGTAATTTTGATATGGTTGTGAGAAGAGGCAAGCACAACATTTTCTTACTCTGCCATCTTGACCAGAAGCCCCATATTTCTTTTCCTCTCTTCTACCCCTTTATTCCCTTCTCTGCCACATTTGTAATCTCTAGTTTATGTTCATTACACAGACTGCCAGGTTTAGGGCAATTCATATCATTGTGAAAATAAGAAAAAGAAAAGCTTACCAAATTTTAATGTATCCTATGATAGAAACACAGTAATACATACAGTTAATATTTGGAGATAAGCAGAGTTACCTTTCTGGAACACAGATCTGATCAGATCATTTTCTTATTTCTAAAGTGTGAGTGGCTTCTGCAGCTATCCCTTAAAACTTTCAGCATACAAAGACCATGTAATGAGCATTTAGTGTGAGTGTGAACCAGGAATTTTAAAATATTCATCATAATCTTCAGAATAATAAATATAAAATATTTTAATGTATAATAATAAGAATGACAATGATATTACTACTATTTTAGGTTTCATGAATGAGAAGAATTAAATTGCTTGCACTCTTTCACGGAGATATCTATACTATCTGGCCTGATGATAAATAGCTTAAGCTGTGGGTCATGTTCCACAACCAATTGGTTTCTTTTCTTACCATTTTCTTAGTAGAAAGAAAGAATAAATTCATAAGACTTAGTCATCAAGAATGGCAGCAGACATTACCTGCCCATTTGAGACCAACTACTGAGGTATAAAGAAAGTAATAAAATGCAAAATTCTTTTCAAAAAACAGTGTGTTAAGAGCTAAGTTTCTGGTGTGTAAATACTGTGCCAAGGAAGGTAGAGTAAAATTAAACAACAATCCTAAATGTCAAATTTGTGTACTTAGATAAATATAGATTTTTGTCTCCATACAAAAGAAAAGTAAAAATTTTTAACACAAGTTTTGAAGACATAGTGTGCCCTAAGTTATATATAAAATAGTTTAATGCTCTAACAGGAAAATGATTCGAGTTAAAGTAAAATTAGATCTCAACTTTACTAATAGAAGAAAAGCCCCCAAATGCTAATTTGCATTACTTGTTGGGGGGGGGTGGCTGGAGGTGGGGGTGAATAGAAAACTAGTCAGGAAAAAGTCAATTCTGAAACAGCTTCCCTGTTAGGCTACTCTTAGGTCTAAAAACTTAACAATAGATCTTTAGAAATACATTGCTTGAATAAGGAGGCATATAAATGAATGCATTTAGCTCATTTTCCTTTAAGGAAGCCACTTTCTAATTTTTTTTTTCTAAAAATCACATGATCTCTAAAACTAGAAAATACCTTACAAGAAAAGAAATTGTTACATGAGATGTTTATTTCAATCCCTAACTGATATGCCATTAGAAATGTACTGGGGGTTGCAGGATGCTGAACAGTAACTGATTAAATGAAGTAGTTAAACACTAAAAAAATACAAGGGGAAAAGAGGATTAAAAAAAACCTCGTGCACCATGTAGGAGCCCTGAAGTACTGTGTTAGTAATATCACAGCTGCATGAGGATGCACTCATTGGCAGCAGCCTAAAGAAAGAAACAAGCACTCAAAGAAATGGGGCAGGGCTATCAGTATGTATCACAGGACTTAAAAATAGTCGTATTTTTCAAAAACTGTGTTCAGTTTTTACAGGGATATATTGTAGTTTTGCAAGGCAGGGATCACATCTACAAAACAATTCAACACTCTACATAGCACACATCACAGATATTCCTCCTGGAGTCATTTAAATATTACCTTCATTCTACAGCAAGGATACAAGTATGAAGAGCTTATTTTATGCTACTTCTCACTTCATACCTGCACTTTATTGATTTATCTTCTTTATTGGTTCATCCATTCTAGATCTCCTCATAAGTCATGAACTCTTTCACATTCCATTTACTTCTAATATTTGAGAATGTATAACAGCTGAAATCCCAATAATTAGTCAACATTTTTAGGACCTTCCCATCTATCAATGTGTGGCCTCCATTTTGTTTATATTTTGCTTTCTCACCTAAGCCCAGTAGCTGAAGAGCAAATGTTGGTGGAGTAGCCCTCCCATCTGAGCCCTGAATAGTATCACAAGACTATGTTATGCTTTAATACACTATCTTAGTTTGGTCCCTTGGATACTTTTCCAGGGCAACTATTCCATTGGCACACATCTGTATAGCCATATTGGTTGTTAAATATTTAAATACTTCCATAGCTATAGATAAATAACCACTCTTTCCTGAGGACTCTCCTCCCATCCAATTGTCCCCTACATGGCTTCTGAAAGTTCCTATGATGCATCAGCTAGAATACCAGGAAGCTCCAGGATACAACCCAGCCCTATGTGTGATATCTAAACAGATTGATCAGTGCCTGTGTTGTTTCGAATGTCACCCAAGCACTCATTTCATGTAGGGACTGACTACTGTTATTCTTGTTCACAGCAGGTTAAAACTTGAAGTTGTCTAAGATGGAAGGAAGGACAACAAAGAGGAAACTCTATCCCAACTCTGCTGAGAGCTAGAAAATAAAAAAGATGATGAGGGATGTTGGTAATGGAACTACAGAAACTGAACCAAATCTCTGATATACACTATTGAGATGAAGTTTGAGAATTATGTAAAGTATGCAAGAAGGTTGGGCATAGCACAAAGGGATAAGCATCAGTCTAGATTCTAACACCACCTTGTGACTCTTTGTTTCCCACTGGATACAGCTCTATACTCACTGGGTTGTAGACATTTGCTTGAGCTATACCTATTATGTCTCCTACTCCCAGTATCTGCTTTAATTTGGAAGTTCCTAACCCAACTCACTTTCATTACCACTGGACTAGATGCCACAAAAGTCAATGGAGAACTATAAAGGGACTATATTTGACAAAGTTGCTGAGTAGGTATACATAATAGCCTTTTGTTCCATTTCTTGCTTTTTGTTCTTTCCTTCTGAAATTTACACATTTATAGGACTGAAAAAAGGACTAAGGCGTGTAATTGTCAGGGAGTCACTGCCTTAAAATGCTCATTACATTCTACAGTGTTGGGAAACCCTTTGGCTAGCATGATCCTGTATAATAACTTGTAATTATTGTTTTGAAGCAGCAATCCAACAAATGCAACTAAGCCTGCATTGGTTTCTATTAAGCCATTATGCTTTAGCAAGGAAAAAACTTCGAGAGGAAGTACCAGTGAGGAGATTCTTCTTGGCTTCATGGAATAATGTGATGTCATAGACAGAAAAAAATAGTCTAAAAATATATTTAAATAAAATCTAGGAATTGCTCTTAAATAGTACTTGTACCTGTAATACATCAATGTATGGTTATTCATTGCAGCACTTTTAGTTGTAGCAAAGACCTGGTAACAATAATAGTCCAGTGATAGAGGGATAATGCAAGAAAAGTAGACTGATGTGTACCGAAATAGAAAAATCCCCCAAACATATTATATAAAAAAAAGCAAGTCAAAAATAATAAGTAGATTTAAAAAATACAATATGTTTCTGTGTTAACTGAATAGAAAAAAGAATTGAAAGAGTCATACTAAATTATTTTTAGGGGTGAGAAGTAGAGGGGGCTTTCACATTTTATAATATATATATTGTTTGAATCTTTAAAAGTGAAGTATATTTATGTGTTATATAAGTGTTTCTAAAAGAAAAAAAAATGATAACACAGCTAGTAGAGATGGACACTGCAAAGTGCAGACTTACATTCTGAGAGGCAGACCACTGGGGTATTTAGAAATGAAGTAGGTGACAGTTTCTGGAGAACACCAGGAGGAAAACACCAAAAGGAAGATAGTTTACTAAGTTTTCAATGAAAGTCAATGAGAAGAAAGTCTTTATGATCAGACCTATTGTTCTGCATCTATAAGAGGCAAATTCTAACCCCAGCTCCACAACTCAATAGTTGTGTCACCTCAAGCAATTGCCTTAATTTCTGTGGGGTTCAGGTTCCCCCTCTGTAAAATGAGCATAATATTTTTGGCCACTCATACATTGTGCTGAATGACTTTTGAGAAGATCTTAGCTTTGAGCCATTACAAACAGTTCTTTGATTGCACACTTGTCTGAGAACACACTTCTGTCAAGATCATAAAATGGCACTACCACTCTTTAGAGAAAAAATGTAAGACAGCTCGTCAGTGAAGTACAGGACAACCTGGGACCCTAGGCTTCTGGGATATTGTTAACTAGAGTTATATCAATATAGGTACAATATCCTCGGAGTACCTGCTAGCCACAGACCCCAGAAACATCCAGCACACACTCCTAAAACATTTTAGCAATCCTTTTATCCATCCAATGCCATAAATTGGAATAGGTGAGGTTAAAAGTAGTCCACTCAGGATTTAAAGTACTGCCAAAGGATCTCTAAAAAGTGTGTGTGTGTGTGTGTGTGTGTGTGTGTGTGTGTGTGTGTGTATTTTCCTTTCAAGAAGGTACAAAAGTGATTTCCTTAATTGAAAAATAAATGGAGAACTTCTATGTTCAGCTCTGGCAAGTAAAGAGCTTTAAAGTTGTAACTTCTGCCCTTAAAACAAACTGAACAAATTGGACAACTGAAAAATCAAGAACTTTTCTTGGGCCCAGTAGAGAGCTGAGGTTGCACAGAAAACTACAACCTCCAAATCTGAAGAAAAGGGCTTAGTCAAAGAAACACAGTTGAGATTCTTACCTAGAGTCGAAAATGCTGGAACCATAATCTCAGAGGGACACTTAAATGGCAACTTGGATGAACTGCTGAAGGCTGAGTGTGGGCTTGCATGGAAGTGAGAAACTCCTGTGGCTTACACTTTTGTGGGCTCTATCTCCAAATTCTCTACCAAATTCTCAGTGAAGAATCAAGATTCCCTCCTGACTCTGAGAAAGAGAGGTAAAGATGAACCACTATGAAATATCCCAGAGCTCTTTATAACAAAGGCCTATCTATGCTCCAGGGAAAATTCTTTGGCTGAGTCTTAGCCCAGCTGGGGGAAGGGCATTCCTCCTTCTCCAGCCCCCTTCTTTACCAGCCTTCTTGTCTCACCTAAGGGAAAAAAACACAGTCAACAGGATCCTGAGCCTCCAGGAAATGGGCTAAGAAAGCTGAGGTCAGGAACAGGAGTAAGGGGCAGGGAGAACAAAAAGCTATATATGCCACTGGACTAAAACTTCTGAGGTTACACTCACAAGACACAGGCCCAACAGACACTGGGATTTAATCAGAAGATGATAGAATGATCTTTTTCACAACTTAATTGGTAGATTTCATACACTATCATGCTTTTCATTTTAAAAGACTGTTTTTTCTTTCCCTAAGAGGTTGGGAGGTTATGTTGAGGCTCACAGGGGTAGCCCAAGTCCATTGTCACATGTTAGGGAGCCATGACCTGCCTGAACTTTGAAGTCACCCATGACTCTCTTCTATTTTATTCCCCATATCTAATTAGTTCTATCAATTCCCCCTCTGTAATTTCTCTAGAACTCAGTCCTTCCTCTTCATTCTTGTCTTAATTTGGGACTTTTGATCTTTTGCCTAGATTTTTAAAAAAATAACAGTTTAACTGGTCTTCCATTCTCTAACCTACTCTTCCCATGAACCCATCCTCTACACTGCCATAAATTCTCTAAAACACAAATCCAATCATAACATTCCTCTGTTTTTAAATCATTTGATGATACCTTGCTTCATTAAAGGTTCAAAGGCAAAAACAATCTTGACCCACCTAGATTTCTAAATAGATCTCTCACCTTATTACCTGCTCTCCTCCCTCCAGCTCCAACTGTTACCAGTCCCACCCTTGGAGCCTCAGAATTCTGACACACAGATTCTGTTTCTTGAATAGAAAAGACTCATGCTGCTGTGCATTTACCTCTGTTGCTCTCTGCCAGGAATGTCTCCTCATTCAAAAGTTAGAGAGTAGCAGTAAGGCATGGTAGGTAGAAATACAAGCAGGTGAGGGGAAGAAGGGACTCAAAGAGCATTACTAAGACAGCACAGTGATCGGTTCAAATCTGGATGCTTCATAAATATTGAATGAGTGAATGGATAAATGAATGAATTAATTGTTGACCATGAGGTCTAGGCTGCAGAGGAGGGCAAGTGAGAACAGATGGCCTATGAGAATAACTAAATTTTTTCCTGTTACTCAAACTCTTTTTCTATTTTCTTCCCTATCTCCTTCTTTCAGATCTCCATGTTTATGTTTCCTCTAATTTACAGACTATTATAACACTACCTCAAATGCATTTAACTGTGCCATGCATATTTTATTTATTCATTCTTTATAAATCAATCCCTCTAGCCATCTGGAAAACAAGAACCACTCTATTGCCTTTCAAGTTCCTTTTAACTAATCTTTTTAGTACATGCTATTGTGCCTGGTACAATTGTGCACATTTTCACTACCGAATATATAGGATGTTATAATCTTTTTTGTTGTTTTTATTAGGAAGTTCCATGTGAAAACATTAAAGTAAGAACAATTAAAAAGCCAAGCAAGAAAATTACATTGCTACAGAGTGTAATGACTGATTTTCATGTGCAGCTCATGGAAAACAGTCTTTTATTATTTTATGGTCAGAACTTGTAAACCATAAGCAGTCATTCTCTTGTAAAGGCTATTTAAAAGTGAAGAACTTTTCATGTAAAAACACACTCTACAATCACAGGCAATGTCAAAATCTTATCTGTCTTAGTTTTCTAGTCTATTAAATGGGAATAATGGATACTCGCTTGTCCCAATCACCTACTGAGAGCAACGTGAACACACAAAGTACTTTAGCAATCTGAAAGCTATGTGAAATCATTTTATATTAAAAGCAATGATGATCACTAAACTACTCCGGTTTGGGAGAGGTAGCCACTTTAAGTTCTAAATGACTACTTCTCTAGAGCAAGTAATTGTTATAACTGACTCACTATGGTTATACCTATACATAAGTGGAAGTGATACACAAACAAATGTTCCTTTTATAGAATTAGGCAAATATGGCAAACCACCAAATACCAAACAGTGAGTACCTTTCTTTTATGAACTTCAAATGCAGGGACACTCTTCTACTGTCACTTTCCCTAGATACCTTTACTAGGCAAATTTCTTGATATCCTTTTGAACCTGCAGTTTTCATACTAGTGTGTTTATCCCCAGTTGGTCACCTCCTCAGAGAGGCCTTCCCTGACCTTTCTAACTACTGTTAAGCCCCAGTTACCTTCTATTATCATTCTGTTTATTTCTATCCTAGTATTTATCACAATGAGTAATTAACTAAGTAATCTGTTTATTCATTTACCCAACTAGATCGAAATTCCAGGTCATCTTGGATCTTATCTAAATTAATCCCACTACTGTATCCCAGTGCCTGCAATAGTGCCTAGGTCATACAGATGCTCAAAAAGTATTTGTTAAATGAATGGGTAAAGAAATTTGTCCTCACAGTGACAATAAAGTTAATCCAAACTTCTTAGTGTGACACTGAAGGCCCCAACTTACTTATGTGGGCTCATATTCTGCCTTTATAACTCTGTATATTATGACTGGATATCTCTGTAAAAGTTTGCTTTCTACCTGGAATCCTCTTCTTCCTATCAAATAATCTTTCAAGGCCCTTATACATGAAATCTTTTTCAATCCTACACACACACACAAACACACACACACACACACACACACACACACACAGCTTCTTCTACTAAGTTCTTGTAAGAGTTATAGCATTTAAAATATAGGGTTATAATAGAAATAATAACACTGATAATAACTTTTTATTAAGCATTAACTTGATGCCAGGTACAGACATAAGCACTTTTATATGTTATTAGCTCATTTAATCCTGAAAATGAATCTAAGAGATAGGTACTATCAAAAATCCTTAGGTGTCTATTTAACTAGGTAGAATCAACTTCATGAAGGCAGGATGGTGCCCTGAAGTCTTGTTAGTTCCAAGAACCTAGCAAAGTATCTGCAATGTTATATGTCCTTAATACAAATTTGCTAAATACTGAATTCTGACAGTAGTTTTTAGACCTCTGACTTTATTCTGAATGGCAATCTCAATTAAAGAACCAGTTTAAAGTAATCATACAAATTAAATCTTAAAGTGGTGCAGTCCTTTCTAATTACAAGAAACTCAGAAGTCACAAAAGAAAGGGTAATATACCTAGCTATATGATTTTTTGGATATTTGTAGATTGAAAAACAAAGTTAACAAAGACAAACCAGAAATGGAAAAAATATATCTAACCCACATTAGACAAAAGATTAATCCTGTTATATGAACAGAAAACTTTCAGAAAAAGAAATTTAAATGGTTACTAAACATATGAAAAAATACTCAACTTCATTAATTTAAAAAAGTGAAATTTAAAACAATGGGAATTTATTTCTTTATCTATTTTGGCTGTGAAGAAATAAGCAGTCATACACTCACAGCACAGAAATGCTTTCACATGCTTAAAAGATATCTATGTACACACACATACACACACAAGGTTATTCGTTGCAGTACTGTTTATAACAGCAAAAGATTGGAGACCACTGAAACGTGCATCAATAGAAGCTTGGCTAAATAAATTATACTATTTCATAATATAGCTATACTATGAAATTGTATGCAGCTATTGAAAAGTATGATATTACTGGATAGTCAAATACTAGATGAGGGGAATTCTCATTTTATAAATGTATTCCACATACTAAAAACAAAAAACCAATTATAAAAAAAAAATAGAAAGAACTTAGACACTTCATCAAAGAGTATGTAAGATTGGCAAATAAGCACATAAAATAATGGTCAACATGGTAAAACATTAGGGAAAATAAAACCATGATGTGATAACACTACATAACTATTAGAATGGCTAAAATAAAAATTATGGAACATACCAAGAGCTGTCGAGGATGTGGAACAAGTAGAACTATCATACATAGCTAATTCAGATGCAAAATGGTACAGCTACTCTGGAAGATGATTTGGCAGTTTCTTATAAAGTTCAACATACATTTACTACAAGATCCAGCAACCCCACTCCATGGTATACTACTCAGCAAGAAAAAGGAATGAATAACTTTGGTGAATCTCCAAAGCATTAAGCTGAGTGTATGAAGTCAGTTTCAAAAGGTAACATATCATGCAACTACATTTTGTATATGACATTCTTGAAAAGGAAAACCAATAAGTACAGAGAATAGATCACTAGTTATCAGGTGTTGGGGGTAGGGAGGTCTGACTGCAAAGGGATAGCAAGAGGGGATTCTTTTGAGTATTGAACTATTCTGTATACTGTCAGTGGTGGTGGATACAAGAATCTATGCACGTGATAAAATTCAAAGGACTGTGTACCAGAAAATTAATTAATTTTACTATATGTACATTAAAAATCCTTTTATAAAAGATAAATTGTCATTAGCAGTAGTGATACCTTCTATTTCTCCATCTAACGGAGGAACATCATCTCTCATGGAGAAATCCATAGCTGTCCCTGGTATGTCCATCAAGTCTTCATCACTGGAGCTGTTCTGGAAGGTACTGAAACTCCCCTGCTGAAAGCCTCTGTTATCCATGGCTCCTGTGCAGAAAGGAAAACAGGAGGCTTATTATAATGACCTCCAAAATCCTTACCATGTACTGGTTTTCAAATTGTGGAAAATAACATAACATAAAACTTACCACTTGACCCATTTTAAACTAGACAATTCAGCAGCATTAAATACATTTGCGATATTGTGCAATCATCACTATCCATTATCAGAAATTTTTCATCATCCCAAACAGAAACTCTGTACCCAGTAAATATAACTCTTCATCTTCCCCTCAATCCCTTATAACCTCAATTCCTATTCTGTTTCTATGATTGGCTGGTTCTGGATGTCATACAAATGTAATCATATAATCATATAATATGTGGTCTTTTGTGTCTGGCTTCTACTTCTCATGTTTTCAAGACTTATCCACATTACAGCATGTATCAATATTTTGCTCCTTTTTAGAACTGAATAATACCCATTTTATGGATATACCACAGTTTGCTTATCCATTCATCAGTTGATGGACATTTGGGTAGTTTTCACCTTTTAGATTACCATTTATTCTTATGTCTTTTTCATACTCTTACTTTGATAATATAGACATGCTAACTACTTAGTATATTCAGTTACACCCCAGATGTAATAATATACCTCTACACTTACCATGTAGTTGAGAGCAGTTTTTTGAGAACCATGCAAACAAACCATATAAGGACATGTGTACAAAACACATAGTAGTTCATAAGTAATCAACTGAAATAAAAAGAACTACTCATCATTAACAAGAAATGTACTAGCCATTTGGGTGTGGAGAAACATTTCCTTATGCCTCTGAGTCTCCCAGAGCTCCTAACACAATGTAGATGCACAAAAATACCAGGAGGAAAAGGCATGCTGTGCCATTCAATGTTGTTCTCTGCTCAAGAATTTAATATTAAAGATGAAACATTTTTTATATCCCATGTATGAATCTTCACATATAAATTATACTCAAAAAAAATCTTAGTACAGTCAACTCTACTTTAATTAAAAAGAGCTTTATAAAAAAAACTTAGTATTTTTTTTAAACAGCATTATATATTGCTTCTTGGCCTTTCGGCTAAGATCAAGTGTAAAAAACAGCATTATAGCCAATTTTACATTATCTACCCTGCCTTCCAATTTTTTTAAATGAAATCTTGATTCAGAATCATAGTCAGCAAAATTCTATTGGGTTAGGAAAACAATATTCCTCTTGAGGTATTCCAACTTTTTAAAGAAACTACTTATTCTAGGTTATCATAATTATGTGTGATGAATGTGGTAAAAACCAAATAGTTTAAGTTAAGCAATAGGCCTGAAAAATTGGAATCATAGCAGATAAATATTTTAAACATTGAGCATAAAGGAGAACAAAATAACTTTTACCAGATACTTATCAGTTTTCAGGCACTGGACTATATGCTTAAAAGTGAACACTTTCATTTAATTTTTCCAACATTCCTATGCTATGGCATTATCACTCCTAGTGCAGATGAGGAAACTAAAGCTCAGAGAGGATAAATAACTTGCTCAGTTAGTGTCAAATAAAAGTTAAGCTGCAAATCATGTGTTCAATTTCACAATACCTCACTTGTGATAAAGAGACCAGACTGACTGAAGTCTGAATAATATTTATGAACAACCTACTATGTATAAATCATTGTGGAATAGTTATACAGATACATAAAAATGATGCTGGGTAAGCCAGATGAGATGAAGTTTGGAAGACAAAGATTTAGGAGTTATCAGCTCAAGATGATGGTTGAAATCAAGAGAATAGATATTCTAAGGAAAACTTGCTGGTCACTTATGGATAAAGATTAATATAAATAGAAAGGCATTCTCAATATCTTTCCTTAATATGCACAAGTAGCTTGAACTCTGTGCAGATGTGAATTAAACAATGGGTTCCCCCAGGAAGATTACCATGCTGATGTAACATATGGTCACATAGAGTAGGGTCATTTATCCAAAGGTATAATTTTGTACTAATAATGTACAAAATTACTGATCATAAAACCATGTCCTCAGCTACAAAACTCTAACCTCGCTATGTAGATCAAATGAATTCTAGGATACTAAGAATCCACGCTTTGTGGTCTTAGCCAAACTCCTTCACTGCTCCCCAACCCTTCGTCCTTCAGGGACTCCTCCCCCAGCTCTATCTTGCTTCCTTCACTCCTCTTTTCCAAGACCTCCTGAAGCAATGCACTTATACAAATTCCCTGTCTCAACTGCCACTTCTAGGGAACCTGACCTATAATAGGATCCTTAGCAGTTTTTCCTATTACTAACAATAGATAGGAAACCCTGAATCTCTCTGTTTTTCCTCCTGTCATCCAGGGAGATGCGTTTTTCCTCTTTATTTAAGAAAAAACAGCCCCTCTTCTTTGCTCTGTATCTGACTGAGATGACAGCTCCTTCCCTGCCTTCTGGTTTACAAAAGCCCCCACCTTATCCATGGGAATAAATCCTAAGACTCTCAGTGGATTCCTGAAACCATGGATAGTACCAAACCTTACATATATGTTTTTTCCCTGTACATACATACTATAAATAAAGTTTAATTTATAAAAGAAGCACAGTAAGAAATTAAAAATAATAAAATGGAATTATTATAACAATTTCCTATAATAAAAGTGATGTCAATGCAGTATCTCTCTGACAATATATCTAGTAACTGAGATGGCTACTACGTGACTAATAGTAGGTAGCATATACAGTATGGATACCCTAGACAAAGGGATGATTCACATCTGGGGTGGGAAAGAGCAGGACTTTGTGAGATTTCATCATGGTACACAGAATGGTGTACAATTTAAAACTTACGAATTTTTTATTTCTGGAATTTTCCATCTAACATTTCTGAACCACAGTTGACTGTGGGTAATTGAAACATGGAAAGTGAAACTGTGAATAAAGAGGGGACTACGGTACTTAATTTTATCCTTTAAGGAAATTTACTTTCTCTAGCTCTCATCTCTACTTCAATCTCCAGTCCTGAATTCCTAAGAACTCCATTTGACAATTCTGTTATTACTTTAAACTTAATAGGATGAAAATGAACAACAACAACAAAAGAAATAACATTAACTCAAACAAATAATAAAATTCAAACAAGGTCCGTTCCTGGACCCTCACCCTCCACATCAACTTTCCCTTTAAAATGCAGGTGGCATCAGAGTCAATATTTGCAGTTAATATTTGTCTAACTCTGGGATTTACCTCATTCAATGATCCTATGAAATTAATGTTAAAATAGATATTCAAGGTTTCTGGAAATCTTAGCTGAAAATAAGCACCATTTTAGCTGATGAGAACTAAGACTAACAGGGTAGTACAATTCAAGAGGTTTTCTTTTGTTTAAATTTATTAAGTGCCCATGAATTCTACAGTGACTAGCACTGAAAGAAAGCAAGACAATTTGCAAAAATGAAGCAGAATCCTTTCCCTTCTCTCCACAGTTTACACGTTTAATTCAGGAAATGGTTTAAAATACAGAATTCCAACAACTCTACATTAGCCACACAAATCATAGAAATAAAATGTATGGGGAGTACAATAATAATTTATGTTTGGCTTTGAGATATGTTCTGTAGTCATATATTTCAAATGGGTGTAACTATTGTTCTAGGAATTCATTAAAACAAAATAATGATGGTACAAGATGAAAATTCAACAAAGGAGAAGCTGGAAAACTTACCAGTTTCCCCACAGGGACCTTACAAACTCCTTCCTGTAACCCACTGACATGGAACAATTCAACTAAATTGAGCTGCTTCATTCCAAATATGTCCTGGAGCAGGTATCTGGTTTACTGTTTGGGTTATAAAGAGCTTCCTTAATAAGTACATCGAAATAAAGGGCCAAGAAAATAAAATTAGAAGCAGCAAGCAAATCAAGCAAAACAGATGCTATAAATGGGAATTCAACAAAGGAAATAAATACAATCAGTAAAACTGAAAGTGATATTTGTCCATGGATAAATCATTCTGGTAGTCTTTGGTTTTATTTTGATAATAAGAAGTTCAAGAGGAAAAATTAAATCAGTAGAAAAATGAAGAAATAATTTAACGTTCTTTAAAGCTGTGATTTGAATCCACATCTAGTAGAACTCTAAACCTAGTTCTCTTACCACAATACTTTGGGTCTTCACTGTTACATGTCAATCCAGAGAAGGGCATATCTGGAATAAATCAAACCTCTGATGGACCAAAACAATAACAACAACAACAACAACTCTAGATGGCCACAAGCCTGCGATCAGTTAGAATTTAGAGTGGGCCAGGAACAAAGTAAGGGGATTTGACTTATTATCCCAATTGGTAGGTAGGTAGATATATATATGTATGTATGTATGTATGTATGTATGTATGTATATATGTATGTATGTGTGCATGTATGTATGTATGTATATGTATATATAGATATAGATATAGGTATAGATATAAATATAGATATAGATAGATAGATATAGATATAGATAGATATATAGATATATATAGCACTTGTCATATAATGGAGGCCTATGGAGGAGAGTGATGATCAAGGGAAAATGTTTTGGTTGATATTTGTGTTACATAGCTGATGCTTTCAGCTTAAAGACACTTTCAGTGCCTTATGTCGCTTTCTTGCATAAAATCATAAGCTGGTTCCCCACTGCCTACAGGGCCAAGTTTAAATTTAAATTTATTTTCATGACACTCAGGGATGTGTCAAATACACATCCTATCTACAGAGAGAGACTTGTTTACCGCCACAAATTTGTTATATTTCATATAGACCATGTACTTTTATTCTTCCATGCCTTTTATCAGGCCAGATACTCTATCTGGAATCCCACTCAGTCCTCTCCCTAATTTTCTTTTCAACCTGGTGAAATCTCATTCAATCCATCTAAGACCAGTTTTAAAAAAGCTTTTCCCTCAACACTCTCTTTGTTCAGACATCTTTGTTGATTCCACAATCTCTTCCACTGAGTCCTGTGACAACATACACCATGTCCTTCTCATTTTTGTTGTCCCAACAACTCTAGTGCTCCAGAGCATATGTTCAATAAATGCTTATTTAGAAGGATTCCCATTGGAGAAAATCAACACATTTATATGGCTGGTACTCAATAAATCTATGTCTTGCACTATGAGGTTAGAGAATTGGGGGTTACAAAAAGCATTTGCTACCCTGTCACTACTCTCAAGGAATTTATGATCTAGTTGGGAAGAAAATTTTTCATGTAATGCAATTATACAACAGCTAAGTATTAAACTTTCAAAATAAAAGTGCATTTGGCATTCAAAAATGGAGGAGAGATTGTAAGTGAGAGAAAGCTTCATGGAGGAGAGAGGATATTCAAGGCCCAGTGTAAAATGGCCATAGTGTTGCAGTGAGAACAAGGCTGGCATTTGTGCTTGACCAGAGGACAGGGTAGGTATTTTTGAGCAAATACATGGAGATTGATCATGATGGACCAGGGAAATCAATGGAGTCACGGTGGTTTTTGAGGAACAATATGATAAAAACATGGTTTTAAAAGATAAGTATGAGAGCAGTGGGCTGGAAGCAACAGAGGAAGAAAGGGCCAGGGAGGTAGTTTGCTATTTTCAGTTTTGATGTAGGTGACTTAGGTTGGAGGAGGAGGCATATTCCCAACAGGTTCACTGAAAGAGCCAGGTTGGAGTGGGATATGACGCTAGTTTGTGATATAGCATATTGGCATCTTGTTTCACTAGTGACAGTGATATGTGTTGGTTCAAATAAATTAATACTTCCATGTTGACTAGCCCATTTGGAAAAAACAAAAGTATAAATCAATGGGTGAGCTAATACATGTGACCTTCAAATGAAAATATAATGCATATCACATATTCCAATGCTAACAAGCACAAATAAGCAATACACCTTTCTATTTCTTATTTTCACTCCACAAAAGTATCTGTTGATCTGCACATGGTATTCTGCATATTAATCACATTAATATGGAAACAGTTTTGATCTTGCAGACTTCCCAAAAAAGGGTCTCAGGAATCCGCAGATTAATCTTTGGGAGTTGCTGAAATAGAGAAAGAATAAAAACTGCAAAAGCTATATTTGGGCCACTCCCACAAGATGGCTACAGAAGTCCCATGAGGTTCAACAACAATGGTCTGTCATGCCTTACAAAAACAACACTCAAAACAGAGTTTATAGATTACTTTCACTTTAAAATATAGGATTAAAACTCCTAAATAAACTTTAACAAACTGAATATAGCATCAGATTGAAAGATTTGAATGATATAAATAAAGAGGGTTTATTCCAAGAACATAAGACTGGCATCACAAGGGAAACTCAACATAATTTGTCAGATTGACAGATAAATTTTAAAAGCCATGCTTATCTCAAAAGATGTCAAAAATGAATTTTTAAAATTTATATTTATTATGAATATTTAAATATATTCCAGGCAGAGATTTCTTTTTTGGCATGATATCAAATATTTTAACTAAAACCAAGAAGCAAAATATCATTCCATTTAATAATAGGAAGGAAATAATGCCTCCTATTGCCAATTATACTTAACATGGCACAAAAAAAATTTTAAGAAGAAAAAAGTGGAGAATATATCCCAGGTCCTTGAATAACATTGTTTTGTTCAACATCATATTCTTATAATGTTGATGTGATGCCATAGTAACAAGTCTTATTTACATCAATTAGCCTGTGGTAAAGTTGGTTTTGTTATACATTGTTTTGCTTTAAGTTGCAGAACCTATCAACAATGTTAAATGAGGACTTACTATATACAGGAAAGGAAGAAATATAACATTCTGATATTTGGATTAAAGAAATGCATATCTATACAACTCTAAGAATATTAACTAAAATAAATAAAGATAATTATAAGGTAAATATATTTAAAAACTGCATTCCTATGTACTACTATAGAATTAGAAAATGCAATAATTTATAATGGAGACATAAATACAATATTACTCTAAAATTTATAAAAGCTAAGCAGGAGGAAAACGAAGACATGTCAATCCAGATCTGTCTTGCTCTTGGATGGAATGTCTAAATATAGCAATAATGAAACAGATCCCAATTTGCATTGTATTATATCTATATATTACTCTAAAGTCCCCATGGCATCCTTTATATAACCTGAAAGTTTGCTAGTGAAATTCATCTAGAAAAATATGTAGGCAAGGATACTAGTGTATGTATTTTCTTAAATGTAAATATAGCGAACTTATCCTGTCAGATTTTAATCTTCTACAAAAAAACAATCATCGAAACCTTACAGAATTAAGAATGGAGATTCTAGCAATAGATACAAACTATTATAAGGACTTAATAGTTAATAAACCAGAAGCAACACAAATACAAAAGAAGAATCACATTTTAGTAAACAGTTGAAGGTTTGCTAGATATCAATTGGAAAACAACACAGGATTACAACATAAATCATATAGCAATAAATCACAAATGGGTTTTACAGTTAGTTTAAAAAAGAACACAGAATAGTATATTTATCCCATATGTAGAGAATAGACAAAATTATTCCTGACTATAGAAAGATATAAAATGATTAATGTATATGTACTAAAAAGAAATAATTTTTGCATCAGGAAATATATGCAATAAAATAAAGTGAAAGAAACACTTCATTTATCTTTATCGCTGATAAAGATAATAAAAAAGGTGAATACAAATATCCAAGTAAAAATCAAAGGAGGACTTCCAGTTTCTGGTAGAGCAGGTAGGGACCTAAGAAGTCACCACTCTGATCCTCACAATGAGAAGAAAGCTGGACAAAATGAACATCCACAACTCTTCTTAGCCCCATCAGAGAACTGAGGTCATAAGGAAAACTACTGCCCTCCAAATTGGGAAGACAGACAGGATGATACATAGATTCATAGCTCATATAAGCAGAAACATCCATGAGAACCAGCACTAGGGGAGGAGAACTTAAACTGTAATTGAAGAATAGCTGGAGGCTCAGTGTGGACAAGTCTGAGAGTTAAGAACTAGAGAAGGCCCAGTCTTGGGAGGACTCTACATTTCTGTAAATTTTGCCTCCAGGAGATCTAACAGTGAAGACCAGAGAAAAATCTCCTTGTGCTTCCAGAAGGAGGCAGAGAAATGAACCAGAGTATTCAGTTCATCTTAACAACGGAAACTACTTTAAGAAGCCTAACCAAATAAGGAAAGAAAAAAAAGAAACCTCAACTCTAGCTCCCTCTAGTCTTCCTGTCTCACATACATAAGAGAAACAAAACAAAACAAAACTGAGAAACACATGAATTTCACAACCAAGGGGGTACAGGGTCACTAAAAGACTCAAACTTAACCATAGGACTATAAAACACTTCCCTTCTCCCCACCACCTTACTACCACATCAATAGGGCTCCTGAATAACAACAGGTGAATACACTACAAAAATTGCATGCCTTAAACCTTATTTAAGAAGTCATCTCTAGGGAAACCAAATAGAAGAGACAAAAGAAGACACTAGAGAAAATTTTAGCTTCTGACACATACAGCTACAGCAAACAGTAAACACATCCTAACCTCTTCCAGATAAACATAAAGCCTCACATTAAAGGCCTATTTACCTTAGTTACTTTTTTACCCATATGTCATGTCCAGCTTCGAACAAAAATTTACAAGGCATACTAAAAGAAAAAAAAAAAACCTGGAGAGACAGAGCAAGATATGAAAAAATGTTGGCTTTATCACAACAGCAATTTAAAATAACTATAATATGCTAAGAGACCTAATGGAAAATTTGGGCAACATGTCAGAACAAATGGGTAATGTAAGCAGAGAGATAGAAACTCTAAGAAAAAAATAAAAATGAAATGTAAGGGATCTATAAAAGAAATAAAGAATGTCTTTGATGGCTCATCAATAGAATGGACACAGCAGAAGATAAGAATCAGCAAGCCTGAAGAAATGTCAAGAGAAAATTCCAAAACTGAAATGCAGACAGAATTTAAAAATGAACAGAATATCAAGAACTGTGGGACAACTACAAAAGACGTAACAAATGCAGAATGGGAATATCAGGAGAAGAAAGGAAAATAAAAAGAATAGTCATGTATCATTTAATTACAGAGATGTGTTCTGAGAAATGCATTGTTTGGTGATTTCATCATTATGCAAACATTGCAGAGTGCATTTATGCAAACCTAGATGGTATAGCCTACTACACACCTAGGCTATATGGTTATATTTTATTGCTCCTAGGCTATAAACCTGTATGACATGTTACTGTGCTGAATACTATAGACAACTACAACAAAATAATAAGTATTTGTATATTTAAACATATCTAAACATGAAAAGTAAAAATATGGTATGAAAGATAAAAAATGGTACACCTGTATAGGGCACTTATTGTGAATGGAACTTGCAGGACTGAAAGTTGCTCTCAGTGAGTCTGTGGGTCATTGGTGAGTAAATATGAAGGCCTAGGACATTACTGCACACTACTGTAGACTTTATGAACACTTTCTCACAAGCCTTTCCCCTGCTTCCTTCCTATAGGTTCAGAAATAGAACATTAAAGCTATCAATGCCACTCCATGAACAGGAATATGGGCTGGATTGATTGTAAATATTGAAGAGAAATTGGCTGGATAAAGCATAGACACCATACTAGAGACTGTCAGGAAGGAGTAATAGGTGGCCTGAGGATCATAAGGAATTAAAATAATGAAGATAGAGATAGAAAAAACTTAGGGGATGGTCATGGCAATGTGGTTTTGACTATTGCGAATTGGAGCAGTGGTCAGATAAAGAAACTTTGTGGTATTCATTTTTAAAAGAGCATGTTTAACATGGAGAAAGTGTAGAACTGAGGACTCAATATTTTGACTTTGGAAATTTGTTTTTGGTTCCACTGACCCTATATGGCACAAAGGACTCTCTCTGGCATAGAACTGATAGAAGAAATAAACTTATCTATGTTTTACGTCATTATGACCTGAAAATATTTCCAAAGGACGAGAACAGGCTGGCTCAACACTACCACAGAAAACTTTTACTAAAGTGGCAGTGGCACTTAATACTTATTAAACTAGCTCTTGTATACCTCAGTACTTGTACAGGACCTTAGGTCCTTGACAAAGAATTCACTGCAAGGTACTCTGAAGAGTATCAAGCTAGATATGGGAGGACTGTAGCACCTCTGAATATGTAATGAAATAGGTCAGTAGCTGACTGAGATATAATCTATATTCTCAAAATTGAGGTGTTGTGAATGAGAAGATATCTACTGCCAAGCACCACAGATGTTGCTCCCTTCAGAGAAAAAAAAAAATTTACTCCTGAACCACATATCCTCCATTCCTTACAGGAAATTTAATTCTATTATAATCTATCAGGATCATTGTCATATATACAGTCTGTCATTGACTGAAATGTTATTATGTGGCACATTGACTGCATTTGAAGCAATAATGACCGAGAGTATTCTAAAATTAATGATAGATACCAAATTACATGTCCAGAATTCTCAGAGAACACTAAGGAAGATATTTTAAAAATCTACAATGAGGCATATCATATCTAAACCACAGAATATCAAAGAAAAAATCATGAAAGTAGCCAGAGGGAAAATTGCCTTACCTATAGAAGAGCAAGGATCAGAATTACATCAAACTTCTCTTCAGAAACCATTCAATCAAGAAGAAAGTAGTATGAAATATATGAAGGGTTGAAAAGAACCACCAATCAAGAATTCTGAGTCCAGAGAAATAATCCCTCAAAACTGAATGAGAAATTAAGATTTTTCTCAGAAAAAAAAAATTAAAGGAATTAGTCAGCAGTATATTTGCCTTGAAGGAAATGTTAAAAGAAATTCTTCAGAAAGAAGAAAACTTATGCAGGTAAACTCAGGTCTACATAAAGGAAGGGCTAGAGAAGGAATAAATAAAAATAAAACATTTAATCCTTATTCTTTTTCCCCATCTGCCTTTTTTTTAATTGAGATATAATTGTCATATAACATAACATGCTATAATATGGCATAAAATAATAATGTTTCAGATATACAACTAATAATTTGATATTTGTATATATTGTGAAATAATCACTATAATAAGTCAACATTTACTTATTTTTTATTCTTAATTAATCTAACAGAGAAGTTTGTTCAAAATAATAATGGCAACAATGCATTCAGTGATGACTTCTTACAGATAAGTGAAAAGATAGTAATGTTATAAAGGACAGGAAAAAGAAAGTAGGAATACCCTGTTATATGGTACTTGCATTATCCATGAAGGCATATTGTGTTATGTGAAAGAAGACTTTGATTAGTTGTAAATGCATATTTCAAACACAGGGCAACCACTGAAAAAAGTTTAAAAATATATATATATATATATATATATATATATATATATATATATATATATATATATATATATAAATAATTGGTATGCTAAGAGAAAATATAGAATAATACAAAATGCTCGACTAAATCCAGGGAAGGCAGAAAGGGTGGAAGACAAAATAAGGAAGAAAGAAAAAACAAGGACAACAAATAGGAAACAGTTAACAAATATGACAGATCATACGGACTCAACCACATCAGGAATCACTTTAAATGTCAATGGCCTAAACACAACAGTTAAAAGACTGTCAGAGTGGGTAAAAATGCAGTATCTAATTATGTTTTCTACAAGAAATCTACCTTAAATATAAAAACACAGATTAAAAGGAAGAAGATAGATAAAGATATAACATGCTACCACTAATCAAAAGGAAGCTAAAGTAGTTATATTAATTTCAGACAAAGCAGATTTTAGAGCAAGGAAAATTATCAGGGATGAAAAGTGGTATTACATAATGATAAAGAGTTAATTCTGTAAGAAGCCATAACAGTCCTTAACGTTTATGTGCCTAACAACAGAGCATAAAATTACATAAGGCAAAAACTGACAAAATGAGAAACAGATAAACCCACTGTTATGGTTGGAGACTTCAATACCCCTCTACTGGAAATGGACAGATCCAGCAGCAGAAAATCAGTAAAAACAAAGTTGAACAGAATCATCAATCAAACGGACCTAATTGACATCTGTAGACACTTAGTATCTAACAACAGCATCAGAATATACAGCCTTCTCAAGCTCACATGGAACATTCTCTAAAATAGCTGGCATTCTGGGCTATGAAATATATCTTAACAAATTTTTAAAAATCATACAAAGTCTGCTCAGATAATAATGGAATTAAACTAGAAATCAATAAAGAAATATGGGTAGAAAACCCCAAAATACTTTAAGATTAAACAACACACATCTAAATAACACATGGGTCAAAGAAGAAGTTGTAAGAGAAATTAAAAAAAACATTTTGAACTAAATTAGAATAAAAATAACTTATCAAAATTTGTGGGATACAGAAAACTTAGTGCTTAGAAGGAAATCTACAGCATTGAATGCATGTATTAGAAAAGAAGAAAGATCTAAAATAAATTACCTAAGCTTTCACCTTAGGAAACTAGAAACAGAAATGCAAATTAAACCCAAAATAAGCAGAAGAAAATAAGTAATAAAAATGAGAGGAGAAATCAATGAAATTGAAGACAGGAAATCAATAAAGAAAATCAAAACCAAAAGTTGGTTCTTTGAAAAGATCAATAAAATTAACAAACCTATAGCCAGGTTAATTAAGAAAAAGAAGATACAAATTACTAACATCAAAAATGAAACAAGGATCATCACTATTAATCATATGAACAATACAAAGATAAAGGAATATCTATGCTCACAATTCTATGCTCACAAATTTGAAAACTTAGATGAAATGGATTAATTCCTTGAAAGATACAATCTAAGAAAACTCATACAAAGAGAAATAGATCAATGAATATGTGTATATCTATTAAAGAAACTGAATCACTAATTAATAACCTTCCAAAAGAGAAAGTACCAGACCCAGATGGGATCACTGGTGAATTCTACCAAATATTAGAGAAGAAATTATATAAATTCTCTACAATTTCTTTCAAAAATAAAAACAAAGACAATACTTCCCAACTCATTTTATGTAGCTAGAATTATCTTAATACCTAAACATGACAAAGACATTACAAGGAAAACTATAGACCAATCTCTCCCTTAAACATTGCAAAAATCCTCAAAAAAATATCAGCAGATCAAATTCAACAATAGATAAAAACAACTATATACTATACCAATTGTGATTAATTTTGGGTATGTAAGGCAGGTCTAACGTTAAAAAATCAATTTAATGCATCACATTAACAGGGTAAAAAGAGAAACGTTATAGGCATATCGATTAATAAAAAAAGTATTTTACAAAATGCAACACCTATTCTTAATAAAAATCTCTCAGCAAACTAGGAATGAAGGGTAACTTTCTCAATTTGATAAAGAATATCAACAAAAAAACCTAGAGCTAGCACTCTTGGAAAAAAAGGCACAGATAATAGATGCTTGGATCATTCTTCTTCCAATTAATTCAAAGTTGTGAGAGAAACCCGGAGCAAAAAGCAAGGAAAGTCACTTGGGATCTAGATGAACAAGCCCTACAACTAGGGAGAGAAATAAGAAATCAACCTGCAATGGTAAAAGGTAGAAGGGGGCAAGGACATGAGGCTGCTGGATCCTCAATGGCTTACTAGGACAGAGCTGAGGCCGCAGCAACCGGCAGCTGCAAATGCCTCTTAAACCAGTAGTGTCCGCGAGTGGATTGTCATGGTGGCGGAGCTGCTTGCTCTAAGCACCAGCACAGGGTCAGCTGCACAAGAAGCACCAGAAATTTCCAGTGGGACACTGAGTTGTCCAAGTGAGGGCCTGGGGTGAGGCTCTCCCCTGGGCAGAATTACTGGTGGTATCCATTTTTCCTCTGTTGAGCCCTCCCCAATTCCAGTGTGCAGACCAAGCGATACCATAGCTGAGACTTCCTCAAATTGAATAACAGAGGTCACTCCACCCAGAGGATTCCCTGACACTCCACCTCCCCCAACTTATGGCTCCACCCAAGCCACATCCACTTGTGTCCTTGGCAACTCCAATGATCCTTGCTGAGCAGTTCCAAAACTCACACTGGTGGTAGCTGTCGTCAGTTTCTGGTGTGGTTTCCTGAGATAACTAAAAGCACAGCATCTGTGGATTGCTTTCTGAATCTTAACGGGTGGCCCTGGAGGGGCACAGGCTGGGGCTAAAACTGGCCTGCAGCTGAACCCCTCTCAGGACTGTGCTGCTACTGGACACCTACTACACAACGCCACAATAATAAGGCCAGAAGACTTAGGGACTTTGTTTAGTATATAGAAACAAACACAGAAAGGCAGCCAAAATGGAAAACAAAGAAGCAAAAACCATATGAGAGAACAGAACAGAGATCCAGGAATAATGGAGTCAAGCAATCTAACATGCAGAGTTCAAAACACTGAAGTTGTTCAATGAACTTAGAAGACATGTAGATGAATTCGCTAGGAACTTTAACAAAGAGATAAAACACATGAAAATGGAAATGATAAAAGAAAATAAGTCAGAAACGAAAAACACATTATCTGAGATGAAGAGTAATTGGAGGTCATCAACAGAGTAGATAAAAAAGAGGATCGAACTACCAACAGAGGATGGAGAAACAAAGGACACTGAATCAGAATGACAGAGAAAAAGAAGCCAAGAGTATAATAATTTAAGGAGCCTATGGGACACTATTAAATGTAAAAAAAATCTGTGTCGTGGGGGTACCTGAAAGAAAACAAGTTGAAGAGCTATTTGAAGAAATAATGATGGAAAAATTCCATTGCCTAGTGAAGAAAATAAGACATACAACCCCAGGAAGCTCAGAGAATTCCAAAAACCAGGAACCCAAAGAGGCCCACACCAAGACACATCATAATTAAAATGCCAGAGGTTAAATACAAAGAAAAAATATTAAAATCAGCAAGAGAAAAGTAATTACCTACAAGGGAGCACCCATAAGACTGGCAGCTGATTTCTCAAAAGAAAACATGCAGGACAGAATGGCTTGGCGCAAAATATTGAATGTAATGAAAACTTAGGATCTACAACTGAGAAAGCTTTATCCAGTAAAGTTATCTTTTAGACTCAAAGGACAGATAAAGAACCCCCTAGACAAAAATAAGCTAAGGGGAAAGGGAAAAGAATATGGTGTAGATGATAGAGGCTCTGTTCATCCCTCTGGCGACCAAATCAAAGTTGTGATGGAAACAAGGTGCATGCAGCAAGGAAACATCACCTGCAATCTAGATGAGAAGCCATACAACTAGGGATAAAGCCAAGAAGTCACCCTGCAACAGCAGAAGGTAGGATGGGGTGAGGACGTGAGGCTGCTTGGTCTTGCGAGGCTGCCTGGTCTCGCGAGGCTGCCTGGTCTCGCGAGGCTGCCTGGTCTCAGGTGGCTGTGGCTGAGGCAGCAGCAGACACCTCTTAAAGGGGCCGCATCCACAAGCAGACTTTCACAGTGACAGACCTACTGCTCTGAGCACCAATGCAATTTGGCTACACATAGGGAGCACCAGGAACTTATAGGGAGACATCGTCAGAGTGAGGGCTGAGGTGAGACTCACTGTGTAGAAGTGCCAGTGGTATCTATTGTTCCCTGTTAAGCCCTCCTGGCTCCCAGTGTGCAGACACAGAGCTGCCATAGCCTAGACATCATTAAACTGAATAACAGAGGTTGCTCCACCCAGAGGATTCCCTGAAACTCCGCCTCCACCAACATACGGCCCCACCCAAGCCACATCCAAGAGTGTCTTCAGCAATTCAGGTGCTCCTTGCTGAGCAGAGCCTACATTCACATTGGAGGCAGCTGACCTCGGTTTCTGATGTCACCTTTTGAGTCAACTATAAGCATAGCATCTGTGGATTGCTTGCTGAATCTTTACAGGTGGCCCCAGAGGGGCACAAGTTGGGGCTAAATTTGGCCTACAGCTGAACCCCTCTCATGACTGTGCCACTGGACAGACACCTACTTCACAAATCCACACTAATAAGACCGGGAGACTTAGGAGCTTTGCTTAGTACATAGAAACAGACATGGAAAGGCAGCCAAAATGGGAAGACAAAAGAAGCAGCAACCATATGAGAAAACAGCACTGAGATCCAGGAATTATGGAGTGAAGTAATCTGACAGATTCAGAGTTCAAAACACTGGTTATAAAGATGTTCAATTAACTTTTGGGAAGTGTAGATAAATTCAGTGAGAACTTCAACAAAGAGTTAAAAAAAAAAACATAAAAATGGAACCAGTCAAAAATGAAGAACATATTATCTGAGATGAGAAGTATATTAAATGGAATAAACAAAGGAATAAACAAAGTGAATAAAGAAAAGGATCAAATGACCTATCCAGAGGATGGGAAAGCCGAAGACACTCAATCAGAATGGCAAGAAAAAAGATCCCCAAGACTGTAAAAATAAGTTAAGGAGCATATGGAACATTATTTAGGGTCCTAATAGCCATTTGATCGGTGTGCCTGAAGGAGGACAAGAAGTTGAACAGCTATTTGAAAAAATAATGATAGAAAACTTCTATAATCTGGTGAAGAAAATAGATATATACCCCCAGAAAGCTCAGAGAATCCCAAAGACCAGGGATCCAAAGAGGCCCACATAAGACACATCACAATGAAAATGCCAATAGTTAAATACGAAGAAAGAATACTAAAAGCAGCAAGAGAAAAACAGTTACCTACAAGGGAGCACCAATAAGCCCGGCAGCTGATTTCTCAAAAGAAACTATACAGGACAGAAGGGCTTAGCACAAAATATTTAATGTGATGAAGACTCAGGATCTACAACCAAGAATACTTTATCCAGCAAAGCTATCATTTAGAGTCGAAGGGCAGATAAACAGCTTCCCAGACAAAAACAAGCTAAGGGAATTTGTCACCTCCAAGCCAGTATTACAGGAAATGTTGGAGAGACTTCTTTAAGAAGAAAAATCATGTATCAAAAACAGAAATAAAGAATGGTAATAACTACATTTCTATCAATAAGTATCTCAAATGGAAAAGAATTAAGTGTTCCCATTAAAAGATAAGAGTGGATAAATGTATAAGAAAACAAGTCCCATACATGTTGCCTACAGGAGACTCACTTCAGATTAAAAGACTCACACAGACTAAAATTAAGGGGATGGAAAGAGATATTGTTTTGATGAACCTAGAAGGTATTTAAGTAAGAAAGAGAAAGAAGAACACTATATGATTTCAATTATAGCAGAATCTAAGGAATAAAAAGAACAAGCTAATCAAAAACAGACTGACAAATACAGTGACAATTTGGTGATGGACAGAGGAAAGCAGGGTTTCGGAGGTTGGTAGAATAAGATGAAGGGTTAAAGAAGTACATATTAGTAGCTGATGGATGGTCATGGGGATGAGGAGCATGGCACAGGGAATGCAGTTAGCATCACTATATTGGCTATCTGGAGAATCAGGGGAGGGAGAGAACAATTGGAGGGATTGTTTTATGACCTATGTAGATGTCTAACCAATGTACTGTATACTTGAAACTAATTAAAATAAATAAATTTAAAAAAATAAACTAAAGGAATTTATCAACATCAAATCAGTATTACAAGAAATGTTGGAGGGGCTTCTTTAAGAAGAAAAAACATGTATCAAAAACAGGAAGAAAGAATGGTAATAACTACATTACTATCAAGTACCTCAAATGGAAAAGAATTAAGTGCTCCTACCAAAAGATAGAGTGGCTGAATGTATAAGAAAACAAGACCCCTACCTATGCTACCTTCAAGAGACTCACTTCAGATTAAAAGACTCACACAGACTAAAAGGAAGGGGATGGAAAAAGATATTGTCTTGATGGACCTAGAAGGTACGGCATTGAATGAATAAGTCAGACAGAGAAAGACAAATATCACATAATTTCACATACATGTGGAGTCTATAGAACAAAATAAACAACAACAACAACAAAAAGAATTAAACTCATAGAGAATATTTTGAAAGCTACTAGATGGGAGGGGAGTTGGGGGGGACAGTGAAAAAAGGCAAAGGGATTAAGTAAAATGGATAGTTACAAAACAGACATGGAGATATAAAGTGTAGCATAAGTAAAATCATTAATAATGCTGTAATAAATATGTAAGGGGGAAGAAGGGTGCAAGATTTAGTGGGGTGATCATTTTGTAAGATATATAGATCTCTAATCACTATGCTGTACAACTGAAACTAATATATTATTTATGCCAACTACAATTGAAAAAAAAAACCTTATTGAATTATACAATGTAAATACAAGCAACTAATTGTCTACTATATTTCAATAAAGCCAGAAAAAAAAAACCTAGAGCTAACATCATACTTCATGGTTAGAAACTAGATGCTTGCCTGTTAAGGTCAGAAGCAAGGCAAAAATATCTGTACTTAACACTCCTATTCATCCTCTTACTGGAATTCCCAACTAATCCAAGAAGACAAGAAAAGGAAAGAAAAGGTATACAGATCATGAAGGTAAAAATAAAACTGTTTGTTCACAAATGACATGATTGTATATAGAAAATCAGAAAGCATCAACCAAAAAACTGCTGATACTAATAAGCAACCAGAACAAGTTTGCAGGATTCAAGGTTAATATAAAAAAGTCAACTGCTTTCTTATATATCAGCAATGAACATCAGAATTTGAATTTTAAAACACAATGTTATTTATATTTAGCACCAAATAAATAAAATAATTAGGAATAAATCTAACAAAATAGGTACAAGATCTACATGAGGAAAACTACAAATCTCTGATGAAAGAAATCAAAGATCTCAACAAATGGAGACACAGTTCATGCACCTAGATAGGAAGACTCAATATTGCTAAGATGTCAGTTCTCTTCAACTTGATCTATAAATTCAATGCAATCCCAATCAAAATCCCAACAAGTTATTTTGTGGATACTGAAAATCTGATTATAAAGTTTATATTGATACTTATCAACATAAATGACCCAGAATAGTCAACACAACATTGAAGAAGAATAATTTTGGAGCATTACTCAACTTCAACACTTACTATAAAGCTAGAGTAATTAAGACAGTGTGGTATTGGTGAAAGAATAGACAAATAGATCAATGAAACAGAATAGAGAGCCTCAAAATAAACCCATACATATATGGTCAACCCATCTTTGACAAAGGAGTGAAGGCAATTCAGTCAATAAAAGATACTCTTTTCAGCAAATAGTATTGGAACAACTGGACATCTACATGTAAAAAAAATGAATCTAGATACAGATCTTTAACATTCACACACAAAAAAAGTGAATCAAAATGGATTATAGACCTAAATGTAAAGTGCAAAACTATAAAACTTCTGGAAGATAACATAGGAGAAAATCTTGGTGACCTTGGGTATGGCAATGACTTTTTAGATAGAGTACCAAAGGTGTGATCTATGAAAGAAAGACTTGATAAATTGGACTTCATTAATATTAAAAATTTTTTCTCTGCAAAAGCCACTACTAATAGAATGAAAATACAAGTTACATACTAGAGAAAATATTTGCAGAAGACATAAATGATAAGAAACAGATACTCGAAACATAAAAAGATTTCTTAACATTCAACAAGAAAAAGAACCACCCAATTTAAAAATGGACAAAAGATCTGAACCTAAACAAAGAAGATATACAGATGGCAAATAAGCATATGAAAAGATGTTTAATATCATGTGTAATTAGAAAATAGCAAGTTAAATCAATTAGATACCACTACATACCTATTAGAATGGTTAAAATATAAACCACTGACACTAAGTACTGATGAGATTGTGGAGCAACTGAACTCTCATTATTGGTGGAAATACAAAAAAATACAGACACTTTGGAAGACAGTTTGGCAATTTCTTACAAAATTAAACATACTCTTACTATACAATCCAGCAATTGTGCTCCTTGGTATTTACCCAAATGATATGGAAATTTATGTCCACACAAAAACCTGCACACAGATGCTTATAGCAACTTTATTCATAATTGCCAAAAGTTGGAAGAAACCAAAATATCCTTCAGTAGGTAAGTGTACAGACAAACTATAGTATATCCAGATAATATAAATATTATATATCATATATTATATATTATATATCAGCGATAAAAATAAATGAGCTATTGAGCCACATAATATGTGGTGGAGTCTTAAATGAAGTAAAATAAATCATTATGCAAAGGCTACATATTGCATGATTCTAACCATAAGATATTCTAGAAAAGGCAAAACTACATAAACAGTAAAAAGATCAGTGTTTGTCATGGATTTGGGAGGTAGGAGGGATGTACAGGCAGAGCACAGAGGAGTTTTAGGTTGGTGAAACTACTCTGTATATTATAATGGAGACATGTCAAAAGAAGGAACTCGAATGCAACTATGGACTTTAACAATAATGTTAAACAATAATGTATCAATATTGGCCCATCAATTGTAATAAGTGTGCTATACTAACTGCAAGATGTTAATAATAGAAGAAACTGGGGTGAGAGAATATATGATAACTCTGTACTTTCTGCTTAATATTTCTGTAAACCTAAAACTTATGAGAGAAGTCTATTAAGTTCTAAAAAATCAGAGACTTGAAATGGCAGTATACACATAAGGAAATTTTGATTCATAAAAGCATCCTGTGTAATTCAGAAATTTCTATTAAAGTTATTTAAGCCAGGGTTTACTAAGCTCAGTGTGCATCAGAGTGCCCTGGAGGGCTTGTTAAAACACAGACTGCTTCCCCCTCTCCAACTTTCTAATTCCCTAGGTCTGAGGTTGGGAATGCTGTTCCTGCTGGTCCTTCACATCAAGAGAGATGTAAAGTCTGAGCAGGGGGGAAAGGCATGGGTAGTAACCAAAATGAGATTTTAGAGTATACAAAAGTTAAGGAGCACAGATTAAACAACCTAGGTCTCTTCTGCAGAGTATAGTGGAAGAAGTTGGGAGAGAAGGACTGAGAGTCAGAATTTTTAAGTCCTATTTAAGAACTCGAGAAAGAAGATTGAAATGTAGTGTCTGTCTCCTCTCCCATCTTCACCATTTGTAATACTGTATTGTTATACTGACCTGAAAATCATAAATCTATAATGGGCAATGGGCAAAGGCACTAAGAAAGGTAGGAATGAATAGATCAGCCTACTCGAAGTAGAGAGTATACTGAAGAATACTGTTAAGTAGAAACAGGCTAAAAATGATAGACTTAATCTGAATTCTCCAACCACTACCCGCTTTCTCTTAGTGATTTATCCTAAATAGCTTACCCCATTTGACTGTCCCCTCATTTCCAGGAGAGAAAATGTGCTGCTGATACGCAACTTTGAACTCTTTGAACTCTTCTGCCTCCCTTTACACCCAAATGTGAGTTAAAAAGTGGATAGGGAACATATTAAGAGTTTCTAAGAAACTCCTGTATGTGTCCACTAAGCCAAACACCCAATACTGTCTATTTTATACCATAGTATTACTAGAAACCAGCATAGTGGCTGGCACATAGTAAATACTCCCTAAATAACTGCTGAAAGAATGACCAAAACTTAGGGAAGTGACTTAAAGATGAACAGTCCTTGTATATGATCACAATGCACACTGTTCTTAGACCAAGGCATATAGATAGTGGATTCAAAGAGCACAGTATCCATATGCAATGAATATGAGAGAAGGAGCAGATCAAAAGGCTCAAGCACTGGAACAGTATGTGTACATACATGTGCAAGCTCCTTTACCTACCTGCAAGGACAAAGTCTGTCCTGACATACTGCATACGTGCATAACAGGTAATGAGTAAATTTACCTTTCTATGTACTTCCAATAGTCTGCTAAAAAAAAAGATTCACCTTTTTGGGCATAGAGAAGAAGAAACAAAAGTCTCATTTATTCACACTCTGAACACGGCACAATGATAATAAAGATTTTTATTCTTACACAAACCCACTAAACATCAAAACCACTGTATCCTCAACACCCAGAAGCCACTCAAATGTTTATCAAAGAAATAAAAAAATGAATGGGAGAGAAGGGTAATATAAGGGCACTCTGCACTTGTCAATGTCAGATAAGGCTCACTCTCTTAGAGTCCCTGTACTGGAGCACAACAGTAAGAGAGCACGTGGGCCCAGGTACTAAGGATGGGACAGAGGGAGTAAATCTGAACATGGGGCACCTGCATAGCCTAGGTGAGACAGAAAGAGACAGAGAGATGAAAAAAACACAGGTAGTACAGTAATATAAAGACATAGGCTGTTCTCATTTCCACACTTTGTGGTATGCATAGAAGGTAAGCAATAAGAAGGTCCCTCTGCTCTTCAAAACCTCTCCAATTCCAGAAGAGTCTGCGGTGAACATCTTAAGGAATATCACAGTCATGCGTCAGGACCTGGGAGATAAGAGCAGCTCAAACTCATATACATTCTATGAGTGTTAAGCTTCTCCACCAATGTGCACGTATCTCCATCCTCAGAAGGTATAGGGTGAGAGTCCCCTCAGTAGGTGGCAGGAAGAGGAAAGCTCACTCTTTGCCACCCCCAACATTTATGCCCATCTGCACTGTGGATCTATATGAAGTTCATTCTCCTAAAGTTGTCCACCAAAGAGCACGCCCAGGGATTTTTGCCTGCCTTGTTTATTACTGTATCCTGAACACTCAACACAATGCCTGACACATTGCAGACACTACATATGAATTCAGAGAGGCAAGAAGGTAGACATAACAACACTCGGTCCTGCCATATATAGGCAAGGTTTCCCTTCTTTGAAAACTTGACTAAAGACAATATTTGAGATAGCACCCACATCTAGGTTAAAAGAAGTTAGGGAGGGAGCAGATGGGAAAGCTCTGATCCCTGCCCACCATCCTGTGTGTAGAAAGCAGAAGGGGAATAAAGAAAAAGCTCACCGTCCAGCACTCTGGACACCTGAGCATATAGACATTATTTGATAAGGACATTTCTTCTAGAACACAGACAAGTCCAGCAAATGGAAAGCCTGAAATCTCTAACTCTTCTGCTCTCCTGTGCTTCCCCAACACCCACCAGTCACTCAAAACTCCTACTGGGAAGGAAGAGAAGGTAGAAGAGGGACAAGGGAGGGAAGAAGGGGGAGAGAGAGAAGGGTGATGTATAAGCTCTGTCCTTCTTGGTGCTGTCAAGCCCACCCTCTCTGAATCTTTGCCCAGGTTCATTGCATTGAGACAGCACTAGCAACCAGATAGCAAGAATTAGAGAAGAGGGGCAGGGCAAAAGGCTTAGGACATGCACACCACATGCACATCTGTGTGAGGGGAAAAGTAGAAACTGAATTCCTGAACCCTGAACCCATGCAGTTACAAGCATTATCATGAGGAAGTTGACTCTTTAGGGGCCTACTAGACAGTAAGGCTGGTGTCCCTATAGCTAGTTCATCATGGCAACCCCAAACAGCAGGCTCTGTAAATTTGTTAAATGGATGGATGAATAGACAAAGAAATGCAAACACAAATAAATGATTGAAAGAACAAGCAAAGCACAGTAAGGGGAGTGCTGTACAGGCTCTGACCTACACACACACCAGGCTCACAATCTTGTATTCTTGCACAAGACCACTGCATTGATAAGATAACACTTGCACCTAGGGTGAAAGAATAGGGAGAAAGGAGCAAACATCATGGTTCAGGTACCTGCACATCACATGTGTATTTGAGTGTATGTGCAACAAGGAAATTGCAGTTGTACAACATTTCTGAAGACAAGTGTAAATAATAATGAAGCGTCTCTCCTGCCTTTCAGTTTTGTGCAGAAATGTGTCTACATTTATGTGTGTGTGTGTGTGTGCGTATGCATGCATGCACAGGGAGAAAGTGGGTATGCACAGAAGAATGAGAAGGCTCAATTCTTGGTATACCCTGCATGCCTGTTGTCTAGGCCTGGGGAAGTTCACTTACCAAACACCTCAACTAGACAGGAAGTCCTATAAAGAGAAGCTGTCTAATCCAGTCAAAATAGCAGAGTAGGTAAACACTGCTTTGTCTCCTCTCACAACAACATCAGAATTATAACTAAACTACAGAATAGCCATCATAGGGAGTCACTTGAATTCTGGCTGAACAGAAGTCCCACAACTGGGGCCACACAGAAGAGGCCACCTCGAGACTGATAGGAAAGGGTGGAGACATAAAACAGGCTGGTCCAACACCCACGTGTGGTGGCTGAGAATTAGGAGAAATATCTTGGCTGCAGATATCCCCCTGGAAGAGTGAGGAGTCCCTGTCCCACACTGGGCTCCCCAGTCCAGAGTTCCAATGCTGGGAACAAAAGTCTCCACAACTTCTGGCTGGGAAAACCAGCAGAGATGGTGGCTGAGTGAGATGGAGGGTTGAGGGAGTCACAGATGTTACTATTCGGGGACCACACATGGACTTACTGCTGACTGACTCACTCTCTCTGGGCACCAGCTACGGAGCAGAAGCTCAAAGGGCACCATGGACACACAGGGAGAAACTGGGTTGTCTGGCTTCAGGGCAAGGGCTGGATGGGTGGCTTTCTCCTAGACAGAAGTGCTGGCAGAGGGCATTGTTCCTTTGTTGAACCCTCACCACTTGGCTTGCAGAATCAGAAAGGTATCATATCTGAGTCTCCATCAATAGAGCTAACACTAATCACCCCACCCTGGTGATTCCCTGAGACCTTGCCCCACCCAACATGTAGGTCCATCCAAGCATCTTCCAGTGGATTTTCCATATAACCAGCATGCCTTGGCTCATGCTACAGACTTTCTTAAAATCTCTCAAAGGTTCACAAAACCTAGGCAAGCAGCATCTGGCCTCAGAATGCCCTGTACCTCTTGCTGAGCAGCCCCAAGCTTGGTACTAGTGGCAGCAGGCCTCAGTTAGTGGCTTGGCCTCTCAAGGCACTTCCAAGCCCAGTGTGGGTGGCGGCCATCTGAGGATTGCTTGGCAGCTCACACCAGCTGGCTCAAGCTGGGCACAGTCTGTGGCTAAATTTAGCCTGCTGGCCCCAAGCAGGCCACCACCCCCAGGAGGACCCGGCCTGCACACCTAATGGCAAGCTTGGGTCTGAGCTGGAATACCACCAGGGTTACATCTGAGGATGACACACTGAAAAGGCAGACAGGGTAGGCACCAGAGCCCTGCTAAAGCAACTCTTGCTCTGTAGGGTCAATTCCTGAACAGCAGCTCCTCCACTGGTCATGGCCAGTCATTACAACCAATCAGCCTGAGGGTCAATACCTCCCACTGACGAACAAACAGTAACCAAAGCTCAACTACAACAGGAGGGCACACACAACCTATAAAAGTGTCATACCTTGAGCGCTCTGCTTAAATGACCAGGTAAGACTGTGCCACTGGGCCCCACACCTACTACGTAATATCACTCTACTAAGTCAGGGAGACATAGCAGCCCCACCTAGTACATAGAAACAAACCCAAGGGAGCAGACAAAATGGGAAGACAAAGAAATATGTCCCAAATAAAAGAAGAGAACAAAACTCCATGGGGGAAAATAAACTAAACAAAATGGAGACAAGCAGTCTACCTGATGAAGAGTTCAAAACACTAGTAATAGGGACACTCAATGACCTTAGGGGAAGATTAAATGAACTTGGTGAGACCTTTAACAAAGAGACATAAAACATAAAAAATGAAATGGAAAACATATGGGAACCAGTCAGAAATGAAGAATACACTATCTGAGATCAAGAGTACATTAGAGGGAATCACCAGAATGAATAAAGTGGAGGAAAGAATCAGTGATTTAGAGGATGAGGTAGTAGAAGACACCGAATCAGAACAGCAACAAGAAAAAAGAATCCAAAAATAAAAATGAGCATAGTTTAAGGAATCTCTGGGACAACATCAAGCATAACAACACTGACATCATAGGGACACCAGAAGAAGAGAGCCAGGAATCAAAAACCTATTTGAAGAAATAATGATGAAAAATTTCTAAAACCTGGCAAAGGAAACAGACATATAACCCAAGGAAGCCCAAACAAGATGAATGCAAAGAGGACCATAACAAGACACAACATAATTAAAATGTGAAAGGTTAAAGACAAAAAGAAAACCTGAAAAGCAGCAAAAAAGTAAGCAATTGGTTATCTAGAAGGGAGCTCTCATAAAATTGTGAGCTGATTTCTCAAAAGAAACTTTGTAGAATCTTTGGACACATGGCGGAGTGAGAGATGTCCCCAGATCTCTGCCCTTGAAACAACAAGAAGCTGATAATCTAAAACTAAAAAAAAAAAAAAAAAAAAAAACACCCAAACTGCATACCAGCATGTCTGAGCTTAGGATCTGCACATAAGAGCTACTACAAGTCAGAACCCTGGGTATCGGGCAGTGGACCAGGATGAATAAAGAAGTTGCCTCTCTCAGCTGCCCAGAGCTCCCTGCAAGAGGAAGGGGAAAGAAGAAGCAATGAGTTCCTACAGTGAGTTCCCTGGACAGCTCTGCCTGGGAAAGCTGCAAGGGCCCAGTCATCAGAAAAGAAAGAAGAGAAGCAGGATGGGACTGCAGAGGAATATCCGTTGATTTTTGCCAGCCCCAGTTGCGAAACTGAGACTGAACAGCAGCCCCCAAGCTCCAACACAGAGGGCTCCTCCCCGCATACCCTCCAAGACCATTCTCCACAGAACCCCAGGGGAATCTGAGAAAACACTGCCAAGACTGTTGCTGACACCGACAGGGACTAAAACTGAGGGTAGTAAGCGTGATTAAATATCTACAAGAAAATTTAAAAAGCATTATTAAGATTTTATATAAAGCAGGGATCCAAGAGGCTTAGATGCTATCTACTAGAAAACAAAAAAAAAAGCACCTTCTTGGCAACAGGCTAAAGAGAAACCTTTATATAATAAATCTTCTTTCTGCAAAAACCGTAGACTACACTTGAATTAATGCCCAGGTGGAGAAATAGACCATTAAACACCATGAACAACCAAGGTGACAAGGCAGCTCAGAGAGAGAAAAAAATCTCCAGGAAATAAGCTTACAGACATAGAAACAGGTGACTTAAATGACAGAGAGTTCAGGATGGTATTACTGAAAAAACTTGATAAGATCCAAAATAACTAAAATCAACAATTTCAGGAATTGAAAAAACACCTAGATGAGCAGAGCAAGGAGATTAAATGGCTCAAAAAGAACCAAATAGAACTTCTGGAGATGAAGAACACACTGTAAAAGTTGAAAAATAAAATGGCAAGCATGGGAAATAGAGTCAACCAAATGAAGAAAAGGATCAGTGATATTGAAAACAGAAATCTAGAAATAAATCAGAAGGAAGAAGAGATAAACCAAAGACTGAAAATTAATGAGAAAGAAATTCAAGAACTAGCAGACATCATAAAGAGAGAGAACTTAAGAATAATGGGCATTATTGAAGGCGAGGAAAAGGAACAGGGATTAGAAAGCATTTTCAGACAAATAGTTGATGAGAATTTCCCAAATATAAAGAATGAGCTGAGGCTTAGAATTCAAAAAGTCAATAGAACATTCAACTATCTCAAACCAAAAAGGCCTCATCAAGAAACATTGTATTAAAATAATCAAAAATCAACAACAAAGACAGAATTCTCAAGGAAGGCAGAGAGAAAAAAATGGTAATTTATTATGGTAAACCCATTAGATTATCATCAGACTTCTCAACACAAACCTTATAAGCAAAAAAGGAATGGAATCAAATATTTAAACAAGTGAAAGGAACTACCAGCCTAGAATAATGTACCCAGCTAAGCTCTTCTTTAGATATGAAGGAGAAATTAAGACATTTCCAGAAATACAGAAATTGAGGGAATTCTCCACCACAAGGCCTACACTACAAGAAATACTGAAAGTGGTCAGTTCACCTAAAAAAAATGACAAAAAAAAACCATAATTAGGAGTAAAGTGACTATTAGGCAAATAGAAGCAGAAGAGTGCAAACCTTACTAAGAACAGGACATGAGGAGCTTAAATAATAAGAAGATAGTAATGAACATTCAGCATACCTAGGGACAAATTGAGATAACAATGACCAAAAAGGGGCAAGGGGGATCAAAGATCCAGATTCGGAAAGTGGAATGGAGATAAGGCACATGAAGAAGAAAATGAATGACTGTATATATAACTATCTTTTACATATTCATAATGGTAAGCACATGCCAAAGATTCAGAACCATTGTTTGTAACATAAAACAAGAAGGACCAGAAAGAAAACCCATAAAATCCACCAAAATAAAGAAAACAGTATCACAAGGACAAGGAAGCAATGAAAACACCAAACTACCAGAAAGCAAAAGATAAAATGGCTATAAGAAGACCTCATATTTCAATAATCACCCTAAATATAAATGAACTGAACTCACCAATAAAAAGGCACCAAGTTGCAGAATGGATCAAAAAACAAAACCCAACCATATGCTGTCTCCAGGAGACACATCTCAGCTGCAAAGACAAATACAGACTCAGAGTGAAAGGGTGGAAAATGACATTTCAAGCAAATGGCATTCAGAGAAAAGTAGGAGTAGTGGTACTAATATCAGATGAAATAGACTTCAAAATATAAAAGGTAAAGAAAGATACTGAGGGAAACTTCATCATGATAAAGGGAATCATGAACCAAGAAGACATAACACTTATTAATATCTATGCTCTGATTCAGGGAGCCCCAAAATATAAAAAGCAATTACTAACAGAACTAAAGTGAGAGACAGACCAAAACACCATCATAGTAGGGGACCTAAATATCCTACCATGGGATATGGACAGATGAACAAAACAGAAAATCAATAAGGAAATAACATCTTTAAATGACATATTAGACCAACTGGACAAAATTGACATTTACAGAGTCTTCTATCCCAAATAAGTAGCTTATATATTCTTCTCTAGTGCACATGGAACATTCTCAAGAATCAACTACATACTAGGACACAAAGATAACCTCAACAAATATAAGAGGGTTAAAATCATACCAACCATAATCTATGATCACAATGCTTTGAAACTAGAGATCAACTCTGCAAAAAGAAATCAGGAAGAACCACAAACAAATGCAGATTAAACAACATACTAATGAAGAATAACTGGGTCAGAGAAGAAATAGAGAGATCAAGAGACACACAGAAATGAATGATAATGATAGTACAACATATCAAAGCTTTTAGGACCTGGCAAAAACGGTCATAAGAGGAAAGTTCATATCATTACAGGCCTATCTCCAAAAACAAGACGAGGTCAAGAAAACAACATAATACTTCATCTTTAAAACTAGAAAAGAAAGAATGAATGAAGTCTAAAGTCAGCAGAAGGAAAAAAATCATCAAAATTAGAGCAAAATGAATGAAATTGAAAATAAAACAAAAAACAATATAAAAAATAAATGCAACCAAGAGCTGGTTTTTTGAGAAGGTTAATAAAACTGACAATCCTTGGCTAGACTCACTAAAGAAAAATGAAAAAGGACACAAATAAACAAAATCAGGTATGAAAGAGGGGAAATTATGACTGACATCACAGAAATACAAAGGATTATACAAGAATACTATAAAAAAGTATATAACAGCAAATTTAATATCCTAGAAGAATCAGACCAGTACTTAGAAAAATACAACCTTCCTAGACTGAACCAAGAAGAAATGGAAAGTCTAAATAGACCGATCAGCAGTATGGAAATTGAAACAATGTTCAAAAACCTACCAAAAAGTAAAAGTCCAGGGCCAGATGTCTTCACCAATGAATTCTACCAAATATTCAAAGATTTACTACCTACTCTCTTCAAACACTTCCAAAAATTCAAAGAGAAGGCAATATTTCCAAACACATTTTATAAGGCCAATATTACTCTGATACCAAAACCTGGTAAAGATAACACACAAAAAAGAAAACTACAGACCAATATCTCTCATGAACACAGATGCAAAAATCCTAAATAAGATACTAGCAAACTGAATACGGCAACATATTAAAAAGATTATACACCAAGATCAAGTGGGCTTCATCCCAAAGGCACAGGGATGGTTCAACATATAACAAATCAATTAAGGTGATACAACACATAAACAAATTAAATAATAAGAACTATATAATCATATAAATAGATGAAGAAAAAGCCTTCAATAAGATACAACAAAAGTACCTTAACATAAAGGCCATCTATGACAAACCCTCAGCCAACATTATACTTAATGTTGAAAAACTGAAAACCTTCCCTCTAAGATCAGGAACAAGGTAAGGCTGTCCACTTCCAATATAACATTGGAAGTCATAGTGAGTGCAATAAGACAACACAAAGATATAAAAGCATCCAAAAAGGAAACATATAAGTCAAACTGTCACTTTTTGCAGATGACTTGGTTCTCTGTATAGAAAAACCTAAAGACTAAACAAGAACACTACTAGAAACAATAAGCAAGTACAGTAATGTCTCTGGATACAAAATCAACATTCAAAAATCCATAGAGTTCCTATACTTTAATAATAAAGAGTCAGAAAAAGTTGTGGAAAAATAATTCCTTTTGCAATTGCAACATAAAGAATAAAATACTGAGGAATAAATTTAACGAAACAAGTGAAGAACCTATATAATGAAAACTATAAGACCCTATTAAAGGAAATTGAAGAAGATACAAAGAAATGGAAAGATATTCCATGTTCTTGGATTAGAAGAATCAACATAGTTAAAATGACCATATTACCTAAAGCATTATACAGATTTAATGCAATCCCCGTCAAAATCTCATTGGCATTTTTTAAAGAATTAGAACAAAAAAAATCATCAGTTTGTATCAAAGCACAAAAGACCCTGAATTGCCAAAGCCATCCTAGGAAAAAGAACAAGGCTGGAGGCATCACTCTGCCTGACTTCAAATTATACTACAAAGCAACAGTCATCAAAACAGTATAATATTGGCAGCAAAACAGGCACACAGACCAGTGGAACAGAATTGAGAGTCCAGAAGTAAACCCATATTTATATGGGCAAATGATTTTTGAGAAAAAAGCAAAAAACATACAGTGGAAAAAGGAAAACTTCTTCAATAAATGGTGCTGGGAAAACCTGAAAGCCACCTACAAAAGAATGAAATTAGACTGTTGTCTATCACCACACAGAGGAATTGACTCAAAACGAATTAAGGACCTGAATATAAGACCTAGAATAATAAAATGCACAGAAGAAAATGTAGGAACCAAACTCAAGGACCGTGGACTTAAAGAGGATTTTATGAATTTGACCTCAGAAGCAAGGGCATTAAAAGCTAAAATAAATGAATGGGACTACATCAAACTAAAAAGCTTCTGCTCAGCAAAAGAAATTAACAAGGTAAAGAGACAATCATCCAAATGGAAAAACATATTTGCAAGCAACACCTCTGATAAGAATCTAATATCCAAAATATACAAAGAATTCATACAACTCAATAACAACAACAACAAAAAAAACATAATCCATTCAAAAACTGGGCAGAGGGCCTGAACAGACACTTCTGCCTAGAGGACATACAAGTGGCCAACAAATATACGAAAAGATGCTCAACATCGCTACATATTAGGGAAATGCAAATCAAAATTATAATGAGATACCATCTCACACCTGTTAGAATAGCTACAATCAACAGGATAAGTAATAACAAATGTTAGAGAGAATTAGGAGAAAAAGGAACACATACACTGCTGATGGGACTGCAAATTGGTACAGCCACTATGGAAAACAATATGGAGGTTCCTCGAAAAACTAAGAATTGATCTACCATATAATCCAGAAATCCCTCTACTGGGTATTTACCCCAAAGACTTGAAAACTCATATCCAAAAAGATATTTGCACACCGATGTTCATAGCAGCAGTATTCATAGCGGCCAGGACATGGAAGCAACTGAAGTGTCTTACAATAGATGATTGGCTAAAGATGCTGTGGTATATATATACAATGGAATATTATTCAGCCATAAGAAGAAATGAAATACTGCCATTGCGACAACATGGATGGACCTCAAGATAATTATGGTAAGCGAAATAAGACAGAAAAAGAAAACTTAAAAATCACATGGTATCACTTATATGTGGGATATAAACCTGAAAGCAACAAACAAACAGGACAAACAAACAGAGACACAGAGACATGTAGTATAGACTAGTGGTTATCAGAGGACTATAAATTAGTGGTTACTAGTGGGGTGTGAGGGAAAGGGGAGGTAGACAGTGTAAAGGGGGTTAAATATAGGGTTTAGGGGAAGGGTGAAGTGGGTAAAAGGAATCAAATATATGGAAGCTGAAGGAAACTGAACTTTGGGTGGTAAGCACACAATAGAATATATAGATGTCAAATGATAATGTACACCTGAAAATTATATAATTGTGTTAACCAATGTTGGCCCAATAAACTTATTTTTAAAAAAAGAGAAAGAAAAACATAAACTTTTAGGCTAGAAGGGCTTGTCAGGAATTAATCAAAGTGATGAAAATCAAGGACCTATAACCAAGATTGCTCTACCCAGCAAAGCTCTCATTTAGAATTTAAGGACAGTTAAAAGCCTCCCAGACAAGATAAACTTAAAGGAGTTCATCACCACCAAGCCAATATTATAGGAAATGTTACAGGTACTTCTTTATGAAAAAAGAAAATTTTAAAATATCAAAAATATGAATAATAAAATGACAATAACTATATATCTACCAACAATTACTTTAAATATAAATGGACTAATCAAAAGATAGGGTGGCTGAATGGCTAAGAAAATAAGACCTTTACATATGCTGCCTTCAAGGGACACTTCAGATTGAAAGACCCACAGAGAACAATAGTAAAGGGGTGGAAAAAATGTTTCATGAAATTGGAAACAAACAAAAAAGCTGGGGTAGCAATACTTAAACCAGACAAAATAGACTTTAAAACAAAAGCTATAACAAGAGACAAAGAAAGACCTAGTCATCCCATTTCTGGGTATTTATCTGAAAAAAACCAAAACACTACTTTTAAGAGACATATTAATCCATATGTTATTGCAGCATTATTTACAGTAGCTAAGATTTGGAGGCATCCTGGGTGTCCATCAATGGATGATTGGCTAAAGTAGAGGTGATGTACATATATACAATGGAATATTACTCAGCCATAAAAAGAATGAAATCTTGCCATCTGCAACAACATAGATGGATCTAGAGAGTATTGTGCTAAGTAGATTAAGTCAGATAGAGAAAGACAAATATCATAAGTGGAATCTAGAGAACAGGATAAACAACTGAAACAAGCTCATAGATACAGAGAGCATTTTGATAGTTGTCAGATTGGGGGTGGGGGATGGGTGAAGGTGGGAGAGAGCTAAGAGGTACAAATTGATAGTTATAAAATAGTCATGAGGATGTAGATTATAGCATGGTAATATAGTTAGTAATATTGTAATAACTATGCATGGTGTCAGATGGGTACTGGATTTATTGGGGTGATCACTTCAAAGGTCATGTGAATGTCTAATCACTGTAGTGTACACCTGAAACTAATATAATATTGCTTGTCAACTATAAATGAAAAAATAAAAATATAAAACTTTTAAAATGCTGAGAGAGAGAGAGAGAGAGAGAGAGAGAGAGAGAGAGAGAGAGAGAGAGAGAGAGAGAGAGAAAGAGAAAGAGAGAGAGAGAGAAATATGAGAACATACTCCAGGCACATTGTATGGAATAAAAAGTGATCAATAAATATGTGCTGATTGAATTGTTTGACAGAAGGTTCATGATGACAAGGCTCACTCTCCTGTAATCCATGCACACAGGAGGTGCTTTGAGAATTCACAACTCCGATATGCAATGGGTATGGGAGAAGGAGCAGTTCATTCTTCTGCACACTGTGTGTATGTGTATGTGTGTATGTGTCTATAGTGTTAAGTGAATGGCTTGAAAAGTAATGATAAGGCTCTTTCTTGATAGTCTTGGTTATGAGTTCTCTTAACTCCCTATCCTGACCAAGTGTGTGGTTCTGGAGGAGGTAGGGAGAATAATGAGCATATGTACTCCCTCCCACACCTTGCAGGGACATGGTACTGGGAATATGCATGAGAAATGGGGACAGTTTATCCTTTCCACCCCTCTATAGGCTGAGCCCCCACCTGACTTTCTTATCACTGTGTCCCAGCATTTACGCTAAATCAGTGATTCTTAAGCTTGAGTGAACATCAGAAACAGTTGGAAGGCTTGTTAGAATACAGACTGCTATGGTTCATGCTTTAGTGGGTCAAGAGCGGGGCCCAAGAATTAGCATTTCTGACAGGTTTCCAGGTGATACTCTTGCTGAGAACCATACTTTGAGAACTACCACCTAAATGAACATTAAAGAAATAAACGAATGGAAGGGATAATGTAAAGACTCTCTGCTCTTTTAAACATGGATGAGATTACCTCTCTGAATTTTTGTACTAAGGCAATGGACTTGGCCAGTATTTGTACCCAGCTACCAAGAATGAGAGATAGGGACCTGAAAAGAAGGCTCGGGAATTTTCAGATCATATGCAAACACGTGTGTACAGAAAACATCATTCTTCTGCTTATAGGGGATTTGCTTATGATTTAACAAAGTAGTGTCCTTTCTGCCTATGCATATGTGAGATAAGCAAGAAATGAGAGCCACGTTCCTTCAAGCTCTAGCTGTTAAAGGACCATGTAGAAAGCTCACCACCCTGCACACTGGACACAGGCAAAATGACACTGCTAATTACACTCAATATACTATGCACACTGTGGATACAGCTCCATGAATAGAGAGTACACCTTCTGTATTTCTATACCTGAGTGCCATGTGTGTGTGTGTTTGTTTATAGGGAAGGTTCACTTTTCTGCTTATAGTGTGTTCACACATAACTGTACATAAGGTAAAGAAAAGGATCTCTCTCACACACAGCAGCACTAAGAACAGCAATAAGATCCCCCTCATTTAGCCCCTATTGATGGAAGGGTTAGGAAAGCTCACTGGTCTGCCTGCTGGGGTGGAAGTGTCTGCATGCAGGTCTATGTTATTGGGTGTGTCTGGAGAATGGGGTGGTGAAAAATCTCACTGTAGCAAAACCTCCATGTGTTTATTTTCGCAGAGCAGGTAGCAAGAAACATAAAAACCTACCCAATTCATTCTTTTAACAGTGGCCTATTAGTGCACAGCATCCATGTGTCATAGTGTGTTCATTAGTTTCCCGCCTGAACATAAGGATAGCAATCTTGTCTGTTTTGATCTTTACTATGTCCTCTGTGACTGACATAGTACCTGACATCTAGTAGACACTCAAATATCTGTGGAAGGGAGAAAAAAGAGGAGGGAAAGTTGACACACAAAGAATTCTAACCTTCTAAATGTATACAAGGCTCCTTTCTTTGGAGTCCTTGAACAGGGGCAGTGATTCAAGACAGCACTGACATCTACACTGAAAGAAGGAAACTGATGCTCCTGGTCAGGGGCCCACTCTGCATTGTGTATCTGTGAGTGTTTACCCATTTGTGCCCTGTTCCTGCACAGTGTGTATGGGATTGTACTGAGGTTTAGAAGATTCTCCTACATACATCTGGTATGAGATGAGGATGAGAGGAGCATGTCAAGTCCCAATGCACAGCCTGCCCACCCTAAGGACATACAGGAATAATGAATGAGGAGTCCATTATGCAACCTGCAAGGAGGAATGTTGCTCTTTCTCCTATAGGCCAGCTACTGAGCATAACTCCTGAAATAGAGTAGGTACTCAACAGGTAGTTGTAGAAAGGAGGAGAGGAAAACACAGAGGTGCTCTGTACTATTAGAAGATGGTGCTGCCCCTCTCAAAATCCTTGCCCAGGTGCATTGCATTCAGAAAGCACTCTCACCCAGGTAGCAATGATTAGAGAAGGAGAGCCAGGACAGAAGATTCTAGCACCTGCACCTTCTGTGTGTGCATTTAACAAAAAGGCTCACTGTTCCTGTCCAGGGCATATATGTAGGATGAAACTAAAGTAAAGAGGTTCTCCTACACATATCAGTCTGAGATCAGGAATGAGAAGTATCACACTTGTGTGTAAGTCGCAGGGGAAGTAGATAAGGAGCCCCCAAACTGGCCCACACCCTCTCAGTATATGCAGGGGTGGTGGGTGGTGACAAAGTCCATTCTCCTCCCTGGTCTGTCTTGTTTACTCTTCAGTGTCCAATGCTCAGCATAGTACCTAATGAATACTATTTGTGGAAGGAAAAGAATTAATGAGGGACAGAGGGCAGGCAGGCATGCAGCAAGCAGCTGAGAGGTGATGTACAGATCCTCTGCTCATCTACACTCAGAGGAGGCTCACCCTCCAGAATCCTTGTCCCAGTGCATTGCATTTTGAAAGCACTCTCAACCAGACACAAAGTATGAGAGAGGGGGAGCAGAGCAGAAAGATCAGGCACTTATACCTTGTTTGTGTGTGCATGTGCATATTTAACTTTCTAAGTCCTATTCCTGCAAAGCATCACTACATGTATTTAATAAGCCTGATACTTCTACCCAGGGTGCACATATGTATTCATTTTCATACACAAGGTCATATGGTCATTTTCACTCAGACAAAGCCTCTAAATATGTACTGTGAGTGTTTGGCTGTGTATTTGGAAGATAACAAGAAGGCTGGTACAATCTGTATGCAGTCACACATGTGCATGTACATGTTGGAGGATGGCACAGTAAAAGGGATATTTTATTCCTTTTCATTCCTCTGCTAAGCTATAAGCTCATTAAGGGTAACAACTGGTTGTGTCAGTCTCATCACCCATAGTATGTTTCCCTGTTACAGTATCTGACATACAGTAAGCTGTAATAAGGAGAAAGTTCATGACCTGACAGAGGGGTAAGCCTGTCCACAGAGAATGAAGTCCATTCTCCCATAGCTGCCCTTTAGAGAGCCCAGAGATGAGGACTCTGGGCCAGGGATCTTGTCTATGTTATTCACCACTGTATCTCTAGCAGCCAGTGCAGGGGCTGGCACCTCATAGCAGACTCAAATATTTGAAAGAATGTGGGAAAGTAAAAAAGGTGATGTATAGGCACCCAGTCCTTCTACATGCAGACAAGGCTCAGCTTCTCTGAATTCTTGAATAGGTGTGTTGTACTAAAACAGCACCCACACCTAGGTTCCAAGGATTTGAGAGGGAGGGCAGAAAAGGCTCAAGCACCTGTCCTTCATGTGTGTGTGTGCACACGTGCAGCTATGACAAAGATTCTTGTTCTCATGTATAGTGTCATTTATGAGTGATTGTACAGAGGCAGAGAATGTTCCCTCTTGTATAGTTGTGTGTGAGATCAGAGAAGATTCATGCTTTTGTGTATTTGTGGGTGACATTGGCAATAAGAAGACTACTGTGACCCATCCACCTTTGGGGCATGTAGGTGTAATGGCTAATGAGGAATTCCATTCTTCTCCCTTGACTGTAAGCAACATGAGGGCAGGAACCAGGCATGTCTTATTTCCTACTGTATGTTCACTGCACAATTTAATAGCATGTATGAAAGAGGCAACCCGTAAATATTTGTGCTCTATCCTAAATGAAGATGAAGCTCTCTCTCTCTCTCTCTCTCAGAATCCTTGGCCAGGTCCATTGCATTCCAACAGCACTCTCACCCAGGTAGCAAGGATTAGAAAGGGGGAACAGGGCAGAAGGCTCCTCGAGGGTTTAACAAGAGGGCTCGCTCTTCTTCACAGAAAAGGTGTTTAATTGTGAAAGTTCTTGAACATCTCATTAAACATGTCTAGTTGAAGATATATTTTGTCTTCTCTTGGATAACAACAACAACAAATGACAAAAAAAGTATAAATCTACAAGGACAAAGAGATTGGGAGGATAGAGGAGAGTGAGATAGGAAGAGAATGAATGTGAGATATCACTAAAGCTCATTATCCCCTAAATCCTTTGTGTGAATATGTGACCAGAAGACACTATAGGTGAGTGCAATTGTTCTCAAATTTCAACATGTATCAGAATCACCCAGAGAGCTTGGCAATATAGAGACTATGGGGGTTTCTGATCCCGTAGGCCTGGGGTAAGGCCAAAGAATTTGCATTTCTTACAGGTTCCCAGGTGATGCTGCTGGTCTGGGCCAGCACTGGTATGGGGAAAAACCATGGACTTTGGTATCCTCAAACCCCAGTTCAAATCCAAGCTCTACTACAAAACAGTTCATAGAATCAACCTGATTTTCCCAAGGTCAGGTTATACTTCTGAAAAAACAGGGACAATAAAGCCCACCTCTTAATGGTGCCAATAAAAATGAAAAGGATGACAAATATAAAGTGGAGCACAGAACCTGGCACTCAGCTATCACTATGGGCATACCTCACTTTATTGACCTTCACTTCATTGCATGTCACAGAAGTTACATTTTCTATAAACTGAAGGTGAGAGTGCGAGAGAGATGTAGCAGGTGAATGTCTCAATCTCCTGAATGCTTTATGGGACTGTGTGTATCAGGGAACATCCAGAGAGAGGGGAATGAGTCAGAAAGTGAATTCCATGAGTGTGTGTGTGAGGCGAGAGAAAAAACAAGTGAATGTAAGAGAATGGGGCATTTGCCCCCATGAGTGTGAAACCAAAGGCTCCAATGTATCCTGTCTCTGAACACTCACCTGCCTGATATACGCAGTACATTTAGCTACATGTGGGCCTCCCATGCGTGTTATCCTCCCATCTACCTTGCTTACGTATATGTGCATGTCTGGAAATACAAACAAGGAAAAGGAACATATAAACTACACCACAAGGATACTATCAGAAAAATCCAGCCTGTGGGAAACTGCAGGACAAATGGTTCACTTTCTTCCAGCAAATAAATTATAAGCAGAGAAAAAATATAGATGGAGGAGGAAGTTATAATTCAGAGACTACGGATACTTACCAAACAAATAAAATGTATAGACTTCATTTGAATCCTAGTTTATAATACTTTTGAGACAACTAGAAATTTGAACAGTGGACATTTGATGACATTAAGAGATTGTTAAGTGTAATAATGGTATTATGGTTATGGTTTTTGTGAACAAGATTTCTCACTGTTTAGAGATACATACTAATTATTAGCCTTCCCTTTCCTCTACATCTTGCTACTTCCCACCCCTGCTCCTACCACAATGGCATCTTTGATATTCCTGGAATACAGTAGACTTTTCCTGATTGCCCAATTTGATCCTGAAACTCCACCGCTGTTTCCACTGCCACTGCCTTACCCACTCCTTATCCCCCTTTCCTGCGCTATGATTCCTCAGAGCACTTATCACCAATTGGCTCATTACGTATTATACCTACTCACTTTGTTCACTGCTTATCTCCCTCCCCCAACTAGGACAGGGATTCCTGTCTTTTTATCACTGATATATCCCTGTTGTGTAGTAGAGTACCCAACACATAGCAGATGCTCAATAAATGTTTGTTTACCAAATGAATGACTCATTGAATGAATCAACTGCAAATCCTAGGTCTGGAACTAGAACAGAGAAAGCTTAAACTCTGACCCATATCTATGTGACTGTCTAATACAAGTAAGTATGCAGTTGAGAAGGCATGTACCCTGTACCCTGTGTGTGTGCACTTCCATTGTGTTAAGGAACAGATACTCCCTAATTTCCCTTACACATTGGGTTTGTGAGCATTAGCTACAAGGCCACTTTTCCATCATACCTCATGTATGGGAATACTAAAAAGTATCTTTCTCCTTCCCCATAGGTACTGGCAAAGAAGGAACAGGTCTAAAGATTCCCTCCTTCTAGGTTATCCTTGTCACTGACTGTGAGGACCTATACTTTGTATAATAAAATAAAGGTAAGAAAAAACTCCTTCTCCTGCAAGATCTATGTAGAACTGAGGTGTAAAAAAGGACACGGGGCAGTGGGTTGTTCTCCTTTTCACCACCTGTATGTGTCCATCTTTTGCAAAAAGGTATGTGTGTGTGTGCATGCACAAGAGAGCAAGGAAAATTGAGGCTCACCATCCTGCAAACCCTGCATGTGGGAGGGGTTTTCAGCAAGTGCACCCTCCACCATGCAAGGGATGTGAGAGAGGGAGCAGGGAAAGGCTCACTCTCTTGGCACAACATGTGGAATGCTCTAAAAAGCAAAGTGCATCAGCCTGGGGGTTGCCCATGGCCAGCAAGGGATCTAGCCAAGGGAGAGGTGCTGGTGGGTAAGCCAGGAGGGGTACACATGGAGTGGAACAGTCATCCACATTAGGTTTGGTAGCAGTAAAGAGGCTACATTAAAACCAAAGCCATCTTCCATGTGTGTGTTTGTGCTCATGCTTGTGCACCGGGGAAGAATGAGCAGGCTCACCCTCCTGCAAGCCTTGGGTGTGGGAGGGTAATTAAGATGCCAACAGTCCTACACTCAAGGCATGTAAGAGAGAAAGCAAGTCAGGAAGCTTTCTCTGCTGTACACTGTGTGTGTGTGTGTGTGTGTGTGTGTGTGTATGTGTGTGTGTCCCAGATAACTTGGATATATGTGGGTGTGTATGTATGTGTATGTATGTATGTATGTATACACACACACACATATATATACATATACATATATATATACACACACACATACACATACATACAGTTATATATAACTGTGCCCAGACATGCTGTAATGAGAAGGTATGTCTTCATGTTAGGTCACATATGTACCTTCAGGAATGTTCACTACTACCTATTTTTCCCATTTTCCTGCTTTCTTATTCTTTACTTTTATTCCAAACATCATTATTTTGTTTTCTACAGGGCACTGTTCTAAGTGCTTTTCATATGTTAGCTCATTAAGTCCTCATAAAATATCTACAAGGTAATCATTACTATCACTATTTTACAGGTGAAACAACACTGGACCATGCATAGAGGATACACAATAAGAAAACTCAGAATTTTACATCCCAGTGTGTATAAAGAGGACCCAAAAATGAAGAATCAATCTTCTGAGAGAGGGAGGGAGGAAAGGAGGGGGAGGGGTAGGGGGAGAGAGGAAGGAAGAAGTGAGAGAGTGCATGTGAGAGCGAGCGAGTGAGCGAGAAAGAGAGAGAGAAAATGCTACATCATGCAAGGCATATGAGAATGCCTCATGGAGGGAGGTGTGGGTCTGAGAGGTGTGGGAGGAGATGTTGACTCCAAGTGTGTGCTAGATGTAATAAGGAGGTTATTCTCTTACATGCCTGCTTGTGGTAGGCACGACACTGCTTGTGGTAAGTATTAAAGTAAGTCTACAACCCTACACACTAGGCATGAAAAATTACCAGGGTCTAGATGTGGGAAGACAGAGTACAAAAGTGTCAGAGGGAGAGAAAATGTGATCAACTTGTTAAGAAGGTTCTCTTTGGTGGAAAATCATAGGAGGGAGATCAAAACATATAGCATTCTGAAGGCAAAGGATGTGAGATAGAATACAGTAGTTTCCCCTTATTCACCGTTTCACTTTCAACAGTTTCAGGTCAACTATAGTCCAAAATATTAATGTAAAATTACAGAAATAAACAATTCATAAGTTTTAAATTGCATGCTGTTCTCAGTAGCTTGATAAAATCTCTTGCTATCTCACTCCATCCTACCCAGGATATGAATCATCCTTTTGTCCAGTGTATCCATGCTGTATATGTTATGCTACCTGCCTGTTATCGACTTTCCTGGTATCACAGTGCTTGTGTTCAAGTGACCCTTATTTTACTTAACGGTGGCCCCAAAGTGTAAAAGTAGTAGTGCTGGCAATTCAGATGTGCCAAAAAGAAGCTGTAAAGTGCGTCCTTTAAATAAAAGGTGAAAGTTCTTGACTTTATAAGGAAAGAAAAAAACTGTATGCTTAGGTTGCTTAACTATGCTAAGAACAATCTTCTCCACATGAAATTGTGAACAAAGAAAAAGAAATTCATGCTAGTTTTGCTGTTGCACCTCAGACAGCCACAGTGCATGATAAATGCTAAGTTAAGATGGAAAAGACATTCCATTTGTGGGTAGAATACATGAACTAAAAACATGTTCCAATTGACAACAATGTGTTGAGCCAGAAAGCACTGAGCCTATAAGAGGTCTTCAGCAGGAGATCCCCTGAAGTGAGTGACACCAAACCATTTACTGCAAGTAAGGCATGGTTATACAGAATAGGTTTGGACTGCAAAATATAAAAATTACTAGAGAGGATTTTCCAGTCAAGATGACAGAGTAGGTAAATGCTGTGTTGGCTTCTCTCACAATCACATGCAAATTACAACTAAACTATGGAAAGCCATCATTGAAAATCAGCTGAAGTATAGCTGAACAGAAGTCCTACAACTAAGGGCATATAGAATGGGCCACCTTGAGACTGGCAGGAGGGGCAGAGACATAAACAAACTGGTCACACACCGGCATGTGGATTGAAAATTGAGAGGACTATCTCTGTTGTAGATGTCCTCCCGGAGGAGTGAGGGGTACCGACCCCACACCCAGCTTCTCAACCCAGGATTCCAAGGCTGGGAAGAGAAGTCCCCACAAAACCTAGATGTGAAAATCAGCAGATAGTGGCTGAGTGAGGCAGAGAGCTGCAGGGGTCCCATACAGCAACCTACACTCTGTTGCACTCATTCACTTTGAGCTCCAGCACTGGGGGAGAGGCTCAAAGGATGCCGGGGACATACAGGGAGGAGCTGAATTACTAGCTTCAGGACGAGGGCTGAGGGAGAAGTTTTCTCCCAGAGAGAAGTGCTGGCAGAAGCCATTGCTTTTTTGTTGAGCCTTCCCAATTCCTGGAATGCAGACACAGGTGGCTCCCATATCTGAATTTCCATCAACCTGGCTAACACTGGTTGTCCCGCCCTGGTGATACCCTGAGATCTCACCCCATCTAACTTTTGGGCCAACCCAAGCCACATTCAATGACTTTTCCATACAAATGGCTTATTTTGGCTCATGCTGTGGACTTTCCTAAAATCTCTCAAAGGTTCACAAAATGTAAACAAGCAGCATCTGATCTTGTTGTACCCTGTACCTCTTGCTGAGCAGTCCCAAGCCTGATACTGGTGGCAAGCAGCCTTGGTTCATGGCATGGCCTTTCAAGGCATCTCCAAGCCCAGCACAGGTATCAGCCATCCGCAGATTGCTTGATGGCTCATGCCAAGCAGCCCTGGGCAGGGCAAAGGCTATAGCTGAACTTGGCCTGTAGCCACGCCTTCCCCAGGAGGCCCCAGTGCCAGCATGCCTGATGGTAGGCTTCTGACCAAGCTGGAGCACCACCTGGGGCTGCATCTGAGGATAACACACCCAGAGGACAGACTGGGAAGGCAACACAGTCCTCCTAAAGCCAATCTTGCTTCATAGGGTCAGCCACCATGTAAAAGCTCCTCCACTGTAGTCACCAGCCAATCCTCACAACCAATCAACCTAAAGTCAATCTCTCCCATTCATGTGCAAACAACAACCAAGGAGGGCACACACAACCCATACAAGAGACATACCTGGAGCACCCAGCTCAGGTGACCAAGGAAGATTGTGCTGCTAGGCCCTAACAGGGCACCTATAATATAAGGTCACTCTACTAAGACTGAGAGACATAGCAACTCTACTTAATACATAGAAACAAACACAAGGAGGAAGCCAAAATGGGGGTACAAACATATCCCAAATCAAAGAACAGAACAAAGCTTCAGAAAAATAACTAAATGAAATGGAGCCAAGCAATCTACCAGATGCAGAGTTCAAAACACTGGTTAAAAGGATGCTTAATGAAGTTAAAAGTAGAGTAGATGAACTCAGTGAGAACTTTAACAAGAGATAGAAAATGTGAAATACAGATAGAAAACAAAAAGAAAAAAATTGAATTGAATACAATAACTGAAATGAAAACTACCTTAGGAGGAATCAGCAGATTAGAAGAAACAGAAGATCAAATCGGCAATTGTGAAAACAAGGTAGCAGAAAATACAATCAGAACAGCAATGATAAAAAAGAATCCAAAATTTAGGACAGTTTAAAGGGCCTCTGGGACAACATCAAGTGTACCAACATTCACACCAAAGGGATAACAGAAGAAAAAGAGAACAAGGAATTGAACACCTATTTGAAGAAATAATGATGGGAAATTTTCCTAATCTTGTAAATGAAATAGACATATGAGCCCAGAAAGCACAGAGAGCACCAAACAAGATGAACTCAAAGAGGCCCACACCAAGACAAAAAATAATTAAAATGCCAAAGATTAAAGAAAAAGAGAACATCTTAAAAGTAGCAAGAAAAAGCAGTTAGTTATCTACATGGTAGCATCCGTAAGACTGGCAGCTCATTTTTCAATAGAAATTTTGCAGGCCAGAAGAGATTGGCAGGAAATAGAGTGATGAAAGGCAAGGACCTACGACCAAGATTACTCTACCCAGCAAAGCTATCATTTAGAATCAAAGAACAGATAAAGAGCTTCCCAGATGAGAAAAAGCTAAAGGAATTCATCACTACCAAACCAGTACTACAGGAAATGTTGGGGGTGGATGTGGGAGAGGAGGAGAAAGAAGAAGAAAAGGAAGCGAAAGAGAAGGAGGAAGAGGAAGAGGAGGAAAAAGAAAAATAAATATGAATAATAAAATGGCAATAACTACATGTCTATCAACAATTACTTTGGATGTAAATGGGTTAAATGTTCCAATCAAAAGATAGGGTGGCTGAGTAGATAAGAAAATAAGACCTTTACATATGCTGCCTATAAAAGACTCACTTCAGAATGAAAGATACAAACTGAAAATAAAGAGATGGAAAAAGGGATTTCATGAAAATGGAAACAAAATAGCTTGGGTAGCGATACTTATACTAGACAAAGGAGACTTTAAAATAAAGGCTATAAAAAAAAGACAAAGAAGGACCCAGCAATCCATTTCTTAGTATTTACCTGAAGAAATCCTAAACACTATTTCGAAGGGACATGTAAATCCATATGTCTATTGCAATTACTTACAATAGTCAAGATATGGAGGCTACCTGGGTATCCGTCAATGGATGAATAAATAAAGAAGAGAACCATTCATATATACAGTGGAATATTACTCAGCCATAAAAAGATGAAACTTTGCCATCTGCAATAATGGATAGACCTAGAGGGAATTGTGCTGAGTGGAGTAAGTCAGACAGAAAAGAACAAGTGCTACATGATTTCACTTACATGTGGAATCTAAAGAATAAAATAAAACAGAAACAAACACATAGATACAGAAAACATTTTGATGGTTGCCAGAAGGGAGGGGGTTTGGTGTGGGTCAGTGAAAAAGGAGAAGTAATTGAGAATTACAAATTGGTGATTACAAAGTAGTGATGGGGATGTAGAATGTAGCATGGAAAATACAATTAGTAACATTGTAATAACTATGTATAGTGTCAGCTGGGTACTAGACTTGTTGGGATGGGGACTTTGTGAATTATGTAAATTTCCAATTGCTGTGTTGTACACCTGAAACTAATATGATAATATTGTAGGCCACCTGTAATTAAAAAATAAAAATTATCATAAAGGATTACTGAAGAAGCTGCATCTGCCGATGAAGAAGTTGCTGCCACATTTCTGGAAGAGTTAAAGTTGATTAGGTTTAGGTACGATGCAGGGATTCTGGAATCCACTGGAGGGTCTTGAAACATATCCTCCAAGAATAAGGGGGACTCACTGTAGAAAAAGAAATCCTTATTCACTCACATATGTGAGAATGTTCATGAGAGCAAGGTAAGCTAAAGCTCCCTCTCTTGCTAATTAGCAGTGATTTCAGAAAGCTCACCTTCTACCAGTCAAAAGATAGAAGCAAAGGAGGGTGAGATGGTTCACTCTCTTGAATGCACGTGTGTATGTGTGATTCTGCGCACACACATACATGCAAAATATAGACAGAATGCAAGCAATATACAGACAGAATGTGGATTGTGTAGGCCACAGGTGGACAGGTAGACAAGCAAGGCCAGGGTCTGGAACAATAAACTGACTCATTTTCCTGCATGCCTGTGTCCCCACACTATATGTGGTGGTGGCCAAAAGGCAGGGGAGGGGCTACAATATGCCTCCCTTTTTCCCAAGACAAGTTTGGAGTGCGAAGAAAGCAGAGCGTAGGAAAACGAAGAGAGAGAGAGAGGAAAGCAACAAAGTCAGAGAGAGGGAGAGAGAAAGAGAAAGAGGGAGAGGGAGAGGAAAAAAGGGGGGATGAGAGGGGGGAGGAGAGGTGTAGACAGATGTAAGTGGAAGGCCCATGGCCCACTCCCCTGTCAACCTGTAGAAGAGCTGGATTAGGGTAGAAGTTAAGGAGGAGGTGAAAAGTGGCTGTGTGAGATGTAGTCAGATCAGGCATATATTTTAAAAGTAGAACGAACAAAATTTGATAATGGTTTGGATTTAGAGTGTGGAAAAAAATAAGTGTCAAGGATGAATCCAAAGACTTCAGTATATTAAAATCTTATATATCTCTGGCCTGAGCAATTGGGGAATGCTATCTACTGAGTTGGAGAACACTAAGGGAAGGGAGAGGAAAATCAGGACTTCTGTTTTGTTTCTGTTAAAGTTTGAGGCACTTGTTAGGCCTCAAATGGCAGATGTCAAATAAACAGTTGGATACATGCATCTAGAACTAGGGAGAGAGATCCATTCTGGAAATATAAATATGGAAGTCATCCATAGAGGATGGTATTTAGAGCAACAGGACACGATGAGAACAGCTGAGGACTACCAAGAAGTATAAAGAAGTTGTCCAAAGACTAAGCCTCTATCTCTCTATTGATTACAATTAAGGAAGAAGAGGAGGAGCCATCAAAAGAGACTGACAAAGACAAGGTGAAGAATACAACTGAGTCTAGAATCCTGGAAACCAGGTAGAATCTTAAGACAGAGAGAATGAGCAGCGGTGTGTAAATCTGTCAAGTAAAACGATGGAACTGCCCAATGTATCAAGTGATGTGAAGGGCATCAAGGACCTTGAAAAGGGTATTTTTAGTGGTGAGGTAAAAATTAAAACTTCAATTTGAGTGTGTTCAAGAGAGAATGGGAGAAGAATAAATGGAGAGAGTCAAATCCTTTAAGGTATTTTTCTGCAGAATATATAAATGAATAGAAACTAGGAAGGAATAGTACCAGGATGCCATTGCAGTGGGCCTGATTGCCAAAACAGTGAACCTAACCACCACCCCAAGCTGTACGTAGCTATGCACATATAAAAAAAGTGATGATGACTCACTCTCTGGCACATCCTCGGCACACATGTATGGGAGAGGGAGAGGGGAAATGGAAGAAAGATCAAAAATATATAATAAGGCTCAAGCTCCTGTCATAAATGCATGTGTGGGCTCACATAGAGAAAGGAGTCATGAAGAGGCTTACACTGTAGCACAACCAATGTGCACATTGAGAGGCTGTAATAACAAGGTTAATTTTACTTTAGTTTTAGAAATGCATGGAAAAGAAGGGGGAAACTCTAGAAAACTTGCTTTCCTGCAATGCTGGATGAAGTGGGACAGCTCAGGTGTCTCTCCAACACAGACACCACCCATGTGTGCACAGAAAGAAAGAGCAGTACAAGATAAGAGAGAGGCAAGAGGGAGTGGGCATGGGAAAACACACTACAACAGACAGGGTTCATAAGAGAGAAGTCACCAAGCTCACTTTTCTCTGTGTGTGTGTGCACACACGTGTGTGTGTGTGTGTGTGTGTGTGTGTGTGTGTGTTGGGAGAAGGATGTTTTTAAAAGGCACAAAGCCTTGCATGCTGAAGATGGAAAAAAATTGGACAGCTCAAGAGGCTTGTACTCTCACATAGATAGTGGGGACATTTGCAGGGAGAGGTGCAGAGACAGTGTTAACATAAGAAAAAATAACTTACTGATGAATCCTATAAAAATGTTAGAACATCATAAATATTCTCATTATTTTTATGATGTAAATATTTATCATTTGCATAATGTTCCAAAATCTTTGAAGGGACTAAAAGACAAAGGGTTTTTCACATGCAGACTAATCAAGCAAACTTATCAGCTACTTGATAACACTAATTATAGTATAAAGAGCCAAATGAATATTCACCTTGACACTTTTTTTTTAGGTTTCAATCTTGTTGGCCACCAGATTATAGCTTAGAAGTTGCCTACCATCCTTCAAGGATAAACTCCCATTTCTGATCTTATTTTTTCCCCTGAGTTAGGAGGGGTAGATATTTTTAATACTCCACACACTCTACCATACAAGGTAAACACTGATAGTCAGGATTCTTCTCCCTCATTGTGAGTATGTTATGTACACATCTGACTATATACATGCCTGTGAGTGTGAGCCAATTTAAAGTCCAGTATCTTATAAAGCATGCTTGTGGGTAGGGTAGTGAGAATACCTGCTGGGTTTAAGAGACATAGCACAGCTCAGAATGCATGCACACCTGTAACACTTGTGTGGGGAAGGGGACCTGAGACAGTTCACACCTCAACATATGAGACCAAATAGGTCAGGATTTATCTGCTCTGCTCTTCACAGATAGAGAACATGCATGGACACAGGTACCAGGAGACTGAGGGTCATAAGAAGCCTCAACCTCTTACAAACCTACACACATCATCTGTGTGTGTATACCACATCAGGGAGGGTGTCACTGCGATAAAGCTGACTCTTGTTCACCATGCCTATAAGAAAAGCATTAAGAAATCTCAGTCCCACGTGCTAGGTGAAAGCCCACTCTCCTGCGAACCCCACAGTTGGGAGTGAGATTTGGAAAGTTTATACTCCTCCAGTCAAAGCACATAAAAGGGTGGTAGAATCAGAAGACTCTTCTCTCTGGTACTGTGTGTGTGAGAGAGGGAGGAAGAGATAAAGGCTCATTTGCCTGCAAAACTTCAGTATGGTAGGGAGACTGAGAAAATTCACATTCTGATATGTAAATAAGGCATAACACCTGTGAGGCAGTAAGCAAGTCAGAAAGGGAGTGTGCTTGTAGGTCTGGGGTAAGAAGGCTTGTTTATCTGCACCTTTTTGTGTGGCCACTCATGAGAAGGTTTACTCAGTGGCAAGCCATCTGTAATATATATGCAGATGCCCACACACTGACAGGAGCAAAAGGGGTGGTGGGAGGGTAAACAAGAAAGATTAAATGACTGACCACCATAAGGAGATATTCTTTTGTATATGTGAGCAGGAATATGCAAAAGAGAAATGGGGCTCATGCTCCCATATAATTCCTGCACTGTGTTGTTTACATAGTACAGCACAGTCTCAGCTTTGAGATTCCTGGTTCTGCCATGAACAGTTAGTTATATATAATTGCCCCATGCCTGCATTTCCTCATTTACAAAGTGGGGACTATTGTAGTAACTCATTCTTGGAGTTGCCACAAGGATTGACCCAGACAATATGACAAGTACCTAACTCAGCACCTGGTACACTGTAAGTACTAATAAAATGTTTATCATCATTGCTGGTACCAATAAAAGCAAAATAAGCCTCTGTAAGGAAATGTCACTTGAAGATCCCTGTAAGTGTCTATGACTCTAACTGTTCACCTTCTCCCTGGTCTGGGGCCAGAAAAGAGCTGCTAAAGTGTGGTTAGTCCAAAACTTTACTCTGAGCTCAAAACCTGGGGCTAAGGGAGAGAGAAAGAGAAAACTAAGGAGACAGACACAAAGATGGAACCTTCAATAAAAATGTTTATTATAATTTTGAAGTAAAGGAGAAGGTGGCAAAACAGATTTCAGACCACAATGGCTCTGTATGTATGTGTTCAGGAGGCAAGTGAGGAGGTAAGATGTGAAGGGTATAGACTGCATAACAGGAACACACATGTGGTATGCCAAATATTAAAGTTGTAACTTTGATAACTCTGGTGGAAACACTGGTGTTCATCATAATAAAGCTAGATAATGAGCTCCTGAAAATCATGAGATAATGGTACATTTACTAGCATCCAAAGTAAAAAAAAGAAAAGAAAAGAAAAGAAAAAAACCTGACGGAGATAAATGGCATAGATGATAGAGGTTTTGCTCATCCCTCTAGCAGACCAAATCAAAGTTGTGACAGAAATAAGGAGCAAATAGCAAGGAAAGTCACTTAGGTTCTAAATGAACTGAAGCACTACAACTAGGGAAAGAAGTAATTACTCAACCTGCCACAGGAGAAGGTAGGAAGGGGCAAAGACATGAGGCTGCCCCATCCTGGACACAGGCTGTGGCAGGGGCAGCCAGCAGCTATACACACCTCTTAAAGAGGCCGTGTCCATGAGTGGACTTTCACAGTGACTGACCTGCTCACTCTGAGCACCAGCACTGGGTGGACTGCTCAGGAGGCAGAGTGAGGGCCAGAGATGAGGCTTTCTCCTGGGCAGACATGCCAGCTGTATCGATACACTGTTCCTCTGTTGAGTCTTCCCCTCTCCCAGTGTACAGACACAGCTCCCCCATAGATAAGATTTCATCAAACTGGATTTCAGAGGTCACTCTACCCAGAGGATTCCCGAAACTCCACTTCCCCCAACTCACAGCTCCACCTAAGCCAAATTCACTTGTGTCCTGGGCAAGTCCAATGATCCGTGCTGAGCAGTGCCAAGACTCACACTGGTGGCAGCTATCCTTGGTTTCTGGTGTGGTTTCCTAGGACAACTAAAATCACAGCATCTGTGGATTGCTTGCTGAATATTAACAGGTAGCCCCAGAGGGGCACAGGCTGGGGCTAAAATTGGCCTGCAGTTAAACCCCTCTCAGGACTGTGCCACTAGACACCTACAACACAAAGCCATGCTAATAAGACCAGGAGACTTTGGAGCTTTGCTTAGTACATAGAAACAGACACGAAAAGGCAGCCAAAATGGGAAGAAAATGCAGCAGCAACCATATGAGAGAACAGAACAAAGATCCAGGAATAACGGAGTCAAGCAATCTAACAGATGCAGAGTTCAAAACACTGATTATAAAGATGCTCAATGAACTTAGGGAAAGTGTAGCTGAATTCAGTGAGAACTTTAACAAAGAGATAAAAAAACATAATATGGAAATGGAAATGATAAAAGAAAATCAGTCAGAAATGAAAAACACATTATCTGAGATGAAGAGTATATCAGAGGGCATCAACAGAGCAGATAAAGAGGAGGATCAAACCACTGATATAGAGGATGGGGAAGCAAAGGACACTCAATCAGAATGGCAGAAAAAAAGAAGGCCAAGACTATAATAATTTAAGAAGCCTATGAGACACTACTAAATGTAAAAAATATCTGTGTCATAGGGGCACCTGAAGGAAAACAAGGAGTTGAAGAGTTATTTGAAGAAATAATAATGGAAAACTTCTGTCACCTGGTGAAGGAAATAGACATACAACCCCAGGAAGCTCAGAGAATCCTAAAATCCAGGAACCTAAAGAGGCCCACACCAAGGCACATTATAATTTTAATGCCAAGGGTTAAATAAAAAAGAGAGAACTTTAAAAGCAGGAAAAAAAGAAGTCACCGACAAGGGAGCACCCATAAGACTAGCAGCTGATTTCTCAAAAGAAACCCTGCAGGACAGAAGGGCTTGGCACAAAATATTCAATGTAATGAAAACCTAGGATCTATAACTGAAAATACTTTATCCAGCAAAGCTATCACTTAGAGTCGAAGGACAGATAAACAGCTTCCCAGACAAAAATAAGCTAAGGGAATTTATCACCACCAAGCCAGTATTACATAAAATGTTAGAGGAACTTTTTTAAGAAGAAAAACCATGTATCAAAAACAGGATTAAAGAATGGTAAAACTACATATCTCTCAACAAGTACCTCAAATGGAAAAGAATTAAGTGTTCCAACCAAAAGATAGAGTGGCTGAATGGATAAGATAACAAGACCCCCACATATGTTGCCTACAAGAGATTCACTACAGATTAAAAGACACACACAGACTGAAAGGAAGGGGATGGAAAAGATATTGCAGTGATGGATGAATTGGGTCAGAGAAAGACAAATATCATCACAGGATTTCATATACATGTGGAATTTAAAGAACAAAATAAACAACAACAACAAAAATGGACATAAACTCACAGATACAGAGAATATTTTGAGGGCTACTAGATGGGAGGGGGATTGAGGGGACAGCTCCAAAAAGATAAAGGGATTAAGAGGTACAAATGAATATTTGCAGAATAGACGTGGCGATGGAGAGTGTAGCATGGGGAAGATGGTTAATAACATAATAAATATGTAAGGGGGAAGAGGGGTACTAGATTTAGCAGGGTGAACGCTTTGAGAGTTATGTGAATTTCTTATCACTAGGCTGTACAACTGAAACTGGTATATTATTGTATGCCAACTATAATGAAAAAAAAAATCCTCACTGAATTGTACAATGTAAATATGAACAACTAATTGTCTATTACATTTCAATAAAGCTGGGCAAAAGTAATATTTAAAAAAAAAGTATAGATTTGTAGTTACAAAATAGTCATAGGGTTGTAAAGTACAGCATAAGGAAGATAGTCAATAATATTGTAATAACTATATATGATGCCAGGTGAATATTAAGCTAATTGGGGGCATTACTTCATAAATTACGTAAATGTCTAACCACTGTGCTGTATACCTGAAACTAATATAAAATAATAGTGAATGTAAACTCTAATTGAAAAATAAAAATTAAATAAATAAAAAATAGAATGATGACCCAAAAAAAAAAAAAACCCTAAAAAGGAGATGTACATTTGGGACTTGATATGTATAATGTGACTGCTGTCCTCAAGGAGCTTGAAGTCTCTACACCAAGTGAAAAGTCCTATGAAAAGTTCTCTAAGCTCCATCCCAATTCTGAGACGTTATGATGCCATGAGGACAGAATGAAACCAGATAATATGAAATGCTGAACTAGTGATACAATGAAGTAGATGCAAAATGCAGGAATTTAGAAAGGAGAGACTGCTGCAGACCAGGTGAGTTGGAGTGAAGACTAACCAAAGAGGAGGGAAAGACATCAACAGATCAAGAAGAAGTGGAGGAGGTTATTCCAGAAGGTATGGAGAACAGTAAAAGGTTTACCTAAGAGGCCACAAATAAAACCAGTTTGCCTGGAGTGGAGACTTCTGACAGGAAGAAGGGGGTGAAAAAGATCAAAGCCAAGATGAGGTCCCTGAATGCTGCAAGAATAACAATGAGTTAGTCTATCAATGTGGTGAGAAACCATTCTAAAGAGAGAATTTTAGGTGGTTCACTGATGGTGCTTCTCTTAATTAATATGACCACTTCAGGGTGAAGAGGAATAAACTAAAACTCCAATTCATGTTTGTCTGGAGTTCATTGCTTGAGATAAGACTAGAATAGGCATTTAATTTTTAAAATAAGCTGATTTAAAGGAAAATAGCAAGTCCAGATGGATGTGAAGATTGTAAAGACAATATGCAAATAACCATTATGCCTGTGAAACACAGCTACAGGCCATGGGAAGTTACCAAAGGTTATAAATTGGAGAGAAAAATGCTTCAGCATGAAGTTTATTCTAGCAGCATGTGGAAATATGAATTGGCACTAGGAAGATTAATTTTAAAGCTCAGATCTCACAACTGATAGATGAAGTTCAGGAGGGCCTGAACTGGGCTGAGTAGAGGTGAGGATAGAAAGGAAGTGATAATGGGAGGAGTGAGGATGGATTTAGTAAATTTCAAAAGCAGGAATTGGTAACTCATTCTATGTGGTGTTTTGTAAAGACGAATCTTATGACAGTTTTTTTGGGGGGTGCAGGAAAACCTAAATGATGTGGTAGTTTTTCCAATATAAATGAGATCAGTGTGAGGGACACTTTAAGCAATCTACAGAACTTGGATGATTAAGCAAGGGCATGAATACACCAGAAATTGCCAAGGATTCCAACATTAACATACAGATAATGACTTGGCTAAAAATTAGGTGTCTGGGGTCTTAGCATCCTTCACTGAAATGGTCACAATGTATTGCAAAGCACTAAACAACAGAAAGCTGTTTGCTGCACAAATACCAAGTCATTTAATATAATTTGCTACTCTTAATTCTGGACAAGCAACCTATCCTGTGCTAGTGTTCGCAACATGAAACACTAATTTTTCCCTCATTTCCCAACTCCTATAGCTCTAAAAGCAAGATATAACACATGATAAAAATGGCAGTTGAGTGGATTTTACTTTATTGCTCAAGGGAAATTTAAACGAAAATCGACAACTTGGAAAGACTTTACTCATGAGCTCAAGTCTCTTCTAAAAATAGAAACTGTTACACCATTTATTTGGTACATAAACAATACGTCTTACAACTTAAAGGACTGGCAGAATGAATAAATTCATTCTCTCTTCATTTATGTTTTTCTTAAGAACTGTCAAGCCCTTGCATTCTACATTTCCCCCAAGAACCAACTCTAAGAATGTCTTTCCTCTGAGTGGCTCACATTGCACTTACACACATCCTGCCTTGTGTTGGAGTTATTTGCATTGTGCCTTATCTCCTCCTAAGGGAAGAAACTGACTATGACATCACTTGGAGGCCTCAGATACAGGATGGAGACTCCTTAACTATCTGTGAAATAAATCTGTTTGCTTTTAGTCTAAGTACAGTTGCTCCCATTTTGTTTGAAGTATTGCCATTTCAAGGCTCCAAAAAATGTCTTATCAACAACTATTCAAATTATTTCCCTTTCACCATTATTATGCAAGAAGATAGGGATAAAATGATTTACAAATTCTGGAAGATTTCAAGGTGTGTCAAGTTTTGGTACACACACAGTGTCCTTCAGTCAGTGTTCTGCCTAACCACCCACCCAAGATATGGTGACTACTAGAATGACAAATATTGCCTACACCTTGCTCTGTAATTCTAAAATATAAGCTTATGAATGAGTCTTGATCTGAATTTAGGTCCAAGAGGCAAGCCATATTGAATTGAAGTTTAATTTTTATTCTCTCAATGGGCTAGTGAAGAAAAATTATATTAAACAATCTGGGGAACTGAATTCTAGTTCCAGCCCTGCCACTAACCTAATCTTAGTCTTAAAGCAAGTGGCTGACACCTCTGCATCTTAGATGTTTCATATTCATGAAGATATGAACAAACATTTGTTTTAGAGAGAAAAGAGTCTGTTGAAACTGTGGAAGAGTTCACCCAATCATGTTTAACTTTGGTGACCTATTGCATATAATTGAGAATATGCATAAGCTTTCTCTTATACTGTCCCTAGGGTTTATGCAGCAGAATGGAGTCATGGCTAAGATTCTTCTAGGAATATCAACCCTTTTAGAATGGACTACAGGACTGAATAAGGGTGTGTCAAAATCTGCACTAGTATAGGTTGTGTTATAGTGAGATTCTAACTTTATCTGGTCAAAAGGGCTTAATATACACTAGAATCATATACGGCTAAAAGGATTGTTTTAAATTTCCTATTCCTCAGTTTCTTCTTTTAGCAACATACTTAAGGTGACTCCCTAATTCCTAAAATGCCCGTCTTCATTTATGTTATACTGTATAGTAGTCTGATTCTCCTACTACCTTCTCTGATCTTTCCTTCTTTTCAGTCTTTGCTGCCATGTCTTCCTTTTTAAAGGTTCCTATTGTGTGTGTCTCCCCCATCACCACTACTGGCAAGTATATATCTACAGCATTCTAATCACCTCTCTCTGAATTCTCTACAGGTTTCAAACCTCCTTATTCTCAAATAAATTCAAAGTATCTGTTCTTCCTTTCTCATTCAAGATACAGGATGTTTCAAACCATTTATCATAAAAAAAAAGGTTGACATCTAAAAACATATCTAAAGCTAAATTCATTACCTTTCTCCAAAGTAAACTTCCTTCCTTCAAAATTGCCTGCAATCACTATTTTGAGCTTACCAATTTATAATGTTAATTATTTTTTCCTCCCTCTAACCATAACCCCTATATTTAATTTGTTACCAAATATCAACTTTCTGGTTTATAGTGTTTCAGATTTATTCCTTTACTTTTTATCTCCACCTTTCCCACTGGACTCTGGCCCCAACTGCTTTACACCTTTGATTATGTTATTCCTCTCCAAGACAGGTCCCTGCTGTTGGCCACACTCAAATTTCAGACTCCTCCAACCTGCTCCCCAGACCCTCCATAGTTTTATTGCCCAGTAAAGCCAATTTCCTCATGGTCAGCTGTCTACCCACCCCTAACCAGATTTGTGTTACTGAACCAGACTGGATTGCTTCTGTCGCTTTCTACATGTCCAAATGCTAAATGTCTTTAAAGGCCCAGCTAAGTCTCACTTCTTTCATGATACTCTGCCTTTTCTAAACTTTCATGGGACAAAGCTACTCATTTCATGATTAATAAACTCATTCTCCATTCCTTTCATTGTTTCTTAAATAATAAGCACAAGGAAACTGGGTTTGGGGCATTTTTCTCTTGTATCCTCCTCCACAGGGCTAGGTGTATAATGGGTATTCAAGAAACACTTTTTGATCATACAATGATTAATGTTCAAACTATATTATTTATTTGAAGACTGCTCTTATTTCTCTTCTCAGTGATTACATATTGAATCTAGAAGAGCCCATGAGATTCGGGACACTCTGGTCCCCCTCCCTACTCCTCTCTCTCCCCCTTTTGGAATTTAACACATGAACAATATATATCATATAATACTAAAAGTCTGCATTTAAGACCTTTAGTAACAAAGGAGCACAAAATCCATCTGGATACTTCCCTTAAATGTGAAAAACTTTTCCCACCAGCAACCAGATTAAAAAAAGCCCTTAAATTAAAAAGTAAGGACAACAGGAAACACTTCCTCTTCAGGTCTCTGGGGTAATGCTGCCCTGAGGCTGACCCAGGTGGTGGAGAAGGTGGGTGTGGAGAGGAAACCTTAAATGCCTAGAATCTAGAGCTCAAGCCAAGGGAGGAAGAGACCCAAATCCATTGGGCCCCAGCACATCTTTCTTTGATGCCAGAAGTTCAAGTGGTGGGGGTGGAGGAAATCTCACTTCCTAACTTGTTTTGCTATATTCTTAAATTCAAAATAAATACCTTAAATTCAAGATATTGTATTGCTTACTCCATCCACCACCAGCCACCAAGTAACAAGCCCTATCTAATTAGCTCAAAGGAACAACAGCACACCAAGTCACAAACCCTATTGTACTCTGCCTAAGAGTAATTGCAACATTTAGGTTTCTGTGGGCCAGCAGAACTTAATTAACTATATTATATAGTAAAGAAAAGTTATGGCTCTGTATCTATGCAAACCTTCATGATTTTAATACATCCCTTAATTAATCATAAGAGAAAACCAAAAACTTGCACTAAAAACAATATAAAAGAGTTGTCGGCTTGCCACAAATTTAATATATTGAGTTAAGAAGCTGTTGCTAGGGAAAAACTGAAGAAAATGATGTGCAGAATACTTAGCATATTATCCTAGCAAAGTGATAGTTCTGTTACAACAGGCTTCAGCAGTTTGGCCATTTTTCTCCTTGACAGAAACCACAATGTTTAAGTATTTCTTCCCTTTGTTCCTTTTTATTTCTAAAAATAGGTCTTAGATATTCTGTCAGTGATGTACCTGGATAGTCACGGTTTTTTTAATGTGGGTACTGATTAAAATACCAACCCTACAAACTGCATAGGACCGTGAAGAAGAAAAAAGGCATGTTTCCCAGCACAGAAACTTTATCATAGTTGTGTCTATTCCTAGAGTAGGGTGCATAAAATAGTGCAGAATTCATCCTTTTAAATCCCAAAGAAAATAGTAATAGTGGGAAAATAGGGATATTTAATTTTTCAGAAGACCAAAAAAAAAAAAAAAAAAAAGGAAAATTAGGGGGGAGGGGTGATACTGACCCTAGGACCTTTTTGCAGATTCTATGGCACAAGTCAGAAAGGTGTAGCCAGCCAGCTCATAAATTTACCACTAGCCACAACTAAATATAATTCAAAACACCTGGAAACCTTTTTTAAAAAAATAAACTGAAAGTCTCTATACATTTGGGCAGTTGTCAGAATTTGTACTACCAGACAGATGGTGTCAATGCTCTCAGCACAATGAGACGAGTCAAAGGCTTAATTCATTCAACTGAGCGAACACATCTGCACGTGGATTACAGTTTACACTACATAATGTACACTCCGACTAATACCATATGTTTAAGAAAGCATTATTGGGACTGTGAAAAAAACAAAGTTCCCAAATTCTCACTACTCTTGGTTATGCAGGTATGTTCACTTTTTGATAAATCACTGAGCTGTAACTTTGGATTTGCATGCTATTTTGTACATGTGTTATATTTTAATAGAAAAGTTGAAAACTTCCTAGCATCCTTTGACTAAACTAGTGGCATCATTAAATACCTTGATGCAGAAATGCTTAAATCGCATAGGTCATTTGGAGTAGACTCACTGTTTGAAATGGAAGTTTAATTGCTTGTGAACTACTGGTGCATGGAACCAACCTTGTATCTAAATGCACAAGGGAGAAATTATCCATAGATTAAGGGATGTGCAGATAGAGAGCCACTAAACTTGAAACAGACTAATTTAGCAATTTCCAAATTTTGGGCAACTGTAAAATCTCATTTTAAAGTTTCCTCTAACCTCTAAAGGAATAAAGCGTTGTATGGTGTGTGTACATGTAACAGAAATTAATAGAAGTTGGGTAAATAGAATTAATTTTTGAAGCTTTGCAATATTTTTAACATGTGACACCCCATGTACTCAAAAAAGCAGGCCCAAGAACAACTGGTCTGAATCAGCAGAAAATGCCTATAAGAGGCAAGACACCTAACCAAAACCTGTGCCATAGTTACAACCCTATACAGTGGCCAAAAGGTTAAGTGACAAAACAATACTGAAAAGTAAGTACTCTGTATGTGCTTAGACTACAGTCATCTTAATATACTTTCAAAATACATGTTTTAATCAAATGCCTACTATGTATTGTGGAAGACAAATTTGGGGGGGGGATAAAAATGTTATTTTCATTTGAGCAGAGGATTCATTTATTTATTTAACCAATATGTATTAAAAGACTTACATGGCTAGATGCCAGGATACCATATTTTTTTTTTTTTTTGGAAGACACATTTTATACTCTTTAGGATTGCAGGCTACTTGGGAAGGCAGAGGGTGGTCGATACTAATAAAGAGGTCAATTATAGAAAAATAAAATATGATGTGTAATCAGGTACTAAGCAGTGCAGTATTAACTGCAGCAGTTTACCCCAGCGCCCTTCAGAATGTAATGGCAATCTCTCCTTGCTTGGCCTCCTCTAAATTCTTGGCTTTATGGGTCCTATAATAGGAAAGGAAGAAGGCTGTGGAAGAACAATTGAGAAAAAGTTCCTGGGTCCTTAGAAGAAAGTAAGGGGTAAAGGGAGGTTGGTGTCACTAGATGTAGGGGGTAGTATGGCATATAACGACCCTGCTTCCCGCTGTCCCCTGCGCCTGACCCAGGAATGAAAGAGTGCTCAAACCGCAGCATGTTTTTTGGGTATTTTTTTTTTAAGCTTAGTAGCTGTGGGTGTGGAGGTGGGAAAGGGCACACAGTCTGGGCCTTCTAGCATGGGCAGGTAAGATTGCTGATAAAGAGATAGGAATTCCAAGCTAGGACAGGTACAGTCTAAGCAAAGGACAAAGCAGTGTGAATCAGCAGGAGGTAGAGCAGTACTTACTTAACCTGTGGTTCAAAGTCCTAGCACCAATCCCCAACTCGTTATTACCAGTGTTCATCAAGTCCAGCAATTAATAAGCATTTAGAAAATTTTATAGCAATTTGACAGTAATTTTATACCTTGTGAATCTAGTAATAAATATGAAGCTTATATTTTATCTTTATAATTTTATTCTCCTAATGATCTTTATTGTATTATAAAAAATTATCAATCCATGATGGGAGAAGAAAAAAAAATAAAATACAAATAGCAGGTCTGTCAGCAAAGCTCCTTTGAGAATCACAGGTTGAGGAGAGTGATGATATGTCTTAGTCTAGGGGCCAGGGTGGTGGGGAGTCAAGGATGGGTAAATGAGGTGAGGCAAAATAGCGAAGACCTTGAAACTCAAGGACATGGAGGAATTTATGGTGGAAACAATAAGCATTGAAAAGTAGTCCTAGGTTCATGAATAAGAAAGTGACATGAAAAAAGAAGTTATTTTGTAGGGCAGAGTCTGACAGCAGTTTATTTGGGTTTGACTGAAAGGGCAATTGATCTCCGGGGAAATACAAAAATCTCTGGGGATAAATTTGGAAATCTGATGAGGAGACTGAATTTGAATCACCCCTAGCCTAGGGTGATAGACAGTAGCACTGAAGAACAGGGACAAAGTTTAGAGACAGGAGCTATCTGGTGGTGAAAAGGACAAACAGGACTCAGAGGTTTCTTGCTGGAGGACAGACACAAAGGCACCTTGCTTCTCTAAAAAGAAAAAGCTAAGCCTTGACCAAAGATAACAAGACAGGCTAGTAAGGATGTGGGGAACTCAGAGCACTGAATTACTGGGATGATGGAGGGGTTTGGGCTGATGGGTGGGGTAGGGTGGAGCAAGGGAAATAACTATGGAAATAACTATGGAAAGCAAGAATGTCTAGAAAAGTAACACTTAAAACACTAAGACTATGTATCTGAATCTCATTAAATCTGTATAATCTATAAACTAACTTACATAGTTTCTACCCTGAGGTTTCCCTGCACTGGAGTTAGTGTATGTTAAAATGGCTTCCTGCAGAGGACACTGGGAAGATGAGAATATGACATTTCAAGAATATCTTGGCAACAAAAGCTGGTTTCCTCATCAGCACTTGAGTTTTTGGTTTATACTATGCCTGTGTGAACTGTTCCTGAATGTGCCTTGTATTTTTCCTCATTTATATAATCTGGTCTTGAGGATGATCAAGTTCAGAAGCCTCTTCTGAATGATATGAGTATATGTTCCTTAGACTAGTATTTTCTAAACTGTGAATTATGGAACACTGGTTCTAGGAGATGTTACTGTGTTCCAAATTTTTTTTCTTTAAAGTAGGATTGTCCTCTGGCCAAAAAAAAAAAGTTTGGAAAATACACATATTAAAAGCTATGAGAAGTCCTGCAGTAAAGAAACTTAAACTTTTTATTTACTTCATAATTTTGGGAATGACCAGAAAACCGTTTTCCCCCTCTCAGAATGCTTATGAACTTCAAGGTGAACACTATGTTTTTTGCAGCAAGTGCCACTTTGTCTAAATTTAGTACTTTAAAAATGAGTATTTAAAATAAAAACTAAATGAGGTGGATCACTAGGACAAAAAAAATTCATGTGAATTTTTTGAAAAAAATATATAATTTCTGTTACTATATCCTTGTTAGGTTTTGATTATGCTAACTAAAAATGAAATTTTTCAGATGTATTTGAATGAAGTATAAAGTGTGGCAGGGATGACTTCATTAAAAAAAACAGATAATTTAAGTCATTTATATTAAGTGTTAAAATTCATTTCATATTTTTAAAGTATATTTACATTCCCAGCTTTACTTTCTATGCTTTTCATTTTTATTCCTAACTGACATCATGGGATAGCCTTTTCCAAAATATCAGATAGGTGGCAGGAGGAAAGCAGGTGGGATGTAAACTTTTAGGAAGTTTTAGAAACAAACCTGCTGTATTTTGGTAAATTTTAAGATCTACTAGTGGAGAGAGAAGGTAGATTTCTAAGTATTTTCTTCAATAACTAATTTTTTCTAAATTAAAGAAAATGAGAAAAAAATGGAAAATTAAACTACAAATGCAAGGGAAACTTTTAATTATTTTTAAAGTTTTACCACATATGAATGAGCTAAATATCACATCTGCTACCATACAAATTAAAAGAAGCAAAGGATATTTTTAAATTTAAACAAACAAATCTTTACATACATTTGACTAAGGGAAAAGCAATTTACTTTCATGGGCTAAAAAAGAAATTCCATGTAGGTATTTTTAAAATATAAGATAAACTGTTAATAATAGAGAAAATTACTAAAACTGTGTAAGAAGCCTGGCATCTGTGCAGATGGCAAAATAATAGCTCCTTTGTAATTAAACACATCAACTTTTTAAAAAAATCTCAAACAAGTATTATTAATAAAAAAATAATCAAGATAGAACTCAATTACTATGATTTTTTAGAAAAGCAAACCAAGCCCAACTAAAAGTTTTATAATACGAAAAGTAAAAAAGAAGAGTTACAAGGTTAGGGTGAAACAGCAGCAATTAAGATAGCATAAGATGGGTGCCTTAACAAATACATAAGAGTATAGTTCTATGACAAATAACCGTTAGATGATCAGAAATAAAGAATCACTGGACACAGCAATAAGAAATTGAAGCAATATTATAAATTAGAGAATTACACCTATCTTTTCACATTATTATGCTTTCCATCAAATCTACTAGAGTATGAATTTTAAAAAGAAAAAAAGTTCATGGATAAATGAAAAATACAAGATACAGTAGTCCCCCTTATCCAGGGTTTCACTTTCCAGAGTTTCAGTTACCCATGGTCAACCACAGTCTGAAAATATTAAATGAAAAATTCCAGAAATAACTCATAAGTTTTAAATTACATACCATTCTGAGTAGTATGATGAAACCATGAGTCATCCCACTCCATCCCATCTAGGATGTGAATCAGCTCCTTGTCGGGTGAATCCATGCTGCATACACTACATGCCCCTTAGTCACTTAGTAGCCATTTTAGCTATCAGCCACAGTATCGCAGCGCTTGTGCTCAAGTAATAAGTAATGCCACATTTATATAACTCTCATTGTAGTATATTATTATAATTGTTCTATTTTATTATTAGTTATTGTTGTTAAACTCTTACTGTCCCTAATTTATAAATTAAACTTTATCATAGGTATGTGTGTATAGGGAAAAAACATAGTATACATAGGATTCAGTACTATCCTTGGTTTAGGCATCCACTGAGGGTCTTAGAATATATCCCCCTCTGATAAGGATACTGTAATTATAATGCTAAATTTTATGTATGAAATACAATAAAATAATTACAGATTAAATAAAATCTGACCCTAATTGGTTATAAGAATACATGTTAAAAATGACCATTTCTTTTAGGTTCACTCACACAAATTAAAAGGCAAAACATTAAGTCACAGAATCTGAAAAAAAAAAAAAGCAAACTTTAAACTAAAATAACAAAGACATTATAAAATGATACACAAAAGCACCAGGTAATAATTGCTTTGAATAGCCAGTAAATAAAAGAAAATGTAATGACTTTTTATAAAACAAAACATTGATAAACTTAACATGATAGAGACAAATACAATCCCAGTTGGAGAACTATTCTATTATTTGAATATGAAGAATCAAATTAGCAACAACAACAAGAAAGAAAGCATTCTGTCTATCTAAACAAAACAATCAATACAATATTAATGTCAGGTTTATCATAATTTTCAAGTGGAAATTTTTTGGAAAAAGTTTTTTTTCACAATTTATCATATACACAAACACAAAGACATTATCAATAAATATGAATTAGCAGGAATTTTACATAACACAAGGCAGTAAGATAAGAAATGGGATATAAGAGCAAGAGGAGAAAAAGAGCAATTAGTAGGATCATTTTCTAAATTGTATAAATATCTAACCAATATCCTATATACTTAAAACTAATGATAATTTTTTTTAAAAAAAATGAATACTCTCAGCAGTAAAAAAGAAAAGCAAACAAACTACACAAACTAAACATCAGGTTAAAAAAAAGAACACAATCAAATGACATGGAAACTGTAAAATTATATCTTTCTTAAATGACATCTGAATCAAGAATGTAAGGGACTATTTAAAATACAGTGAATCAAAATATGTCTGTAGTTTTATATGCCCATCTTAAGAAAGGAGCAGTTTGAAAGAACTAGTAAAATTGATAAACTGCTAGTACAATTAAACAAGAGAGAAAAGCACACAAATTATACAGATATAGTGAATGCAAAAATGATTTAAATTATTAGAGTTCAATATGCAAATATGCATCTTTTAAAAGTGAAAGGAATAACTTTCTTGAAAAGAAAAAAAAGCCCAAGTATCCAAAGTGAAATAAAGAATCTAAAGACAAAGAAATAAGCAGTATTATAAAAGAAACAAAAATGGCACTTAAATGTTTAAATATTAAATAAATAATAATCTCATTATACAAATGCTTCCTATCAACAACAAAAACAAAAAATTGAAAAACCAATAATAAAAGCAATGTGAAAATATTTTCTCTATATACATGCAAAGAGAAACAGAGACAAAAATTTGTAAGAGATGAACAATAATATAGTTATTTTATAATCTTTGGATTATAAACTTCTATAATACTTTAAATAGCAAAATTTGGTATTATCTGGCTGTTTCTATTCCTATATTTTTACAGGGGCCTAACCTTTAAGTATCTATAACTCCAAATACCCCTTTTTTCTTCTCCTCTGTTTCTCTTTTAACTACCAATAACATAAAATCCAACTACTTCTTGAAAATCACTTGTTGCATTTCAATAGGGGGTTTTATGTTCTCTTTTCATAATTTTAAAACAAAGTGAATGGAACATGTTATATTTCTTTACTTTTTCAAAGATTTTTTGAAACTTATGACACTTAATTGAATTCTTTCAGTGAGTCAGTGGCCCTTGCTTAAAAAAAATCCTTCATCATGTTTTATATGATGCTATTTCTTGGAATATAAAAAGAAATCCTAAAGGTAGATATGCTTCCCACTGAGAGCAGGGGGTTCCTCTACATTTAGGCTATCCCTGGCTCTTTAAGACATCAAGGAGATTTTTAAATGTTTATTGTTAAATTCCCAACTTATTTTGTTCCTAAACATTGCCTGCATTAACAACAATGTTTTGTCTCTGTTGCCACTCTGATAAACAGCTTGAAATTAGGAGAAAAACAAAAAGAAATGAGCATGGGTGATGATGGCAGTCAAAGGGAAGAGAGGAACTGCCAGCAAAGCCAGGATAATTCCCCCAGATTCTCTCATATACATGACCCACTGGCTCCAGTTAGAAGTATCACAAAGCCTCCACACTCAGAGGTAAACAACACTGGACACAAGGACTTTGACTGATTTCCCTTAATGATGCCACTGAGAGTTTGGTGAATTTAATCTGGAAAAGGTTTATTGTATTGGTTTCATCCTTATATTTAACTTGAAAACAATTAACTCCAGTCCAAATATATCCTCCTCAGCGTTCTTGTGCTATTTTCTCAAAAATCCTTACAGCTGCTGCTCTCTGGCTGATAGTAATAGAAATAAATGAATATTTGGATTTACACCCTGAAACTGGAAAGACATCACTTTTGTGCTTAGAAAGGCCATTTTGCAAAAACTGGTGAATAGACTAAAAACTGAGACAATAAAGCTGAGGTATGGGAAAATAACATAAAACATCCATGGTGTATTTCAATGTAATTTCAAGATGCAGGATTTTTTGGTTGTTTTATCATTATTTTTGGTTAGGGTGTAGTATAAGAGTTGAGTTTCCAGATTAAAAAAATAGAGAAAGAGGTGTATAAGGCTCAGAGACAGAGAAATGTGTTAACCATGAAATCCTAAATTAGAATAGGATCCAGGCAGTATTATCTATGGGGGAGAATGGATAGTAGAAAAAGAATTCATACAAAATCTTTGGATTATAGTGTGAGAAATGATGGCTCACTGGGGAAAGAAACTTTTAATAAATGCATTTGGGGAAATGATTAAAATTCATTTCAGATGAGTCAAGTATTTAAACTTTTTTCCTAATTATAAAAAACTATATGAAAATGGAATGGTGCATTTATACTCAATGTGTGAGAGAATTGATACCAAAGCAAAAAAGAGAGACAGAGAGAGAGAGAGAGAGAGAGAGAGAGAGAGAGAGAGAGAGAGGAGAACGAAAGAAAGAAAGAAAGAAAGAAAGAAAGAAAGAAAGAAAGAAAGAAAGAAAGAAGGAAGGAAGGAAGGAAGGAAGGAAGGAAGGAAGGAAGGAAGGAAGGAAGGAAGGAAGGAAGGAAAGAAGGAAGGAAGGAGAGAGAAACTGAGAGCAAGAGGAGGAAAGAAAAGAGAGAGAGAGGGAGAACTGGAGGAGGGAGAGAGAAAGGGCAGGAAGAAAGGCAGAAAAGAATGAAGGAAGGAAGGAAGGAAGGAAGGAAGGAAGGAAGGAAGGAAGGAAGGAAGGAAGGAGAAAGAAATTATCATTCATAGATGCTGAATATAACTAAATAAAAATAAAGATTTTTAAACATGAAAAGGAAAACAATACAGATAAAAGCAGCCACAATTTTTAAAGAAAAAGAACTTAATATAGAAAATAATAAAGATCTGATACAACCTGAGAGTTAATAGTGCTTTCCTCTGGGTAAGTGGCTAAAAGATATCAAACTAATACACCACCAAGAAAGAAACACTGAAAAATGTTCAACCTCATCAGAAATTAAAACTTCCTAATAAAACTCAACATTTCATTTTCCTGACAAATGATACCAGTTTTTAAGGCTATAGTATTCTTTTGGTCCCAAGTAAATCAGTCAAAGCAACAAATAGGAGAAAAATCCACCCATCTTTTCAGTCATTGGCATTTTCCATACTAGCCACTACATGCACCACTAGGACAAATTTGTAACTTTTAGTGCATGTTTTTAGTATTTCAGTTCCTTTCATATTTTTTATTTTCAGATTTATTTTTAGTCATTTGTGCCTAATCAATTTGTTTAGCAATCATTCATAAATATTTCTCCATTTTATCTCTGTCACTAAGTAAAACTGCTTTGGACATTTGGTTAAAAATGTTTCCAATCACAAGTTTATTTATCAATAAATAGTTTTATATACTTTCTGGTGATTATACATTTAAAACATACTCTTTAAAAAGCATTTTGGGCTATTTTAATTATTTTGTTTCACTAAAGCCTAAACTAGAAACATAGTTTTCAATAGGGTTGAAGGACTAGCTGAATTTTTTTGTTAGGTATTCCTAAAAGTGGCATTAGATTTTAAATGTCATTTTATGATAAGAGGTGTTAGCTAATGCTACATTGGGTAATCAAATTACAATATACACGTGTATTAATTTAACACATTGTATACCTTAACTTACACAATGTTATATATCAACTATATCTCAATTAAAATCAATAAAAATGTTAACTGTAATATAAAACTGAAGAGACATATATACAAATATAATTCAGCATTCTAATGATCATAGGAATATTTATACCTTTAATCCTAAATACATTAGACAGTACTAGACCTTCAACGTAACTAATTAGTATTTATAAAAGTAAAGTTGCTTTAATATAAAAATTACAGAAAAAAAAATAAGTGGAGAAAGCATAGTTGAAGAGGTAAAGCAAGCAGAGAAGCTAACTTTTTTAAAATTACCTGAAAGTTAACCTAATACTGGAGGGAATTTTTTATTCATGAAGACACTACCAAACAAGTAGATAGGTATGACTGGCTGAAAATGAGCTAGATTTTGTTGAGTCTGAAGAATGAGCAGAAATAATTCAAAGCAAGTAAAAAGCTTCAGAACTAGCCTGTGGTACACAGAAATGAGAAATATGTGAAATGGGTTAAGTTCATTCTTTCAAACAAATCATCTGCTCCCCAAATGTTTTAAAATTGGTCAATAGTTAAATAAACTATGGTATATTAGTGAAGGACTAAATTCTAGCCACCAAAAATAAAAAATGATCTCTGTGGCCCATGGCAGGGGTATTTGGGAGAGGTGGACTGTAGGCAAGACTTTAATAAAATATAGAACACAACATCTGTCTACTTAGGAAAAAAGACAAGGGCACTAAAGGATTACAGAGTTTTACAGTTGGTACTTTGTGGGAAAGATATTGCCCTCTTTTTTAAAAAGGTATTTCAGTATATAATAAAGAAAAATAGTATCCTCAACCTATTTTTACTTGTTTGAAGATGAAGTTCTCCTCACCCTCTCCAAAATTTGCTGCCTAACTTGCATTTTGATTATGTTCTTCCTCACTTTTGTGGATGCCTGTGCTTCAATTATCTCCATGGGACCCCTATATCTCTGGTACACATGTGGTCCATTCCTCCCATTTAAAACAGAACCACAAGTATTCCTTTGATCTTGCTGTCTCCTTCAGTAACTTGCCACCCTCCCACAGAAACTTTACTTCTTCCTTTACCTTCCACATTTTTTGAAAAACTGTCTACTCTTTTGGGAGAGTCTACATGCCAAACCTATCCAGTTAACATATTATATTCACTAAATAAATGGGCACATTTATTTTTTTCAGCTTTACTGAGCTATATTAAACAAATAAAATTTAAGATATTTAACGTGTACATGGTGCTAGTTTGATATAAGAATAAATTGTGAAAGGATCACCCCCCACGTCTGGTTAATTAACACATCCATCATCTCATGTATTCATCCTTTTTTGGTGAGAACATTTCAGTTCTCTCAGCAAATTTCATTTATACAACACAGTGTTGTCACCCTATAATCACCATGTTATTTTATACATAAGATTCTCAGACCTTATTCATCTTATAACTGAAAAGGCAGATTTAAAATAAAGAGTTAAAATCACTATGTAAGAATTTTCAAAGGAGATTTCAAGATTAGCAGGTAGGGGATATAAGCAGAGAAAATTAACATAGACATATTTTTAAAAATCTGAACCATAAAGAAAAAAAATAAACCTTATGTTTAAATAGCAGCCCTTGTGTTTTTCAAAGTGTTTTCCTATTGGTTAGGAAAAGTTATAGGTATAGTGTATATTGTAGAGGAAGTCTTAGACATCCTCTAATACAGCACTTTTATTTTACATGAAGAAACTGAAGCCTAGTATCTTGTTAAGGATGAGTAACATTGACTGGGCATGTACTCTGAGCCTACAAGTGCTTTGTGTACGTCTCTACACAGGCCTCAGTACAAACCCCATTTAACAGTTGGGGAAACTGACTCAGAGTGGTTAAGGAATTTCCCAAAGGTAACACAGGACAAGCTATGTAATTTGCAGGGCCTAGTACAAAATTCAAATACAGGGTCCCTTGTTCAAAAGTTATTAAGAATTTCAAAGTGGAGACATCAGGGAATTAAACTAAGCATAAGGGCCTTCAGAGTACCTGGCCCTGGGGGACTGCACAAGTCATATGACCATGAAGTCAACCCTGAGTATACAGTTAGTAAAAGTGATAGAGCTAGAGCTTAAACCCATTTACCTCAGTTCTCAAAGTCCCAACACTTTTTTAATTGAATAAATTTGACATGTAACATTTTATAAGTTTAAGATGTAAAGCATGTTACTTTGACACATTTATATATTGTAAGACTGCTGATATAGCAATTATCACATTATATAATTATAGTACAATATTATTATCTATGTTCATTATACTATGCATTAGATCCCTATGGCTTATTTACTACTTGTTACAAGTTTGTACCTTAAATACCATCACTCTTATCCAACCACCCCCCATTCCCTGGTAACCACCATTTTACTCTGTTTTTTTACAGATTTAACTATTTTAGATTCCGCACATAAGTGTTATCATATAGTATTTGTATTCTGTCTGACTTAGCATAATATGCTCAAGGCCCATCCCTGTTGTCACAAATTGTAGGAGATCTTCCTTTCTCATGGCTGAATAACACTCCATTATGAATAGGTACCACATTTTTTATCCATTCATCCACTGATGGGCACTTGGGTTGTTTCCATACCTTGGGTATTGTGAATAATGCTGCAATGTATATGGAGTGTATATATCTCATAAAAATTATGTTTCCATTTCCTTGGGTGTATACTCAGAAGTGGAATTGCTAGATCATATAGTAGATCTATTTTAATTTTTTTGAGAAACCTCCATATCCTATAGTGGATGAACCAATTTACATTCCCACCAACAATGTACAGCAGGTCATTTTATTATGAGGTTAATTATAATGTTCATGAGATGCCATAGAAACTTAACTCTTGTTTATATCAATTAGCTATATGGTAAAGTTGGTTCCATTATAGGCCCTTTCACTTAAAGTCACAGAACCTATTGATGACATTGAGTGCTTACTATATAAGGGTTCCCTTCTCACCACATTCTTGCCAGCATTTGTTGTCTTGTCTTCTTGATGATAGCCATTCTAACAGGTGTGAGAAGATATCTAACTATGGTTTTGATTTGCATTTCTCTGATGATTAGTGATATTGAGCAAGAAAGTCAAGAACATCCAATGGGAAAAGAATAGTCTTTTCAACAAATGGTGCTGAAAAAACTGAGGAAATACATGCAGAACAATGAAATTGGACCCTTATTCACACCACCCACAAAAATTAACTTGAAAGGGATCAAAGACTTAAACAGAAGATCTGATACCATAAAACTCCTAGGGGAAAAAGTAAGGAAGAAGCTCATCAATATTGGTCTTGGCAATGATTTTTTTGAACATTATACCAAAAGTACAAACAAAAAAAGAAAAAATCAATAAATGAGACTACACCAAACAAAAATTCTACACAGCCAAAAAAAATGAAAATGAAACAATTAACAAAATGAAAAGACAGTCTACAGAATGGAAGAAAATTTTTGCAAACTATATATCAGATAAAAGGGTTAATATCCAAAACATATAAATAACTCAGTCAACTTAACAAAAAAATCTTATTTTTAAATGGGCATTTTTCCAAAAGGACATCAAAATGGCCAACAGACACATGAAAATATGTTCAACATCTCTATACTTAACCAGTGCATTATTCTGTCTCCTGGGAAATTTTACAGGATCAGCTTACCCAAGATCACACCATTGGTTTGCAACAGAGATAAAATTTGAACCCACAAAGCTTGACACCAGTAACTACAGTCACAGAAGACCCTTTTGCAATCCGTCCCTTCTCCAAGTGGTTGAGATCACCTAGTTGTAGGCAATTGGAGAAGAGCAGCTGTCACAATCACAGCTGAATCAGCTTGGGGCTGGCTGATACAGCCATGCCCACCATCTGCTCCACACACTAAAATCAGCCTTTGTACAGCCCCGCTTCTGGGAAAGAAAAGGAGCTAGGAGGAAATATGGGGAGGTGGGGAATGAAGGAGAGTGGGAGACCCTCCATAGATCCTGCTTGGGAGGAGTCTCAGCACACATTTTGAAAAGTTCCCTTGTGGTCCTTGACAACCTTGGGTACTGACTTTAGTCTAATAAAAGGAGGTATAAAGACATCTCAATGTCTTTAGAAAACTGATCACTACGGCTACTAAGTTACATGAAAATTACAGTAGACTTTCAGAAAACATACCAGCTTTATAATTCTAGCCCTGACACTTATTTGTTGTCATACTCTGGCCATGTCATTTTACTTCTTTGAGCCTCAATTTCCTCATCTATAAACTGGGAACACCAACATTAATTTCCTTGACTTGTAAAGTGTGTTTAAGGATTCATTGCCTGACACACATATATTCATGAAGGTTTTTTTCAAAAGATAAATAAAGGTCATCTATGCAAAATAACCACTTTTAAGATATATACATATGTGTATACATATACACATATATATATATATATATATATATATATATATATATATATGTATGTATGTATAATATGCAATGTTAGGGAGCATTTCCCTAACATACTCAATTTGTTAGGGAAACACACCCCTAACCCCAATACCTAGTTTAACTCTCCCCATCCCCTAAAATAGACAATGCTCCAAAATACTTTTCTTCCCTCCCCATCATTCAATAAAAAGTTTCTTTAGAAAACTGTCCGATCCAAACAACAATCCAAATAAAATATAGGAAATTCACAGGATGGCTCTGAGATACCACTCTGAGTATCTATTATTTGACACTTTTCCCTTAAAGGAGTCCTTTTCTCTTACATTGTCTTATCAATATCCTTAGCTTCTTTAATGAGGCTTAAGAACAATTTCTGTTTCTGTCCTAAAGTTTTTTTTTAATGTTTCCTCCCCAGAGAACCAACATTAGCCTAAGTGCACCTGCCTAGCTTTTCCTAAGACCTCGAATTCCACCAAACCACCCTGCCCCAAGCAAAATAAACTGGTAATATAATCAAGTTTACCTTTGCTGCCATAGCAAAATGCTGCCTACTGCTCTAGCATAATATTTGAAAATGCCTTTTTATTTATCATGACAGCAGAACATTTCACTGTAAAAATAGTTAAGTACACAGACAAAGCTTGTTCTTCCTTCAAAGGAAGAAAATAAAAAAGCTTAAGAGCCTCTGTGTTAGCAAGATGAGAGTACTGGCAAGTTATTCCCATGAGCCTAACATTCTATTTGAATTTTATAAAGCAGTTATTTTGTATAGATGACTGCAAACTAAAAGATTTCAGATCCCCTATACTCAAACCTTTCCCTTCTTAACAGCATTATGCTCACCTTCCTCTGTTTCAGGAGTCTTAACAATAGTGTCTTGCCTCCCTTTGCCTGTTCTCATATTTAGCAACTCCCCAAGAATATTTGATACCAATGATCATTTCCACTCTAGAAACCATCACTTCCTGTGAATTGTTCTGATATTATTCCTTGACCACTCCCACTCTGGCTTCTCTTGGAATTCTGGTGCTGGCTCTGTTACCAATCAGGTTTTGACTTTAAAAGTGGTTCTCAAACTTCAGCCTGCAACAGAATCCCATGGAGGCCTTGCTCAAACAGTGCTCGGTCCTATCCCCACAGTTTCTCCTTCAGGAGCTTTGGGGTGTGGCCCTATAATTGGCCTAACATTTCCCAGATGATGCTGCCACTGTCAGGCTGGGGGCACAGGACATACTTTGAGAATCATTGCTCTAGGTAAAAAAAAAAAAAAAAAAGAGCCAAACTAGATTAGACAAGGATTTCTTAACCCAAGTACTACTGACATTTTGGGCTGGATAGCTCTTTGTTGTGGGGGGCTGTCTTGTGTATAGCAGGATGTTTAGCAGCATCCTTGACCTCTACCAGATGCCAGGAGCCACCTACCCCCACCCCCACTGCCAATTATGACAACTAAAAATGACTCCACACATTGTCAAATATTCTGGGGTGGGAGAGAGGGAAAGTCATCCCAGATTAAGAACCACTGAGCCTGACAAGCAGGCTCCTTTTCTATGAAGTGATAAAACCTCCTCCTCTTATCTATAAAATGCAAAATTTTCTCAAAATGTAGTCATTTTTGTTTAGTTCATCCATGCATCCATCCTACTATGTGTCAGACATTCTCAGTGCGGGGGCACTACTCAGGTTGATGAACATGTCCTTGTTCTTAGTGCACTTACAATTAATAGGAGAGACAGTGTGATCAGTAGGCCTAGGAAACTGTAAGGACATGAAACAGGGGGATTATGGCAGGTTTTCTGAAAGGTGATAGTAAAGATGAACAGGAGGAGGCCAGACAAAGGGTTCAGGAAGGAGAATTCCAAGTAGAAGGCAGGGCACATTCAAAGGAATAGGGTCAGCAAAGCACAAGATTCAGGGAACTACCAGTTGACTGTTCCACGTAGCTGCCTGCAATCACCTTTCTTCCCTTATAAGAAGGGAGAAAGTGGAGGAAAACAATATTATCAACTCTTAAATCTTTTTTATCTCCTATATCCATCCCTGAGAATTCTATGTCCTTCCCCTATTTGTACCTTAAGTTACAGCGATTTTGAACTTCATACTAACCTCAGAGCCTTATAGAATCAATCACGTTCTCTACACACATGAATTAAAGATTTCTCTTCTGTTATGGCACTGATTACACTTGATTATAATTTTTTTCTGTCTGTCTGACTAACCCCACAAGCTCCATTAGGGCAGGGAATGGCTAACTCTGTATCTTTGGCAGCCTTCACTGTGCCTGGCACAGACAAGCCACTCAAATATCAGTTGAATAAATGATATCCTCAAATTTCATATGTCCCAAACTAAACACTGAACAATACCTCCCTTTCCCAAAGCAGGTTTTACTCCCATATTCAATACCTACCATCTCCTCTACCTCTTACATACCCCCATTCACATAGTCTCAACAAAATCTTAGCATTATCTTTCACTTCTTTTTTCTCACTCCATACATACATCTTGGTGTCTCCAGTGAGAAACAAGATCTGTCCTGTGAACCTCAAATACTTCATCTGAGAGACAGTCTATGAAAAGAGCATGGACACTGGAATCAAACAGAAGTGGGCTCATCTTACTTTTGCCTTTTAATTGCAAGGTGTTTTTGAACAATAGTCTCAGAGATTTAGATTCCTCTTCTTTAAATGGGTTTAACAGCACCAACCTTATTATATTAGGTTGCTATGAAGTTAAATGTGAAGTATTTAGCACCTCAATATTATTCAATAAATGTTTCCTTTCCCTTCACAACATCCCTGGCAGGAGTAAGAATCAGACAGGAAGAAAAATAAAGAGCTAAATAGGAAGGCCAATAAAATGGGATAAAGGGAGAGGGACAGCATAGAAAGCCAAAGAAGAAATAAAATTTAATTATCTGAAAGAGCCACATTTATTTTTCTATTGTTTTTCTTCTCTCAATATTTAACATGTAACATTTATGCTAATCAAGGAAGATAGTGATATCCAAGGGAAATGAAAACATATGTCCACCAAAATCTTTGTATATAAATGTTCATAGTAGCATTTATTCATAATAGCAAACAAGCAGAAACAACCCTAACATCCATCAACTGGTGACTGGATTAACAATATATGATCTATCCATACAATGAAATATTATTAGGCAATAGAAAAATAATTAAGTACTGTCACATACTATGACCTGGATGAACCTTGAAAGCATGCTGAGTGAAAGAGGACAAACACAATAGACCACATATTATACCATTCTATTTATATGAGATATCTACAATAGGCAAATCTATGGAGACAGAAAGTAGATTAGTGGTTTCTTGGAACTGGGGCGGGGAGTGACTACTAATGGGCAGGTAATTTCTTTTTGGTAAGAGGACAAATGTTCTGAAATTAATGTGAACATACTTAAGACCATTGAATGGACGAGTTGATGGTATAAATAAACCTTATTAAAACCGTTAAAAAGAAAAAATACAGAGAATAAAAGAACAGCTAGAGAAACATCAATAATATTTTTAAAAAACATTTTTAAGACCTTTTTATTCTATGATAGTGACTAATATTTCAAGTCTTTGATACTAAGGCTATGGTTCCAAGATTTTGTGAAACTTTATGCCATACATGGACAATTGTCAAAGGTTTTCAGCCTCCTCCCAAAAGAGAGTGCACATGTATGGTTACAGTCTGAATGGGCACTTATTATTAATGTGTTTGTTATAAAACAAGATATGTGTTTTTATGGTGAGTTGCAGTTTTTTCTATTTTCTTTAATTTTATTAAATTTATTGAGGTGACATGGGTTAATAAAATTATATAGGTTTCAAGTGTACAATTCTGTAATAGATCATCTGTAAAAAATTCTAATTTTTTCCTTCCCACAACCTAGTATACTATCTTGTATTTCCCACTCTGAAGACTAAAGAGCAATTGTCTGGCTATGGAGAAAGGCTCGGACACTGGCCATGACAAGAATTCATGGACATTGCCAGAGAGGTTGGTGAGAGGACAAAGAGAGCCAGGTTTGAGTAGAAGCAAAGGGTCAGTTCCCTAGAGCAGTGCTTCCTAGACTTGAAGGTACACATGCATCACCTTGGGGTCCTGTTTTCACAGGGTTGGTGTGGCTCTAAAATGTAAAAATAGTTAAATGCACTGTAATCAGTAAAACACCATATAAATGTTGTTATGCAATCAAACCAAACATTTTTGAGGATGTGGGGTGCAGGTCCTTTTAAGAGGAAGGAAGAAAATGGCAGTACTTTATCTTACTTTGTTTAAGAGAGGGTTTTGGAAAATAATAGCCACTTAGCCTCAGTGAGCCAGAGTGTCTTCAAATTTATATGGTAGAAGCATCTGGCACAGATTTTAGAATCATACAATCTTAAATTGCTTTAAAATTCACAAAATAGAAAAGTCATATGTAAACAGCTAAAAGCTTATTCAATAAGGTCATTTGGTGTGCAAAGAGTATAGACTCTGGGGTCAGAAATCCTGGAGTTGAAGCCCAAGTCTAACACTTGCTAAGCTTTATATCTTTAGTGAATTCCTCAGAATTTCTTCATATTTAATATGGGTGGGGAAAATATATCTTGCCTATTTCACAAGACAGTAATTGATCAAAGACCAAATGCAAAAAATCCAGAGCTAACATCATAACTAATGGTGAAAGGTTGAATACTTTCCCCCTAAAATCAGGAACACGAGATGCACAACCTCACACCTTCTATTCAATACAGTACTGGAAGTCCTAGAGAGGGCAATTAGGCAGGAAAAAGGCATCCATGTTGGAAAATAAGAAGTAAAACTATCTGTAAATACAGATGACATGCCCATATATACAGAAAACCTTCAGGAATTCACTAAAAAAAATAGAACTAATAAATGAGTTCAGCAAGGCTGCAGAACACAAGGTCAATGTACGAAATTCAATAGCATCTTTATTCACTAGTAATCGACAATGTGAAATAAAATTAAGAAAGCAATTGCAGTTATAATACCATCAAAATAATAAAATAGTAATAACATTTAACAAAAGAAGTACAAAATTCGTACTCCAAAAACTCTAAAACACTCTTAAAAGAAATTAAACAAGACCTAAAAAAATTGAAAGGTATCCCTGACAGACAATAATAACTGTTGGCAAGAATGTGGAGAAATCGGAACTCTCATACATTGCTGCTGGGAATATAAAACAATGTAGCTGCTTTAGGGAAAAAAAATGGTTGACAGTTTCTCAAAATACTAAACACAGAGTTATAATATGACCCAGCAATTTCACTCCTTGATATCTAGCCGAGACAAATGAAAATATATAGTCACCAAAAAATTATATGGCATTATTCATAATAGCCAAAAAGTGGAAGCAGCCCAAAAGTTCATCAAGTGATGAACAAAATATGGCATATCTACATAATGGAATATTATTCAGCCAAGAAAAAATGAATGAAGTACTGTTAACATGGTACAACATAGATGAAAACATTGTGTTGAAGAAGTAGTCACAAAATATAACATTGTGTATGATTTCATTTAAAAGAAATTTCCAGAATAGGCAAATCTATAGACATGGGAAATAGATTAGTGTGGCCTAGGGCTGGGGTTGGGGTAAGGGTAGTGAGATGGATTGCTAATGGATACAGGGTTTCTTTTCAATGTGATAAAGATGTTCTAAAATTAGATTATGGTGATTTTTTCATAACTCTGTATATAATCAAAACCATTAAATTGTATACTATACATAGGTGAATTATATGGTATGTAAATTATATCTAAATAAAGCTATTTTAAAATGTAAACAGTCTAAAACCAATTAAAGGCAGAAATCTACAGACTTCCTATAAAACCTATGCTGCCTATAAAAACCCACTTTAAATATAATGACAGATAAAAGTAAGAGGCAAACTAAAGCTACATTGAGATACTACTATGCATCTACTAGAATGGCTAAAATTAAATACATTGACCATATCAAGTATTGGCAAGGATGTGGAGCAACTGAAACTCATTGACTGCCATTTTGCATTCACATCAGCAACTACTTTGGAAAACAAGTTGGCAGTTTCTTAATATATACACTTACCATATGATTCAATCATTCCTATCTTAGCTATTTACCCAAGAGAGATGAAAGCATGTCCATAGAAAGATTTACTCGCCAAAATTTGTAGCAACTGTAAACAACTCTAATGTCCATTATCAGGGAATGGATAAATTGTGGTACATCCATAGAGTAGGAAAATAAAAATTAGTGAGTTATTCATACATGCAACATGGATGAATTTTGAAATAATATGCTAAACAAAAGGAGCCAAACAACAGAGACTACATACTGTATGGTTCATTTACATAAAATGTTAAGAAATGCAAATTAACACATAGTGATAGAAAGCAGAAGGGGGTGGCTGAGAGGGGAAGAATTAACAAAGAACTGGGGAGAAATTTTTAGAGGTAATGGATATTTTCATGATCTTGATCATGGTGATAGTTTCACAGGTATATACATATTTCAAAAGTTATCACAAAACTATCATATTATACACTAAATATGGGCCATTTATTGTGTGTCATTATGTCTCAATAAAGCTTATTTAAAAAAATAGATTGAAGTCATATGTTCTCAAGGCCAAACAGAATCTCACAAATCATTAGAGCAACCCCAAGCAGATCATCCAGCCCCTTTGTGACTTTGATCCTCCTGGTGTTAAGGTGAAGAGGACTATGATCCTGTGTGTTCACCTTCTAAATGGGACAAGCAACATAAGACTGTTGAAGAACTTATTTCAATCCTGCTACTGGGTGCCCTGGCAGCACATATATTTTGTTGTATGTGACACAATTTGCAGCCATTCTACATATTGATATAGTTCAAGAAAGGTTTTTCCCTGAACTTTGGAGACACAGTCACTAATAGACTTAGGCAAGATAAAGTCATCCCATGTGGGGTATGTAGGAAGCAGCTGCTGAGGAAACAATGAAGAGAGGGCTTGTGGAACTGAACATTGTAATGTCTAAAAGAATAAGCCTTGGATATAAGTGCCTGGCACATAGTAAGCACTCAAAAAATCAGCAAAAAAATGATAAAAATGACAAAATTTGAAAATAAATACCATTAATTCAGAATTTGTCATAATCTAGATTAGAGTTGGGTAGAAAACTATCTTTATACAGGAGTAAAGAAGTTTGATAAATACATCAATAGCATAAACAGGATTTCCGGGGGCATGAAAAATCCCCTTAAGCGAATTGACCTTACAGGTCCCTCAGAAAAAAACTATATGCAGCTTAATACACATGTAGAAACAGACTACCTTTATTCAAATCTCAACATCAGGACTTAATAACCTTGTAACCTTGGACAAGGTGCTAAAGATCTATGTGACTTGGTTTTCTCCAACTATAAAATGAGGGTGAAAAGAGTATCTAGATCATAGGTTTGTTGGGAGTATTAATGAGTTTAGAACAAATCCTGGCACTAAATGCTACTTGTTCATTAAAGCTGTAACTGACAAAAGTCTGTTTCAAGCTACACATTTTGCTAAAATACACCTGCTTTGTTTACAATTGAATGGAATTAATGAAGTTTCTTTTCAAAAGTAATCTCTCACCTACTCTTCCTGTGACGGCTCTTTTAAAAGAAAATATCTTGTTAAGTGGTTTGATGCTATAATTCAACAAAAAAAAGCTCAATTATTCAAAATATCATTTGACATTTTTTGGCACATAGTTGGTGCTCAATAAATGGCTACTGAACAAATACTCTTCCAGACCAAAGTAAATATACTATATTCAATATTGTATTGTAGTCAGTTAAAAATAGAACATGCATCACATCAAAATAGGAAATAAAGGACTCAAAAGAGGTAGAGTTACCACCTAACCAGTTAACCAACTTCAATGAAGTTGCTCAAGATAAGAAAGGTGCAGTTTATGCAGAAGAATTAAGGCTTTGGTTTCAGACAAAATGATGATGCAATACAGGCATTCTTTACCACTTTTTTTGGTGATAACAAGAAAAAAGACAGATTTAATGGCCCACAAACAGAAGAACATGGACCATATCCTAAATGGCCTCACTGGAAAACAGGTCTTCAAAGTAAATGACATGGATTTCACCTGTCATTCCTCTTTTGAGGAGAATACTGACCTGGTTTGTAATATCTGTCCTGAAATACCATCCAAAGAAGGAAAACAAGTTCCTTTTTTACTAATGTAAGACCAGAATCAAAAAGGAAGAAATAGCTACTTGTTCTGAGCAGTCCAGGCAAGCAGCAGTTGAATGCATCTTCTACACAGGTAACAAGGAAAGTGCCTTCAAAAGTAGCTTCCAAGCAGTTACCACTCTGTCCCAGCTAATGCTGGACATTTCGGTTTCTTCTCCTTTCTAGACTACTTTTATGGTACTATGATAGCCACCCATTCCAACAGTCTCTTCTTAAATCCTAATCAGACCCTCTCCAACCCTCAAATCAGATATTTTGCTAAGAAGAGAGATCAACAAATGCTAACTTTCTTCTTCTTTGCTTCTCCAGTCTCAAGGGAAAGGGCTATTGTTCCAGTATGGCTATTCGTTTTGGCTTCTATCCTTTCACACAGAATCACTTGCCTTCACTCCTCTATCCCATCCCAACTTAAACACTTTCTTAAAAATATTTTTAAACCAATAAATGTCTCTTAATTCTTTCACCACTCACTTCCTTCTGGAGTCACTGGCTGATGAAGTCTGCATCCCTTTTACCATCATGACACAAGTATGTCAAGTCCCTAATATCATTCTTAATACTGTGTTTTTTTAGCTCATGCTATTAACTCTAGGCTAACATGGCACCATATCCATCTGTTATCAGCACTATACCTGGGATGAGCCAGCAAGGTGGTGGAGGCCTTCATTCTCAAGGCAGGAAATATGGAACTGAGCCAGGCTTGAACTTAAATAAATATGCCTCCTGTTTAAATAAACAGGCAGTTTTTTCTACAGTTTGTGCTATGTGTATTAAGCTGCATGTAGATTCTTTCTGAGAGACCTGTAAAGTTAATTTGCTTAAGGGGATTTTTCATGCCCCTTGAAATCCTGCTTATGCTATTGATGTGTTTGTTTATCAACCTTCTTTACTCCTATATAAAGACAGTTTTCTACCCAACTCTAAAAAAAAGTGGGTATTTTCTCATTTGGGGAAAGCCCAAGGTAAGAATGACATTTAAAATTTTATCAATTAGAGTCCGCAGCCATGCTAGAACACACCCGATCTCTTCTGATCTCACCCGATCTCTTCTGATCTCAGAAGCTAAGCAGGGTGGGGCCTGGTTAGTACTTGGATGGGAGACCACCTAGGAAGACCAGGTGCTGTAGGCATAAAAAAAAAATTTATCAGCTAGAGACCACCAAGGACAAACCTGTAGTCCAACAAAGGCAGATTTATTCACACATCACAACAGAGGGCACTCCAGAGGAACCATGGGATGCCACTTGACAAGAAGGAGGGAAGCATCTTTTGAGATCCTGTTAAATGATTCTGAGAGTGGCCTAAGGAAAGTGGGGATAAGCTCTGGATTGGTCATTGTTTCTACATCAGGATTAGAGGAAGCAGAGATAAACTAGGGGTTGGGTGCTGGTCTGAGACAAGGGAAGCTCAGCAACTGGGAATCCCCAGTAATAGACAATGAATAACAGAGTGGGTCTTGGGACATCATTGACACAGCAATATCAATGACACAGTATCATTGACACAGCAGCATCCTAAAAGAGGATATCTTTATGGCTTTTTACAGCTGCTGCATGACTTTGGTAGAAGCAATATTTCCTGTTAATTTTGCAGTTGTCTTTATCTATGTCAAGCCTCCCATTCTAATTAACAGCAGGTTTTCCTTTGTTGTTTTTGTTGTTCCAGTCCCAGTGGATTCTCTAGTCCTGATGTTTTTTCACTCATTAAAATGGATATGGATTCTGTACATCTCCCAGTTTATTTTTAGTCCTGTAAATGTTTAGATCTAGAAACAAGTTATACAACCAAAAATAACCTGGACTATATCTACCTAAAAGTTTAGGTAGAAAACCGAAGACTTCAGGGACATGTGGAAGCTTTTCACACCTTCTTCCTGTTGAAGGTCTTAACATTTCATTAGACTATAAGATATGGGAAAAATGAATATCTTGCTATTTAGATGATGTCAAAGAATAGAATGTAGATTTCCTGGGCAATTGCCTAAGATCTCAGAATGACAGACTTCTGACAAGGGAAGGAGGAAATTTCACACAGACCAAAAAAAAAAAAAAAAGATTATGCTGAAGACTCATTAACGTAAATATGGACTTAAAAGGAAATTGTTAAAGGAAGGGGAAAATCATACAAAAAAATGTAACAGAAAAAAAAGCCATGGTGGATGAGAGATGCCCACTACTCTTCGGGAGAAAACTAAACAAAAGAGTTAGAAATCATGCCTAGGACTGAAGAAGCTCACAGACTGATTTATCAGGGTAGTAGTAACAAAGTCACTAGGGCACTTGAAAAACTGAAAAGTAAATATGATCCCGCAGTTATCATCAAAAGCTAGTGAGATGGCATCTGGCACCAGATCACAGAAAGCAGTAGAGTGTAGTGTTTAAGGAGAGGTTTAAAGCCAGGTTGACCAGAGTTCAGCTCCCTGTGCTGCCTCTTGTCATGTGATCTTGGTTAAGACACTTACCCTCTCTGAACCTTCATTGGTCCATCTGTAAAACAAGTATTAAAATACTTCACTAAGCTGTTATAAAGATTAAACTTTATAATGCATGCAAATATCTAACATAGTGTATAGCATAGAGTAAGCATTCAAAAGGCAGCCACTATCATTATCATCATCACCATAATTTGTAGTAAAAAAAGTGGTATTTTATTATGGAATTCAACAAATGAGATGGTGGAAACATGGTGAATAACAGTTAGTTGAGAATAAAAGCAAAGTGAAAGAAGTGATGTTAGATCACACAATGAACTTCCTTAGAACAGAAGAAAGGCCTAGTATTATATTCCATACCCTCTCCCTCATACTCCTTTTCCCCTCTAATCAGGCATGGGCAACACACGCACGCACGCACACACACACACACACACACACACACACACACACACACACACACACCGCCCCACACACACACCTTCCCTCCTCTGCTTTTGGTATCTCAGGACATCCAATCCACCCAATCTAAATTTTGAAGTCAATGATGCTGACCTATGAGAGGTCAGTTTTAGTAAAAGGAAGGATTCACAAGCCAGAATTTATGAATTTAAAACTGAAAGATAAGTATAGATGGCTCTTTTAGGAAATTTTCAGATAAAATGAAGGGAAGATATCCCATTAGTCAGTGGGGATAGTAGGATTAAAAGATTTGGGGGAAGTAGGTGAAAGAGGGATTCTTGGATATGTTTGCAGAGAGAAGAAAAAGAGCTCTTTGAGAAAAATTCTAAAGATACAAGATAGAGAAATGAAAGATTACTGGAATAGAATATTTTAAAGGAGGCATTTGGGAATAATTAAAAAGACAAGTGAGCCTTGGGAAAAAATGATACACAAAGAATGAAGATAAAAGTAGCCATGGAAATAAATGTTTTGAGGAAAAGAGAGAGTCTATGACCAATGGGCTGTTTTCAGGGAAGTATATAACTAGATTATCTGCTGAGTGGAGTTGAGGATAAGGAGGACTAAATTAGGGCATCAGAGGAGTATACTAAGAAAATAGAATAGATGCTGTGGGAAATTGGAAAAGGAACCAACCAAGAATGTATAAAAAAAAGGATTAGTAAATAGCCATTGAGGATGCAGCTGTGATCAGAAATCACAGTCTGGTCATGGATATAATCTGCATGGTGAAATGATTTTCCTGAGTACCACTCAGCAGTCTGGAAACAGGACAGAAGAAAACAGATGCTAAAGTCCATCTAAGTTTGGAGATTAGAAGGGCAGGTGCAAGGAATAAGAGGGATATGAGGGAATTGAGGATACTCGTGGAAATTATTATCAAATGACTGTCAGGATTGGGTGCAGGTATGAAATGGTTGATTGAGTGGTAAAGATCATAGAATTGGGACAGGACTGAAGTCAGCAAGAAAAGAGAAGGGATTAAAAGTGCTGATGAGGTCAAAGAGGTTCTGTGAGAGTAAGAGGATAAGGAATGTGAAAGGCTAGAAGTATTAGTTAAAAAGCAGAATTTCAGAGTTTGAAATACAGAAGTAGAACAGTTCAAGTTGGTGACAAGGCACAAAGTGTGGCCATATGAAGCTACTGAAGAAGGGCAAAAATGAAAGTCATATTTTTGGAGGTCAAAGAAGTGTCATGCTGGAGCATTTGGTGATGCATCAGTGTGGCCAGTGACATAATCTAGGTTGATGCTAGGAGTTAGGATAGCATAAAATACCAAGCTAGGTGCGAGACGTGACAAAGAATGGGAGTAACATAGAGAATGGTCGGTGACAATGATGAGAGTTGATGTACTACCCAATGGCATGCATATTAAAGAAAAGGGAAAAGCAAAATTGTTGAACTACCTAGCACCAGAAGCTAGCTTTGAGATTGAGGAATTATGGGAGAATGAGCAGCTTCCATTTAAGAAGGTAGTGAAGAAAATAGTATAATCAAAGCAAAGAGTTTCAGAAAAAAATGGGTGAGAATATATGGACATTTATGGAGCAAAGAACAGGTGTTCTGCAGGACACAGGAGATCTGAGAAGGGAGAGTTGACCAGGAAACAATATGCCTATCAAAGGGGAAGGGCTGTGCCAATCTTACAAGAGGGAAAGTTCATCTTTTAGGATGCTGAAGAAGCAGCAAGAGGAACTACAACTCTGTATAAATTTCACCAAAAAGAACTGATTGGTGAGAGTAGAAGTGAAAGAAACTGTTGGAAATATGGCCATGTCATCTTAAATACTCTTGGGTAATGAATGACCATGGACAAAAAAAGTGATAGGTACAGAGGTAGTCCCCAGATATTAAGAATAAAATTTTCTATAAGAGACCACAGTGACTCTTACATACACTACTGTTTAAGATAAATTTGGGGGGGGGGGGAAAGCATCTCATAATTTCATCAACCCCTCACAATCTTGAAGGAAAAAAGGAGAAATACAATGTAGCTACACTAGAAACACGCTGACAAACTACAAGAACTACCATAGTTATAGTAGCTCAGATATTTAAAGGTAAGATCATAGACCCTAAGTAGAAGATATATGTGAACAGGTGACAAAGAGCAAATGAGCAAGCAAGAATACCAGTGGGATGACTTGGTTCCTATTTCTATTTAATCTTAAATAATGATAGTTTGCAAATTGGAAACAATAGCACAAATGTGAATAATAGTTTGTCAGAGCCAAGAGATGCTGAGATACTGAAAATGACAAGTAGTTTAAAATGAATTGGGGTCTGTGGACCCACATCAAGGGTATCCTATGGTATTGAAGTAACCAACATTCCCTATTGAGAAGCCACTGCTGGTAATCTCTGAAAAAAAAAAAGGCTAACTAAAAAAATGAAGGAAGACTGTAGTTTGAAAACAGCCCAATTTTCAAAAGTTAGACATTTCTAAAACAGCTCAGAAATCAAGACTGCTGATCTTGATAGAAAAACAGACTACAATGTGAGACTGGTAGGCTGAGGTAATGCCACTGACTAAGGGTCTTTGAGTTTCAGTAAGTAGTTAAAGACATTTTCTCATAGAATACATTCACACAAGACTTTGAAATGTGCTCTGCACTGTTACCCAAATAGGTTGATTTATGATTGAATAAATTTTATTCAAAAAGAATGCTAATGGAATCCTATTCAACAATAAAAAGGAACAAACTATTGATAAATGCAACAACTTGGATGAACCTCAAGGAAATTATGCTGAGTGAAAAAAAAAGCCTATCTAAAAGGATACAAATGTATAATTCCATTTATGTGATATTCATGAAATAACATAAAGATGGAGAACAGTTGCCAAAGGTTGCCATGGGGAGGAGGAAGGGATGTGGCTATAATAGGGTAGAACAAGGAAGTCTTGTAGTGATGGTAGAGTTAAGTATCTTGATAGTAGTGATGGCTACACAAAGTCACACGTGTGATAAAACTTCATAGAGCTACACACACACACACACACACGCACACACATGAATATGAATTAAACTCTATGGATTGTACCAATGTCAGTTATTTGGTTTTGATATTGTACTATAGCTGTGTCAGATGTCAGTTTGGGAGACACTAAGGGAAGGGTACATGGGACTTCTCTGTATATCTCTTAGTAACATCTTCTGAATCTATAATTATTCCAAAATAAAAAGTTTTTATTTAAAGAACACTAATGGATCTATGTCAACCTCACAAATGGAGATCTAGTTCCGTATTTCAGGGTTCTGTACTTGGCACTACTGAAATACCATTGTAACACAACAAGTTAAAGAAGACTGAGAAAGCATGTTCATCAAGTTTATAAATGACATAAAAATAGAGACACAGCCAATCTGATTTCAAACAGAACTAGAATCCAAAAATATCAACAAGCTGGACTAGGGACTGAAATATAATAGAGACTAAAGTAGAACCCACCATTGGATCCCCAGCAGACAGCACAATGCATAGCACAAAGAGGAAGGCACAAAAAAATCTAGTGAAAAAATAAGTGCATGCAAGTTTCAAAATGTTCAGCAGGTTTAACGGGGGTTCATCTGAAAAGGCCCTTCAGGGAGCAGAATGATAATATTCGTTCAAATGGTTACAATGTTTTGTTTCATTTAAAAAGTATCCATATTTTTAAGAGAGGATAGAGGTAAATATTAGCACTGTACTGTGCACTAGTCTGACTACATATATAGGACCAAATCCTAGAGGGCATGTTTTGAAGAGGACATGAACAAACTAGTGTATATCCTAAGTATGGCAACTGAGATAATTAAGTATCTAGAAATCTTATTATATGAGGAACACAAGAAAGAACACAGGATATTTAGTCTGGAAAAGAAAAGTGTGGCAGGTGGGAGGAACAAGTTAGATAATAAGTATAATGTAGACCATGATATAATGATAATGTTAAATACTCCACTGTAGGTAGCATGGCATTTTACAATCTACAACATGCTTTCATACTTGTGTCCTTACCTGTCCAATATCTGAAAGCTTGGCAAGTAGGGAAGGGGTTAGATTTTTTCTTTCTGTGCAGCCCAGTGGGTACAGATTACAAAGTCACAGATTTCAGCCAAAATAAAGAAGGATTTTCAAACATTTCGGTCTTCATGACAATGGAATACCAATAATGGTAAGAGCAACAATAATGTGCTAGTAGAGATAATAAATACTACACTTTTATTATCTAATTTTAACATCACAATAGTCCTGTGGGGTGGTACCATTATCCCCATTTCACAGGTGAGAGAATTAATACACAGAGGGGTTAAATAATCTGCCCAAGGCTATAATGACAGCTAGTCAAGTGTCAGAGTCAGGCTACCCCACTCCAGAACCACTATTTGTGTACTAACTGGTATGATAACCCACTTAGGCCACTGCAGGCTGAGTGAACTGTCAGGCTGAGTCACAGTCTGGACTAGATCAAATGTAAGATAACAGGATTCTAGGAATCTTGGATGATGGGCTGGTTTGGGATGAAAAGACAAAGTGGGGCACTTCTGGAAGTGATATGGCTCTAGTCAAATATAAAAAGTAACATTTTTAAAAATGTATAGCGTACTAGGAAGGTAAAGGACATTGCTATCAAAATCTTTCCAACACATAATTTTAGTCTTGTAATGATTGTTTATGTTATTCCCTTATCTCTTTTATTCTCTTTTGCTTTTTTACAGAACATTTTAGCCATATTTCTACAATTTCAGTTTTATCCTAGAGTTATGAGTAAGAAAAATATGCATAATGCAATGTGCATAGTAACTAAAAGCTATGCTATTGTCTGTTATGTTTCTCTCACCCCTAAATTGAAAACAAACAAATAAAACAAAGCAAAACAAAACAAAAATACTAGCTCTATCTAAAGCCCTGTAGCATGTTGAAAGTGAAAACAACAGTATAAGGCCCAAAGAGCTAATACAGACCTTGGAGACAGTGTTACAACTCTCTACTTATTCAGATCAATTTTAATCTCACCAAAATTTGCAATTTGAAGATCTAACAGAAGATTAGTGTCATCATAATTGAATCACAAAAGTACCTGTGAATGATTTGCTATTCTAACCCCTGCACCCATTAATTGTAACATATATTAAAATCACAAAGCTCACTATACTTTGACAGTTTTAATTAATAAGTTTTCTCTGCTCAAACTATATGGAGATTTCTACCTCTGGGAAAATAGAATAGAGTTTTCCTTCACAAAAAATAAAAAATAAAAAGAAAGAAACCTGCCATATTGAAAGTCAGTACAATGTTGCTAGATTGAACTGTCTTTGGAGCATGTAATACATGATTAAAAGTAGAAATAGAAGATAAAATATTGAGTCAAATTTAGGTGAATTTCTGAAAAATAAATTAGAGAGAAGAAAAAGGTCAACACAATAAGCAATCTGTAATTCAGAAGCAGTCAAATTATCTCAGGCTTTTAGCAATGGCTATGCATACAGCATCTCAAGAGAGTTATGTGTGGGGTGACTGTCTGAATAGCTTATCAGAAGCCTTAAGAAAAAACACACTAACTATGTAAAATAAGAGTGCTTTCTTGAGTTTCTACAGCTATATGCATTTCCATCCATTGGGTTCTAGCTGGAGCTTAAGGAGCAGAGGTTGTGACAAAGGGCTTTTTTTTAATATAGAGTTTTGACTACTTTATAAACAGGCAACAGGCAGCCTGCAGCCAGAGGATGAAGTCTGAACTGACCACAAGGGGCGGAATCTGGAAAATGCAGCTAGCTGGGCAAAATGGTAGGGTGCAAGGGTGGGGGATGGGTAGGATTCTCTTATTTAATCAGAGTTCCAGCATCCTACATAATGTGAGAAAGGTCAGTTAGCACCAGACCCCAGAGTCAAGCCCAGGTTTATTTGCCTAAAAAAATGAACACTAGTCTGTCAGTGATAAGAGACTGCTCCACCACTAGCTAGCCCAGTAACTCTGGATAAATTATAATCTAAAGCTCAGTTCCCTCATCTATAAAACCAGAGAGGAGATGGAGGGAAAAGTTGGTTTTTGACCTCATATCTCATCCCATAGGAAATGTTAGACAGATTTAAGATGTAAATATAATTAAAATAATAAATACAGCTATGAGAAACAGGTCCACCCCTGACATTTACAAGGCTAGAGACAAGAATATAAATGTAAGCTCACAATACTCCCCTTCTTTTACCCGCTCCCCTGACCCTCCTCCTTCCTATATGATTAGGGACCTAGGGCATATATGTGTGTACTACCCAGTCCACATACCCGAACTCTACCCACATTTCTCCCATCAAACAACTACCGCTGAGAACTAGGAGAACTCACACCTATGGAACGGTCCCCCCTTTTAGGAAGACAGACCCAAGGAAGAGGCCCTTGCAATCCCTGGAAGCAGACTGAGCAGGGAATTCTCAGTTTCAAAGCACCTGGAGTATGGTCTAGAAGGAAAAGGCAGGAGTTCTGGGTTGGTACATCTCCTTGGCCCTTTGAAGTCCCTGCCCTGTGATGAGAGACATGTAAAGTATAAACTATAAAGGAAAGGCTGATATATTTAACTATATAAAAATTGAAAATCTGTGGATATTAAAAATGAATCAATCATAAAACAAAAATCAAAACTGAGAAGAAATATGTGCAACATTATAACAGAATAACTATCCTTAATAATTAACTCAAATTAGTTAAAAAGTGACTACCCAATAAGGAATTAGCAATAATATAAGCATATGAAGAAAACTCAACCTCACTCATAATTAAAGGAATATACTACAACAAAAAACTGTTTTTGACTTATCAAATTGACAAACATTTTCCAAATAATAATACACAGTTTGGCAAGAGTGGGAGAGTGTAAACTCATCAATTTTTACCCTCCTATATATCCAATTCTACATTTTATAATTTATATCAAAGAAACAGTTAAGGATGTAACAAAGAGGATGTTTACTGCCATACTGGTAATGACAGAGAATAACTGCAAACAACTTAAATGTCAAAATAGGATTGGTTAAATAAATCATGGTACATTAATACAATGGAGTAGTCAAAAATGTTATTGTAGATGAAGAGCTGAAAATGTAGAAATATGTCCATGATGTAAAGATGAAAAAAGGAAGTTCATAAAGTGGTATAATTCATTTTATTGTTATAGCTACACACATACACACAATCTAGAATGCTATCAGCAGGTATTAAAAATGTTCTCGATTATGAACAGAATACTCTACTGTGGTTCCACAAGTGGACCTGTGAAGTCTAACATGATGAAGCCTTCAATCTTCCTGCCAAGTAGGGATCCAGATGTGTGTGTCCAACTGCTACCAGATTACTCCTTCAGAAATCGAACATCTCCAAAACTAAACCCATGTCTTGCAACTCAATCATTCTCCCTGAGCTTTCACCTGAGCATGTATTAGAAACTTTCAGAAAACTCCCACCTTACCCTTAAAAGAATTAAAAAATGAACAGGAGGATCCTGGGAAACATGGCAGAAAGATGACCCGAGATCTCTCCCCTTAAAACAGCAAGGAACTGAACATCTAAAACTTAACAAAAAGCACCCAAACTGCACACCAGCACATCGGAGTATGAGATCTGCACATAAGAGCTACCACAGGTCAGAACCTCGGGTGTCCGGCGGTGGACTGAGAGACAAAAAGAAGCTACCTCTTGCAGCTGCAGGTGCTACCGGTAGAAAGAAAAGGAGGGGAAAAGGAGAAGCAAGTTCACTGAACAGCCCTTCCTGGGAGAGCCATGATCTCCATGCGCTGGCAACAGTGCCAAGCCATCAGGGCAGAAGGCAGAGAAACAGGGACAGTATAAAAGCTTGTGCCATGGTTGAAAAACAGAGGTTGAGCCTCAGCCCCCACCCTCCAACCCACAGGGCCCCATCCACCATACCCTCCAGGAAGAAACACCGTGGAGCCCCAGGGGAATCTGAGCAAACACTACCAAAACTGTTGCTAAAACTGACAGGAACTGAGACTGAGGGTAGTGAGCATAATTAAACAGCTATAAGGGAAAAAAGACATTATTAATATTTTATATAAAGCAGAGATCCAAGAGGCTTAGACACCGCTTACTGGAAATCAAAAGAAAACACCTTATTTGCAACAGGCTAGGGAACATTATATAATAAATCTTCTTTCTGGAAAAAAAAAAGCAGAACACACTTCCATTAATGCCCAGATGAAGAAATAGTCCATTAAACACTATGAACAACCAAGGTGAAAAGGCAGCTCAGAAAGAAAGAGAAAAATCTCCAGAAAATAAACTTACAAACATACAAATATGTGACTTAAATGACAGAGAAATTGGGATGATATTTCTGAAAAAACTCAATGAGATCCAAAACAACTCAAATCAACAATTTCAGAAATTGAACAAGCAACTAGATGAGCATAATGAGTTTTTTTAGCATGAAGATTGACACCCTCAAAAAGAACCAAATAGACCTGATATAAAGAATACACTGCAAGAATTGAAAAGTTAAATAACAACCTTGGGAAATAGAGTTGACCAAATGAAAGAAAGGATCAGTGATATTGAAGATAGAAATCTAGAAATAAATCAGAAGGAATAAGAGAGAAACTGAAGAATGAAAAATAATGAAAGAGAAATTCAAGAAGTAGCTGATACCATCAGTAGTAGAAACATAAGAATAATGGGCATTATCAAAGATGAGAAAAAGGAACAGGGATTAGAAAGAATTTTCAGACAAATAGTGGACGAGAATTTTCCAAATCTAAGGAATGAGCTGGAGCTTGGAATTCAAGAAGTCAACAGAACACCCAATTATCTCGACCCAAAAAGGCCTTCACCAAGACTCATTGCATTAAATTATCAAAAATCAAAAATGGAGACAGAATTCTCAGGTCAGCCAGGGAAAAGAAGACCATGACCTATAAAGGAAAATCAATTAGGTTATAGTTAGACTTCTCAGCACAAACCTTACAAACCAGAAAGGAGTAGAATTAAATATTCAAACTATTAAATGAAAGACCCATCAGCCAAGAATAATGTATCCAGCTAAGCTCCCCTTTAGAAATAAAGGAGAAATCAAGACTTTACCAGACATACAAAAATTGAGGGAATTCTCCACTATGAGGCCTGCACTACAGGAAATACTGAAAGGAGTCAGCTCACCTAAAATACAATGACAAAAAAATACATAATTAGGAGTAAGGTGACAAGCAGGCTGATGAAAGAGGAGTACAGCCCTTACTGGGAACAGGGCTATATAAGCTTAAAATAAGAAGAGATGTGCTATAGCAAGATAGTAATGAACGTTCAGCATACATAGGGACAAACTGAGACAATGGCTGAAAAGGGGAGGGTTCAAAGATCCAAATTCACAAAGGGGAATGGAGATAAGGCACACGCAGAAAAAGACAGATGACTGTATATATATAACTATCTTTATATATTCATAATGGTAACCACACGCCAAAGAATCAGAATCAAAGTATATAACATAAAACAAAAAGAATCAGAGGGAAAACCCACAAAAGCCATCCAAAATAAAGAAAACAGAAGCACAAGGAGAAGGAAGCAATGGAAACACCAAGCTACAAGAAAGCAAAGATGAAATCGCGATAAGCAGACTTCATATTTCAATAATCACCCTAAATGTAAATGCACTAAACTCACCAATAAAAAGATACAAAGTTGCAGATTGGATCAAAAAATAAAACCCAACCATATGCTGCCTCCAGGAGACACATCTCAGCTACAAAGACAAATATAGACTCCAAGTGAAAGGGTGGAAAATGATATTTCAAGCAAATGGCATTCAGAAAAAAGCAGTAGTGGTACTAATATCAGACAAAATGGACTTCAAAATAAAAAAGGTAAAGAAAGATACTGAGAGACACTTCATAATGATAAAGGGAATCATGAACCAAGAAGACATAACACATATTAATATCTATGCTCTGATTCAGGGAGCCCCAAAATATAAAAAGCAATTACTAACAGAACTAAAGGGAGAAACAGACCAAAACACTATCATAGAAGGGGACTTATAAACCCCACTGTTGGATATAGAGAGATCATCCAAACAGAAAATCAATAAGGAAATAACATCTTTAAATGACACATTAGACCAACTGAAAATAATTGACATTTACAGAGCCTTCCATCCCAAATCAGCTGCTTACACATTCTTCTCTAGTGCACATGGAACATTCTCCCAAATTGACCACATACTGGGACAGAGATATAGTCTCAACAATTATAAGAGGATTGTAATCATACCAACCATATTCTCTGATCATAATGCTTTGAAACTAGAGATCAACTCTGCAAAAAGAAATTAAGAAGAACCACAAACACATGCAGATTAAACAACATGCTACTGAAGAATAATTGGGTCAGAGAAGAAAGAAAAAGAGAGATCAAGAGATGCATAAAAACGAATTATAATGATAATGCAACATATCAAAACTTTTGGGACACAGCAAAAGCAGTCGGGCATAAGAGATAAGTTCATATAAATTACAGGCCTATCCCAAACACTAGAATGAGCCCAAATAAACAACCTAATGCTTCATCTTAAAAACTAGAAAAGAATAAATGAAGCCTAAATTCAGCAGAAGGAAAGAAATAATCAAAATTAGAGTAGAAATAATGAAATTGAAAACAAGAAAACAATAGAAAAAGTAAATGCAACGAAGACCTGCTTCTTTGAGAAGGTTAATAAAATCAACAAGCCCCTGGCTAGACTCACTACAGAAAAATTAGAAAGGACACAAACAAAATCAGGGATGAAAGAGGAGAAATTACAACAGACACTGCAACAATATAAAGGGCCATACAAGAATACTATGAAAAAGTATTCTTTTAAAAAGTATTCATAATATTCACCAAATTTAACATCCTAGAAGAAATGGACCAGTACTTAGAAATATACAACCTTCCTAGACTGAACCAAGAAGAACTGGAAAGTCAAAATAGACTGATCAGCAGTATGAAAATTGAAACAATCATCAAAAACCCATGAAAAAGTAAAAGTCCAGGGCCAGATGGCTGCACCAGTGAATTCTACCTAACATTCAAAGAAGATTTAATACCTATTCTCCTCAAACTCTTCCAAAGAATCGAAGAGGAGGCAATACTTCCCAACTCATTTTATGAGGCTAATATTACCCTGATACAAAAACCTGGTAAAGATAACACACACATGCACGCACTCACATACACGTGCGTGTGCACACACACACACACACCACACACACACACACAGACGCACACAGAAAACCACATACCAATATCTCTCACAAACACAGATGCAAAAATCCTAAATAAGATACTAGCAAACCGAATACAGCAACATATTAAAAAGATCATATGTCAAGATCAAGTGGGCTTCATCGAGGGACACAGGGACAGTTCAACATAAGTAATTTAATTAATGTGATTTACCAAATAAACAAATTAAATAAGAATCATATGATCATTTCAAAAGATGCAGAAAAAGCCTTTGATACAATATAGCATCCATTTATGAACAAAACACTTAACAAAATCGGGGAAAAAAAGTACCTTAACATAATAAAGGCCAACTATGACAAACCCTCAGCCAACACTATACTAAACAGTGAAAAACTAAAAATCTTTCCGCTAAGATCAGGAACAGGGCAAGGCTGTCCGTTATCACCACTCTTTTTCAATAGAAGAGGTCCTAGCGAGTACAATCAGACAAGAGAAAGATATAAAAGCACCCAAATAGGAAACAAAGAAGTCAAACTGTCACTATTTGCAGATAACATGATTTTCTATATAGAAAACCCTGAAGACTCCACAAGAACATTACTAGAAACAGTAAGCAAATACAGTAATGTCTCTGGATACAAAATCAACCTTCAAAAACCATAGCATTCCTATACTCTAATAATGAAGTGTCAAAAAAGAAGTTGAGAAAATAATTCCTTTTGCAATTGCAACATAAAGAATAAAATACCTAGGAATAAATCTAATGAAACACATGAAGGACCTATATAATAAAAACTACAAGACCCTATCTAAAGAAATCAAAGAAGATACAAAGAAATGGAAAGATATTCCATGTTCTTGCATTGGAAGAATCAACAGAGTTAAAATGACCTATTCCCTAAAGCACTATACAGATTTAATGCAATCCCCATCAAACTCCCATTGGCATTTTTTAAAGAAATAGAACAAAAAAAATCATCAGCTTTGTATAAAAGCACAAAAGACCCCAGTTTGCTAAAGCCATCCTGAGAAAATAGAACGAGGCTGAAGGCATCGCTCTGCCTGACTTCAAATTATACTACAAAGGGACAGTCATCAAAACAGCAGCAAAACAGACACACGGAATCAGTGAAACAGAATCGAGAGGCCAGACATCAACTTATATTTATATGAGCAAATAATTTTCAACAAAAAAAGTCAAAAATATTCAGTGCGAAAAGGAAAGCCTCTTCAATAACTGGTCCTGGGAAAACTGGAAGGCCACATGCAAAAGCATGAAACTAGGCTGTTGTCTATCACCACACACCAAAATTAACTCCAAGTGGATTAAGGACCTGAATATAAGATCTGAAAAAATAAAATGCATAGAAGAAAACATAGGAACTAAACTCAAGGACCTTGGACTTAAAGAGGATTTTGTGAATTTGACCTCAGAAGCAAGGGAAGTAAAAGCTAAAATAAATGAATGGGACAACATCAAACTAAAAATCTTCTGCTCAGCAAAAGAAATCATCAACAAAGTAAAGAGACAACCATCCAAACGGGAAAATATATTTGCAATCAACACCTCCAATAAGGGCCTAATATCCAAAATATACAAAGAACTCATACAACTCAGTAACAACAAAAATACAAATAGTCCAATCAACAAATGGGCAGAGGACCTGAACAGATACTTCTCTCTAGAAGACATACAAATGGCCAACAAATATATGAAAAGATGCTCAATGTCGCTAGCTATTAGGCAAATGAAAATCAAACCCACAATGAGATACCATCTCATAGCTGTTAGAATAGCTAGAACCAACATGACAAGTAATAACAAATGTTGGAGAGGATGCAGAGAAAAAAGAACCCTCCCACTCTGTTGGTGGGACTGCAAACCGGTACAGCCACTATGGAAAACAGTATGGAGTTTCCTCTAAAAACTAAGAATTGATCTACCGTATGATCCGCAATCTCTCTACTGTGCATTTACCCCCAAAACTTGAAAACTCATTACTGAAAAGATATTGGCACACCAATGTTCATAGCAGCATTATTCACAGTGGCCAGGACATGGAAGGAACTGAAGTGTCCTGTGATAGATGATCGGATAAAGAAGCTGAGGTACATGTATACAATGGACTATTATCCGGCTATAAGAGATGAAATATTGCTATTTTCAACAACATGGATGGAACTTGAGATAATCATGCTAAGCAAAATAAACCAGACAGAAAAAGTTGAAAATCACATGATATCACTTATATGTGGGATATAAACCTATAAGCAACAAATGAACAAGACAAACAAGCAATGGCTATCAGATGATAGGGGGGAGGGGTGGAGGGGGGGTAGATGGAGTAAAGGGGGTTAATATAGGGGAGTAGGGGGAGGTGAAGTAGGTAAGAGGGATCAAATACATGGTAGCTGAAGGAAACTGGAATTTGGGTGGAAAACATACAATAGAATACACAGAAGTCAAATTATAATGCACCTACAAATGAACAGGACAAATAAACAGAGACACATGGACAATGGACTAGTGGTTACCAGCGGGGAGGGGAGAGGAGAGAGTGAGAAAATAAATAAAATGTTATGAATGAATGAATAAAATAATAAATGAATGAAATAAAATTATAATGCACCTGAAAGTTATATAATTGTATTAAGCAATGTTACCCCAATAAACTTAATTTTTAAAAAATGTTTTCTTTTTTAATTTCAGGATGTTAAGTTCTTCTTTGTTCCTTATTTGTAGTTTCTAATTTTAAAAAACTTGTTATAATAAGAACATATTACACTAATTTTTATTTTTTAAAGAGAAAAGAGGAATTTTCATTTCTAAAAGTTGTTCTAACATTCTACAAGAATATATCTTTGTAGCTTTAACATTTTAGGATTCTATGAAAGGAAAAACCAATGAACTGTATGGTATCTTCTGGAAAGAAGGGAGTCACTGTAGCAGTTTCTCTATTAAAGGGACAAAATTCTATTACCATAAACCAGTCAGGCAACAACAATAAAATCCCACCTGGAAGACAAAGGCCATGCAAGTATATAGAATGGACAGTCCCCACTACTTAAGGCTATAAAGTTTTTTTTTTCTGAATTTTATCTTGAAAGGTATATTCTTTTTCTCCCCTGAAGTCCTTTTTTTAATGCCAAATGACTTCCATTATAACAACAAACCAATCAATTTGACAACCAATTGTTATGTGGAAGGAAAGGACAGAATTGAACACAGTGGTATTGGTAGGGTCTGAAGGGAGACTTTTTTTCCACTTCTTCATTTCAAGGTTGAGAAGCTTCTCTTAGAATAACATTTCTAGGCTCTTTGTGACCCTTGCTTTCTCCTCCCTATGGAGGGAACTACAATTTTTGCTTCAGTCATTAGAGAACAATTTATAAGAAGAAATTCATGTTAAACCTAAATTTCAAGTTTGACCCACACTAACTACAGTTTAAAAACAATTTATCTGCCTATCCATCTATCCATACCTAAAAAACATATGCATAAGCACAAGCCATGTGCTTAAGCAACACTTGATGCCTGGATAATCCAGAAGATCAGAAATCAAAAGACTTAGATATGTAGTCTGTTTAGTGAGTGGAAGTTTCTATGTACATGCAAGAAAGGGTCTGCCAAGGAAGGCATAGCAGCACAGATGGGTCCTAAAAATATCCCCATTTCAGTGTATTGAAACTCTCTCCATTTTGTGTCACACAGAGCTTCCATTTGGTGAACAAAAAGCCATGCCAGTCAATGACCTGTCACCTATTTCTGAATGTTCCTTTGAGTTCAGACAGGACCTCTTTTAAAATCCTATCTATCTTTCTCCAGCCAGCTCAAATGCCACCTCCTTCCTAAACCTTCTCTCCTCACCATAGCTGCAAATTACCTCTTGTGCTCTTAAGATTCTAACCCCTTTGTTTCTACCACTCATTACTTATGATTTTATATAGAGTTGGATGTGTGCATGTTCTTTCACTAGATGATAAGCTCCTTGATGGCAAGGTCCAAGTCACTGATTTTTATGTGAGCCATATCAACATAGTGTCTTACAGTTATTCAACAGATGTCTAAAGGACTAAAACTTTAGAATTTACACGTTTAAAAGTAGCCTCCTCCTCACCCCTTGATAATACAAGCATTAGAGAAAAGATCTATTTTTTACCTTCCTCAGCGTTTAGTCTCATTTCTATAACAGGGTGAGAATCACCCACTCCAGGAGCTGGCTTGATAAAACTCTCTAGAACAGTGCCATCTAACAGAAGTATAAAAATGCTAACCACATATACAACTTTAAATTTTCTAGAAGCTACATTAAGACAAGTAAAAAGACCTGTTTATTTGTTGTTTCCAAACAAAATCTCATAGACACAAACAACAGTTTAGTGGTTACCAGAAAGAAAGAGAGAGGGGAGGTAGAAATAAATAAAAGGGGTCAAATATATGGTGATGGAAGATCTGACTTTGGGTGGTGAACACACAATGCAGTAGATGGATGATGTCCATAGAACTGTACACTTGAAGCCGATATAATTTTATTAACCAATTTCACCCCAATAAATTTAATTTTAAAAAAAGTAAAATTAGAGTGAATTTAATTTTAAAAATAGATTTTATTTAAAGCAATTTATCCCAAATAGTATCACTTTAACATGTAATCAATGCTTTAAAATTTATTGAAATACTTTATATTCTTTTTATCATAGTAATTCTTTGAAAGTTGGTGTCTATTTTCCATTTTTGGCATGTCTCAATTCATATCAGACACTACTTATTTACTGTGAAAGCTAGTTACTTACCCTCGGTTTCCTCAATTTTAAACTAGGAATAACAGTATTTACTTTATAGGGATTTACTGAAGTTTAATAATATACGTAAAGGATTAGAAAAGTACCTGGAAAATTGTAAGGGTTCAATAAATATTAAATAAATATTCACTGCCTTTATCACCATAATCCTCCATTTGCTATATAAAGAAACTGAGCATATGAAAATAACAAGTGTATTTCCCAAGTTCATAAAATAAATCAATGCTGGTTCTATTCTCTTTTAAACCATGCAGAGCAACTGAGACCAATGGAAAATCATATTTTTACCCATTTAAAATTCCAAAGTGCTAGCCAAATGGTGTTTGGGAGTTTATCCAAATGGCAATATTCTTCAAAATGGTAGCTTAGAGAAACGCCATCCAGTTGTGTTATACTAACAGTCTTTTCACCCTACCACTTCCTTTAAGTTCTTTCCCCCATTTGCTGCAATGTTGCATGCATTTTAATTGGTGAAAAAGTATAACTCCCTAAGTTTAATTCTGTCTTTTTGGGGGGTTATTTTTGTTGCTTTTTCTTAGTTGACTAATGAAGTTGAATATTTTTGCATAAATTTGCAAAATGACCAGCACTTAAAACCATCTTTGACATACTTGATAGTGCATTTCAGAAGACTCAAAGCAGAGAAGCAGCCATACAGAAGCAATGAAAGAACTGAAGGAACAATGGCCTAGAAATCGAGAAACCTGATTTCTGGCCCAGTGTCTATGATTAAATCACCACATGGCCTTGGGTCCACTTAAATTCCTGAGCTATATCTCAGTTTACGATAAGGTTGGTAGCCTGCAGTATTTAGGACTAAGAATTAAAATGTATTATACCACAGCAATAACTCAAGATGAAATTGCATCGGGTCTTAGCATTCATTCTTGTTTAGCTCTCTTTAAGTGTTCTGGCATTAAGTTCCCCTTGAAAAAATGAGTATTGACAAAGTTTGGGGATAATTTCCCTTAACATTCAAATAATTAGAATACCTAGAAAAGCATATAAGGTTCCTCTTTCTGATATTTACACTGCTGTCACTGAAATTCAAACAATTGTCATATCTTCCAAAGTTAAGAATTACAGGACATCAGCATAAAGACAATGGGGCATCAATGACCACCTCCATGGCTCTCCTCCTACACCCAAATTCCCTGGAGCATGGTTTGTGGGGGACAATATAGGATATTTAACAGATTCCTGATTTTTACCCACTAGATGCCAGTAATGTCCCCCCAGTTATGACAACAAAATATGCCTTCAGCATTGCCCATTGTCCCCAAAGGAGAAAAATGGCCTTCAGTTAAGACCCACAACTCTGGATACTAGACCATGGCTACCCTAAATTCTTTTGGAATTAATATAACAGAGACCTGCAATTTTCAGGGTTTCACTGCTTATGACACAGCCTCATTATTACAATATGGAGTGATCAATTTTCATTGGCAATCTGGATTCTAGTTAATTTTCTAGTTAATTCGTAATTAATACTCATATAATGAGAAATACTTTGTAAACTGACCCATTACACTGCAATGCTTATCCATGTATCTTTTTCAGAGCCCAAACAATGTTTTCACACAAATAGCAACTTCAGTAGCTAATATTTCAGATTAAGATATTTAAATTTTAGAGCCCATTATATAAATATTTTTCCTTTTTATTATGGTGACATTGGTTAATGAAATCCAGTAAGTTTCAAGTGTACAAATCAACAAAGTCATACACACACACACACACACACACACACACACACACACATATATTGCATTGTGTGTTCACCTCATAGTTAGATTTCTTTGTGTTGCCACATTTGAAACTCTTTAAATCATGTACCTCCCCCTTTCCCCCACCCTCTGATAACCACTAGTCTATTGTCCCTGTCCATGAGTCTCTGTCTGTTTATCCTGTTTGTTTGTTGCTTTTAGGTTTATATCCCACATGTAAGTAATATCATATGATTTTCAACTTTTTCTGTCTGCCATATTTCACTTAGCATGATTATCTCAAGGTCCATCCATGTTGTCACAAATGGCAGTATTTCATCTCTTCTTATAGCTGAGTAATATTCCATTGTATATATTTACCACTGCTTCCTTACCCAATCATTTATCATAGGACACTTTGGCCACCATGAATAATGCTGCTATGAACATTAGTGTGCATATATCTTTCCATTATATATTTCTTTAATGTTAGCACCTTGGCTTTAATTTACTGATCAGTTTCCAATATACTACCCATTTACCACTTTATTCTCCTCCATCAAGTCTGCATGTTTCCTGTTACTCACCTAAGTACTTGTATTTCTGGTTCCCAATGACTAGGCAATATATGGAGTTGTCCACTTTTTCATCTAAAGTTTTGACAGAGAAAAGATATTCTATTTCCTTGGGTCTGTGCACATAAGCAAATTGGGAAGGAGTACTAACAAGACTGTATCAGCCATAAAATAACAGGATCAACCAAACATACAGGGAATATCTACTCTTTAATGCTATGGGGACACACACAAAAATACATATTAGACATGAAAGAATCACAAAATAGGAACAACCACAGAAAGAATCACATCAATCACATACCCAAAGTCATTCAGCTGGCTAATTTGACATGCTGATAGTGGAGCATTCAAGTAAGGGTATCCTGATTGCAGCTATAGAGGAAAAACTACAGTTTAGAGCTACATTTATGGGCTTGAGACTCAACACCTAGAAGACAGGACACCAATGTAATAATGGTGGTTACCTCTGAGGAGCAAGTTGAAGGGGCATTTTCACTTTTTAGTCAAGATGCTTCTATATTTTTTAAAACGTGAACATGTAATCATGTGTTATTTCTATATTAAAATCCAGCATAGGTAAAGCCAAAAGAGAAGACAAAATCTCAGAGGGAGAGAGTATAAAGAGAGAAAAGGCAAAGAACATGTTATTTCCAAATATGGACATAATTAGGAGCAGAAGGAAACAAAAGCAAAGAAACAGCAGTGGGAAAGGCTGGCAGGAAGAGAACTAGGAGGATATAACAACTCTGTGGCCAAGGGATGAAAGTTTCAAAAAGGAACTGAACTATCAACAGAAACAAAAGAGGAAAAGAGGAGAGAAATAAGATTATAAAACGGAATTTAGATCTGAAAGAGGTTTCTTAAAAATTATAACCGTCTTCCTACATCATGCCCCTCAATCTTTGTGATAATTGAGGCTCAGAAAGGTTAAGTGGCTGACAAGATAGGTATTGGTAGCTAGAGAGCACAGCAGAGGGGTACTGCAATGTGTTTACGGATAGTCTAGTGAATGAGTCCAGTGGAAAGAAAGAGAAGATACCAAAATAAAAGGAGGATAATTTGGATAAGTAGTACCTAGAATAGTCAGAAAGAGATGGGACTGAAGGCAGAAGCAATAAAAAATCATATGACTTTTCCTCTGAAAGTGAGTAACTTGTTTCCTGTTTCATTGAGCTTGTTAGATTAGGAGGTTAGGGAAACCACTTAAACAGAGTATCTGGATTTCCCCCAGAACTCCACCTTTGGCACCTTTCCCATCTCAAACTATACATATACCCTAGGCTCTATTTACCATCTACACATGAAAGATTCCCAAATCTGTATTTCAGCCCAAATGCTCTCCTAAACCCCAGATCCAGGGGAGATGAATCTTTACTTATATATCTGTAAGTATCCAAATTGTTATCTCCATCTCCACAATTCTACTCCTAGTCCAGTGCTCTGTCTCAGTGAAAGGCACCACATCATAATTTTAGGCAAGTTATTGAACATCATCTCTTATTATATCTTTGTAAGCAAGCTGTAAAAACATTCGCTGGATGACAGTAAAGTTAAAGTCACAACTGTTAGAGCAGCCTCACCCATTGAGTGTTTATTAATGCATTAATAGTACTTTGCAAAGTCTCCAATTAGCCTTGTTCGGCTCCATGCCAAGTGTAGTAGACACTTATAAGTGACTCCCAATAATGACTACCTCCTGGTGTTCATGCTCTTATATAATCTCCTTGCCTTCAGTGTGGACAGGACCTGTGACTAGCTTCTAGCCAATAGAATACAGCATAGATGATGGGATATCATTCCCATGATTAGGGGGGTGGTGTGTGTGTGTGTGTGTGTGTGTGTGTGTGTGTGTGTGTGTGTGCAATTTAAAGCAGCTTAAGACAATGATAGAAAAGATGTTATAAAGCAAGCATTAGAATTCATCTGGCAATTAGTTAAAGGAGGTAATAGAAGCAGGAATTTAGAAGAAGGAAACAACGTATCATTATCAATATTATGATTATTGTTTTAATAATATTAAGGTGAGTATATTCAACACTGGGGTTCAACTTCACATTACTGAGCACAAGCACTCAAATTTTGAAAATATAGAGGCAAAAAATATTCAGATAAGCTGAGCTATTTCAGGAGTTTTTTAGTGACAGATAACATTACATTTTACAGATCAGTAAGTCAATTGTACTGAGAAGCAGAATTTCCCTTAATCTAGAACACTTATGAAAACTCACATTACTTTTCTAGGTTACAATGGCTGCTTTGGGTTAACAATGTTTTCACTAAAATAATTTGAAATCCTGAGTCACCTTTTACTCTTTGTCTTCCTCCAAAGTTTATCAATGGTTTATATCTTATATCCAGACCCTCATAATGTTCCACCTGAATCTCTTTCAGCAATCTCCTAAATAATCTTCCCAGTTCCAGTATCTCCTTCCCATCTGTCTTATATAGCTCTAATCAAGACATTGTCCCCCATTACTTACAGTTTGGGAACCAGAGTTAAATTCAAGTCTTGGCTCTACCATTTCCTCACTATGTGACTTACAACCTCATTTTTGTCATTTATGAAATGAGGATAATACCAACTGCCTCATATGTCCTGGTTCTCCTGGGTCAGTCCCTGTTTATGTCTACCCCATCTGATTAGCACAGTGCTTCACTCGCAAAATTTCCCTGCTTTTGACAATAAATCATCTGATCAATAAAATGTTGTTGTAAGGATTTAATGAGACAATGAATATACATATAACAGACCTGGTATGATACTTTTCTCACTCCCTGTCTAAAATCATTATCTCTGACATCAACAACTATAGAAGAACCTACCTACCCCATATTACATGGTCTACTTCAGAGGCCACCTCTTCACCTTTGTCTGTCTCCTACTGGTATTCTAAACCTCTCTTATAATGTGTATCTAGCACTTGCTTGGATCGTGATTATTTGTGCACATGTTTGAACTTATTCAGACACTAGCTATGAGGACAGTTTCTGCTTCTGATTCCTCTTAGTTCCACATGTGACACCTAGCACCATCTTCCACACAGAAGATAACATTCTTCAATTTAGAAAGAATCAGAATTTTGGCCACAGAATTGCATTTCACTTATCCATCAGCTGTTTATTCAAGCCTTCTGTTTCTTACCCCCTTAAGATCATTTCACTTGCTCATTAGTACCACAGCAGGCATACTCTAATGGGAAGTTTCCTTCTTTCACAACTGGTTACCACCCTGATTGTCTTGAGTTGTTATAGTGGAGGGATTCTTAGAGTAACGGTCCTAGGAATAGAAAGTAACCAAGAGCACAGGTTCTAGAGCTAGACTGCCACTCATAACTGTATCTCTATCAGCTACGAGCTCAGAACCCATATAAAACACTTGGGGGAAAGCACAAAGTATCTAATAAGTGAGAGCTATTTTTCTCTTCCTCAACATCAGTCAAATCAGAATGCTTTCCTAAGGAGTGAAGAATCTCAGCAACATTCTCGACACAAGCAGCCAAGTACCAGCTCCGGCAGATATAACCTCCAGGGCTCAGGTCTTCTCTGTCCATCTTTCTAGAATGCCTGTTTTCTTGTCCCAGTTCCTCCCTCCTTTACACCTAAGCCAAGCTGAGGCCATTTCTGACAGTTTCTCTGACCACCAGCAAAGATGAGATTCCTTCTGTCTGGCTCTCTAAGCAGGTTCAGGTTCAGGTTCATCCTCAAACCACACTCCAGGTAGCTCCTCATGCTCTATGGTTCCACAGCCAGAAAAAATCTCTCAAAAATTACATGCTTTATGATTCCAGTCTTTCAACACCTATCTATACCCTGAAATTACTTAGCCTTTCTCCTTTCTCACAACTGCTCTCATCACTCCAGTCTCTGCTACCTACCCATCTTATGCATACAATTAAATATCCAAGGAAAACCTGTCTTGCTTCTTAATTTATTGTTAAGTTTTCTATCACAGCTAAAATTTCAAATATTAGAGAACCAGGGTCAGTTAAGATGGGCTAGTGACTCATCTCTAAACATACAAAACTGAGCGAAGAAACTATTCATTAAACCAAATCAAGAGAACTTTCAGCTGGACATTTCTTTTACTTCTTGTATCTCAGGCTAAAGCCTTCTTTTTTGGGGGGGGGGGGCAAGAGGAGTGAGCTAAAATGATCTTGAAGCATTTGAATATTTAATTATAACTATATTATGTAAATATCAGGCTATTTATATCTACTCTACTTCAAATAAAAGACCGTACCTGCAGTCCTCCTCAGGTCCTTAAGCAAAATGCTCAAAAAATGGTAACCTAGTATTCACTGGCAATATTTTAAAGTTAAGCAAGAACAACTATTTATCCAGACACTGAGACACTTAATTGTTTAATTGTGGCCTAGAATAAAATTACTATGCTACTTAGGTATTAAAATATCCACAGATCAAAACTAATAACATAATTAAAATTGCTTCATCAAAAAAAAAAAAAAACTAATAAAACCATGGTCTTTACCTAATTTTATTCCACTTACTTTTTAGCATGAAGCTTTAACAAAGCCACAGCTCCTGCCCTGAGTCCCTGGCCACAATGAATCCCTGGTAGCTTTCAGGAGTCCTAGCTTTCAGGAGACTCTGCCTCCTGTGCTTCAGACCTGACCTCTCACCTCAAACACTATTACACCTTTTATGTCTTAGTATAATAGAGAGAGTCAAGAAAAGAATTGAGTGGAATATAGGTTTTATTTAAATTTTGTTATTTAAAGGCATTAATAGTTTTTGTAAACAAGTCAAGCAATAAAGGTGTCAAGTGAAAATGAAGAACCCCCACCCCTGCCACCCCCAGTTTTCAAGGTAACAATGATAACCGTATCTTGTGTATCATTCCAGAAAATGTCTACACATATATAAGCATACATACATACAAACTCTTATCTATCCTCCCCCTTCTTTCTGTTGTACAAATAGTATCATACAATTCTTCACTTTTTTCCCACTTAAAATGTATGTTGGACAGCATTATCTGTCATTATACATTGTTCTACATCACTCCTTTTAATGAAATGTACAGCATTTCATAGTGTGTATACACCATTATTACTATAACCAGTCTTATGATGGGCATCAAGACTATCAATAGTAAAAAAAAAAAAAGACAATAAGGTAACTAACGTCCTTTAAGCAAGTGACTTTTGTGCAGTTCCTTTTTAGACTAGATTACTGGAACAAAAGGTATACATATCTTACATTTTGATTAGGGTTTCCAAACAGCCCTCCAACTGATCTCTAACAATTTATACTCCCACCAACACTGCACAGAAGTGGGCTTTTAAATCAATTACCTAAAGTTTCTGCAGCTCAAATAGGGACTAGATATTTAACACAAAAATAGCAGCTCACTGAGGATTTTGTTACATCTTTTACAGTCTAGAAAACCAAGTGCCACAGCTGGTGGAAGCCATACCTTGCTATGATTAGCCTTGCCCCCATCCAAATGCAAATTAAGAGGGTGCTGTTCCTAAGAATTAATCCAACTCTTGAATAATGAATTGTTTAGGTTCAGAAATTTTGTGCAGTCAATTCAGTGTAGAAGAGAAACCCATACAGCTCGGTAACATACCCACAATTATCTCTAATACCAGGAGTGCTACATAACAGTGTGATAAAAGGTAGTTTCCACTCACCAATAATTAGTTAAAGACAATGGAGACACACTTTGAATGTGTAAGAACTCAATAGATCTGCATGTTCATGGCATGGGATGATCTGACAAAGAGATTTTGCTAGTTAAACAGAATATCTGTTGTCTTTTTACCAGTGATGGTGAATGTCTATAAGCATCATTGCATACAATCTAGTGAATCATATCTAGAATAAAGCTTGTCTAACATTTGATGTATTGTAAAGTAACTCAGCGTAGCTTACCTCATTTAAACCCCATGGCAATTCTGGTAGGAAGGCAAGGCAATTATTACTCATTAAATGAAGACTAGATTAGCACATAGGATGTGCTGGGCACTCTCTGCTAGATAGGTGATATTCAAAGATGAACTAGACACTCCCATCTCATTCATTGTCACTCTGCCCTATCCAGTCTATCCACAAAGCCTTTACATTGCACTTAGGAGATTTAGTAACATGGCCTACAAAACCCTGTGCGACCAGTGACCTACCCAACCCTCCAATTTCATCCTGTGTCCCTATATACCTTATTTACTGTGGCCCAGCCTCACTGGACCACATACTGGGGAAGAATACAGGCTTTCTGTTTCAGGGATTTCTATTTTGTTTTCTATGCCTGAGATGCTCTTCCCCCAACTCTTTACCTGGATAACTCCTACTCATTTCCTGTCTCAGCTGAACTTGTCACTCCCTCCCAGACTCCTCCTCCCAATAAATTATGCCTCATTTATTATTCATTTCATCAGATTTTACTTCGTAGAACTCACATTTCATAATGAAATATTTGTGTATTTATTTGCTTGCAACTCAACTCTCCCACATGACTGCAAGGCTTAGAAGGGCAAGAATTATAATTTTTGAGTCACTGCTATAACCTCCGCACTTACCCAATGCAGTGTCTGGCACACATCACACGCAAAAACAGAAGTACCAAACAAATACAGCCAATACCTTCAAGGAGTATACAATATAGTGAGGAAACACACAAAGAAGGGAAAAACAAATTTTACCAGAGGATGGGAGAAGTTTTTAGAAAGACTGCAGACAACAGACAACTCTTGAGCTGATGGCTAAAAGATGAATGGGTGTCTGCCAGGAATGTGACCTACTGAAATGATCTAGGCCACCAGGGATGGATTGCACATGGGGAAGAGCAAGGACTTTTGGTTTTTGTATCTGGGTGGATAGTGGTACACTTATTTGATACAGAGAATGTAAGAGAAAAAAGCTCTATTATTATTTATTACCAGCAGAACCCAAGGGAAAGAAGGTACTGGCAGAGTTGAGAATTTGGACAGTGGTGATTCCTCTATCCATCTGCCTCTCACCACTCTCAAGCTAAATAGGAAAGATCATGATTTCAACCTGGGAATAATCAGTGCTGAGTCACAGGTGGCCAAAGGTCAAGCCAGGCCAAGGGAGGGCAGTGGAAAGACCGGAAGACTTAGTACAGACAGGATAAGGGAGGTTCTCTACATCTGAACACTTTTTTGACCAGAAGATGTCAATAATGTAATTTAGTGTGCTTATCTTTTTTTGTGGGGGTCAGAAGGGATAAAATAAAAATTAAGTGTCCAGAGTATCTCACATGCCTGATAATACCCAGTTCATCTCTACTGAATGATCTCTATCCTGGATTTATTTCTCTGTGTTGCAATTTCTGTGTTGCTCTTCATGTAAATAGTAAAGATAAAAATCCTAAATAAATAAAATAAAATACTACCTAATGTCTGAATGATATTGGGTTGAAAAACATCAAAATATGCCATTACTAAGGGAATTACCTCATTAACTCCTCAACAGCTTCTTTCATCTGACCACAGGTCTATAAATGCCTGTGTATTAACAGAAGGTAGGAGAATAAGAAGAATCTGGTATCTGGCCACCTGTAGTGAAACTTTCTAGTCTCTCCCCTTCCCTGCCCACCATACACAGAAGAACTTTACATGAAATAGGAAGTTTTGAATCATAATTCTATTAAAAATGTAAGAACCTACAGTTTATTTTTAAAAAATGCTAACAGAGTGACAGGAAGAAAAAACTCACCCAGGAAGCCTCAATGACAAAACAATTTGGGGGGTAAAAAAAAATTGAACTTGTCAAAGTACCAACATAAAGCATAGTATGAAAAGACTAACAGCAGTAGGGCTAAACAGGCAGACAGACTGGCAGCACACCAGGCAGCATCAATCATCGGGAGCTCAGGGGCCAATCCTGGCTATATGCACAATGTGACAGCAGTTATGACTCAGAATAAGTTTCACTGGGTCTCAGTTCCCTCCTTTGCAAGATGAGGCATTTGCAATAGATCACCTCAAAAGACCCTTTCCAATAAAAAACAAAACAAACTAAAAAACATCATTTTAAGAGTGTATTGTTTTGTTTGTTTGCTGCTACAATTATACAATCCAAGCAGCTCAGATAGGCTGGGTATTTCGGTGATTCTCATTCTCATCTACAACGGTGGAAAGTAAATATTATCATATCTTTTTGCACATTAAAATAGTAAAGGTCAACATTTGTGAGTGCTTAACAAGTGCCAGGCAATGTTCAAAGGCCATATACATGCATATTAACTCAATTTATCCCCCAACAATCCTAGGAGTGGGTATGATTATTATTAACCCCATTTTACATATGAAGAGGGTGAGGCACAAAGAAATGAAATAACTTGCCCACTACTAGTAGTGACCAAGTCAGGCTACAATTCCAGGGAGGAGTGTGTCTCCAGAAACTACATTTAACTCCAGAGGAGACAACTGAGCCTTTTGGAGTTTAGGTAACTTTGACTACCAACTGGCAGAGCTGGATTCAGATCCAGGTATATTGGATTCCAAGGCCCATACTCCTTCTATAGCCATATGCTTGAGAAGGAGTGCTGGCTCTGAGAGAAAAATTATCTGAAATATTGTTTTCTTTACTCCTTACTCAATGCTTTACATCATAGTCCATCCTCCACCTATCTGCCCCCCTGAGGAGCTGTGGAAGGGCAACAGTGCAGAGAAACAAAGAGCTCATCTCTGTACCTTTAGGTAAGAAATGGCCAGATAGAGATAAAAGGGTAGGAGGGACTCTTTATTTACTCCTGCTCTAACAACATGACTTTTGTTTGAAAGTCATGTAGATGCTAACATTTTGGTCAGGAGCAGATGGCATTTCTTATGCAATGGTGATCCAACTATGCAGCCACAGAGCTATCCAGATTTCACACTGTCATCTATCCATTGACTGCTGTGATGCTCCCCTGGCTTCCATGTGTTGGCTAAATCACCAGAATGTTTACAAATACACTGTGCCGATAAACAAACAAACAAGTAAAAAATAACCTGCAAGGTTGAAACATGCTTATTTTGGATCTGAAGCCAAGAGAACAATTTCTCATTACAACTATTTTATTATAATTTCCCTCTACCTTATTTTTATGCTTACTCTGACATATTTAGCCATCTCACCTCATTATGTAACTCCCACACTAGATTAAGTGATTTCCCCATTTTTGTACAATCTCTCTGTTCCTACTCTCTCTCCTACGAGTTTTTAGAAGTCAATAGGAGAGATGGCCAAAAATTACAAGACTACTTAAATAAATATGAATAGCAAAAAAACTGCTCTAACCAAACCCTCAGGGGTGTGGTTTCTTTCTCTTTCTTCCTTCCTTTCTTCCTTCCTTCCTTCCTTCCTTCCTTCCTTCCTTCCTTCCTTCCTTCCTTCCTTCCTCCTTCCCTCCCTCCCTCCCTCTCTCTCTCTGTCTCTCTCTCTCTCTCTCTTTCTTCTTTCTTTTTTCAGTTTGCAGATGGAAGGGCCACAGAATGGCTGAAGCAGCTGTCCAGAATTCACTTCTTGTGGAAAGCACTGTTATTTTATATCACATTTTCAAAGTACCTGTTTTCTGATTATAAAAGGAATACATACTCATTGTATAAATATCAGAAAATAAAAATATTAAAAAATCACTGCATCTTATTACCTGGAGATAGCCACTTTATCAACTTTGTTTCATTTCCTTCCATTCTGTACTATCACATAGGTGTGTATGTAATATGAAACACACAGAAATACACATAAACCCACACTTAAATTAAAAGCCAGAAATGGAATAATCCCATACTTTTCCATTATATCATGAAGATATAACTATTGATAATTTGAGATCTGCCTTCTCCAACCCCGCCATTTAGCATAGGAATCTATTTCTATATTAATAGAACTCTACATTATCATTTTAGTAACTATAGCATTATACTGTATCTATGCATCAGAATGCCAAATACTATCACTTTTCCCACTATAGAAAAAGTTGCAATCAATATCCTTACTGATACATCTTTGTATACACCCTTCATTATTTACTTAGGATAAATTCTCAGAAAAGGAATTGCTGGGTCTAAAAGGTTTTGATAAATATTGCCAAATTGACATTGCCATCAAAAATATGTGAGAGTGTCCATACCAACACTGAGTTTGTCATTTCTTTTTAATCTTTAATCAAATTTATTGGAGAAAATGGTATGCCATGTTAATTCCCCTTCCTTTACTACCAAGAATATTTTTACATGTTTACTGGCAACTTAAATTTCTTCTTGTATATATTTTCCTATTCCCACTGTTTGCACATTTTTCTAGTAAAATACTCATATTTTTCTTATTGTTCTGTAAGTCTATGTGTTAAGGACAATAGTCTCGTTGCAATTGTTTCTAGTTTTCCCATTAACTTTATTTATGGTTTTAAACAGAAATTTAAATTTTTCATATAATTGATTATACTAATCTTTTTCTTTTAGTCTCTTTTATATTATGCATATAAATATCTTCCCTACCCTGACATTATTAATCTCCTATATTTTTTGAGTTCCTTTATCATTTCTTTTTTTAAAAAATAAAACTTTTGATTCTTTAATGTAGTAGTTCCCAAACAGGATTAAACATCAGACTTGCTTACAGAGCTTCTTTAAATGTTCAGGTCTTAAGACTGAATCACAATTTGCACAGATGAAAACTGAGCAGGCAATTCTCCTCCCTTTACTAAGAAATTATTTTAATCCTTCTAAATTTATATTGGTATCATTTATCCAATGATTTCAGCACATTTGTTAAGTACTAATTTCATGAACTTGAAATGCTACCTTTATCTATTTGGTAAACTCCATGAGAGCAAAGACCATACCTGTTTTTACTAATCATTACATCTCTAAGGCCCAGCATAGTGCCTTGTGCACAACTGGTGCTTCATAAATGTTAACTGAATAATAAATAACATCTGACAACACAAGTCTCCAACTTCATCCCATCCCAAACTGGTTTGTCTCCTCTTCAACATTTGTTGACTATTAAACCAATAAAACTGATGTTATTAATAATGACCCTGCATTGTCAAAAATTTTAAATTATGCCCAGTACACTCTGTTTAAAGTGGCTTGGAAATCTATTAGAGGGCTCCATCAAATGAAGTCAAAATAATAATGTTGACCATGTTTAAGAGGTATGGGAATTCTGATCCAATTCTCAATGGAGGAACTAGACAGCGTTGACCTGCAAGACTAAGGAGCCTTGGCTTTCTCTAGCTCTCAGAGTTCCTCAGCTAGCTCCAGAGACTGACTCAGAGCTACCTTGAGCTGAATGGCCTACACACACCCTCTTCCATGAGTCCATGGAAAGAATATTGGAACAGGAAATAGGGAAACCTGAATTTTAGTCCTATCACCACTATCAACCCTGTTAAGTGGCATGTCACATAACCTCTAGGGGTTGGGCTACACGTTTTCTAAAGATCTCTTCTGCTCTAAACCTCTACCTAAAGACCCCGACAGATTACCACAGGGCAGGTCTTCTAAGGACCACATAAAATTCTCTCCACAGAACAAGGTCCCAATCCCACCACACTATAGCAAAATAATAGTGGTGGTGGTAGTAGTGGTGGTGGTGGTGTTGGTGGTAGTAGTAGTAGTAGCAGCAGAAGAAGAAGAAAAGTGTAGAACAACAATATCTGTCACTAAATTTTACCAAGTACTTATTATGATACACGATATTCTAAACATCTTACTACTAATAACAGCACACACTTATATGGCACTTAATATGTTCCAAATCCTTTGCATATATTAACTTAATCTTCATCACAGCCCTATAAGGTAAATTATATTATCGTCCCCACTTTACAAAGGAGAAAATTGAGACACAGAGAGGCTAAGGGACTTGCCCAAGGTTTCACAGCTACCAAATGATGGAACCAAATGAGTTGAACCCAGACCCATACTTTTATCTACTATACCATACTGCTACTCAAATTATCACTGTACTATGCTTATCACCTCAGAGGTTGCACAAAACAAGAAATAAATTGAGTTACTTATGTGGAATATTCCCCTCTTTGCTGATTAATAAAAAATAGGTTTTATTCCAGTGTAATTTTAAGCAGATCAGATTTCAGGTGCTGAGATAGCAAAATATTTTATTAATAACTTTTTTATTAATTGCTACCCATTAAAATGTTTGTATTATAAAGCAAATCATTAACTACTACTGACATTTCTATTAATCACAGAGAAAACACATAAGTTCTTTAAGTATCATTAGAAACAAAACTTTAGATCCCCACCTGCACAAACTCCACTTCCATACTTACAGAACTGGCTTTTAAACAGCATCCTGACAGCCCACAGGTGTTTCAAAAAAAGACAGGTCAAACCAAACATGGTACACTAACTTTCTACTATGTCCTTCTCACCACCTCCCATGTTCCCTATCTTAGTGAATGATACCATTGGCCCCTGGCACCCAAACTAGGTGTCAACCCAGGCTCAATTCTTCCCACATTGTCACAGAACATTTCTAGACTTCATCCCATTCTCTCTCTCCTTGCTGCTGCCCCTGCTTCTGCTCAGATCATCACTTTCTCTTCCCTAAACCACTATACCAGAAACTTCCTAAATGGCTCTTAACTTTCATTCTCTCCAGCTCCAACCCCACTTGAACACTGCTGCCAAAGTTATATTTCTAATACAAAATTTGATTATGTTACTTCCCTGTTTAGAATCTTTGTCTTCAGGATGAAGTGTAAAATCCTTCCCAGAACATACAAGGCTCTTTATTATCTGGCCTCCGACAACCTTCCCTGTTTCATCTGAGGTTGTGCCCCACAGATCTCACAGGAGGCAAACGGCAACTTTGAAGTTCCCAAACAGTACTTCTCTGTCTGCCCAGAATGCAATTCTCATTTGTCCATCTGGAAAACTCCTACTCATTTTTTTTTAGACCAGCTCAAAACTCGTAGTTCATTATGCTTTCTTCTGGGCTTCCATCGCCTTTTGCATCTCTCCCTATTTTAACAGTTATTCAACCTGACACAATAATTTATTTGTCGGTCTCTCCCATAAGACAAGCAACAGTCTAGTGTTACATGTCTTATTTGTTTCTGTATTCTGTTTGTTGAACGAAAGAATGTCTCAGGATTTAAACAAGAATATCCCAGCTGCTCCTGATAAATGCCCACTGGGTGGTCAAAATGGGCTTACAAGTCAAATCCCATTTCAACAAATGTTTTTAACTTGACAAGCCTGACACATCAAAAATAGTTGTTACATTTGTGTGGCTACATATTTGAAGCCATAACCAACAGGAGACAGTTTTAAAATATACATTAGACCACCAATATACCTAAATGGAATATTTATAGATATGAGAGCTCTTCACTTTACCTAATCCTTAACCTCCTGTGAGTTGTACACCAATTTGGGTACTGTTTGTCTACCAATTCTTAAGCCCACACACTCTTTAGATAAACATAAAAATCCCACACGCCCTAGAGATTCCAATACTCTCCAAAAATAAAAAATAACTTTGTGCATGGTAGGAATTCACAGGTTCATAAGAGGTGTAACCCATCAGGCAAGAAATCATTGAGCTTTGCTCTTAGGTAGTTCATAATATTAAAACAGACATTTTCCTTCTATCACCAAATATAAAAATTGTAACATTAAATATGTTTTAAAGTCTTTACTGGGAAGAGGAAGCCAGGGAGGTGTTGACATCTGTTTCCCCCACTTTTGAGAAACTTATGATAGAAATTTACTGGAAACAAATGAAAAACACAAATATGAAAAAGTATCCCATTTTCTCACATATAACCTCCATGAGCACATGTTCATATGGAGAGAGTTCTTTGAAAATGCTTCTGGCACTACATTTTCCTGCTACTTCCTCCACTACCTCTCTATCCCCACATTAAAATGATTTGAACTTCTAACTAGCAGTGACTTCTTTTAAACTAATATGCTTTGTCCTTGTGAAGACAAAGGGTTAAAGAAACAACTGGCTGCCTGCCACTAGCTGGGGGTGGGGGGCATGGTTGAGTAGGGATGGAGGATAGGGAAGGAGGAAAAACCAGTTAGAGAAGTGAGTGTTAATTTCTTACCCTGCCACGTGGCCATATTTTTCCTAACCTCTCCCACGCTAGGTTCACAGGCTCAGAGTTTCCCAGAGCCCCCCAGTTTTGTAGGGAGGCTTGAATGGGATGCAGATATAACAGCAGCTGTGCGGTCTTACTTTCTTGCCCGATGCTCAAGTCCTAAACCTGAAAACGCAAACAGAAAAATGAATACCTAAATGAAAAAATTCAAATCCTTGAAAATTATCTCTTATCCCTCCCTGAACCTCTCTTTCAAAGATATATACAGACACAGGCAGTGTCAAGTTCTCCCTAAGCAGCAAGGGATGGCTGAAGAAATAAAAAATAGGGAGATCTAGAGTCAGTCTATATTGCCATTGAGTCACTGGACTTTCAGTAAATGGGTTTTGGAAACTCAAAGGATGGGTGATTGGATGAGATAACCATTTAGCGTCTTTCCTATCTTGACATTTAATCATTTGGGGAATGAAGAGCCGCAAAATATCCAATGACCTCCCCAAACCCAACTTTACATTAAAAAATATTAGTAAGGACAGCAAATTTTATGACTAAATTTAATCTTGTATAGGAAAAGTAAAGAAAGGAAGCATAATAAAAAGAGTGATGTCCCCTGTGTAGTGCTTCTTCCTCTCTGTTTCATTATACTTTCCACACTTCACCAGGGTGTCCTATAAGGAGCATATATTGCATCTATAATCGGGGTGGGGAGAACGCAAAAAAAAATTTAAATAAAATACTAATTTAAGTAATGCCAAATTAATTCAGCTCATTCCTACTTTTAAAATGTAAAATTTAGTCTTAGGAAAATACTATTTGCAAGAATGTAAAAGGCAGACGCTAAGAATGGGAGAAAAAATGAAAGGTCTGATTACTTTGTTTGATTCAGAGATTTAATATATTAAACACTTCGTCCATTTAAACAAGTTCTTAGTTAATAAATTGATCTTCCTTATTTAGCATAAGAGCCAACCTGATTTTTCTAAGAAAAAGTCCTCACTTTTTTGAGCTGGTGAACAGCAGATTGCTATTTACATAGCTTTTATACAAGCGACGCCTCCACCCTGAGTTGAAAGCCCTAGCGCACACACACCGAAGACTAATATTAAGGCTAAATTAGGGTCATTATTTCGGTCTTCTTGATTTTTCTTTTTAAGGATAACCATGTGAACGTGTACATGAATCTGAAAATCAGAGACTGAGAAAAGACAATGCTTTGGAACAGGAAAGGTTCTCGAAGTCCAAGAAAACTAGGAACTCACAAAGTCTCAGGATGGATTCACCAGGAAAAAGCGCTCGGATGATTTATCTGAAACCTGGGACACTGAGTTTCCATCCACCACTTCCCCCCTCTCCGCAACCCCCTTCCCATTTTACGTGCAGTTAAATAGTACTGATCTGCGTCTGGCAGAACCAGGGGAAATTTAACATCTCTGAAGTCCAACTGGGTGACTGCCAAAAATGTATGAAGTTTATGTAAAGCAATTCTTACTGTCTTTTTATGCTCCACACTTCTAGATTTCCCTCTTATTCGAGGTAGCTTACTCTGATGTTATCACACGAGCACATGCACAATTTCACTTGGCAGTCCAGGAAACTGATTTGCTCTGAAATAAACGCGCATCAGTGTGAAGGTAAAGCTATGCGGAGTGCAAGCCTGTAAAGTGTGGAGAGGATCAGCTACTCGCGTTAAGTGGGAAAAGGAAAACTCGCACCAACTACTTTTCCGAGAGTATGGACTCCACTTTGCTAAGAGCCACAGCAACCTGTGAGTCCAGAGTAGGGGGAGAAGAACAGGGCCTGGACTGAGTTTTACCAGCCAAAGCCACCCTACCCCAGTCCTAGAAAGGGTACGCCTGCAGCTAACCTCCCCCATTCAAAAGCGGGGTGGGCTTGGCGCTGCTTGAGAAAACTTTCCTGAGGCAGAGCAACGACCCTTGCTCGGAGACGAAGGCTGGGCTACAGGGAAGACGCCACCCTGCGCTGTCTAGAACTAGCAGATCTAACTCCTTCGACTGCGAGGCGGAGGCAGCCAGGCACCGGGAACCCCCACCTCCGGGGGGCCGCGCCAGCGGGGGAGCGCTTCCCCGTGTCGCTGTGCCCAGGGGGTGCTCAGGGGCCAACCGTCTGCAAAGGACTTGTTAGAGAAGGGAGAACCCATCTGTCTTTACCTGTCGCGGGGGTCAGGAGCGGCGGAGCCCGTGTCCGCCGGGGGGCAGGCCGATAGCTCAAGTCGGTTCTGGCGTCCAAGTTGAGCTAGCGCCACACGTAGCCGGCAGAGCTTCATTCACAGCCCTGATCCGAGGAGGGGGAGCTGAGCGGGCGCGCGGCTCATGTGACAGGCGCCTCGCCAAGTATCGCCGAGCACAGCTGACGTCTGCGCGTGCGCGCCCTTCCCAGCCCTCTCCCTGCACCTTGGCCCAGCGAGGAGGGGGCGACGCCAACAGGGGAGGCGGTGGGGCCGAGACCGCAACGGCGAAAGAGGCGCTGGGAGGGGTTTCCGCGTGCGCAGCCGCAGTAAGCCGGCCCTGCTTGCTGCCATATTTAATGAACACTGGGCGGGTCCTAACCCAGAACTAGGCGTGTCAATTGCTTTTGGAGGAGAGATATTGCATGATGTTTCACTGGTTAGAACCTGCGGTACGTTTTGTTGGTCTTGTTCTTAGGATGAAACTGTTTACCCCGCGCTCCGGCCCACAATGGTTTGTAGTAGAAAGTGAATACTAATTATATTAGCTCATGTATTTTGAGCCTCTAATTATATGTGAAACACTGTTCAAGCCCTTTACTTTTCTCATCTCATTTAATGCCCACAATAACCCCATTTGGATGCCTACTATTATTTCTCCACTTCTTTCATAAGAAAACTGAAGCACAGAAACGTTAACCTCTCCTAGATCACAATAGGAATAGGAATAGTTAACAAATATAGTGATACTTTTAACAGCCAACTTAATCCTCACTGTGACACTGGAAAATCGACACAGCAATTTTCATTTTATACCATTTCAATCATTAAAGTTAAAATGAAGGCTCAGGAAAGCAAAATTCACGGGTCTTAGTAAGTAGTAAAACTGAGATTCCAACCTGGATTTACCTGACGCCAAAGCCCTTGCCTTAGTATTGAAAGAAACAGATCCTCGTTTTACAGAAGAGAAAATAGGCCACAGGGATATGTTGACTTACTTAAGATGATCCTGTTAATAATTAGTTATCAGTAGAACTGAAACAGGAATCTATATAATCAATCCATGTAATCTAACTAGAATCCCAGTACTCTAATTCAGAATCTACTCTGGGCAATTTTGAATGCGTACTTTGGACAACCTAAGTAATCAGGAATACGAGATGGCCAGTCAGTGTAAGGCCACCAAGGACAAATCTGTAATACAAAAAGTCAGGCTTTTTGACCCGTTGCAATGAGGGAGAGCCCACTCCAGAGAAACCATGGGACATCACACCAAACAGGGTGGAGTTTAGGTGACATGAAGCATTGTTTTAGTAACTGTAGGGGAGTTGTGCAAGATATAACCAGAAGATAAATTGAGGCCAATTTTGAGGATTCTGAATGTTGGACAGATTTTTACTTAATTCAGAAAGTAAAAGAAATTAGGCTTTTGAGCAAGGGAATCCTTTCGCTAGAACTGGCTTTTAAGAGGGTGAATCTGGTGTGATTGTTCAAGGAGAGGTTTGTTTGTTTTTGTCATTGCAGGAAACTGGAGCTTACCTGTAGATCTAACAGGAAGAGGCACTAGCGAAACAAATTGAAGAGGCAAGAAAAAAAATAATGTAGTAAAATATGTGGAGACATAGAAATGAAATGCAAAATACAAGCTAATCTCGGGAAAGACACCTCTTTCTCTGAGACAAGAAAAAGATAGGTCAAAGGATGGCAGATTTGTTAGAAGCAGATTTGTCATGAAGCTACCTCTATAATGCAAGCTCCGCTTGGAATTAGTAGTCATTTGGGAGAGCTTGGGCAGGAGTGTTTTATGACAAGAGGGATGCAGTACACCAAGATTACCACGTGGTGTCGCCACTGACCGCTGACAGGTTGGAGGACTCCTGCTGGGATTTTAGGACTTCATTTCAAAAAAGAACTCTATTTTTTGCAAATTGCAAAACAAAACAGTTGTGAGAGTGGGCTCTGGAGCCGGACTGCCTGGGCTCAGAACTAGTCAGACTCAGGAGTTTAATATCTGTGTCACCTCATTCAAGTCACCTAATTTTACTCTCATTCGGGTTTGTTTATAAAACGGAATAATAGGATAAAATGTATTAATAGAAGTAAAACAGAAAAGATTAAACCCTCAATAAATGTTAGCCAGTGTTACTATTAATGAAGATGATGATGAAGAAGTCTCCTACAGACTTTAGATTCCCAAGTTTTGCAGGAGCTGTCTTTAAGTTGACTAACAAATGCCTATACATATATCGTGAAGTGGTTAAAATGTGGTGCTAATGAGGCAAAGTTAATAATTTAATGAAGAGTTATAGATTCAGTTAACTCTGTCCTCTTTTCCATGAGAACCATAGCCAGGTGTCCCACAAGTGTGTGCACATGGTTACAAGTGGATCTGGCCAAAAGAGTATAGATAAATCAACTTAAATGAGTCCTATGCTCTCTTCCCTCTTCCTTGGAAAAACTGAAAAAATTTTCCCACCCCATTCCCCGCAGTGGTCAACAGACTTAGTCAAAGGCCATTTCGGGTTTTATAAAACACAATGTGATCTTAAAAGTTAATTATAAAGAAAGAAAAAAAACGTTAAATTTCTCTGCATAGTGAAAGGTAGCACTACAGTTAATTTTGCAAAAGAAAAACCTTCAGAGCAATAGATCACAGTGATACCTAAACTCTCATATTCAAAGCATCTTTACCTTTAATTTTGAAATTGTCATTGAAAATACAGACTGAAATCATTACATGAGTACATAGTCATGTAAAATAGTAAGTGAATATTTCTAGTGTTGTTCTTATAATTTGTCCCACATTTTGTTTAAACCTTTACTATTGTTCCAGGTATTGTATTAACCCTTAGGGATATTAGCTTTAAAATAAAATGTCTAGGGTGCCCAATAAATGCCTAGGATGGTTCCAGAAAAAAAAAATGATCAAAACAAAAGGAAATGAACAAAGTTCTTTAACTCAAGAGATCTATAAAGACAGCAGGTCAGGAAATTCTGAAAATAGAATGACCTAGAATCATTTCTAATTGCCCTGTACCTGTATAATGAATATCAAAATGAACAAATGGCTTCTATGCCTATAGCTTCTAGGCTAACCTCGTGATTGATGAAATAGTAACAAAAACTATAGTGAGATACCATTGGTAAAGTATAAAAATATTGATAATGCACTATGTTGTCAGAGGTGGAGGGTCCTTTCATAAATTGGTGGTGGGAGTGCAATTTGTCAATTCAGGCAATTTTGCAATAACTATAAAACTTACAAATACATGAGACTTTGATCTCTAAATTTCATTTCTAAGAATTGCTCTTTCAGTTATGTGTACATTGGTGTAAACTGTTGTGTATACAAGGTTATCCCTATACCATTGTTTGTAATAACAAAAAATGAGAAATAACTAGATGTCCATCAATATAGAACTAATCAATTAAATAATGGTACATCTATCCAATGAAAAAGCTCTTTATGTACTTATATGTAAAATTCTCTATGATATAATATGTGAAGATAGTAAGATGTAGAGCTGTGTGGTTTCCCAATTTTGTGCCATAAACATGTATTACCTATTCAATTATATATCTTAAAAAGTAATATAGAAAAAAATTTAAATAACCCGTCAAGGATAGTGTTTAGATTGGAGAGACAGTTCGTTAGCTTACTGCCTTAGTGCCACCTAAAGAAAGACCCTCTTAACTCGTGAGCATATACTAGAAAATTTATGATATACAAAAATCCAGTCTTTATAGTCTTCTAACTGGGGCCAGTATAATTTTTGACAGATAGTTGTCAAGAGAAATTTTACTTTTATAAAAATGCTGTATCAGATTGCCCTCTGTTTGAGAGAAATCTAATTCTGTCTACATTAGTGCTACTGGTAGTCTATGGGGACAAATGTGAGAGTTTAGGGAGTGGTGTATAGGATTTTCAGTCTCTAATATGTAAGTCCATCCATTTCTGTATAGCCTTCTGTTCCATCAAGGGGTTGAAGTACATGGTACAGTAGTAGTGGTTTCTCAGAATTACCGTGATACTTGTTCATTCCCTAGCATGAGAGCTCCTGGAGAGCATGGTCCATGGCCTATACTTCCTTTATATTCATCACAGCAGTGCTTTTCAAACCACTTGTGGGGAAGGATTATTTGCCCCAAAGTCCATCATGTACAATAAAAATGAATTGTTAGAAAAATGAAATCAAAACAAAGACATATAAAATACAAGCCCAATTCTTTTATGGTTATATCCAGCAGCCATAAAATTACTGTCAATCTATTAAGATTTCAAAATGTTTACTCTTTCTTGTCACAGACAAGTAATGAAGTTTGTGGACTGGCACTGGACCATGGACCACACTTTGAGTAGTATTTATTGCCTTATAGCACTACTATAGAGCCCAGCTTATGGTAGGCATTCAATAAATGCTGAGTTTAATTTATCATACTTATAGTTTTTTCTACTTTGCAGGGTGTCTTCACATCTCTTTCCTTCTATCCTCATACCACCTTCAGAATTAAGCAAAGCAGATTTTATCATTTCCATTTGACAGAAGAAGCTGAGGCATGCAGATTACATGATTTACCTGGTCTAAAACAGCTCCTTAGTCAACATCGCTAGCTATTAGGGAAATGCAAATGAAAATCACAATGAGATACTATCTCACACCTGTTAGGATAGCTATAATCAACAGGACAAGCAATAACAAATGTTGGAGAGAATGTGGAGAAGTAGGGACCATCATACACTGCTGGTGGGGCTGCAAATTCTTACAGCCACTACGGAAGACAGTATGGAGGTTCCTCAAAAAATTAAGAATTGGTCTACCATATGATTCAGCAATCCCTCTATTAGGTATTTATCCCAAAGACTTAAAAACTTATATCTGAAAAGATACCTGCACACCAATGTTCAAAGCAGAATTATTCGCAGTGGCCAGGACATGGAAGCAACCTAAGTGTCCTACAATAGAGGATTGGCTAAAGAAGCTGTGGTACATATATACAATGGAATACTACTCAGCCATAAGAAGAGATGAAATACTGCCATTTGTGACAAAATGGATGGAGCTCAAGATAATCATGCTAAGTGAAACAAGCCAGACAGAAAAAGTTGAAAATCACATGATATCACTTATATGTGGGATATTAACCTAAAAGCAACAAATGAACAGAACAAACAAACAGAGACTCGTGGACATGAACTATAGACTAGTGATTACCAGAGGGTAGGGGGTGGAGGGCGAGAGGAGGCAGATGGGGTAAATGGGGTCAAATATGTGGTGACAGAAAGAAATCTAACTATGGGAGGTGAACACACAGTGTAAAAAAAAAAAAAATATATATATATATATATATATATATATATATATATATATGCCTTACTGTTAAAGTGTACAGTTGAAATATTGGATTTAGTTAACCAATGTCACCATAAAAATTAATTAATTAAAATAAAAATAAAACATCTCCTTAGTGTCCGAGCTCAAATTAGTCTGACTCATTGCATTTTATGGCAGATGCACTAAGAAAGCCCTCCAGTCAGAGAGCTTGCCAAGAGTTTCACCAATTAGAAATAAGAAGACCTGTTTTATACTTTCCAAATGACAGCAGGTTGACCACGTGGTATGATAGAGAATCAGAGAGCTAGTTTGGAATCCAGCCTTCAGCAAGAGATTTTACTACTGAGTCTGTCTCCTTATCTCTAAAGTGTGTATAATAACAGCTTCTCCACAAAGATACACTAAGAACCAAATGGTGAATGTAAATATCCAGGCACATAATTCAAAAATGATAGTTATTATTATTAGGCTCAGTTTAAGACTGCATTAAAGAACTTGCTCTGCAATCCAGTCATGTGGGAGGAGCCCCATCTACTGGTGGAGTGAAAAACATCTTTGGGAATAGAACGTTGCTCTCGAAAAATGGGATCAGTGAATCATGCCAGTCTTGTCTTTCTCTTGGCTACTTGAAAGCTCCGAGCCAAATATTTGGTCCACCCCGAGCAAGTGAACAAGACTTTAAAGATTATATTTTGTGTTAACCTCACCTCTTGCTACATTTTATTTTTCCTATCTGTATTTTCCCAGGTTATCACACTTTTATATGCTTTTATTAAGTCATATTAAATACTGTTTGGAATATTCTAACTGGTGATTTATTAAACTGGATAAGAATGTGACATGAATACATTAATTTTTTGTTACATTCATGTTGGTCTATTAATCTGGCAACCTCCAGAATCTAACAATAGATACAGTAACTGATAAGTTGACTCTAAGATGTGACTGAGGTTTTTTTTTAAATTCAAATTAAAAAATAAAACTTTAATAACACTCCAAGCCTATGAAAATTTAAATGGCTACTACCAATTAGTGCTGGGACACTACACATATGTTATGTGGTTTATTCATTTATTTATACACTGTGTACTTAAAAATGTGTCATATACTGTCTCAGGTACAGAAAATAGCATTAAACAAAAAGGCAAAAGTCCATACCCTCATTGAGCTTACACTCTTTAGGAGATAGGGAATGGTAAAAATAGATCATTAACAAGATAAATTAAATTATTAAATGGTATATGTAGGAGGTAAGTGCTATGAAAACAATTAAGCTACCAAGGGGGTATAGCAAAATCTGGAGGGTTACAATTTAAAATTGAGTAATCAAAGAAGGCTATGAGGGGTGACATTTAAGATGACACAAAAAAAGAAATTGAAAGAAGTGAGAGAGTAGGCTATGCTGATACCTAGAAGGAAAGTATTTCACATAGAAGGAAAGCAAGTGCAAAGGCTCTTAGATGGGGGCATGCCTGGTGTGATTGGAAGCAGTGAAAAGGCTAGTGTGGTAGAACACTGTGAACAAGAAAAAGGGTAGTTTGTGATGAGGTCATAGTACTCACAGTGGACCAGATCATGTGTTGACTAGTGTAAGGACTTTGACTTTTGCTCTTGTTTAAGCCTAGGCTTAGGAGCTATAGGAGGGTTTTTAAAAAGGGGGTGGTATGATTGACTTATCTCTTAAAAGAATTTATCTGGTTACTGTGTTAAGAAGGAGGATGAAGCACAAGTTAGGAGGCTATTTCAGGAATCCAAACAAGACATAATGATAGCTTGGACCAAGGTGATAGCAGTGGGGGTGATCAGAAGTGGTCAGATTGTGAATTTACTTTCAAGGTGGCACCATGGGGATTTGCTGATGGATGAGGGGTGAGATGTTGGAGAAAGAATGAAGTCAAGAATGATTTCAAAGTTTGTGGCCTGAGAAATTGGAATTAATGAAGGATAAGCAGGTTTGAAAGGGTAGAGGTCATAATTCAGTTTTTTACACTTTAAAATTTGAAATATGTATTAGATATCCATGTGGAGGTATTAAATAGGCAGCTGGTTGTACAAGCTGTAGATTAGGGGAGAGTTTTGGATTTAAGATACAAATTTGAGGGTTGACAGTAGATGGCACTTAAAGCCATGAAATCAGATGAGATGACCAAGGGAGAAAGCAAAGAGGGGAAAAGACAAGACTGAGCCCTGGAACACTCCCATAAGAAATCAGGAAGCCAAGAAGGAACTAAAAAGAAAACTAAGAAAAAGCAGCCATGTAATAGGAGGAAATCCAGAGCACTGTGGTGTCCTGGAAACAAGTGAAGAAAGTGTTTTAAGAAGGAGGGAGCAATCAACTGAGTTTAATGTTACTGGTAGGTCAAGTCAAACAAGGACAAAGTTGGATTTGGCAATGTGGAATCACCTGTGACTTTGACAAGTTTTGTTTTGGTAGAGCCATGGAAGATGGAAACTTGATAAGAACAGGTTTAGGAGAAAATGAAAGAGGAGGAAGTTCCAGTTCACCAGATGGAGTGAATGAACTTATCCTTATTCCTCTTGTTAAGTAAAGACACTGGAAATTATACAGGAAACAAATGTAAGATGATTTTGAAAGATGAAGAGAAGAAAGAAAACCAACTAGGGACCTTAGAACCTGAGGAATAATACTGTACTTGAGTGGTGTCCGCAGAGGCCTAACAGGAAGCCTGCATTTTTGCCCCCTCCCAAGAGTAATGAGGTGCCTCTCTTGCCCCATGGTGAAAACAAGGCAGGAAAATGGTGTTCTACCTTCAACTGACAGTAGCAAGGTGGCATCCCCTTCCTGACATGGTATCAGAGGAGGCCAGCTAAACAGAAGGTTTAAATAAGATCCAGAGTCTCATCAAGTAACATTCAAAATGTCCAGGATACAAATTAAAATCACTTGTCATAATAAAAATAAACAAATAAACAAATAAACAAACAGAAAAATCTCAACATAAGTAAGGAAAATAAATCAACAGACACCAAGACTTATGTGACACAGATATTAGAATTCTATTACAAGGATTTCAAATCATTCACCATAAAAGATGCTTCAAAGAGCAGTTTTGAACAGGTTTGAAATGAATGAAAAAAAATAGAAAGTCTCAGCAAAGAAATAGATAGATTATATAAAGGAGAACCAAATGGAAATTTGAAAACTGAAAAATATGACTAAAAATTTCCAAAATTTGGGGAGATATAAACCTACAGATTCAAAAACTGAGCAAACCACAAACAGAATAAACCCAAAGAAATTCATGTCAAGATATATCATAATCAAACTTTTGAAAATTAAAAACAAAGAAAAAAATCTTGAAAGCACCAAGTGAAATGAAAGCATAAATGAAAGCATGAAAGCATATTTCTCATCAGAAACCATGGAGGCCAGAATAAAGTGGCACATTTTCAACTGCCAAAAGACTGGAATATATAAAGAACACTCAAAATTAAACAATAAAAAATAATAATAATAATCTAACTAGAAAATGAGTAAAAGACACGAAGAAACATTTCACTGAAGAGGATATATAGAAGGTAAATAAACAGGTAAAAAGATGCTCAACATCACTCACCTTTAGGAAAATGCAAATTAAGAATATGATGAGATATCACTACATACCTACTAGAACTGCTAAACTAAGAAAACATGATAATCATGATAATACAAAATGCTAACAAGGATATGGGAAAACTGGATGTTTTGTAAATGTCTGGAGGAAATGTAAAATGGTACAGTCATTCTGGAAAATAGTTTAGCAGTTTCTTAATAAACTACACATACACTTACCATATGATCAAGAACAAGTTCAAGGTTCTGTATGAGAAGCAGAAGGTCCCCAGTGACTGCCCTGTGTTCCTACAACTGCCGCCTGGTGTCTGTCATCAAATAGAAGGGTTTTCTGTGGAGCCCGTGGGCCAGACAGCTGAGAGGTATGGCCTTCATTGACACCCAGCTGAATTTCCACCAGATGATTGGCCTGAGGTACTTCATTCTAGCCACTTGTCATGAAGAGTATATCCCTGCTAGCTACCAGTTGGACAGCAAGAGGCTAAACCTCTTGGAACACCAAGCCCCTCAAGTTGCACAGCATGGACTTTATGGTGGACAATATCTAGCTGGGCTTCGGGGTGTCTGTCTGAGATTGCAACCTCGTGTTATATATGTACCTGACGGAAACTAAGGATAGTTTCCGGGTCTTGTGCCTGTGGCACTAGTTAGATTACCATGTGATCACCCATGTGAACAACATTCTGGAGAATACTGTGGGATGGGGGGGCTACCTAGGAGCCCAGCAAAAAGTCAGTGGGGTGAGAGAACAAGCACGTCACATGGTTCATCACTACTGGACAGTGGCATGGGGCTCCTGCTACCCATGTGGGAGAAGACCTACTGGTCGGTGGCTGCTGATATTACAGAACATGCCAACCATCGTGCTGCCAGCTTCCATCCCTGCCTCTCTGGATACGTCATGTGGACCTTTGCATCTTACACAAGGCAGGGAGGATCGTCAATGCCTTGGGTGCTCAACAGCTGCCTTCAACTCAGCACCGTGGAGTACTACGAGCTGGATGAGAAGACCAGCACCAAGCCCAACATTGTCCTGGATGACATGATGAAGACCAGTGGCATCACCACCCACATGTAGCTCCATGAATGCTGCCGCCACCCCTGTGCACTGCTTCTCACCTGCTTTTATATAAAATACAGGGTGAGATGGGAAGGAGGGATGATTGATACATGCAATAACTTAAATGGATCTCCAGGAAATAATGGTGAGTATAAAAAGGCAACCTCCAAAGGTCACATATTACAGGATTTCATTTACCTAACATTTTTCGAAACGAGAAAATTACAGAGATGGCAAACAGATAAGTGGTTGCCAGGGATTAGGAATGGTGGAGGGAGGCAGGTAGGTGTGACTATAAAGGGCTAGCAGGACGGAGATATTCCTGATGATGGAATAGTTCTGTATCTTGATTGGTTACATGAATCAACATATGTGATTAAATGGTCTTGAACTATTCACACACTTTGTATCCATGTCAAAATCCTGCATTAGATATTATGCTATAGTTTGTAAGTTGTAACTATGGGGTGGAGCAGATCTGGGTGAAGTTTACAAAAGGCCTCTCTGTAACATTTTTACAACTTCCTGTGAATCTATAATTATTTCAAAATACGTTTTTTAAAGAATAGGAAAAGAGAGATTGTAGATAGATATTGAGTACAGACAATTCTAGTGAGGAATTTTACTGTAAAGGGGGACAAAGAAATGGGGTGGGTAGTAAGCAAGGGAAGGTGGCTCAAAAGACTTTTAAAATTGTTTAATAGGAGAAAAAATAGCATGGTTGAAGCTGATGGGAAAGAACCTGTAGAAGGAAAAATAATTATAGTCAAGGGGCAAGAGAGGAAAGAGTTGTAATAGAGTATGAGATCTAGTAAACAAGTGAGGGATGGGGGACTAGGCCTTAGCTAGGAGCAGGGACAGTTTGTCCATAGTCATAGGAGAAAGGGTAGAACATATGCACAGATTTAGGTAGGTGAGTACATGCAGTGGTAGAAATTTGTGGGCTTTGTTGTCTGATTGCCTGTTTTCTCAGTGAAATCAGAAGCAAGGTCATGAGTTGAGAGTAAGGATGGGTGCAGAGGTATTAGAGCCTGGATGGGAAAGGAGAAAGTATGAAATAGTTGTCTAGGAAACCAAGAGAGTAAATGGACTAGGATAATATGTTATTTCCTGGCAACATTAAGTGCCCACTTCAGGTTCGTGGTCTTGAATTGAAATTGAGAGTGTCATTTGGTTGACTCTCTTTCCCTGGCCTGCTATTTCATTTTTCAGCTCTTGCAGTGTATTCTTCATCTCCAGGATATGTGCTCTGTTCTTCTTGAGGGTTTCAATCTCCTTGCTCTCCTCATCTAGTTTTTTTTTTTTTTTTGATTCTTGAAATTGTTGATATAATTTGTTTTAGAATTCATTGAATTTTTTCAGAAGTATCACCCTGAAGTCTCTGTCATTTAAGTCTCATTTTTCCATAGCTGCAAGCTTATTTTCTGGAGATTTTTCTCTTCCTTTCTGAGATGCCTTGTCATCTTGGTTGTTCATGGTGTTTAATGAACTATTTCTTCTCCTAGGCATTAATGGAAATGTATTCTACTGTTTTTCCAAAAAGATTTATTATATAAAGGCCTGTCTTTAGTCTGCTGTAAAGAAGGCACTCTTCTTTTGGTGTTCAGTGTGTGGCATCTAAGCTTATTGGATCCGTAGCAGTGACGGTAGCATTTACTCAGATTCCCTTGGGGATCCATGGTGTCAGTCTTGGAGGGGCCCTCTGGGTTAGGGGTTGGGAGTTGTGGCTCAGCCTCAGTTTTGCAACCTCCACCAGCAAAAATCAACTATTGTTCCTCTGCAGTCCCATCCCACTTCTCTGCTTTCTTCCCTGATGACTGTGCCCTGTAGCCAGCCAGCCACAGCTCACAGCTTTCCAAGCAGAGCTCTTCAGGGAACTCACCGCAGGAACTCAAGCTCCTTCTCTCCTCCCCCTCCTTTTGTAGGGAACTCTAGCATCTTCAATAGGCAGCTTCTTTATTACTCCCAGTCCACCACCCAACACCCAGGTTTCTGACCTGTGGTAGCTCTTATACACAGATTCCACACTCAGATGTGCTGGTGTGAAGTTTGGGTGTTTTTGTTGAGTTTTAGATGTTCAGCTCATTATTGTTTCATGGGGAGAGATCTAGGGATGTCTCTCACTCCACCATGTTTCCTCCAAGTCTTTCGGAAATGCAATGGATTGCTGTACATTGATTTTTTATAGTGGAACTTTCTTTGTTTATTTTTTCTAGTAGTTTTTTTTTTGGTGGAATCTTTAGTGTTTTCTAGATAAAGAATCATGTATGTTTTTTGAACTAACAGATGTGTATGTTATTTCACATAGTAGTCCAAGGCAGAATAACAGAAATTGTAAATATGCCCAAATAACAAAATTCAGGGTACATGGGTATTTGTTATACTATTGTGTACTTTCCCATGTTTAAAATATTTCATAATAAAAGTGTGATTTATTCATCTAACTCACCATAAGCAATGTCAAAAGACTGATAACAAACTGAAAAATAGCTACAGCTCATATAACACAGGGCTTATTTTTCTAAGATACAAAGAACTCCTACAAATCCGTATGTAAAAAAAACACAATAAAAATATGGGCAAAGAATATTTGACAGTTCACAGAAAAAGAAAAAATGGCTTTTGCACATAAACAATTCTCAGTTTCAGTCATAAAAAGGAAAATGAAAATTAAGTCTAAGTTGGGATGCTATATTTTATATAACAGACTTGGAAGGATAAAAACATGTTTGCTAACTCACCATAGTAATGAGGATGTGAAGCGAGAGACCAACAGATATTAGTGGTAGCTATTAAACACAGTTTCTGTATAGAGAAATTACTTAATATCTGTCAAATTACAAATGTACATACTAAGCAATTTTGTAGGAATTCATCCTATAGATATACTTGTACACATGCAAAATGAGGTATAAGGTTATTTATTGCCAACTTTGGAGAAAACCTAAATGTCTATCAATAGAAGACTGGTTAAACAAATTGTAGCACTTCTGTACAATGAACTAAAATGCAGCTGTTAAAAAAGAAATAAACTCTTTATGTACTCATGTGGAATAATTGTCAAGATATATTAGTGAAAAAAAGCAAAGTCCAGAAAAGTAAGCATGAAATGCCACATTACATATGAATATGTTATCTATTCCAAAGATGTGGGTTCAATTATGTAAGCTATATATGTATACCTAGTATTAATTTCCATCCACAAACTTGTGTGAAATAAACTTTATTTTTAATAATTCAACCTAATTTCTGTTTCTGAAGCCCTCCCCCCTTCTTACCAGTAATATTATTTCAGACCTATCCCCATCTGCCACCATAATGGTACCACAGTTCTGATATCTTAGAACCAGGATATTGATGATTGACAGTTAGTCCTCAATCATGTGTCCGTGTAGCTTGCCATTGAGTAAATCTTGATCTTTATAGCTTCAAGAAATCTGGTGGCTATTTGATGAATCCGTGCCATGTTTGGGATATGACACTCTTTCACGATGGTGTCTATGGTATCATCTGCTCAGATGCACCACATAGCAATACAGATAAAAGTATGACTATGGCTGATGATTGATAGGTAGTTAGATACATAGATAGAGAGATAAATAGATAATCACCTACTATGTGCTGGCACTGTGCTGAACACTGAACACTGTAGTGAATAAAAAAGATGAAAATCCCTGACTTCATGGATACTATATTCTAGAGGAAGAGAAGAAGAAGTATAACTCCAAAATACTTTTATGAGAAGTCTGAAGTGGAGGTTGAAGCTCATTTTTCCAGTGGAGACGACAGGATTTGGGAGTTCGTAGGAATGAGAAATAAGACTGAATTTAGGGGAATGGCTTACAGATCTTTCAATGGAACAGTTGAGTCTGTTGCCCCCATCCTCACCCCAAATACACATAAGCAACCCAGCAAAAATTGGAAGGCTTTTATATAGTTATTGTGTCATAAAGGGCTTGAATCACATGAGTCTGATGAATCGACGGCATGGGAAGGGAGAATGTAGGGGAGGGCAACGGGAGCATTCCCTCAGGAGAGGAGTATTTTATCACAGATATTATTTAGAATTGCTGATGCTAGGTGATGATAAATAGTACACCAACTTTAACTTGTTGTTTTCAATTATTATTTTAAAATGATCTAAAGGTAGTACACTCCTTTATTGCCTTGCCACCCAGTGCAGAATGCTGTTACAACCACTGTTGCTGGTGGTAGGGAATGATAAAGATAGAGGGAGATGTTTTTCTAGAACAAATAAATTAATATAACTCGAGACAGGGTATTGGATACAGTAAACCTATATCAAGTATATAAACTGCTTTACATATTTTTCAACAGGTCAGTGGTAAACAAAAAAGAATTAGTTCAAGAGCTATGCATAGAAACTCAGGTGTGCGGGGGAGGAGGAGGAAATAGAGAAAGAAAGCAAAATGCAAATAAAGAGAATACATAATGAGAAGGTTTACCAAAAGACACATTGGAAGTATCATAGGTATCATGATGATATTTAGATTTAATAGGTACTTTGATGGCTCTTTAAAAAGAGCACAATCAAGAATTATAGTGTAGCACACCTGAAATTTATAATGTTATTAACCAATGTTCCTTCAATAAATTTAATTTAAAAATACATACTTAAAAAAAGAAATACAAGGGTTCAAAGAAGATATTTAAGATGGTGGGCAATTAAGAAAACAAGTTTATAAATCTCAAAACAAAAAAGAAAAATAGATTACATTAGATGCAAACTCAACTGAAAAGGTAGAAACATGAAAAGGCTTAAGGAGATCATACCAAACAAAATGGAAAAGACCAATGACTATAGAAAGAACTAAAACTAATAAAGTAGATGAAGCTGATGTGAAAAATTCTTCATCTCATTTCAGATACATAAATGCTAAGTAAATGTAATAGAAGCAAAACATAGAAAGTCATATTTAGAACCAAGAAAGTGAAATCCCCGAGTACCAGAGACAAAATGAGAAGGCAAAGTTAGATCAGTGACCCTGAGCTGAAGTTGAAAACGAACTAAGAGGGTATCAGATTTTCCCATACACTAGCAGCAATAAAGAAAGGGAGGTCTGGGGACCCCTGAGGATTCCCCCAATCCTTCTGAAGTTCTTTGAAGTCAAATTAGTTTCAGAAAGATGGGGAGCATGGCAGAGGGAATGCAGTTAGCATTAATATGATGGCTATGTGGAGGGTCAGGGAGGGAGGGAGCAATGGGGGAGGGATCATTTTATGAACTATATAGATATCTAAACAATGTACTGTGTACTTGAAACTAATTTAAATAAATTTTAAAATACTGAGAATTTATTTGAATTTATCACTCTCACTCACATTCTATCAAGCATACAGTGGATTTTTCTCAGAGTTACATGACCTATGATATTGCAACAGATTGATGCAGAAGCAGAGGAGAATCTAGCTCTATTAAGCCAGACATTAAAGATATTTGCAACAATGGAAAACAATGAGATCACATTTTTTGCATATTTTGGAATATATAGTTATTTTTCATTATAAGCATGTTTTTTATTTTTATTTACAAATAAATAAACATGTTTTCAGTATTGTTATTTCAAATGAATTAACAAATTAATATTTAAAATGTTATCACTTATAACTTCTATTATGGCAAATATTGATAGATGTAATCCACATAAACAAAAGCCCTTTAGGATGTTCAATATTTTAACATTTTTATTTTAAAATTAACATATAGTAAAATTGACTTTGTTGGCATACAGTTTGATGAGTTTCAATACTTGTATAAGTTCATGTAACCATCACCACAATAAGAATAAAAAACAGTTCTATTACCCACAAAACTCCCTTTTCTATCCTTTGTCATACTTTCCCTCTAACCCCTAAGCTCTCACAACCACTGATCCATTCTCCCTCACTATGGTTGCATCTTTTTGAGAATACTGTATAAACAGAATCATGCAATGTGTACCCTTTTGAGACTTCTTTCCTTTGGCATAATGCTTTTGAGATTCATTCAAGTTATTGAGTGAATCAATAATTCATTCCTTTTTATTGCCAGGTAGTACCGCAGTTTGCTTATCCATTCACCTGCTGAAGAATAGAGTTATTTCCACTTTGGGCCTATTACAGATAATCCTACTATGAACATTCATGTACAGATTTTATGTGAACATTTTTTTAAGGTAAATACCCAGGAATGGAATTGCTAGATCATATGGTAAGGGTATGTTTAACTTTGTAAGAAACTCCAAAATATTTCCCAAAATGACCATAACATTTTGCATTCTGAAGAACAGTGAAAAAGTTCTAGTCACTCTGCATCCTTGGTAGCAATAAGTTTTGTCAGTATTTTTTATTTTAGCATTTCTAAAACTGTGTATCTTATCATGGTTTCAATATGTATTTTCCTAATGGCTAATGTTGTTGAAAATCTTTTTATGTGCTTATTTTCATCCATAGGTCCTCTTTTTTGATGTGATTGCTCAAGTCTTTTGGCCATTTTAAAATGGAGTTCTTATTTCCTTACTGTTGAGTTGTGAGAGTTCTTTATATATGCTGGATACAAGTCCTTCGTTAGGTGTGGGAATGAAAAAATTTTACTCTCAGTCTGTAACTCCTCTTATTATTCTATTACAAGTGTTTTTTCACAAAATAAAATGTTTCAATTTTGATAAAGTCCAATTTATTATTTATTTTTATGAATCATGAAAAATACTCTTCAACTCAAAGTTATTTCTCCTTTGTATTCTGTTAAAAGTTTCATAGTTTTATGTCTTACATTTAGACCTACTTTTGATTTTGAGTTAATTTTTGTAAAAGGTGTGAGATTAAGGTTGAAGTTATTTATTTATTTATTTTTGGTACATGGGAGTCCAGTCGTTCCAATGTCATTTGTTGAAAAGACTATCTTTTTTTCCCCCATATAATTGTCAAAGACAACTAGTCATATTGGTGTAATTCTATTTCTGGATTCTATTCTGCATTGATTTATGTGTGTGCCCCTTCACAAATACCACACTGTCTTGATTTCTGTAACTTCATAGTAAGTCTTAAAATCAGGTATTATTACTTTGACTTTATTATTTTCAAAATTGTTTTAGCTATTCTCATTTCTGTCTTTTCATATAAATTTTGGTGTCAGCTTGTCAATATTAACAAAAATATTGCTTGGATTTTGATTGGAATTACATTAATGTATAGATTAATTTAGAGATAACTGATATCTTTACTATGCTGAGTTTTTCTATCAATGAACATGATATGTCCCTCCATTTATTTAGAATTTCACTGATTTCGTCCATCAACATTTTGTAATTTTCAGAATATACTTTTGGGTTTTGGACTTCTGTGAGTACATACCAGGTTATACCAGAAGAAATAAAGTGATAAACTTGCTAATAATTCAGTGATACTATAAAATCCATTCTTCTTCTCCAATCTACTCTATTATTTACTTTCAGAATATTCAAATAGCTGTTCCAAACATTCTGTCCAGGTTTTACAGCTGTATTTATTGGAAGAGAGAGTTTATTCCCTTCTATCACAACAAAATAGTAATTTCTAAGTGTAAATGGGTTTTGAGATGGAAAAGTTAAAAAATATCTACATTTTAAGGATTGAAGTTTTAACACTCTCACAGAGATGGAAGATGAGGTCATGAAGCAGGAACAGATTTTCATCTATTAAGCCTTGAACCTCCATTTCACACAAAGAGAAGTAGTAAAATTTCATCCACAGGGCCAGAACTATAGCAAGAAAGCTCACCAGTTGTCCAGGCAACAGGCAGAAAATGATCACCTTTAAAACAAAGAGCATGTAATGAATAACTTCAAAATCATTAGAGAAATAGACAAGAAATTTTTTTTAAGTGGTTAATCCAAGAGATGCAGGAAAGGAGGAGGGAAAAGAATTTACAGTTCAAAGAAAACACAGCGACTTTTTCTTCTAACCATGATGGAGTAAAAAGAACTGTGGTTACCTTCTTATCTTAAACAACTAAAAAGGATGGATAAATTATATAAAACAATGGTTTTCAGACACCGGACTTCAGGCAACAAAGAACACTGATCTTTAAGAGAACGGCAACAAAGTAAGCCCTATGATTACCTCAGCGTATTGTCTGGAGAATTTCAGCTCATAGCACAGACAGGGGAAATCTAAACAGAGCCTAGCAGTCTCCTTAAGTTAAGAAGACATAGATGAAAATTAAAGAAGGACAAGGTGATTAGATTCATTGGGCAGAGTAGAATCTTAACCTGAGCACTGATCAGCATATGCATATGAGGACACTATCCAAGGCCAGGTAATAAATCACAAGAAATGAGCGTGGCAGACAAGTTTTGGAGCTCAAACAGGGTTGGGAAGGGTTCAGATTCCTAATATTCTGAGTGGAGAAATCTTGTAATACACAAGGCTTTGGGTAGAGTATTCAGAACAGTTGTGCCTCAGTAGAGGACAATATTAGCCTTAAACTGCTGTTCTGATCTGCTGGGGGAAAATTAAAGATAAAATTAACTGCCAATCCAAGAAATCCTCTCCATCATAGGAGAAAAGAAAGAAAAGTTTTATTATTGAATAAGCATTAAACCAGACTGTGATGCATTACAGGCAATCTGCTAACGAGATTGCAAAGAAATAAATCCTGTTATTTTGTAGGCAATGTATTCATTATATTCATGTTCTTAAGATAAATAAGTTTTCCTTATAAAAGAGGACTTAAAATGCAGTTTATTATACATACATTATTTTATAATTCATCTTAAATTCACATGGTAATTGGAATAGCCATCTGTGCTAGTTACTTGCTTTTACCTGAAGCTAAAATAAAACTTCTCATATCTCTATGACAAGCAGGTGCTTACAGCTTAGAGTAAGGTACCTAGGTTAAGCTACTAGGATGACAGAGAATATAGGGGTGCTTTCTTTCTTGATGTTTACATCTCAAAGAGCTGATTCACAGTACCTTAAAATATATTTCTGGGTTACAAGACTGGCAAGAGGTCTTTTTAGTCTTTGAAAAGACATATATGCGAAAGGGACATAGGAAGGATTTGCAAATACTAGGTTTCTCAAAGAAATATTTGAAGAAAATGAAGGAAGAAAAGTTCTCTTTCCTTTTTGACAATAGGGAAAGTTCAATTTATTTTTATTTTCCTTCTAGATTTTACTTTACAAAGATTAAAAGCAAGCTTCAAAAGGATCAAACTCTTTCCAAGTAACTTAGCTGCACCCCAGAAAGAGCTGAAAGTTATTAAAAGAAATTCAGAAAACTTAGTACCAAACAACATAAAATTCACAATACTTGGCATCCAATAAAAAATTACCAGGTATGCAAAGAAGCAGGAAAATGTAACTCATAGTAAGGAAAATATAATCAATAGTACCAAACCAAGAAATGCAACAGATAATAAAGTTTGGAGACTAGGTCATTAAAAAAATGCTATAAATATATTCCATACATGCGGAGGAAAGTAAGAGTATGTTAAGGAGAGAAATAGAAGATATAAAGATTCACTTTGAATTTATAGAGATCAAAATATATGTCTGTGATATGAAATATACTGGATTGGATCAAGAGCAGATTAGGCACTCCAATAAAAAAAGATTAGTGAATCTGAGGACATAGCATTGAAAATTATTTTTAAAAGAAACAAAGGAAAAGTCTGAAAATAAATGAATAGAACATTAGTGAGTTGTGGCATGATTACAAGTAGCCAAATATATGTATGATTCCCAGAAGAGGAGAGAGAAGAGAGCAAAGAAAAATTATTAGGAGAAATAATGGCCAAAAATTTCCCAAATATGATAAATCTACAAACTCACAAATCTAGAAACTCAGTGGACTCCAAGCACAAGAAACGTAAACATGCACAAGGCATGTAAAAATCAAGTTGCTCAAAAAACAGTGATAAAAAAGAAAACTTAAAAGGGACCAGAAAAAAGACATATACAGAGAAATAAATATAAATATTTATTTACAGAGGAATAAATATGAATATATTTATGAATATACAAAGGAATAAATATGAAAAATATTAAAATTAGAAACTATGTAAGTCAGAAAATAGTGAAGCAGCATCTTTAAAGGAATGAAAGAAAAACTTTCAATCTATAATCTATATGCAGCAAAAGTATTTTCAAAAAGAAGAAAAAATGAAGTCTTTTGCAGACATACAGAAGTTGAAATAATATATAACCAGCAGACTAGAACCACAGGAAATGCTAAAGGAAGTCTTTCAGGCAGAAAGAAAATACCACATGGAAACCTGAATCTACATAAAGAAATAAAGAGATTGAAAAATGAAACTATGTGTATACCTATAGTTTCTTTCCTTAATTTTAAAATCCCTTGAATAGATAATTGACAGCTTAAAGCAAAAAGGATAACAATGTATTATGGAATTTGGAACATATATAGAAACAAAATGTATAAAAAACAATTACACAAAGGCAAGGAGAGGGAACATGGAAGAACACTGTTTTAAGTTTCTTATACTGTACGTGAACTGTTATAATATAGCCTTGAGGTTGGTTGTGATAAGTAAAAGATGTATACTGTAAATCCTAAAATGATCGCTAATGTAATAAAAGGTTATATCTGATAAGCCAAAAAGGAAATAGCATGGAATCCAAAAAAAAAAAAACTCATTAACCCAAAAAGAAGGCAATACAAAAATGAAATGAGACCAAAGAACAAATGGGGTGAAGAGAAAACAAATAGCAAGATAGCAGATTTCAATGAGACCATATCAACAATCACATTAAATAGATTACAAATAAACAGATGGAATAAGATATTCTCTGCTATTCATGAGGAAGCTGGAAAAATAGATTTCATGGCAAGAATATTATCAGACAAAGAGTGTCATTTCTTAACGATAAAATGGTCAATTCATCAAATAACTGAACTTCAAAAGCATGAAGTAAAAACTAATAGATTTACAAGGAGAAATAGACAAATTTACAAATATGAGATTTCAAGACCTCTCAATAATCGATAGAATGAGTAGATTGAAAATTACTAAGGTATTGGAGAGTTAATCAAAACTATCAACCAACATGATCTAATCAATATTTACAGAAAACTTCATCCAAAACAGCAGAATATGCATTATTTTCAAGGGCTATGCAGAAATTTACTGAGACACCAAATTCTGAGCCACAAACAAGTCTCAATAAATTTAAATAGATTAAAGTAATATAAATTCTCTAACCTCAAAGGAATTAAATTGCAAATCAATAACAAAAAAATCCAAAAATATTTGTAAAATAATTAATGTGCCTATAAATAATTCTGGTTAGAGAAGAGAACTCACAGGCAGAATTAGAAAGCATGTCGAGATGAATGAAAATGAAAATATGACAGAATATGAGGGTGACAACAAAGCAGTGCTTAGAAGAAATCTTAAAGCACTAAACACTTATATTAGAAAAGAAGAAAGTTTTCAAATTAATGACCTAAGCTTCTAGCTTAGGAAACTAGAAGAAGAGAAGCAAATCAAATACAACATTAAACCCAAGAATAGAAATAATGAATATTAGAGCAGAAATTGCTGTAATATAAAATTTTTAAAATGATGAAACTAAAGGAAGTTTTTATAAAAAACAATATAATTAATAAATCTCCATTCAGATTGAGTAAGAAGAAAAAAGAGAAGATACAATTTACTGGTATCAGGAATGAAATTGGAACATTACTACAGATCCTACAAATATTAAAAAGATAGTGAAGGAATATTATGAATAACTTAATGTCAATAAATTCAGCAACTTGGATAAAATGGATGAATAATGTCTACCAAACATTTATGGATAAAACAACACAAATTCTATACATCTATACAAACTCTTCCAGAATATAGATGAGAACACTTTCTAACTAATGGTATGTGTCCGGAATTACTCTGATACTCAAACAAGACCAATAAATTAAAAAAAGAAAAAAGAAAACTAGAGACCAATATCCTTAATGAACATAGATACAAAAATTCTCCAAATTTTAGCAAATAAACTAGTATATCATGAACAAGTGATTTATTCCAAGAATAAAGGTTTTAGCATTTGAAAACCAATCAGTATAATTTACAATATTAAAAGATGAAAATAACAAACCATATGATCACTTTGATAGATTCAGAAAAAGGATTTTACAAAATCCAACAGCCTTTCCTGATAAAAATTCTCAGAAAATTAAGGGACAAAGGGAACCTCCTCAATCTGTTAAAGAACAGTCACAATACTTATGGTGAAAGATGGAATGCTTTCAACCCAAGATCAGGAATAAGGGGAAACTATCTACTCTCCATTTATGCTCATTAAGATTCTATTGGAGGTCTTAATAAATATAAGGGAAGACAAAGTAATAAAATGAATACAGAGTAGAAAAGAAGAGGTAAAACTCTATAATCAGATGACATGACAGTCTATGTAGAGAATGCTAAGGAATTAAAAAAGAAGCTTCTAGGATTAATAAATGAATTTAGCAATGTTGTAGGATACAAGATCAATATACAAAAATCAGTTTCATTTTTATATACTAGCTGTAAACTACTGGAAACATTTAAAAAATCTATACCACAAAATACTTAGATAAAAACATAACAAAATATGTTCAATATTTGTGTATTGAACACATTTGAGATTTCCAAAGATAAAATTTTCTCCATAGCAGATTTAGTAGACATGCAAAGAAAGCTTTTTTTTTTTTTTTTAATAGACTCATAGAAACAGACCAATGGGATGCTTACCAGATGGAAGGGAGTGGAAGGATGGGTGAAAAACATAAAGGGGAATATAGTTAATAATACTGAGATAAGTTTGTGTGGTGAGAGATGATTTCCAGAATTAGTGGGGTAATCACCTTTAAGATATAAAAATTATGAATTATGTATCATTATATTGTACACCTGAAACTAACATAACTATATAATATTATAAACCAACTATGCTTAAATAAAAAAATTAGCAAAACAAAAAAAGATCTGTGTATTGAAAACTATAAAACATTGCTGGAAGAAATTACAAAAGACCTAAATAAACTGAGAGGTATATCATGATCATGGGTCTGAAGATTCAATAGTATTTGGATGTCAGTTGTCCCCAAGCTGATGTAAAGATTTAATGCATTCTCAATCAAAGTCCTATCAAAAAGTTTTAGAAGCTTACAAACAGATTCTAAAATTCATATGTTAAATTCAAGGACCCAGAATAGGTTTTTTAAGGAACACACAATTGATTGATTTGTTGTTGCAGGGTCAGACCCTGTCTTTATTAAAAATTTTATATTTCATTCAATGTGGATTTTTTATATTAATTTTGACTTTTTAAAATACTGCATTAAACTATTTTTTGATTACTGAATTTTTTGGCGCCTACTTAAATTCTTTAGTTTTATTGGGATATTATAAACATGTAACATTGTATAAATTTAAGATGTACAATGAGATGATTTACTGTACATGTTCAAATACAATTTTGAAAAAAGGAGAATAAAGTTGCAATACTTACAATAAATGACTTCAAGACATTATAAAGGTACAGTAATCAAGACAGTGTGATATTGTCATGAATGTAGGTAAATAGATCAATGAAACAGAATAGAGCATCCAAAAATAGACTTATGAATTGATTTTATTTATTTATTTTTATTAAGTTTATTGGGGTCACATTGGTTAATACAATTATATAATTTTAGGTGTACATTATCACTTGACATCTGTATATCCTATTGTGTGTTTACCACCCAAAGTCCAGTTTCCTTCAGCTACCATATATTTGACCTCCTTTACCCATCTCATCCTCCACCAATCCCCCTATATTTGACCCTCTTTGTCCCATCTACCTCCCCCTTCCTCTCCCACCCTACTAGTAACAACTAGTCTATATCATCTGGTAACCACTAGTCTATAGTCCATGTCCATGAGTCTGTTTGTTTTGACAGAGATGCACAGGCAATTCATTAGAGAAAGGGTATTCAACAAATGGCACTCAAATAACTAGAAACCAATATGTAAAACTTAAACTTTGATGCATGCCTCTTTCTATCTATAAAAAAATAACTCAAAATTGTCATATACCTAAATGAAAAACTATAAAACTTCTGGAAGCAAACATAGTAAAAAATCTTTTTTTTTTTACCTTGAGTTAGGCACATCTTTATATAAATATATATATATATATATATATATATATATATATATATATATATATATATATATATATAATCTCCAAAGGCATATTTCATAAAAGAATAAATTGGTAAATTTGACATCATCTAATTTAAATCTGTTCTTTGAAAGATGCTATTAAGAGAATGAAAACACAAACCTCAGATTGGGATAAATATTCGCAAATCCATATTTTACAAAAAACCTGTATCCAAAGTACATAAAGAACTTTCAAAAACTAAATATACCAGTAACGATTAAATAAGTCAAATTGGTAATTTAAAAGAAAATCCCTTTGAAACAACTGCACCACAGTGTTTTCTTAAAACCAACCTTCAAAAAGTATGTAACCACGAGGGGAAAAAATGGCATAGATGATAGAGACTTTGTTCATCCCTCTTGCAACCAAATCAAAGATATGATGGAAACATGGAGCAAACAGCAAATAGATTTGCCTGGGATCTAGAGGAACAGAAGCCCTACAACTAGAGAGAGAAATAAGAAATCACCCTGCAATGGTAGAAGGTAGGAGGGGGAGAAGATGCAAGGCTGCCAGGGCCCCAGTGGCTGAGTGGAACAGAGGCTATGACAGTGACAGTGGCAGCTGGTAGCTGCAGATACCTTTTAAAGGGGCTGTGTTACCAAGTGGACTTTCATGGGAACAGACTTGCTCGCTCTGAGTACCAGCTCCTGGTCGGCTGCATGGGAGACACCAAGAACTTTCAGGGGGACACTTAGTTGTTGGAGCAAGAGCCGGAGGCATCATCAAACTGGATAACATACATCGGTCCACTCAGAGGATTCTCTGAAACTCTGCCTCCCCCAACTCATGGCCCCACCCAAACCACATGCAGTTGTATCCTCTGTGAGTCTGGTGTTCCTTGATGAGCAGGGCCAAGACTCACATTGGTGGCAGCTGGTCTCAGTTTCTGGTCTCTTGAGGCAACTATTGACACAGCATCTGTGAATTACTTGCTGAATCTTAACAGGTGGCCCCAGAGGGGCACAGGCAGGGTCGAAACTTGGTCTGCACCTGAACTCCTCTCAGGACTGTGCTGCTGGACACCTACTACACAAAGCCTCACTAATAAAACCAGTAGACTGAGGCACTTTGCTTAGTACATAGAAACAGACACGAAAAGTAACCCAAAATGGGAAAACAAAGAAGCAAAAACTATGTGAGAGAATAGAACAGAAATCCAGAAATAATGGAGTCAAGCAATCTAACAGATGCGGAGTTCAAAACACTGGTTATAATGATGATCAATGAACTTAGGGGACATGTAGATGAATTCAGTAAGAACTTTAACAAAGAAATAAAATGAAAATGAAAATTATAAAAGAAAACCAGTCATAAATTAAGAACACATTATCTGAGATAAAGAGTATATTAGAGGGAATCAACACAGTGAATAAAGAAGAGGATCAAACAATGATATAGAGGATGGGAAAGCCAAGGATGCTCAATCAGAATGACAAAAAAAAGGAAGCCAAGGCTGTAATGATAATTTAAGAAGCCTATGAGACAAAATTAAATGTAAAAATATCCATGTCATTGGGGTACCTGAGGGAGAACAAGAAGTTGAAGAGCTATTTGAAAAAATAATGATGGAAAACTTCCCTCCTCTGGTGAAGGAAATAGACATACAACCCCAGGAAGCTCAGAGTCCCCCAAAAAGATGAACCCAAAGAAGCCCATACCAAGACACATTATAGTTAAATTGCCAAAGGTTAAATAAAAAGGAAGAATCATAAGAGCAGCAAGAGAAGAGCAGCAAGAGAAGAGCAGTTAGTTACCTACAAAGGAGCACCCATAAGACTGGCAGCTGATTTCTCAAAAGAAACCATGCAGGACAGAAGGGCTTAGCACAAAATATTCAATGTGAGGAAAGCCCAGGATCTACAAACAAAAATTCTTTATCCAGCAAAGTTATCATTTATAGTCGAAGGAGAGATAAAGATCTTCCCAGACAAATATAAGTTGAAGGAATTTACCCACACCAAGGCAGTATTACAGAAACATCAGAGAGACTTAAGAAGAAAGAAACATATCAAAATCATGAATACAGAAGAGTCTTTGGAAACATGACAGAGTGAGAGATGACCTCAGATCTCTCTCCTTGAAAGAACAATAAGCTGAATATCTAAAACTCAATAAAAAACACCAAAAGTGCACAACACCACATCTGAGCAAGAGGTCTGCTCATAAGAGCTACCACAGATCAGAACCCGAGGTGTCAGGAAGTGGACTAGGAGAAATAAAGAAACTGCTTCTCACAGCTTCTGCAGCTCCATGTAGGAGGAGGGGAAGGGGAGAAGAAGTGGCAACTTCCCTGAACACCCCTCCCTGGGAAAACTGTGAGCTCTCCGCAGTCGGCTGGCAGCAGGCCCCAGATATCAGGGCAGAAGTGGGACGGCAGATAAACAATAGTTGATTTTTACCAGCGTGGTTGCAAAATTGAGGCTGAGCTGCAGACCCATCCCCCAGTCTAGAGGGCCTCTCTTCCCATACCCTCGAAGGTGGAACACTATGGAGCTCCAGGAAAATGTGAGCAAATGCTACTGAAAATAAACTAACATGGACGGAGACTGAAACTGCGGGTAGAGAGAGTGATTAAATATCTACGAGAAAGTAAAAAGGCATTTATAGGGCTTTATATAAAGCAGAGATACAAGAGATGGAAACCAAAAGAATAGTGACTTCTTTGCAGCAGACTAAAGACAGGCCTTTATATAATAAATCTTTTTGGAAAAACAGTAGAATACATTTCCATTAATGCCTAGGAGAAGAAATAGTTCATTAAACACCATGAACAACCAAGATGACAAGGCATCTCAGAAAGGAAGAGAAAAATCTCCAGAAAATAAGCTTGCAGCTGTGGAAAAATGAGACTTAAATGACAGAGACTTCAGGGTGATACTTCTGAAAAAAATTCAATGAATTCTAAAACAAATTATATCAACAATTTCAAGAATCAAAAAAAAAAAAAACTAGATGAGGAGAGCAAGGAGATTGAAACCCTCAAGAAGAACAGAGTACATATCCTGGAGATGAAGAATACACTGCAAGAGCTGAAAAATGAAATAGCAGGCCAGGGAAAGAGAGTCAACCAAATGGAGAAAAAGATCAGTGATATCGAAGGCAGAAGTCTAGAAATAAATCAAAAAGAAAAAGAGAGAAACTGAAGAATGAAATGTAAAAAAAGAGAACTACAAGAACTAGCTGATACCATCAGGAGAGGAAACAAGAATAATGGGCATTATAAAAGGCAAAGAAAAGGAACAGGGATTAGGAAGAATTTTCAGACAAATAGTTGATGAGAATTTCCCAAATTGAAGGAATGAGCTGGAGCTTGGAATTCAAGAAGTCAACAGAACACCCAATTATCTCAACCCTAAAGGCCTTTACCAAGACACATTGTATTAAAGTTATCAAAAATCAACAATAAAGACAGAATTCTCAGGGCAGCCAGCGAGAAGAAAACAGTAAATTATAAATGGAAACCCATTAGATTATCCTCAGACTTCTCAGCGCAAACCTTACAAGCCAGAAAGGAATAGAATCAAATATTTAAACTATGAAGTAAAAGGAACTGCCAGCCTAGAATTATGTATCCGGCTAGGTTCTTCTTTAGATATGAAGAAGAAATCAAGACCTTTCAGGACGTACAAAAGTTGAGGGAATTCTCCACTGCGAGGCCTGCACTACAGGAAATACTGAGAGGGGTCAGCTCACCTAAGAAAATGACAAAAACAAAATACATAATTAGGAGTAAAGTGACTATCAGGCAAACAGAAGCAAAGGACTGCAACCTTTCCTAAGAGCAGGACACTATAAGCTTAAACATTAGAAGAGAAATGCTATAGCAAGATAGTAATAAACATTCAGCATACATAGGAACAAATGGAGACAACAACGACTGAAAAGGGGAGGATTCTAGATCCAAATTTGCAAAGGGGAATGAAAATAAGGCACGTGCAGAAGAAAATGATTGACTGCACATATATAGAACTATCCTTTACATACTCATAATGGTAGCCACATACCAAAGACTCAGAACTGAAGTATATAACATAAAACAAGAATAACCAGAGGGAAAACCCACAAAAGCCAAACAAAATAAAGAAAACAGAAACACATGGACAAGGAAGCAATGAAAACACCAAGCTACCAGAAAAGCAAAAGAGAAAATGGCTATAAGAAGACCTCATGTTTCAGTAATCACCCTAAATGTAAATGGACTGAACTCACCAATAAAAAGGCACAGAGATGCAGAATGGATTAAACACACACACACACACACACACACACACACACACACACACACACACGCTGCCTCCAGGAGACACATCTCAGCTACAAAGACAAATATAGAGTCAAAGTGAAAGGGTGGAAAATGATGTTTCAAGTAAACGGCATTCAGAGAAAAGTGGGAGTAGCAATACTAATATCAGACAAAATTGACTTCAGAATAAAAAAGGTAAAGAAAGATACTGAGGGACACTTCATAAGTGTCCATGGACACTTGGTCCATGGACCAAGAAGACATAACACTTATTACTATCTATGCTCCCATTCGAGGAGCCCCGAAATATGTAAAGCAATTACTAACAGAATTAAAAGAAGAGACCGACCAAAACACTATCGTAGTAGGGGACCTAAATACTCCACTGTCGGATATGGACAGATCATCCAAACAGAAAATCAATAAGGAAATAACTTCCTCAAATGACGCATTAGACCAACTGGACATACTTGACATTTACAGAGCCTTCCATCCCAAAACAGCTGCTTATACATTCTTCTCTAGTCCACATGGAACATTAAAAAAAAATCAACCACATACTAGGACACAGAGATAGCCTCAATGAATATAAGAGGGTTGAAACTATACCAACCATATTCTCTGATCATAATGCTCTGAAACTAGAGATCAGCTACAGAAGAAATCAGGAAGAACTACAAATATATGGAGATTAAACAACATGCTACTGAAGAATAACTGGGTCAGGGAAGAAATAAAAAGAGAGATCAAGAGATATTTAGAAACTAATGATAATGACTGTACAACATATCAAAACTTTTGGGACACAGCAAAAGCAGTCATAAGAGGAAAGTTCATATATCTTTACAGGCCTATCTCCCAAAACAAGAATGAGCTCAAATAAACAACCTAATCCTTCATCTTACAAAATAAAAAATAAAAATAAAACTAGAAAAGGAAGAACAAATGAATCCTAAAGTCAACAAAAGGAAAGAAATCATCAAAATTAGAGCAGAAATAAATGAAATTGAAAACAAAACAAGAACAATAGAAAAAAACAAATGGATCTAACAGCTGGTTCTTTGAGAAGGTTAATAAAATTGACAAACCCTGGCTAGAAAAAAAAAGATAGGACACAAATAAACAAAATCAGGGACGAAAGAGGGGAATTTATGACTGACATCTCAGAAGTACAAAGGATCATGCAAGAATACTATGAAAAAGTATACAACACTAAATTTATTAAGCTGGAAGAAATGGACCAGTACTTAGAAAAATACAACTTTCCTAGACTGAATCAAAAACTGGAAAATCTAAATGGACTGATCAGCAGTTTGGAAATTGAAACAATCATCAAAAACCTACCAAAAAGTAAAAGTCCAGGACCAGATGGCTTCACCATTGAATTCTACCTAACATTCAAAGAAGATTTAATACCTATTCTCCTCAAACTCTTCCAAAAAATCCAAGAGGAGGCAATACTTCCCAACTCATTTTATGAGGCTAATATTACCCTGATACAAAAACCTGGTAAGGATAACACACAAAGAGAAAACTACAGACCAATATCTCTCATGAATACAGGTTCAATAATCCTACATAAGTTACTAGTGAACTGAATATGGCAACATATTAAAAAGATTATACACCATGATCAAGTTGGCTTCATCCCAGGGGCACGTATGCTGATCGATTAATGTGATACACCACATAAACAAATTAAAAAATAAGAATCATACGATCATAATAATAGATGCAGAAAAAGCCTTTGATAAGATACAGCATTCATTTATGATCAAAACACTTAACAAAATTGATATAGAAAGAACGTACCTTAACATAGTAAAGGCCATATATGACAAACCTTCAGCTAACATTACACTTAATGGTAGAAACCTAAAAACCTCCCCTCTAAGATCAGGAACAAGGCAAGGCTGTCCACTATCGCCACTGTTATTCAATATAGCATTGGAGGTCCTAGCAAGTGAAATCAGGCAAGAGAAAGGTAGAAAAGGCATCCAAATAGAAAACAAAGAAGTCAAACTGTCACTACTTGCAGATGACATGATTCTCTATATAGAAAACCCTAAAGACTCCACAAGAACACTACTAGAAACAATAAGCAAATACAGTAAAGTATCTGGATACAAAATCAATGTTCAAAAATCCACAGTGTTCCTATACTCTAATAGCAAAGCATCAGAAAAAGAAGTGGGCAAAAATAATTCCTTTTCCAATTGCAACATAAAGAATAAAATATCTAATTAAATTTAACAAAACATGTGAAGGACCTATATAAGGAAAACTACAAGATCCTATTTAACGAAATCCAAGAAGATACAGAGAAATGGAAAGACATTCCGTGTTCTTGGATTGGAAGAATTAACATAGTTAAAATGACTATAGTACCTAAAGCATTATACGGATTTAATGCAATCCTCATCAAACCCCCATTGGCATATTTTAAAGAAATAGAACAAAAATCATCAGCTTTGTATGGAAGCACGAAAGACCCCGAATTGCAAAACCCATCCTGAGAAAAAAGAATGAGACTGGAGGCATCATTCTGCCTGACTTCAAATTACACTACACAATGACAATCATCAAAACGGCACGGTATTGGTTCTTGTGTCTACACGGACCAGTGGAACATAATCAAGAGGCTGAAGTAAACCCATACTTATATGGGCAAATAATTTTTGACAAAAAAAGCCAAAAACATACAGTGGTTTCTCTTGAAGAAGAAAGCCTCTTCAATAAATGGTTCTGGGAAAACTGGAAAGCCATCTGCAAGAGCATGAAACTAGACTTTTGTCTATCACGACACACCAAAATGAACTCAAAGTGGATTAAGGACCTGCTTAGAAGACCTAAAACAATAAAATGCATATAAGAAATCATAGGAACCAAACTCAAGGACTTTGGACTTAAAGAGGATTTTATGAATTGACCTCAAAGACAAGGGAAGTAAAAGCTAAAATAGATGAATGGGACTACACCAAACTAAAAAGCTTCTGCTCAGCAAAAGAAATCATCAACAAGGCAAAGAGAAAGCCATCTGAATGGGTAAATATATTTGCAAGCAACACTTCCAATTAGGATCTAATATCCAAAATATACAAAGAACTCATATGACTCAACAACAACAACAACAACAACAACAACAAATGATCCAATCAAAAAAATTGCAGAGAACCTGAACAGACACTTCTCCCCGGAGGACATACAAATGGCCAACAAACATTTGAAAAATGCTCCACATCGCTAGCTATTAGGGAAATGCAAATCAAAACCACAATGAGATACCATCTCACACCTGTTAGAATAGCTATAATCAACAGGACAAGTAATAACAACTGTTGGAGAGGATGTAGAGAAAAAGGAACCCTCATACACTGCTGATGGGACTGCATATTGGTACAGCCACTATGGAAAACAGTTATGGAGGTTCCTCAAAAAACTAAGAATTGATCTACCATATGATCCAGCAAGCCCTCCACTGGGTATTTACCCAAAAGCCTTGAAGACTCATATCTATAAAGATATCTGCACACAGATGTTCAAAGCAGGAGTATTCACAGTGCCAGGACATGGAAGCAACTATAGTGTCCTATGATAGATGATTGGCTAAAGAAGCTATGGTACATATATACAAAGGAAATTGCTCAGCCCTAAGAAGAGATGAAACACTGCCATTTGCGACAGCATGGATGGAACTCGAGATAATCATGCTAAGTGAAATAAGCCAGACAGAAAAAGTTGAAAATCACATGACATCACTTATATGTGGGATATAAACCTAAAAGCAAAAAATGAGCACGACAAACAAAGAGACTCATTGACATGGTCTATAGGCTAGTGATTACCAGAGGTCTATAGAGTAGTGGTTACTAGTGGGTTGGGAGAGGAGGAGGGAGATAGGGTAAAATGGGTCAAATATAGGGTGAGGGTGAAGTGGGTAAAGGGGATCAAATATATGGTAGCTGAAGGAAACTGAACTATGGGTGGTAAACACACAATAGAATATACAGATGTCAAATGATAATGTACACCTGAAAATTATATACCTGTATTAAACAATGTCACCCCAACAAAATTAATTTCATAAATAAATAAATAAATAAATAAATAAATAAATAAATAAATAAATAAATAAATAGAAAGCTTGTGTAGCTAATATGCTCTCTCTAAATACTGGTGTTATAGGCCAACCCATGTCTTTGTTTAACTATTTAAAATCACTTTTTGACATAAAATTCACAGCTTATATAAAATTAACAGAATTTGGTCTTGCAATAATAAATAAAAATATTTTCTTCAAGGACTGATAAAATTTCAATATATAAAACAAATGAGAAACTTTTGGCTTCAAGTTATATCTGGAATCTACTTCTTTCCTTCTATCTTTCCTTCTTGATTTATTGCTTTTTATGTTCTGCTGAAGAAATCCTGAGGTTATTATATTCTGCTATATTTATTTCTTTAGGTTTTAAAGTTCCATTTTTCACATGTAGATGTTAAATCTGTCTGAATTTTTTTTTTTGGAGGATAATCATGTCAATTTTACATTTATTGGTAGAAAGTTGTAGTCCTTTAAAATTATTTTTAAATCTTCATTGTATCTATAGTGTTGTCTCTCTGTATGTTCTTAATGTTATTAACTCATGCCTTCTCTTTTGTTTTCTAGTTCTATCTTGCCAGAGGTTTGCCTTTGCAAAGAAGCAACTTTTGCTTTTATCAATCTTCTCTATTGTATCTTTTTCTATTTTATCACTTTATGATTTTACATAGATTATGTCTTTTGCCTTCATTAGGCTTAATTTGGTGTAGGTTTGCTAACTTCTTGTATTACATGCTTAAATAGTTAAATCTCTACCTTCTTTTCCAATAAAAAAAGCATTCAAGGCCATACAATTCCCTTTATATTCTTCTTTACCTGGATGTCACAAGTTTGATAGCTATTATCATTCAGTTCTAAGTAATTTCTAATTTACATTATGGTTTTCCTTTATCCCAAGAGCCATGGAAAAGTGTTTTTAAACATTCCAAAGAACTTTTTTTAAATTGTTGTTGTTGTTGTTGTTGTTGTTGTTGTTGTTGTTGTGTTGCTGTTGTTGATTTCTAACTTAATTGTACTGTGATCAGGGAACGTGGTCTGGATGAACCCAATACTGTGGTATTCATTAAGACTTGCTTTGTAACCTAGAATGTGGTCAATATCCCAAGTGCTTCCAAAGAAACACTTAGGTGTATGGAGATATATATGTGTTTGTACACATACAGACACATACACACACATCTGTTAAATCAAACTTGATAATTGTGCTGTTCAGATTTATGTTCTTATCAATTTTTTTGATCAATCTAAGTCTCTAAGGAAGGTATGTTAAAATCTCCCATTATGATTATAGATTTGTCAGTTTTTCCTCACAATTCCATTCATTTTTGCTTTGTATATTTTAAAACTATGTTGCTAAGTATATAAAGTTTAGAATTTTTACATCTTCCTACTGAACTGACCTTTTATTGTTACCCATTGATGCTCTCTATCACTAATAACGACATTGACCTTAGAATCTATTTTGTAATGTTATAAACAGAGCTACGCTGGCTTATTTCAGTTAACATTTTCCTGAATATCTTTTTTTCATTCCTTAATATTTCCAACCTGTGACCTTGTATTTTAGATATGTCTCTTTTAAAGAGCACATGCCTGGTTAATATCCAAAAACATATAATGAACTCATACAACCCAACAACAGAAAAACGAACAATCCAATTAAAAAATGGGCAGAAGACCTGAACAGATATCTCTCCAAAGAGGAAATACAGATGGCCACTAGACATGTGAAAAGATGCTCATGGTCACAAATCATCAGAGAAATGTAAATTCAAACCACAATGAGATATCACCTCACACCTATCAGAATGGCTATTATAAATAAATCAAAGAACAAGTGTTGGTGAGGGTGTGGAAGCAAGGAAACCCTCATACATTTTTGGTGGGATTGCAAATTGGTACAGTCACTATAGAAAAGGATCTGGACATTTTTCAAAAATTCAAAATGGATATACCTTTTGACCCAGTAATTGTGTTTCTGGGTATTTATCTAAAGAAAATCAAAACAATAATTTGCAAAGATCTATGCACCCCTATGTTCACAGCAGCACAATTTACAATAGCCAACATATAAAAGCAACCTAAATGCCATCAGCAGATGACTGGATAAAGAAGTCATGATTCATATATACAATGGAATATTACTCAGCCATTAAAAATGAAAAATAAATAAATTAAAATTAAAATATGAAATCTTACTATTTGCAATGACCTAGACGTTATTATGCTGAGTGAATTAAGTCAGACAAAGATAAATACCATATGGTTTCACTTATATGCAGAATCTAAGGAACAAAAAGAACAAACGAATCAAAAGCAGACTCATAATTATAGAGGACAATCTGGTGATGGCCAGAGGAGAGGGGGAATGAGGGGCTGGGCGAATGGGATTAAGGGTTAAAGAAGTACAAATTAGTAGTTAATAGATGGTCACGGGGATGGGGAGCATGGCGTAGAGAATGCAGTTAGCATTAATGCAATGGTTAGGCTAATGTAGAGCCAGAGGAGAGAAAGAGCAACCAGAGGGGGTCGTTTTGTAAACTATATAAACTATATAAATATCTAGTCAATGTACTGTATACTTGAAGCTAAAAAGAAAATAATAAAAAAAAAAAGAGCACATGGCTGGATTTTTCAAAATCCAATCTGTCACTATTAACTAGAGAGTTTAATTTGTGTACATTTATCCTTGTCATTGTATTATTGTATTTGGATTTGTTTCCACCATTTTACTTTGTGCTTTCTTTATACCCTATTTTTCATTGCTTCCTTATTTTTCCTCTCTTTTCCTACCTTTAATATGACTGATGGGGTTTTCTCCCCTTTTTTCTCCTTCAGTGGATTGGAAGCCAGATAGTCTTTTTTTATCATTCCATTTTCCCTCTCTACCAGTGTGTAAGTTATGAAATTATGCACTCTATTTCTATTATTTAATCATTACAACAGAAATAACAACATGTATGATTAACTTACAAATCTAAAGTTAAAAAAATTCTTTATCTTCCTTCCAGATAATACAAGAGTTTAGAACACTTTAACTCCATTAACCCTCTCAACTTATATGCTTATATCAAGTCTAGATTGCTTTACAAATCCCACTAGCAATGATTATTATCCTTTTATACCCCCATATTTATTTACACTTGTCCACATATTTACCATCATCTTTACTTTTCATTCTTTTATTCATCACAGATGTTCTGCCTGGGATCCTTTTCATTCCTTTTCCTCACAATACACTCAAATATCCTTTAGTAAGGATCTTTTGGTGAAGAATTATTTCAATATTTGTGTGAAATGTTTTTATTTCACTGTCATTCTTTAAAAAATATTTTTGCAGAAAAAGTATGTATATATTTTTGCTGAGTATGGAATACTAAGTTAACAATCGGCAAATTCAAAATCATTCCACTATCCTCTGATTGTTGAGAAGTCATCTGTAGGTTTAATTGTTGTTCCTATGACATGATCTGTTACCTTTCTCTGTCTTCAGTTTCTCCTCTCACTTTTTTTGTCTTTTTAAAATTAATATTATTATTATTATTATTATTATTATTATTATTATTATTATTTGCAGTGTCTGTGTTAGATGTCTTTCTTTATCCTACTGAGGATTTTTTGGGATTCTTGAATGTGTGGATTGATTTCTTTCATTAATTCTAAAAAAATTTCAGCTATTCTCTTCAAATACTGACTCTGGGCCATAAATATTCATATTCATAGTCTCTCTAACCCTGTAGTTAGACATGTACTAGATTTTCCACTGTACTCTTCTCATCTCTTTCTTTCTCTCCTGTATTTTCTATTTTTTCCTTTTTCCATACTGAGAGGGTGATCATGTCTTCAGGTTTATATTCTAGTTTATTAACACTCTCTTCACTTATGTCTGCATTTCTGCTGGATGACATTCAATGAGCCAATATTTTTTTATTTCCAAAAGTTTTAAAAAAAAATTTTTCCCCAATATGTTATGTCACCTTTTGTAAATTTTCCCTCAAATATTTTCAAATTAATCATCTGTTTTTTTAAACATAGCACACATGTACACATAGTTGTTTCAAAATGTGTCTGATAATCTAGTCTTTCAAAACTGTATGAGTCTGTTTTTGTTGTTTCTTATCCCTGCTATTTTTAACCCAAATTACCTTGTTTCCTTGGGTGCCTAACTATTTTAGTCTGCTTTCTCATCATTGGCCTTTAAAATTTATTTGAAGGGGTTCTTGAGGCCTGGAATAAATAGTTTCTCCTCCAGAAGCTCTGTATTTGTTTTTACTGAGCACGGTGCAGTACTACCTGTCTGGGAGCCACCTAAAACCAAGTGCTTAGCTTGAAGTGCATTGGCTGGTTCAGGCCATTGGTGAAAGACATGCAAATCTGTTTGAGGACTGGAGTGTGGCTTTGTTTTCTCAGGGATGGATTTTTTTTACTTCTCTCTGCCTTTTTTGCCCTTCCTTTTTAGCAAATGGTGTCTGCTTTGTCTCAAGACAGTCTCTATACAGTTCTCTGGGATTGCTGAGAGCAGGAGCAGGTTCTGTTCTGGATGGCCCTTATCCAGCCTTTTGAGGTTTCAGCTTAATGTTGAGAGAGTCTCCTATTAAACCCCTACCCAGGACTGGGCCGGAGCCTTAACTCTCTCCCTCTAGCCCTGTATGGCCACTGAATCCAAGCTCAGGTGGTCAGTGTAGGCAAATGCCCTCAGAGCAAATTGACTTTGGTACACTAATATTCAACTTAGCTGTCTGGTCACAAACTTTCATCCAAAAATTGTCCTGGAAGTTTCCCTTTGTCTTCTCAGCTCTTCAGTGCTTTTAAAAAGTTATTTTGAAAGATTTTATCTAGTATACTTCATTGCTTCAATAGCACAGTTGAATCAAATAACCATGCCTGCCATTGTCGGAAACTAGAAGTCTGTACTCTTAGATGTTTAAAATTCATACTTGATTAAACAAGGTCCAAATTCAGTCAATATTACTACCCTCCTACCAAACAATACAAGAGCCTTAGAATGCTTTAAATATTAATAGTCTCCTGCTGTCTTGTATGTTTTTGTACTCCAGGGTTTTTAGTACCAGCTTGTTTTTATACTTCCATATTATTTGACATTATTGTTGTATATACTTAATGTTTATTTCAGTTTCCCTATGTTTACTATTTTTTGTTCACTGTTTCTTGCCTCTTATTCACCCTTGCTCTCTGATTTAAATTTCTTTCTTCCTGAAGTATATCTTTCAGTTGTCATTTTAGTGAGAATTTACTATTGCTAAATTTCTTTTGGTTTGTTTTTTCTGAAAATGTCCTTATTTCACTAAAAACAAAAATAAAAGAGTAGTAGTTCTCATCAGTATTTCTTGGAAATACTTGTGGCAACTAGTGACTCTATATGGTGTATTATTTCTTTGTAAGTACAATATTTTTATTCTTTCTAAGAATATCTTCAGCAGATATGGTCTGTGGGGTGCCATGTGCCCTAAATTATAAAAATGTATTTGCTTTTGCTGAGTTTCTAGAGGTTTAAATGGCTCTGCTCCAAGTTTTATTTTGACTTTTCAGCACGTGGCTTCCACAATATACAGTAAGGTAAATTTAGACCCCACATCCACACAAGCCTGAGGTTTTTATTTCTTCAGAAATAAAAGCAAGCATGAGACTTTTCACTGCTTACTTTCCAAACCGTTTTTAACAGAGAAGCTATTAAAGGCTTTATCCAGAGGTTTAAGTTGTAGCTTCTCTGCCTCTGGTGGACTTGAGGCTGTGTTTCCAGGACCTGCATGAGCATTAGATTCCTAGCTCTAAGCTCTAGTCCCCTAAAGCTTGATATCTGGAACCAGTACCACCATGGGTTATTGCAGTGTCTGTTTACAATTATTAGATTGGCTTTAATTTTTTTGTTTGTTTTTCTGGTGATTTTACTTTTTGTTTTTCTAAAGTTAAGCTATAAGTTAAAATTTTTGTTATAGGTATGGTTAAAATGTTTGTAGTGGGGGAGGTACTATTGTCATCTTAGTATACTATATTGCAAAAAATAATTGAGCACTTTCCGTTGTCATGTACATATTAATAAATACACACTTCTCTAAGTTCCAAGGAAATTAAGTTCCTCTCAGGACCATCTGTATTGAGGGCATATATGAAGCCAGGTCTCTGTAGCATGTTGGATTATTTTCCAGATACACCATGTAGTTTAATATACATCATTCCCCTGGATCTAAAATTTCTTAACATAGTGATTTTCAACTTTTAAAAATTTTAGTAGCAGAACCCTGTTTTTGAATATGACTTGGAACCACAAAACATAAAATAAATAAGAGGGGATCTGCTCCAGTTGAAGTAGAGCTGAGAGTTCCTGATTTTCACCAATTTACCCTCCCCCTTGCTCTCCAAGGTGCTCCCTGGGCAGCTTCATAGACCTCTTGAGCTCCACATACCACACTGTGAAAACAAATTGAATAGTTCAATTTTTCTCAAAGTGTGGTCCCAGAACCAGAAGAACCAGAATGTATTAGAAATGCAAATTATCAAGCCACCATCCCAGACATACTGAAACCAGAAATTCTTGGGGCAGGACCCAGCAATCTGTGTGTTAGCAAGCCCTCCAGGCGACTCTGATGCAAGTTAAAATTTGAGAACTTACTAGAATAGAGTATACCATTGAGAAGGTGGAATAGGGCTGAGGTCCAAGATTATTGACACAACAGGGCCTCAAAGTGACATTTCTGGGTATTTAACGTATTCTAAGCTTGTCTGGAAGGCTCTTTTCTATCCACCATTTTCTTTTTCAGGTGTACAATTCTATAGTGCATCATCTGTATATTGCATTATGTGCCCACTACCCAAAGTCTAGTCTCCTTCTGTCACCATATATTTGACCCCTTTTACCCTCTTCATCCTATCCCCAACCCCCTTCTCCTCTAGTAACCACCATTCTGTTGTCTGTGTCTATGAGTTTGTTAAAAACAAACATCCACCATTTTCTTGTACCTAAGTGAGATTATAGACACTCTCAAGGTCCAGCTTTGCAATAGCTTGGGTTCTTTGGAATTGGTTCAATATGTCAGAAATCACGGGGAAGAGTAGAGATTTTTACTGTTAATTTGTTAGGCAAAAATAGTGACACTCCTCATAATTTTTCTTGACAAAAAGACTTTGTATCTGAAGCTCATAAAATAATGTTGAGCAAAAGAAGATATACATAAAAATATACATACTGAACATTTCTATTTATGGAAGGCATAAAAATGTCAACACTAATCTACAATGGAAGAAGTCAGGATAGTAATTACCCTTCAGGGTTATTGACTGGAATGAAGCAGGAGTGGGGACTGACTTATAGGTAATGTTCTGTTTCTTGATTTGGACGCTATTTACAGGAATGTGTTTATTTTCTAGAAATTCATCAAGTTGTGACCTTATGATATGTGTATTTCCTGTTTATTTGATATACTTCAATACAACAATTTAAAAATGGTATTGGGTCACCTGAAAAGGAAGGTCAGTGTATAATGACACACTATTGTACATTCTGGGCTTCAGAGAACCTGGGTCTTCACTTCTGGGTATGAATATATATTTGGTGCAAACACAGATTCCTGGCACCAGATCTATTGCACTATGACAATAAGAATTATATGGAGACTACTCTTGTTTCTTGATTGAAAAAGACCTCTTGGTTGATGGCTTTCCTGATCAGGATTTCCTGTGGATTGGGAAGAAATAAGGCAGTTACCAATGTAGCAGTGGGCCAGAGTAAGTTTCAACATCTGGCTACTCCAGGAAATGAGAGGTTCTGAATTTTCAATCTGGTTAGGCCAAGAAACTATAGGAAGTGTGTGTCACAGGTAAAAGCACCCCATTGTTTGGTCCCTCATTCTGAATTCTATAGGTGGATAAGGTCCCGAGTTGTGAGCACCCCATCTTTTTGCCTGTGCCCTTCTGGGCCCAGATCATAAACCAACATGTAAACTGAGTTTACCTGGCTTGTAGAAGTATATCAAGTCTTGGTTAAAGTATTAGCTTGGATTTCACCAGCTCTTGCCCACATCTGGAATTTACACAGGAATTCCAGCCCTCATCTAAAATAGCCCAATTATGTCTAAATGTCCCTAATTAGATCACAAGCTAATCTGTTTCTGGCATCTCCCATATTCTCCTTTACTAATTCTGGGCCCCACCTTTATACACTCTGCCCACAAAGCTGCTTAAAAAGTATTTACTCCTCCCCTGCCCCTGCCCACTGCTGCTGTGTCCACCATGGGAATGTTGATAAAGGTGCTAACAGTATTACCTCCTGATCCCCCTAAAGGCCCCAACAATGGAGGTACCCACCCATGTGCCAGGCATGCTCAAACATGATTTGACTGTCCATTCAAACTCAAGTTAATATACCTGCTGAATACATGATGCCCTGGTGGTGTGCTCTGAAAGCAAGCCCTAGCTGCTGTACATTCCGTTACATTCCATGGCTCAATTTGGGGGTTGTGGACGGGTAGGGGCATAGGGCTGGGCTTGAATGGCTCTCCTGTTGCGGAAGGACAATGGTGTTTTCCAGAGGAGGTGCAAGCTTCAATCAGGAAGTGCCAGGCACTGCTGCTCCCTCTGGTGGTCTGTGCTTTCCACCAGTGGAGACAGGGAGGTCAGCTTCAGCAGTCTTGCATCATTCATACCTCTTAGAACTATTCCTGAGTGCAGGGTATTTAAAAGATAGTTTCTATTTCATATGGACCCAAAAGGAGAAACATTATGTTAATAATGCCACACAAGATGAAGAAAGGTTGTGGAAATGTTTCAGATTAAAGGAGGCTAAAGAGGCATGATAACTAAAAGCAATACCTCACCCTAGACCAGACCCTGTGATAGAGAGGGAAAATGCTATGAAGGACATTACTGTCCCAACCAAGGAAATTGGAGAACAAATGGTAATTAGATAATAGTATTGTATCGGTGTTAATTTACTGAAGTCAACTACATTGTGATGTAGAGAATATGCCTGTTCTTGGGAAATGCACACTGAAGTACTTAAGCATAAAGGGCTATGATGTATGTAATTTATCCTCATATGGGCCAAATACACACATGAGGGGGAGGGAAAGGGGAAGAGGGGAGGAGAGACAGAGACAAAGAGAAAGGGAAGAAGGAAGGGAGGGAGCGAGTGAGTGGGAGGATATACACACAAATTATAAAGCAAAGGGGGTAAAATGTGAGCAATAGGTGAACCTGGTAAAGGGGGTATAGATGTTCTTTATACTGCTTTTTTTGTCATTTTTCTGTAAGTTTAAAATTGTTTCTAAACAAAAATGTTTTAAAATGGAAAAAATCATTTCTGTGCAGTCTGAATCTGGTGGCATATGCCTGACTGAACTCTTCCCATGGCAGAGATGAGGAATGAGGGCATGGCTGTCTTCTCAGGCAGGACTACCAGACACATCCCAAAAGGTGGTCAGATAACCAGCATGTTGTTGCCACGATCCACTCATCTCTTGATCTCCCCCACAAGATACCAAAAACAACACCTTTTACATTTTCTCCTGAGGATTATGGGTCCTGCATATTGGTGAAAATTTGGTTATGAAAGGTGTATTGGTTCATTCATCCATCCAATAAATGTTTTAAATATCTGCTATGTAACTAGTAACTGAGGAACTGTACTAGGGCCTGAGTATACAGCACAGGGTACAAGAGGAGACAGAAACCCTGTCTTAAAAAATAAAAAGCCTATGAGCTAGCTGGGGATGTACCCACAACCACTTAAAAATGTGTATTTCCAAATGAGTTGACCATGAAGTCAACTTGGGAAGCCCTAGGGGAGTCTAGCCTTTTACCAGAGAGAGTAGAGCCAAGCCCCTTGGCTCTGATAAACATTCCAGTTTTCCCCCAAGGATTTTTAGGTTACAGGTACTTTTGTATCTGATACTGAGAAGGAACCACCAATGCTTACCTCAAACTCAGTGCAGCCCATCTGTTTTGGCTTAGCTTTCTGCAGGCTGCTTCACCCTTTGTGAGAACCAAGGAAGAGGCCAACATGCCACTCCATCGATATCCCTGTGTTGGTGGGCCAGTGAGCTTTGGAAAACAATCTTTCTACTGATATGTGCCTGCAGGTGAATGTAAGAGCTACACCCATAATGCTTGTAGAAGGCAAAGACCACCAAACACCCTCGTGTGGAAGCCTGACAGACGAGTGGTCCGAAGACTCCCATCACTGGGGTGCTAAGTCATGAAAACAACATGACAGTTTTCCAAATAGACAATAATTTGGGGGGACAGTTGTGGTTCTCCCCTCAACCCTGGGTGTGGCACCAACTGTGATGCCCTTTACTTGGGGCTCCACGTAGGCAGTGTTAGGGAAGGAGTTTGTGTGCGTGTGTGTGTGTGTGTGTGTGTGTGTGTGTGTGTGTGACTGCATGTGACATAATGTATGCCCATTCTGTCCATGGGTCTCAAGTAGGACCAGTCCTCACCTCTGATGCATTCTCATCCTGGTCCAAAGAAGTTTCAGATCCAACAAATGTTTACTGAGCCCCTATAAAGTTCCAAGCCTTTTACTTTATACTTTGACACATTTTATATCATTTAAACTTTAACAATAACCCTTTAAGGTAGGAATTATCTGAATTGTACAGATGAGAAAACAATTGCAAAGAGATTCATTGATTTTCTCAGGTATATCATACAGCTTTTTTTTAACACTCATACATGATATTCTTAGCTGAGAGGCCTGTCTGTGTTGGTTGCTTATCTTACAGTATTTCTTGTCTTCTCTACTATTGGAGCCTTTGCTCCCCATATATAAGCCCTCTTATTCTCTTTTTACTAGCCCACGTGGGCTTTTCTTTTTTAATACTGCATTTAATAGCACAAAAAAAAAAACACAAATACAAAGAAACTGGCAAAGGTGTTTGTCAATGATATCCCTGCCTCCTCCACTTACCACTTTCATGCCCATATATGTAATGGGCTACATTTATATAAACTTTTCTCCCCCCTCCACCCCAAACATATAACTGTTATGTGATCGGTCGTTTGAAGCTGAAACACCCATGGAGAAAGATGTTTTACAGTTACAAGGGCACACCCCCCACACCCCCCCACCCACCCCCACTCTTCCCAACACTATCTTTTGGAGGAATATAGGATATGTACCAGTGTCAGGATCTCCCTTTTTCTGCCTTTCTCACCCAGAACATTCCTACCATTTAATTTTCCTTTAAGTGACTGCTTAAACTAGAGCCTCTTCTCCCGCCCCTTCTATTTCTCTTCCAGTTAGGACCTTTTAGACACTGGAAACTGTTCAATTCTTACTCTGACAGACCCATAGGCCATGAAAGTAGGTCCTTTAGATCTCGATGCCAGTTGTAGTACAGGTGTCATTTTCCATTACAGGTAGGTCTGTGTGTCAATTCAGTAGGCTTGTGTATTCATTTCTTTCACTTTTTCTGACTCATGTTCCAGGACCTGTTTGTGATAAAACAGTAAATAACCTTCACTGTCCAGAACATCCTTAATACTGGCCTTGGTGATAACAGCATCATCACACTTGAACCACTGGTCCTTGTGATGCCTGATGAAGCTGGTGTAATGGCCACTCTCCAAGGTTCCTTGGTGATTAACCACAGCAAACAAGGAATATTTATTCTCTTCGTTTCCACTACTGGTTGGCAGCTGCAACTGTCCATTCATCCTGCTCTCTTTACTTGAGGCCATAAACGGTGTCATATCCAGCTCCAGAGGAAAGGATATGTATGTAGTGATCTTGCGCCTCTGTTTGGCAGAGTGTTCAAACCGTTTGAAATGAAAACAGGCAACAACAGGTAATTTATTCATTGTGAGCTGTTTGGTAGATTCCTGGTAGCTTTGGCAACTACCACATTTGATTTTGGCACTGCTTCCTAGGTGCTCTGGTCTTGTAAACCTCCGCAAGCAGTCCGTGAGAGTGGTGGTTCCTGGTATGTGGCTTTCCCCATTCACACTGCTCTCCCTCCCTGGGCTCATGGGCCAGAAAGAGGTGCAAGAGCCAGGCAAGTCCAAGCTGATGTCCCAGCATGGGTCTATTGTGGTGGAGACACCATGGCAGGCTTGGCAGGTGACATCAGACTGCAGGCCACCTGTAAAGATTTGGTCTATGATGCAGTTACAGTGGTTGGGATTGTTGGCTGCCTTCCCAGCATCATCACCTTTGCAGTGCCGGTGCAGGACATCTAATGCTGCAATGAGGAATTCATGGGCATCCTGTTGCCTGTACCCTGCTAAATGACGTGCGTGTATCCATACCAGGTGCAGTAATTTATAGGGAACATGAGGAGATGGGTTTCCAGAATACAACTCTCGAAAAAGCGAAGACATCTCACAGACCAGACACAACTCAGGACTTGGCATTTCACATCTGTGCCTGTCAGAGAGGAAGAAATCTCTGAGGATTGGAGTGTGTGTAAGGGCCTGGACGATGCAGTTCATAAAGCACGTGTTGCCAAGATTGATCAGTCCTCTTAAACCGATGGTAAAGCTAGAGGTGATTCTTCTTCTCCTTGGGTTGTGTCCCAGCAGTTCTAACTCTGGTTTGGTTGTCTCCCAGGTTGGGTATTTCTCACCCAGACGGGACACTAAACACTGCTGGTGAGAAACCTCGGTTGAGGTGGAAACTTGTAATTTCAAAGCTTCTCCTTGCTCTTCTTTGGCAATTTGCTCAATGTCTTTGTCATATACATAGTCCTTACACATAAAACAGTATATACCTCCATAGTAAAGGTCTACAGCTAAGTTGTGTTGTTTCTCCTCGGCGTGCCCATGAATGTGTTTCTCCGTAAAGCAGCCAAAGAAGACACAGGAAAGGCAAGAGTGGAGTCTGTTCAGATGGGTGCTGCACACATGGCAGATGCACGACTTTGCCTTGCTTTTCCTGGTCTCTGGGGTTCCACACCACACGAAGCACTGGTAGATCACCCGCAGTTCCTTCCGCCAGTTCTCTCCCACCTTAAAGCTGTTCACGTGGGAACAGCCTGGTGGACCCACAGTGAAATCCACATCCAGGCATCCACCCCCGGGGCCGCGCCGGGGCCGGGGCCGGGGCCGGGGCGGGGGCCGTGGCCTAGGCTGCGGCGGGGTACGCAATCGGGTCTGTGGCCGCGGCCGGGGTCGGCGGCGGGGGGCGCGACTCCGCCGCGTAGAGGGATCGGGGGGCCGCGGAGGGTCGGAGGGAAGGGTTGGGGGAGGAACCTCATCGCTGCTGCCGCCGCCACCGCCGCTCTGCGCTGGGTTCTCATCCTCCGGCTCCTGTTTGGACTCCCCCTTCGGCTCCTGCTCCGCCTCCCATACCGACTCGGGTTTGGGCTCCAGCTTGAGCTCAACCCCGCGGCCCTGTCCCTCTGCCGGCTCCACCTTCCCGGCGGCGTCCACCTTCCCCGCCGCCTCCACCTTCCCCGTGGCGTCCACCTTCCCCGCTGCCTCCACCTTCCCTTCCACCTTCGCCTTCGCCTCCGCCTCTCCTTCCACCTTCCTCTCCGCCTTCTCCGCCGCGGTCTCCTCCGTCTCCGCCTCCTCTACCTCAACCGCCTCCACTCGCGGCGGCTCCTCCCCCTGCTCGTTGGGCTCGAGCGGCCACTGGGCGTGGCGGCGCGAGGGCCACGCAGACCTGGGGTGTCCCCCGCCCAGCCTGAGAGAGCTCAGTTGCTGTGGCAGCTGGACCCAAAAGGGACTTTCACTGGAGGCGGTGGCGGAAGCAGGCGACGCCCCCGGGAATCCTCCCGCTGTAGCCCCCTAGCGGAGGCCGTTTCTGCAGCCAGGCTTGTTTCCTTTAATTCAAGATTTCCCAAACTTGCTTTTTCCCGAGAATCGCGTGGGGAGCATGTTAAAATTACAGATTCCTTGGCTCCACCCACAGACCCACTGAATCAGAATCTCAAAGGGAGGTTCTCCGGAACCTGCATCTGTAACGAGGACCGGAGAGGATTCTTATGATCAGGCAAGTTTGGGAAACACAGCGCTAATTCATTGAGGCTGGCGGGAAGGGGGGCGGTGACCGCGCAGTCTCTTTAAGGCTCTTCCAGTTCTCGGCTCCAATCCCTGTTCTAACCCTTTTCGTCGTCTCCTCCCCTCTCCTCGTCTTTCCCTCCGTCCAGGCGGCTTCCCTCAGCACTGCGGGACTGGGGTCAGAGGCGTAGCCAAGTCCACAAACGCCTCTGGGGCTGTGGAATGTTCCCTCAGAGGCTGAGTTCTCAGGAGTGCAGTCAGAAGGGGCGATATAGGCCATCATCTCTGCAGCTGAGCCTGTCCCCAGCCCTGTCCCAGGTTCCCCTCCCACCCCAACTTCTGCACCCCTGCCCGACAAGGGTGAAGCCCCGGCTCTATTCTGGGGCAGGCCTGAAACCCAGATTCCCAGAATCCGAGTTCCCAAGGCCCCTGAGCCTAAAGAAGCACGTCCCTTTGCCCATCTTATCGGCACTCTGTAGAGGCTGTGCCTGCTCCACGCCTCCCCCTTGGGCTCCCAAGGCCTTGGGTGGATTGAGGGTTTGGCAGCCGGCCTTCTAGCCCAGCAGATACTGAGCAGCCCAGGGTCAGTGGGAGGAACCAGGCACAACAAGGCCATGCTTACAGCTGGCACCTCCCCTGTGGCTGATAGAGGGGCCTGAACTATAGCCCAAGACCCTTAAGCCCTAGCAGGTAGGAGGGGATGGACTTGGGTCAGAAGGGTCTCGGGGTACTCCTGCACTGAGAGCTGCTGGCAGTGGGCAGCAACAGGACAGGGCCCATGAGGACTGAGCCCAGAATAGGCGGCTCGGCTCTGGGCACGCTGGGGGATGTTAGGGAGCGGCCACGGCTGCTGATCCCAGGGAGAGCAGCCCGGGGCAGGCATTGGGATGGGTCCTAGAGGGGAAATCGATAGCCAGTGCTTGAGGATGAGGGAGGATGCGTTCTGGAAGAGTCAGTCCCTGAGTCGTGACAGTGGCTGGTCTTGGCCCAGTACACACTGCCAGGATGGTGGAGCTGTGCTGCCTAATACCTTGGTTAGCACAGGACATCACTCCTCCTGGCCCCTTCTTCTAGGGAGCAGTGCCTAGGTCTCCTGGGTTTAGCAGCAGGAATCGGTTGTCAGGAATCAGGAGCCCTTACGGAATATAGGATGCCTGGTTCCCTCCCATACACCTGAGGTCCCCCAGAGCTGCCCTACCTAAGCCAACTCTTGATTGAATTCCTTGAAGCATCCCAGCATCCTTCCAATAAATCCTGCCCTTTGTGGCCTGCATCCAGAGGAACTGCAAACTAGCTCACCCACTGAAGGAATCCTACTCCTGCTCCTGCTCCTGCTAATAAAAATAACAGAAGTCATAGAGTGGTGTATAGAGAGACAGGAGGTACTCTCATCCCACCTCCACAGAGTAACAAACATCAAAGAGACCTAGATCTCTGTGTACTTTGGACTGTCTACCACTGAAGACACCATGGCAACCTGACAGCCTTACCAATCATCTTCTAGCAGAAGCCCGCAGGGTCAGCATGTTCTGGAAATTGGGGTCTCTGTCATCATTTGCTCAGCAAATGTCAGCTCCAACCCCAGAGCCAGGTGTTGTAGTGGGAGCTGTGGACACAGCACTAAAACGAACTTGCCCAGGGCCAGAATCAGGGCTGGGTTCCCCAAAAGGCAGCCTAAGGAAATGTCTAGGTCATTACCAGAGAAGCACCAAAAACAAATGAATCGAGAAAAAAATATCAGAAACAATTGAACATTTTTTAAAGTAGTCCTCATGGGAAAAGTCAGAATTTTGTTGTGCTTCCTTACATTCCTTTCCTCATTACATGTTGCTTTTGCTCTGAATCACAGCAGGGGGTATCAGCATCATCTTTTTGATACTTAGTGCTTTATGGGTCTGGATTTAGTCCTGGGCAAGCATCACCATCTCAGCCTCACAAAGATCTGACTGAAGGCTAGCAGAAGGGTCTAACCTAAAAAGAGACCCCCTCCTCATTGAAGTCACAGCTCCTAAGGTTGAATACAACTCTGACCACAAGGTGGCAAAAAACTATATGACACTCCCTTGATTATTAATTTTGTATGTTTATATAAAACTGTCGGTTTATATCAAAATACTCTCTAAAAATATTTTTAACGCTGTGCTCTACACATTGTGACATCTAAAATTTTGCATCAAAAAGTCAGCTGGAAATAATGTGATTTCTGATAAATATTAACATTCACAAATAAAATTGTCACATCACAATTTTACATGAAACCAGTAAAACCTAAATACCCCAGTGATTTAAGAGCCACCATTATCTGTTTTGAAAATTTATAACCAAGCTCTTTAATAGTTGGAAATCGTACATTTTCCCTTTTCTCCCTGGATTCTTAACTCCATCCTATTCTTCTAACAGAGTTTTATCACAATAATGTATATTTTTTCACTTGAAAAGATTTTATTGGTTATCTAATTTCCCTGCAGCAAAAATATGTATATATTTTTTTGCTATTTAAGTGCTTTTAAAATGTTCCTCTGATCCTAAAGCTCTAAGTTCTGTTTAAAATTTTACTCTTGCTTGTGTTATCATGACAATTAGTATTAGAATATAGTAGGTCAAAACATTGTAAATATATTACAGATTTTGAAGGGTAATTATTAAACATAAAGACAAAACTTTATTGGCAGTACATGTCTTTTTTTTTAATTTAGTGGGTGTATCCATGGATAAATATTGCTTATTGCTAGAATTAAACAGGGTTCAACATTCTCTTCTCATTTTTTGCTTGGTTAAACCCCAGCACACAGAAACCTCATTTATATAAATAAGTCAATTGGAATGGACATTTTGTTTTAGAAATGTCACTCAAGTTTTTGAATCCCTTTAGATATATGGGGGGGGATTATACAATGATTTATCTTCAAAATTATTTTTCATGATTTATCAGCTGACAGCTCCATTGTGTTCTCCTTCAATTTCATTGGAAGCCATCTAAGTTGTAAAATGATTTGATCCCCATTCATTTGTTAAAGTAATTTGTTTCTACATCATTAACAGCAGTGTTTGGGAACTGTCTCTCTGGTGCCCTAAGGATTTTACATCGCAGGGCAGTGCACCTGGTAAGATTCAAAAATGGTAAAAGATGCTTTTCTATTGTAAAGTGCAGAAAGGACTGTTGTGAAAAAGGGAAATGAAAAAGAGAGAACCAACTTGATTCCTCCACTGCAAGTGTGTTCTCTGGAAGATCAATTTTAGGAAATATGAAATATGAGGATGTAGAAATTGATCCCCTTAAAATTCTAAGTAGTTTATTTACCCTATGAAAAATCTTCCTGTACCCCCAGGGTAACACACATACACACTCCACTTTTAAAGTTGCTGGTTTATATTTATCATTATAAAAGTAATATATACAATATTTGTGGTTTTAAAAAAAGTATAGAAGAGGGCAAAACATGAAAAGTTAAAGGCCCTCTCTGTCCTGACAATCACACCCAGTTCTATTTCCCCAAAATAACCACTCATTAACAGTTTCTCATGTATCCTTTGAGAAATTTTCTATGCAAATACAAGCATGTTTTTACATTTACTTTTTTATGAAATAGAAGTGAGACTGTAATACATTGATCTACAACTCAGCACTTACATATTGTACATCAGGCAGTTCTTTCCAAGCTGACCTACACATCTAGTGTAATGCCATTAAAATTCCAATGAGTTTTTTGGGGAGACTTTTACAAGTTAATATGGAAGAACAAAAGGCATTTTCACCCTTCTTTATTTCTCTTTATTCCTCTCAGAAACTAGAATTTAATGGCTATAGCTGAATAGCCATCTTGCAACCAAAAAACTGATTACCTCTGGACCTATTCTTACATGAGGAAAAAAATGCCATATTTTGCCAATTCTAAAAGGGATGTCTTGTCATGTTTTAACATCTCTGAAATCTTTGAATGACAGTTTAATGATTATATTGGGAGCATTTTTTTTTCTTTCTTGAAGGTACATAAAATAATGGTGTGTCTTACAGCTGATAGTGTCTTAGAATCAATATGACACACGAAACATCATTTTGAGCCTTTGTTATTTGGATCCCGGTTGTATGTACCTGAATACAATTGCTAAATGACTGCAAGCTTTCTATTTCACTCCTAGTGAAGTCTAAAGTTCTTATCCTGGCCTTTAAAGCCCTACAGAATCTGGCCTTGGTCTCTTCAACCTCACTTCTTATTAACCCAGCCTTGCCTCAAACAAAATAGGTTTACTGCTATTCCTTGAATAAGCTAAGCTGACTCCTGCCTCCAAGCCTATGCCTTTATTATTCCCTCTGCTTGGAAAGCTCTTCCCATAGAAATCCTCATGGCTTTCTCCCTCACTTCTTCAGATTGCTGCTTAAATGTCACTTTATCTCAGAGTCCTTCCTTGACCTCTATATAAAATAACATTCCATCCCTGCTTTATTTTTCTTCAAAACACTATCACCACATGGTATATTAAAAGTTACACACACACATAAAAATTACTATAATATAAATTCCATGAGAGATAAGATATTTGCTATTCTATTCCTCATGCCTTTTTTGCACTTAATATATATTTAAATATTTGCAAAATAAACAAATGCATGCTCTTCATTTTGAGGTAAGTTGACCATTTTTCACATATTTACTGGCCATTTTGTATTACTACTTTTTGTGAACAGCCTAATCACATTCTTTGCCTATTTTTCTTTTGACTTATTAACAGTAATAAGTAACACTTATATGACACATGAAGTATGCCAAGAGTTGTCTTATTAAATAAGTTTAATCCTCACTACAATTTTTAGAAGTAGGTGTTGTTATCCCCATTTTACAGGTGAGGAAACTAAGGAACAGAGAAATTGAGTGACACCCATGGCCACACAGCTAGTAAATGATGGACCTGGGATTCAAACCCAGCAGTCGGACTGTACAGTTGGGACTTTTAACTACTAAGCTATTAGCCCTTTGTTGGACATATTCTAGTATATATATACTGCCATTTATCATTTTGACTATTGTATTTTATTTCATTTTTAATCTTATGATAATTGAGATTATTATGTAATCAAGATTTCCAAACTTTTTTTGTGGGTCCTGGATATTAATGTTGGTTTTGTTTGTTTGTTTGCTTCTGAATATAAAAATGTAGAACAGGTGCAAAGGTCCTGAGACAAAAATAAAAAGAGCTTGATAATTTAAAAAAATTAAAATAAGGCCAAAAGAGCTTGAATTTGGTTACCAAGGAGAAGGAGAATGATACAAGATGAGAATGAGGATAGATATGCAGGCAGGGACTACTATATAGAACTTGAATATTATCCCAATTGTGATGGAGATCATTTAAAAGAGTTAGCAAAGGAATGACATGATGTGATTTACCTACAATAATTATAACCTAATAACAATAATAGTAACTAATATTTATTGATTGCTTTTTATATGCCAGGCACTATTTTATAAGTACTTTACTAAATTATTTAAACTTCATAACATCCTGATGAGGTAGGTACTAATACTATTCTCACTATACAAATAAGGAAACTGAGCCACAAAAACATTAAATACCTCAAGTTTGCTTATGCTTACTCTCTGTTTCTATACCTGTCCCCATTCAGAATATACCTACTATCAACAATGAGGTGGCTGACATCTACTTTCTCCAGGTCCCTGACGTCCTGAGTGGTCTGAGAGTCCACTTAGCTAAAGAAAGAGAAAATGGCAACTCCATTCAGCACCAGGAAGCTTAGGTCTGGGATCTGGTCAGGTTGGCTCTTCTCACCTCATTTGGACCATACCGAACTGCCCTGAACTTGGGAATAGCGAGCCTGCTGGTTTGTTCACAATGACCAAGGTAGCCAGTTTAGCAGCCCGTGCTTACCACTGCAGCATGATGAGGCTTTGCACCCTGCATTCCCATAGCCATACCAGCAACTAGGGAACTGAGGAATGGACTCATCGGGATCCATAACAGGCTTCCAGGAGAAGCCAGCCCTACAGAGGGAAGCAGCAGGTCTAGTGGTGTTGAAGGAGCAGAAAATGGAAGATTTCAAGGCACGCATATGATTCCAATGGCCTGGGCCCTTCTCTGACTGAAAGAAAGGAAAGGCTCACAGAGAGAGCAAAGTCATGCTTGAGTTATGACATGTAGGTTACACTGCATCATTTCCTAACCAACCATTTCTCCAGTTTTTATCAAAAATTGCCTCCAGTAGTCTGTTCCTTAGCTTCCCTCAGTTTTTAGCAGTGCTGACTCTACCCCTTCAGATGGCTGCCCCAATTGACTTAACACTTTTGATTCCTTATCCATCTGTTTCATAATATGAGTTCTGATCAGCTTCCTGCATGCTGGCATAGCATCTGGCCAGCCACCTTTCTTACCCTAGACTTTTAGGAAAACCCCAGAGACCCTAAATCTGTGTCCAGTGCTGGAGGTTGGCATTTCCCCAAGACTGAGCTTAAATGCACAATGAAGAACATATTCTACAGTTTTACTCATCGAAATGTGGAATTTGATTTCTTGTATTTGCTCTAAGTGTCTTTTTCAATTTTGAAAGGTAGGAAGGGTAGATCTTGTTATATTATACCAAAACTGGTAGTTAGAATTTCTATTTATACTTTCTATTCTTTTTTAAAATTTTACTCCTTTTTTATTTTTTTTAAAAAATTACTTATTTATTTTTATTGCTATATATTTGACATATAACACTGTATAAGTTTAAGGTGTACAACATGATGATTTGATACACTTATATATTGCAATATGATTGCCATTGTATTGGTAATTATCATCTTCATCACATCACATAATTACCACATCTTTCTTGTGGTTGGAATAATTAAAATCTAGCCTTTTAGTAAGTTTGATGATTATAACACATATTTTTGTCTATATTCACTATACTGCACATTAGATCTCTAGGGTTTATTTACTACTAGTTGCAGTAAATCTTATTCCTTTTAAAACCACAAAAAGCATACAGACAAAATTATACAATCTCAACAGAGGGAAATTTATCAATATCTAGCAAAATTACATGTATTTTCACTATTTGACTTGGTAATCTCACTTATAGGAATCCAACCCAAAGATACACCAGCAAAGTACAAAATGATATATGCACAAGGCCATTCTCTGCAACACTATGTATAATAACAAAAGACTAGGGAAAAAAACAAATGTCCACCACCAAGAAACCATTTGGACAAATGATAGTGGAGCCATAAAATGGAAAGCTGGAAAAATATTTTTTAATAAAATGGAATACTGTAGTATGAGATAGATTTCTATATAAAGATTTAGAGTAATATTTGGGATATAATGTTAAGTGGAAAAAGCAAAGTATAAAACATGGTATATAGTGTGCTATCCTTTGTGTAAGAAAGTTGGGAAAATACAGTATTTACAGAAACATAATAGACTTATGACTTATTTATTTTTCTCTTTCTAAAAAAAAAAATAAATATTTCCTAGCTTTGGCCATTTAAAAAACATAGCAGCAATGGTAACCTAGTAGCAATGAGTATATCTAATGCCCATATTGTGGCCTTTAAAATAATTTCCTACCAAAAAGAAAAAAGCCTATCTTCCTTGAAGAAATAATTGTTTATAGGTCTGTAACAGGAAATATACAAAATTAGCCTGGGACATCTTGTTTTGCCAAAAAGCAAGGAAGATATCAAAGACTAATGTAGTCATGTCAAAAGAACACAGGTACCAAGATGAAGGGGATTTCCCCCTTGCCTATTCTGGGACAATTAGAGCATCAAAAAAATCTGCAATTATATATTTAGTGTTCCTAATGACACACACACACAAAAAAAAAAAAAAAACATTGATCACCCCTGGGTGATGCCAGGACACCAATCTATTATTCCAAAAATTAATAAAAAAAATTGAGAATTTATTCCGCCTTTCCTGTATGAACTACATTTCAGGCTAACCAAATAGTTAATGATGTTCTTCTTTATGCAACAATTTCAGAAAGCAAATGCAGAAAGAATGGTAGAATTAGTATATCACCACTTAACAATTCCGAATAAAATAAGAAATCTAGGCCCTGTTTTCTCAACCCCAGCACTATTGACATTTGAGGCCAGATAATTCTTTATTTGGGGGCTGTGTTATGCATGTAAGATTTTTAGCAGCATCTCTGGTCCCTACCCACTAAATGCCATTAGGACACCCCTTTCAGAGTCAAGACAATAAAAAAGATTTTCAGACATTGTCATATGTCCCCTAGGGAACAAAGTCATCTCCAGTCGAGAGCCACTAATCTAGGGCAATAATTATGAATGGATAAAAAAAAAAGATTAGGCAAAATGATAATGGGGAACTTTACAACAGAGTGATCAAGTTGACACCACCTGAACCCACTGATCAATTTTAGCATCACTAAGCATGAGATACTGCATATGTGCCTCCTGATGTGATGTAATAAGAAGCATACACAACCAACAATAATATGTTGATGTCAAAATTAAAAATTGAACCTAAATCTAATCAAGCTATAGCTCTAACTCCCAGTTTATGGTGAATATAGGAGATAGAAGAACAAGTCCAATGTCACCACTAAGAAACAATCAGCCAAATCCAGAATGTGGAATATTTTAGGGAAAATGATCTGTTTCCTTTGATGATAAATAACATTTAATAGAGGATGAAGAGCTCCATTGCATTTGATCTCAAAATGTACTAGAAAAAATATCTCGGCAGAAAATAAAGTATCAAGAAAAGGAAAAAAATAATAAAATAAACAAAATAAAAGAAGAAGAGGAAAAAAGAAGACAGGAAACTGACAGATTCTTTTTCTAGCCTTACCGAGGTATATCTGACCAATAAAAATTGTATATATTTAAGGTGTACATTATGACCTTTTGATATACACATAGATTTCTAAAAGAGACTTAAGAGAGATAACAACCAAATGCAATGTTACATTTGGTTTCGTTTATGTTTTTTAAAAAATCTATTTTAAAAACAATTCTTGAAACAATTAGGGAAATTTGAATATGAATTATTATTCAATTACTTTAAGGGATTATTGTTAATTAGCAAATTGTGATAATGGCATTATGGTCACGTAAAAAAATTGTTTTTTCAATAGAGATACACACTCACATTGAATGAGATAATATTATATCTATGATTTGAGTTTAAAAAGACTCCAAAGAACCTTGGAGTGGGGAGAATAAATGAAACAAGACTGGCAAAATGTTGAAAATTGTTGAAGCTGAGTAAAGGGATTTCATTTTACTAATCTCTGTATTTTTGTGTATGTTTAAATTTTTTTCATAATAAAATGAAATTTTGAAACAAAGCAAGTAAGACTTCACCTTCTGGGAAGATGTCATAGGTGTACTTCCCCTTATTCCTGCGGCTAAGTATAGTTTAAAAATCTGAACATTGTATACAAAACAAACACAAGAAGACTCTGAAAAGTACACAAAAGGTAGACTGGCTATAGTCCTAGAACTCAAGGAATGACAAAGCAGTGAGGTCCCTGAGGTTTGGTTTGGTTTGGTTTGATTTTGCCTCATATATGCTAGACTGGGTGATGGACACGCTAAAAAACTAGAAACATCAATGGGAATAAACAAGAAGAAGAAGGAAGAAGAAGAAGAAGACGAAGAAGAAGAAGAAGAAGAAGAAGAAGAAGAAGAAGAAGAAGAAGAAGAAGAAGAAGAAGAAGGAGGAGGAGGAGGAGGAGGAGGAGGAGGAGGAGGAGGAGGAGGAGGAGGAGGAGGAGGAGGAGGAGGAGGAGGAGGAGGAGGAGGAGGAATAAGAGGAGGAGGAGGAGGAGGAGGAGGAGGAGGAATAGGAGGAGGAGGAGGAGGAGGAGGAGGAGGAGGAGGAGGAGGAGGAGGAGAAGCAGCAGCCTCAAGAAAAGCCTACTCTCTCCACAGGCAAAGTGCCAGGAAAGAGGTAGCCTAGCACAGTAGAAAAGTTTTGGATAATAACCACCCTACTACAACCAAACATCACAGAAGAAAAATTGCAGCACCACCTATGCCAACAAAGGCCTAGTAGAAAATTTAGACTTTTTCCCTGGGCAAGCCATAAGGAGCCAAATTCCCTGCTAGGATGGTGTCAGAAAAGGGTAAGTTAGGGGCTAGAACTTTTATTCTTACTGGATAGTAACAAGCCCCCTCTAATACAGTGTCAGTGGAGATTATATGAGAAGCCTGGACTTCATGTCCACTTGATAATAACAAGGGGTCCCTCCTCTTCTCCTCACTGGGGTGGTGTCAGAGGAGTCTTAGTGGAGAATCAGCATTTTCACCACCGTCCAGCAGTAACTAATATCCCCTCTCAACCATAGTGTCAATAGAGGTCATAAGGGGAAATATAACAAGGTACTTCCGCTCCTCTCAGCCAGGGTGGTATCTGCAGAGGCATAAGAAAGAGCCTAAACTCCCACCTCGCCAAGTAGTAATGAGAAGACCCTCCTCCAATAGGTGTCAATGAAGGCTAAATGAGGAACCTGGACTTCACTCCACCTGGCAGCAATGAAGTGGCATTTCCCTTCCCCTGCCACAGCAGTGTCAGAAGCATGCTAAAAACATGATTTAAATAAAATCCAGAGTTTCATAACATAATACCCAAAATGTCCAAGTTTCAATTAAAAATCACTCATCATATCAAAAGCCAGGAAAATCTTCACTTGAATGAGAAAAGACAAAAGACACCAATAACATGATGACATAGATGTTCATAAAGATGATTCGACAAGCAATTACAAATATAATTGAAACTAATAAAAATATAATGTCTCATCAAAAAATGGAACATATAAAAAATGGAAATTTTAAAATTACAAATTGCAATTACTGAAATTTTAAAAATTAATAGATGAGCTCAACAGCAGAATGGAAGAGACAGAGAAAAGAATCAGTGAAATTGAAGATATAACAATAGAAATTATCCAGTGTAAACAACAGAAAGAAAATAGCCTACAGGGTTAAGGGGAATGAACAGATCCTAAGGAATGTGTGGGACTATAACAAAATATTGAAGATCTGTGTCATCAAAGTTAGAAAAGTAGAAGATGAAAAAGGTGAAGCTGAAAAAGTATTCAAGGAAATAACGACATAAACTTACAGATTAAAGAAGGTGACAAGCCACAAACTGTATAAACATTAAAAAAAATCCATGCCAAGACCCATCATATTCAAACTTCTGAAAACAAAGGACAAAATTAAAAGGCAGCAAGAGAGAAATGATGCCTTGCCTGTAGGGGAAAAACTATTTGAATCACAGAGGATTTCTCACGGAGGTCAGAATGAACTGGTACATATTTCAAGTGCTGAAAGAAAGAACTGTCAATCCAGAATTCTATGTCCAGTGAAAATATCCTTTAGAAATGAAGGGGTAATCAAGACATTCTCAGTTAAAGAAAAATTAAGAGAATTTGCCACCAGCAAACTGACCCTGAAAAAATGTCTTAAAAAAACTTATCTCAACAGAAAGGAAGTAATGGTAGAAGTAATCTTGGAACATCAGGAAAGAGAAAAAACATAACAGAAAGAGTAAAAATATGTATCAATACAATAAGTTTTCCTTTGCCTCTTGAGTTTTCTAAATTATGTTTGATTGTTGAAGCAAAAATTGTAACACTATCTGATGTGGTTCTCAATGTATGCAGTGGAAATACATAAAACAATTATAAATGAAGTAAAAATAAGTAGGTTTCTACATTTCACCCAAACTGGCAAAATGTTGATACCAGTAGGCTATGATAAGGTAGGTATGAGTATATAATGTGATACCTCTCTCTCTCTCTTCTCTCTCTCTTATATTATGTGCACACAAAACATACATACACATGTATATGTTTGTTCTATGTACATATAATGTAATGACACATTTAAAAGTGATACAAAGAGCAAAAATAAAAAAAAATCAGTATAAGAATAAACATTTCAAAACACTATAGGAAAATAAAAATTCAATTCTTATAAAAAGTTCAAGTAATACACAGGAAGGTAGAAAAAAAAATAGTACAGAGAAACAAGAAACAGAGAGATCACACAAAACAAAAATAAATGTCAAGCTTAAGCCCTAACTTATCAATAGTTACATTAAAATGTAAAATAATGATCAAAATTGTTAAAATATTGGTAGAGTGGATAAAAAATATGAACCAACTGTATGTTATCTGTAAGAAACTCACTTCAAATATAGTAACATAGGTAGATTGAAAGTAAAATTATGGGAAAATATATCCCATACAAATATTAAGCTAAGGAAAACATGGGTGGCTATACTAATGTCAGATAAAGTAGACATCAAAGCAAATGAAACTACCAGAGACTAAATATCCATGTGTTCATACTGATATAAATAAATGTGTGAATGAATTAATATATGTGTAGAAGAGACAAATCTCCCTTGCAGAAGAATTCCAAGTAATTTATGTTGATACCCTGTTTGCAAGAAGGTCAAGCTCCTTACTCACCTGTGGGTTGCACATAGTGACTTTCTATCAGAGTACAGTATGAGAAGTGTAAAACAGTGGGAAAACCTGACAAACACTACTTCAGCTAGGTGATCAAAATCAACATCACATTGTTAGTTATAATCATGATATGATGTGGTAAGAATGCCATTTGACTTCTATGATGTTTCTCTCTAAAACCTATAATCTCAGACTAATCATCAGAAAAACATCAGACAAATTTCACAAAAGAGCATCCTACAATATTCCTGACAGTGTTCTGCAAAACTGTCAAAGTCACCTAAAACAAGGAAAGTCTGAGAAGCTGTTACAGCCAAGAGGAGTTTAAGGAGACACAATGACTAAATGTAATATGTATCCTTGATGGGATGTTGAGGCATAAAAAAAGACATTAGGTAAAAACTAAGAAAATCTGAATAAAATATGAACTCTAATTAATAATAATATGTCAATATTGGTACATTAATTGCAACAAATGTACCATGCTAATATACTGATCATAGGAAAAATTATGTGCAAGGAATATATGGGAACTCTCTGTACTATCTGCTCAAATTTTTTGTAAATATAAAACTGTTCTTAAAAAATAAATCTAATTTAAAAACTATCAAGGATATTACATAATTATAAAAGAGTTAATCTACAAAGAAGACAAAACAATCATAAATGTGCATAAACCAAACAGGAGCACTGCAAAATTTAGGAAGCAAAAACTAATAGAACTGAAAGAAGAAATAGACAATCCATAATTAGAGTTGGAAACTTCAATGTGCACTGCTCTCAACAAATGATAGAACAACTACACAAAAAAATCAGTAAAGATATAGAAGAACTCAAAAACACTACCAAACATCAGGATCTAGTTAACCATTTAAAAATTTTCAACGGAGTGCCCTCGCAGGCCCCAGGATTTTTCTCTTGCTTCAATAGTGTTTAGATGTAATAGACATAGGGACACCCTTTCTTCTAGCTTCCCACCACCCTCCAATCACTTTTCCAGTCTCAACCTTCTGAACCTTCTTAGCCATCCTCAGCCTCTGAACCCAGCCAATACCATTTTTTGAGTTTACCTCCTTATTGTCAAACAACCATGAGCTCCCAAATTGGCCAGAATTATTCCGCTAATGGGGAGGCTGCTGTCAACTGCCTGATCAACCTGCATCTTCTGGGCCTCTATTTCAACCATGACAATGTGCCTCTGGAAGGCATGGGCCACTTCTGTGAGATGGCTGAGGAGAAGAACAAGGATGCCAAGCAATTCTTGCAGATGCAAAACCAGTGTGGTGGCAGCGCCCGCTTCCAGGATCTGCAGAAGCCATACCAAGATGAATGTGGTAAAACTCAGGATACCACGGAAGCTACCATGGTCATGGAGAAGCCCTTTTGGATCTGCATGCACTGGGTTCTTCCTGAACAGTCTCCCATCTCTGTGACTTCCTAGAGAATCACTTCCTAGATGAGGTGAAACACATCAAGGAGATGGATGACCACCTCACTAACTTCTGCAGACTGGCCAGTACCTTGGCAGGGCTAGGCGAGTATCTCTTCCAAAGGCTCACTCTTAAGCATGACTAGGAGCCTTTGGAGCCCAGAGGCCTTTGAGGGGCCCCCCTGCATTCCCCCTGGTGTTGTCTTTATGCCTGAGCCTCTCCTGTGCAACCACTGGGCAGCCTTCTAACTACCCTGGAGCCCTCTCCTATACTGTGGAACAAATTAAAGCAACAAAGCTGTTTGCAGGAAAAAAATATATATTTAAAAGAATTAAAATCACTCAGACTGTGTTCTCTGATCACAGTGAAATCAAACTAGAAATCAGTAGCAGAAAGATAATAGGAAGTTTTCCAAACCCTTGGAAACTTAAGAACATGATTCTAAATAACGTATGTATCAAAGAGGAAGTCTCAAGGAAATTTTTTTAAATACATATAACTAAATGGAAAAAAAAAAACAACATATCAGTATTTGTGGGACACAGCTAAAGCAATGCTTAAGAGAAATTTATAGCACTAAATGCTTACAGTAGAAAAAAAAAGTTTCAAATCAATAGTCTAAGATCCTACCTCAATAACTAGAAACTAAAAAACATAAGGAAGGAAATAATAAAGATCACAGGTCAATAAAACTGAAAAGTAGGAAAAAATAGAGAGAATCAATGTAACAAGAAGCTAGTTATCTGTAAAGATGGATAAAACTGACAAACCTCTAGTAAGATTGACAAAGGAAAAAAAAGAAGATATAAATTACCAGTATCAGGAATGAAGCAAAAGACATTACTATAGACACATATAATAGTAATAATAATAATAAGCAACACTGCTAATGACCCTACACACATAAATTTGATGAAAATAGATGAAATGGAGCAATTCCTCAAAAAGTACAAACTACCACAACTCACCCAATATAAAATAGATAATTTGAATTAAGGAATTCCTATTAAGGAAACTGAATTTGTAATTAACAAAGTTTCTTGGCTATTACCAAGGCCAGATGATTTCAGAGAATTCTACCAAGTGTTAAAGAAGAATTCACACCAGTTTTATACAATCTCTTACAGAAAATAAGAGGAAATACTTTCCAATTCATTCTATGAAGCCACTGTTATGCTGATACCTAAAACGGCCAAAATAGTCCAAAAAAATTACAAACCAATATCCCTCTTGAACACAGATACGAAAATCCTTAACAAAATATTAACAAACAAAATTCAGCAATATATAAAAATAATTATGCACCACAGCCAAGTGGGGTTTATTCCAGGCATGCAAGGCTGCTTCAAAATTTGAAAATTGGTCATTGTAATCCACCATATTAACAGGCTGAAAAAGCACGGGTCATATGATCATATCAGTTGATGCAGAAAAGTATTTGACAAAATCCAATACCCATTCACAATAAGAATTCTTAGAAAATTAAGAATTCAGAGGAACTTTCTAAACTTCAGAAAGAACATCTCTAAAAGTAAAAACCATAGGTAACATACTTAATAGTGAAAGACTGAATGTTTTTCCCCTAAGGCTGAAGACAAGGCTAAGGTGTTTTTTCTCACCACTGCCATTCAGCATACTCCTGGAAGCTGTAGCCAGGGCAATAAAGCAAGAAACATAATTAAAAGGAATATAAATCAGAAAGAATAAACAAAACTTGATTTTCCAATAACATGATTATTTTACTGATGTTGGCAAGGTTATTCTAAAATTTACATTAAAAAAGCAAAGGAACTAGATTTCCTGTATAGCTATAGTAGTAAAAAATGTATGCTATAGGCAAATAGACATGCCAATGGAAAAAAAATCGAGATCAATGATAGAGAATCAATGATTAGTAAAATAAATGAAATTGAGAACTCAGAAATAAACCCGCACAAGAATGGCCAACTGATATTTGAAAAAGCAATTCAGCAAAGGACTAATAGTCTTTTCAACAAATGGTGCTGGAACAATTGAATATTCATAGGCAAAGAAAGGGGGGCCTCTACCTAGACTTCAAATCTTATACAAAAATTAACCCCAAAAGAACCATAAATTTTAAATGTAAAACTATAAAATTCTTAGAGAAATAATGTAAGAGAACATCTTCAGGCCCTAGGGCTTGGTAAAGAATTCTCAGATATAACACCAAAACCATGATTTATAAAATTAAAAAATTGATAAACTGTACTTCGTCAAAATTAAATTAAAAAAAAGCTTTTGTGAAAGCCTCTTAGAAAAATAAGAAGATAAGTTATAGACTGTGTAAAAATTATTTGCATATCACATGTCTAACAAGGGACTCATACTAGAATATGTAAGGAAGTCTGAAAACTCAACAATAAAAACAAATCCAATTAAAAAATGGACAAAACACTTGAAGAGATATCTCACTGAAGAGGAAAAACAGATGACAAATAAGCACATGAAAAGATGTTCAATATCATTAGCCATTAGAGAAGTACAAATTAAGACCGTGATGAGTATTACTACACACCTATCAGAACAGATAAAGCAACAAATAGTGACAATACCAATGCTGACAAAGATACAGAGAAACTAGGTCTCTTGTATATTGCTGGTAGGAATATACAGTCACTCTAGAAAAAAAATTTTGTAATTTCTTAAACATCTAAACTACTATATGACCCAGTAATCTCACTCCTAAGCATTTATCTTAGAAAAAAATGAAAATTTAAGTCCACATAAAAATGTGTATTTGAACATTTATAGCAGCTTTTTTTTTAGTTCAAATAGCTAAATTTGAAAACAACCAAGATATTCTTTAATAAGTGAATAGTTAAATAATTTGTAGTATATCTATACCATGGACTAATATTTAGCAGTAAAAGGGACAATCTAAACACACAATAATTTGAATGGATCTGAAGGGTGTTATGCTGAGTTAAAAAAAAAGCCAATTTCAAAAGATCACAAACTGAATGATTCCATTTATATAGCATTCTTCAAAATTAAGAGGTGAAGAACATATTAGTGGTAACCAGGGTTTGGGGATAGTGGGTGGGAGGGGGATGGGTGTGACTGTAAGGGGTAGCAGGAAGATCTTCACAGAGGTAGAACTGTTATGTATCTTGATTGTGGTGGTGGTTACACCAATCTACATGAGATGAAATGACATAGAACAGTGCACACACATTGTTCCGATATCTATTTTCTATTACATGAGATATAAGTATTGGAAGAAACTGGGTGAAGGTTACACAAAACAAAACAAATATAATCTCTTGAGAAAGGAATTTCAAATAAAAGCAAGAGGAAATTGAATTCTCAGGTATAATTTTCTACCATATTGTTTTTAACTAGAATGTCAGGGTTTTTTTCCCTGAATGCAGAGGTTTCCAAATGTCTTCAGAGGCTCTAATAAGACTAACCCCATAGGGGTCTATTTGACAATATGCCTTTTGCTGCTTCCCTTGTCAACATTGGTGGAATACAGAAAGTTTGGGCCTTCATCCAGGACCACAGCTATAGGAGGAACCCCCAGGACCCTGTGGACTCTCACTAGACATGTATCCACAATAAGGAGACATAGCAGACTGACTTGGCTCTCTGCTGTCCTTCTCTAGACCATAGGCCTCCAGCTAAATCAGAGTTAAATACCTCCAATTCAGCCTAGCCAATGACTGGTTAATACTTGGTGTTTTCATATAACTATGTTCCTTCATTCTCAAAAATGATTTGTATAAACTAAATATAACTCCTACGCTTGCTATCCTGACTGGCATTCTGCTATTTCTTGGCCTCCATGTGTTGTCTTGCTGGGACAATGAGGCTGATTGGCTAATGTCCTTCTTGGCCAATAGGCAACTACCCTGCTGGGAGGTCTGAATTGGAGTTACACTGCAGGTGAGCTCAGACAAGGTATTTAACCTGGATCTCATGACCTGGAGTTGAAATCAGTAGAAGATTAAGATCCTTGGCTTCCTATTCACCAACATATAGCCCTCTGTAACTTATCTAAAAAAGAAACAAACAAGAATTTCATTTCCCCAGTTATAAATTCATCCTTTTAAAAAATTGTTATTATATTATTGAGCAGAAATGACAGTGTCAGCAAATCAGAATTAGGCAAGCCTCAGGTGAGCAAATATGGGAAAGACCTCCCACAGAATTGAAAAGATTTCTAACATCTTCGTATTGTCAGTATGCATTCGGGGAGCCCTAAATATAACAGGAAAATCTGCTGTCAAGAAATGCTACATGGAGGAAATCCATCATCCTGGGGGAGTTTGGGAGAGTGTTTTACTAAGAGTGAAGTGGCCAATTGGGATGGGGTTTCTTAAGAAAAATTTACTACTAGGATGAGGTCACTTTACTTAAGAATGAGATTAAGAGAGATTGGGGAGGGATGATCAGGAACTACATTCTCTTAAGTGAAAACCATGTTATCTCTAGTGGAGCACCAGGAAATCAGAATGATTAAAAACAGAAAGAAGGGGATAACATTACCAGAATTTGTGACAGAGCTTTCCCTTTTCCATGAAATGTAAAGAGGTAGCTGGAATAAACTCAAAAAAAAATGTGTTACAATACTGATCTATTTTTTGTGGATAGATGAAAGTGGCAGGACAGTCGGTTTCAATTCTAAAAGTCAAAGGGCATCAGCTCTAACAAATGGAAAATTGTGGAAAGATCCAAAGATGTTCTCAGTGATTCACAAGGGACTCTGCCTTAAGAAGTAAATGGAAAAAAAATCTGTCTGGAAGTGATGAGGTATTTGAGGAGTGCCACAACAAGGGACAAACCCCTGTCATTATGGTGTGCCCACCACCACTTGAGCTTCATTAAGAGAGCAAGTCTGCATATGAAGCTGTCAAGATTACTCAAACAAGGAAGATGATTTGCAGGTGGACCTGGAACAGAGCAGCCTGGGGCAACCCTAAAAAAAAAAAAAAACCTACTCTACTCAGCTATCCACCTACCCTGAAATGGAATGGACATCTGTCATTGAAAATCTTGAAATCCAATGAGTCCAAGAATTTTTTAAAGGCTAGGGAAGATGTCATAAGAACTGAAATGTTTTCCAAATGGTTGATGGAGGTGAGGTAAGATATGGGGCAACAAAAACACTAGAGACAAGAGGAAGTTGTAGAGGACTTTGCTCAGACAGTTGATATGGGGATATATAGAAGGAGGTCAGAGAACATACAGGGAGTATTAGGGATTGGGTCAATTAAAAGGCAATGATGAATTGATAAAGATCCTCATGAGAATCATGAGGAAGATTTTTTGCTGGTCATCACAAAGGCTAGATGCTGGACAGCCACTCCATTCAATTAGTATGGAATCTCTGAGCTTCCCATCCCTAGAAATGGCAATAGACACACACACACACACACACACACACACACACACACACACACACACATACACACACACACACACACCACCTTAAAAATTCAGCACTTAGACTCAATAATGTAAAATATGGAAAGATTATATGACTTTACAATTATTACAACCAAAAGAACTAGACAGTCAAAACAAAATGGTTGATGCTCATGGCTTTCTAGAAACTGTTTAGAAAACAAACTTTTTGTGATGAACTAAAGACTTGGGGATGGTGAATTCCTGCAACAAACCAATAGTATTTACCCTTTTTAGAAAAGAATGGGCAGTGACTGGGGAAAAGTAAGAAGGTATTAAGTTTCTTATAAAGTCAAATATACATTTATCATATTCCACTGCAATTCCACTCCTAAATATTTACCCTAGAGAAATAAAAGTTTATGTTCACATAAAAACCTATACATGAATGTTTATTTATAGAAACGCCAAACTAGGTTTCTATAAACATGGTGAATGGGTAAATAGACTGTAGTATGTCCATACAATAAAAAGACAATAATTGTCATTAATAAAATGTAGTGAACTATTGTACACACAATTACATGGATGAATCTCAAATGCATTATGCTGAATTAAAAAAAATATAATCAGAAGATTACATAATATATAATTCTATTTATATGCTGGAAAAGGCAACACTATGGAGATAGAAAACAGGCAGTGGTCATCAGAATCTGGGGACAAGTTGAGAGATCAACTACCAAGAGGCATAAGGAAACTTTTCATGATATGAAAATTTGTTATATCTTGATTGTGGTGGTGGTTACACAAGTGTATACAATTAATCAAAACTCATGTAATCATACTACAAAAAAAGATGATGATTACTGTATGTAAAGTACATCTTAATAAAGCTGACTTTAACTTTTTAATCTGATTATCCAAACAGGCTACATTGGAGAAAGTAGGCCAATCTGGTTGCTTCCAGTTTGGACCTGGTTTCACATCAAGGACAGGACTCCAAACCAAAGAAAATATACATGAACTCATCTATCATCTCCAGAAAGAGACCAATGTCTACTCTCTAGGGAGAATGAGTGTGTCCTGAGGCATAACGATGAGCAACAAATTTTGCCTGCTTGGTATTTCACTTTACATATGGGACTCTGCATCCAGTGAGAAATGAAAGAAGTTGTTTTGGTTCCAAGTCAAGAATATTCAGAAACATCTGACCATTCCGCCCTCACAAATTTTAAATTAAGAAAACAGGAGTAGTGGGTTCCCAGCACACATTTACTTCTCAAGGCCATACTGGGCTTGCTGGGAAGAATACAGAATAGAATAGATAACTGAACTTTTCCACTGAATTCTGGATACAGAAGTAATTTAAAACTCCTTAACTGTGGGTGATGTTTATGGGATGGGAAAATTTGCAGAAGAATCTGAAATCCCCCAAGATTGAATTGGCTTAAAGTGGGCATGTCTTAGGAACCTCAAGGATTTCTTTTCTTCTCTGTTTTTCCTAACCTAACAGAGCCATATAATTTTGCAATAAGGTATGGAGAAAGAAATAGCTGCCACAATGCAACTAATTTTGATGAAGGAGTCAGCTGGATGGTAAAGTCCATCAAAAGGGTCACACGTTCTTACACGAGTTTAAGTTGGTGTAAAGACTATGCCTACCTAAAATTCCAACAGAAATATATCTCCAATGCTGTTGATGTCATAGAAATGAGGAAAATAGTCTAAAAATTGTTGGCTTGGAAGTAGAGTTATTGCCGAGGTTCATCCATAAACATGACTGTCTGATTTTGAAACCAACTAGAACTGGGTGAACAACTACACTCAATTATGGAAGTTTCAATTTGTCCATAAGCACTATAGAAGCCTATGGCCATAAATTGAGTGGGAAAATTTGGGGAGAAGCCTCCAACTTCTCCATGCAAAATAGCTATATCCATATCAATATTGATTGATGTTAATGTATTGCTAACTTTTTTATTATTATCCTCTAACTAAATAATCTTGGGAAAGAAATACTAACTGCAAGAGAAAGCAATTAGTACCTTAAGGATGACTCTTTTGTAAAAGGAAAAACTGAACTGGGGATCCAGGGAACGAGGATCTTAATAAGCTACCATGGAATTGGGTCCAGGAGGTTGAAATTGTGGCCTTTGGGCTTCCAAAAGAGCAATCCATTTTGAGGATATACAAACACCATGGTAACAAAGTCAGCCTATTTATTTCTAACAGTCAGTAGGTTGTTGGACTTAGTGACAGGCATATCTAGTACTTGGTGAACTCTATTTGGCACCACTCTGCTATTCTTTCTATTAGAGAAGGCAGTCTGACATATCAACTAAGTGTACAGACTCTGGAGCCTTTTTTGCCAGTGTTCAAATCCTACCTTTGCCATTTTCAAGCTATGAGAACTTTGGCAGATTATTTAACATTGTTGTGTTTTCATTCTTCATTGGTAAAAATAGATATAGTAATAACAATGATTCCATTGAATGATTCCATTCATTGTTGTTAGCCATGACTTCATAAATGTAAAAGCACTCATGATAAGCAATAGTTCTTATAAGCATTAACTATTAGTATTCTTATTTTCATTTCTAGGGGCTGAAACTATAAAAGTAAGAATTGGGAACATCAGATGCAGTGAAACTCTTAACTATTAAGACTTGAGAACCAGAGACCTGAGCTGGATCCTCTTCTCTGAAATTGAGTTCCTTGCCAATACAATTTGGAGGAGGGCCAGGAAAACAAAAGTACTCCCCTCTCTGATGGGTGGGTCCCAAATTTCCCTTTTGTATTTCTGGAAGCTCCTACCATAAGTAACCAAAGTCTGTATAGAGATCTGTATTAGTCTCGTAGGACTGCCATAATAAATTACCACAAACAGGGTGGCTTTTAACAACAGAAATTTATTCTTTCTTAGTTTGGGAGACTAAATGTTTAAAATCAAGGTGTTGGTTCTCTGAGGGTTCTAAGGGAGAATCTGTTCCATGCCTTTCTCTTAGCTTCCGGTGTTGCCACCAATCCTTGGCATTCCTGGGCTTGTAGATACATCATTCCAATCTCCATCTCTGTTGTCACATGGTATTCTTCCTATATGTTTCTGTCTCTGAGTCTCTTCTGATAAAGAGAGCAGTCATATTAGATTAAGGGCCCAACCTAAAGACCACATCTTAACTTGATGACATCTGCAAAGATCCAACTTCCCAAATAAGGTCAAATTCTCAAGTATTGGTGATTAAGACTTCAACATGTCTTTTTGAGGATACAATTAAACCCACAACAGGGTCTAAGACAATAAACATTTTAGTATACCTGAAATCATGATGCTGTAATATACATTGGTTGGTGGAAAGACATAAACATTAAAGGGGAGGACTGGTTTTCTACTTGCCTAAAATGCTCCCTGCAATTGTGCTAAACCAGCCACTCTAAGAATTTTTTCAGGAGACCTCTGTTTGAGGCATAACTTTATGTAAGCTTTGCAAAATGCTGCTTGAGTTTGACTCCTCTCAGTTCTCTTATTGAATTGATGCTATTCCAACTATGAAGTAGGATGCCCCCAGCACTGGAAACCATACAAGTAAGATATATTGTTGTTAAGGAAAGAGGGGTATATAACTAAGAAATGACATAGAAAATAAACCTCACAGATACGAATGGGCAGTCACACATATCTAACACCCCCAACCCTGTGGACATCGTAGAGAAAATAAATCAGGTCTAAAGTTTGAGCTGCTTAAAGGCTGCAATGTCATAGCGTCCCAAGAGTGGGAGTCAGAAGTAAAACGTAATTTGGCAAAGAGTAACAACAGTTAGTTTAGGGTTTTACATTTTAAATTAATCAGTTATATGATAGATTCTAAGGTCCAGGACAAGAATCTACTCATGCCAAAGAGAAAGCCTAAGAATTGGTCATGACCATTGTCAGTTTCCATTCCTGTTCCTAAACTTGAGTGAGGAATGGAAGGTGAGGGATTCTTTCTCAACAATGTGAAAATTCATACTCAATGTATACAAGCAGGATAAGAGAATCAATCAGCTCTAGTATGTCCATGCATTGCAGTTAAAGAGGCATAGGCAGAAGCCCTCAGACCTTTCTCTGAAAGGTCAAAACCCGAGACAGGTGCAAGGCTTGCTCCTAGAATACCACCTGTAGTTGCCATAAAAATGTACGACTGAGATCTCCTACTGCAGGAAGCATAGTTGGCTAGTAGCCCAGATTTTATCTGACTTGGCCACCACCATGTTTGTGCCAAGACCATGCTAACCCTGGGCTACCAATAGCCACTGACTGAGCATGGTGCAAGTACTAGTACTGGCCCATTCTTGTGAAACAGCCCATCTCCGACCTTGCATTCACCTCTGCCATTTACACCTTGAGGATGCTCATGCCCATATCAAGACCCACACATCGGCCACTCCTGAAATGAGGCAGCTCACCCTAGATAACTTTCACCTCACCATGATGTAAGCTCCATTCCAGACCAGAGCCCTGACTTCTGCTCCCCATAACACGAAGCGCTTGCCCTCTTCAACCTGCTCCAACCTTCAGACCAGAAACCTCATCTTTTCTCCATCAACACCGTACCCAATTACTCCAGCTTTTGGCCTGTACATAGAAGACATTCACAGCTAAAGAAACTCCAAATCACCTCCAGGAGCCAGCAAAAAGAAAAAAAGGCCACAGTTGACCATCATCACCCAACTGTAGTAGTCGTCTGGGAGGTAAAACGGGTAGAGTTTTCCTCCCATCACATCAGTATAATCAGGCACTGCCACAAGCTCTGGAAGAAGTTTCTAGTACCATTCAGGGAGAGAGAATGCTACTGAGAAGTGGGAGGGGTGCCTTAGGTCTGGTTGGAATTGCTGGGGGTCTTTCTTGGTTCTTGCTGTGGACAAAGGCTATTTCTTAATTAGAAGAGCTGACCTAAATGAAACCTTTGGTTTGGCAAAAGTGTTGCATGGTGTGAAGGGCAGAAGTGAGAGCCCTGATCTTCCTGTGGCCTGTTTTTATTTCTAAGTGCCAAAGAGATAGATGCCTCCTGACCTGCTTAACAGCTGCTTAATTGGGGGACTTAGTTTGAACAGGATACAGGGGAGCTTGAAAAAGAAGAAATTTTAAGGAGTGGCATTGCACAGTTTCAGCACAATTATAACATTTTGAATTAGTTTAAATTTTTTTAATCAACAACTAAGATTTTCAGTAAATTCAAATGGCTTTGGGTTCACTTTTCAGTAATTTTATAAATCAAGTAGATGTCTTTTAGATTTTTGTGAAATTCTTTCCTTGTTGTAGTTGTTTTGATATTTTTGTTTTTATTTCAATTTCATTTTAAGGTAAGTAATTTTTATTATTTATTTAGTTTCTTAAAGTTTTTATAAACCTTTTAAGTTTGGAAATTAGCCAAAATGAGTATCTCCCAACAGCAGTTTATACTTTTGTAACTATTGATTGTGTTCATTTTTAAACTATTTTCGGTTGCTGTTCTAGCCACATTTTCAGTTTGTGACTTCTTAAACATACATTTAAAATGTTGCAATGATTTTGCTTTGTATATTTCTTTCCTATTCAATAAGCTTTTTATTAGCACAACATTTATCAGACTTTGATGTTATTTTGGCATCATAACTGTTCTATTAGAATTGAGGATGTGAATAGTCCTATGATTTCCATTTGAACATTTGATTTACTTTTTAAACCCTGTGTGGCATTTTCTAAGCTTTTTAGAAATTATGTATTTACAAGTATTTCAGAATTTGGGGAATGGTTTATCTTTCTTTTAGTTTTTATATTTTCTTTTTACTTTATTTTTAATTGAGATATGTTGGCATATGACATTGCATAAGTTAAAAGTATACATGTTGATTTGATATAGTCATATATTGTAATATGATTGCCAGTGTAGGGTTAACTAATATCTTCATCACTTAACATAAGTATTATTTCTTTTTTGTGGTGGGAGTATGATTTAGTCTCTTAGCAAATTTGGTGTTTAGAATACAGTATCATTATCTATAATTACTATAATGTACTTTAGATCTCTAAGACTTACCTACTAATTGCAAATCTGTACCCTTAAACATCTCTCTAATCCCCCCAGCCACCATTTTACTAGTAACCATCATTTTACTCTGTTTTTATGAGTTTTTAGAGTCCACATATAAGTGATATCCTACAGTATTTGTCTTTCTCTGACTTATCTCACTTAGCATAATATCCTTAACCTCCATCCATGTTGTTGTAAATGGCAGGATTTCCTTCTTTCTCATGGCAGAATAATATTCATATAAATATATCACATCTACCTTTATTCATTCATTCATCGATGGAGACTTAGGTTGTTTCTATATCTTGGCTAATGTGAATCGTGCTCAATGTATGTGGGAATGCAAATACCTCATCTAAATTCTGTTTTCATTTCTTTTGCATATATACACAGAAGTGGAATTGCTGGGTCACATGGTAGTTCTATTTTTAATTTGTTGAGGAGCATCCATACTGTTTTCCACAGTGGCTGCACCAATTTACATTCCCATCACCACTATACAAGGGTTCCTTTTCTCCAAGTCCTCACCAACACTTGTTATCTCTTGTCTTTTTGATAATAGCCATTCTGACAGTATGAGGAGATATTGTGGTTTTAATTTACATTTCCCTGACAATTAAGCACCTTTTCATGTACCTGTTGACCATTTGGATGTCTTCTTTGAAAATATCTATTTAGTGCCTCTGTTCACTTTTTCATCAGATTGGTTTTTGATGGTGTTGTTGCTATTTATTGAGTCATATGAGTTCTTTATATATTTTGGATATTAACTCCCTTAACCTTATATGGTTTGAAAATATTTTCACCCATTCTGTAGGTTGAAATTTTTATATTTTAAATCTAATTCATTTATGTCAATTATTCCTGCTCTGTTTGTCAGTGTTTTCATGAAGTTTTCAGTTGCAAATTCATTTAAAATGCATGCTTCTAATCACCAGTTAACACTTTGGGTAACTTTTATGTATCTTATTTAAATGTTACAAACCAATAGTTGAGCTATTCCTATCACAAAGATTATGACATACTTTCATCATCAATCAATACAGACTATTCTCTTTTTAAATTTAATTTTATTATTTTTATTATTTTTTCTCCCAATCCCTACCCTCATTCAGACCCTCCCAACTCTACCTCCACCAGACACTCTATTTAAAAATTATCTTGACTATGTTTGTATCTTTGAAAAATATATACAATGTTGTAGGATGTCACAACTTTTTAATCCACTTTTTCTCAAAAATCTTTTAACAAGTTCAATTTCTTTTCCAGACAGTAATATTCATTTTATAGATTTAGCATTATTATAGTTTTGATTGTATTATTTATGTGAGGCTGTACTCAGCATAATGTTCCTCAGCCCAATGACATTATATTGCTACTATTTCGCTTTCAGAATTGAAGCTTTTATCTAATTTGGCCTGTTTCATATCATGAAAGACCATTCTCAGCGTGTCAAGGTCAGGGATGAAGGGTTTTCTTCTGAGCAAGAATGACTGGTAGTGAACTCTATAGATTGGCTTGCTGATCGTCTCTTGAAACCCCTCTCAGGTGCACCTTCCTTGATGACAGAGGCTGGAGAGCTAAAAGCTCTATTTTCTTACTCCCTTAAAACCAGGAAATGGATGTAATTTAGGTTCTGCTAATCAGGTATACTAATTCAGAATCATCTTTGAAAATTTAGTCAATTGAGGAGAGAGGTGGCAATATGACAGTCCTCTGTTCTGCTGCTGTGACTCTAGCAGCAGGCATGGGGCGGCTCTGAAACAACATATATGATGACAGCTTTCTGATATCAGGGGCACAGCTAAGGTAGTATGTTTTGAGATCCAGTGGCTGTGGTGGCAGATTCCTGATCCCAGGATTGTGGCTAACATGGTATGATCCTGAACCCATATGTCAACAAAGAAACTTCCTGATGCCCCAGCTTTCTGACTGTGGCAGTAGTGGCCATCTTCCTGGTGGGAGGGTTGGTTTTGTTCTAGCAGTCACTTCTGGCAGCTGAGCCTAAAGGTTTATTTTTCAGCCCTCCAATGATTTTGCAAGCACCTTATTCTCTATGTTAAATCCATATCCTATTAAAATAACTAGAATTATTTCTGTTATGGACAACTGAGCTTCTACTAATACACATGCTGATCAAAATAAAGTTCTTCCCATAATAAATCTATCTACTAGGGTACCAAGACTGATACCCTTTCAGGCAACTACTCTCAACAACTTTTTTTTATTTTTAGGTGCCCTCATTAAGGTATGTCAGGTACAGAGCCTCTCATTACCCACAAACCCCAGACTAAGTGACCAGAAGAAACAAGTCTATCATATGTTGGTGGAGGAACTCCTTTCCTTAGGCAATTAAAACTCCAGTCCTCCATGGAACTTGCTTTTAGTTGTTGTGTCTCCCTTCTCCAAATAAATTGATTTAATGATGAAATGTCTCACTTTTTTTTTTCCCCAGGATCCCGAAACCAGAGGCTTAGGTCCAAAAAGGGAGGTGATAAGGGGAGACGAGTTGAAACTACAGATCATCTTTAGCAGAAAGAAAAAGAGGGACAATTGTAAGCTTCCAAGGCACCAGATGTAGGAGCTGGGTAGGCTAGCCCTGCACATCTCATTGGTGCCACTTGGAAATGCATCAACCTGTGGAAGCGTCAACTTGCTGAGCCCCTTTAGGGTGACCAAGGCACCTGCTCTCTGCTTGCCTTTCATCCTCACACCCCCAGAGTGTGTCTCATCAATCTGAGCATGAGGAAGGCACACTCCTGTATAGAATGCTTGTATGCAGTGTTTTCCTGATGCTAGCTAAAGGCCAGGTGGATAGGGAGAGCTCTGGGAAGCCCAAAGAATATACAGAAGGTGCTAAGCCATGCAGACAAATACATAAATGGTAGTTCCACCAAATTAGGTGTTAACCAACCCTTCCCTACCTCTGTATCCATATCATCCCTGCAAGCTTTGTTACTTATCTTTCCTTTGTCTTTTTAAGCTTCACTTGTCCAAGCTGATACTCATTTAACCTACACTCTGAGTTCTCTACCCTTTGGCTGTATTTCTTAAGCTCTTATTAACCACCTGCCTGTTAGCATTGTATCTTTTCCAACTGATAAATTCCTAAATTACCCTTTTGGGCAACAGTCCTAAATTCTGTCTCCTGTGCCTTTTCCTGAAAGGCCACCCTAATGAGCCCTGACCCAGCTCAGACTGTGCACTTACTAAATAATACCCCCACCATCACCTCAGGCATTATTTTTGTATGGTTTTCTTAAATATATTTCACTGTTACAGGGTTTGGGAAGGCAGAGTATATTCTAAGGTCATGATCTGCATACAAGCTTGATGATTGATTGAAGAAATCTGTGGTAGCCCTCTCTACTGGTTAAAATAATGCTAGGTACTATCACAGATAAAGCTTGAAACAATTTCAGTGGCTTAATACAATAGAAGTTTAATTCTTGCTCCATAAACCCAGTGAAGATGTTTTTACTTAGCGTTACTTTCCTCCTATCTTGTAACTTTCCTCCTCTCTAGGGCCCCAATGTTCCCTCTACTTATCTGGCAAATAAGAAAAGAGACAATGGAGAAGGGATAGTTCCTTATTTGGCCACATAGTAACTCTCTTATTCCACCAGCAAACACTAGCCTCCTGGATGAAGCTGGGGGTAGATTAGGGCACTTAGAACTATAATCTCTTGCTGGGCAGCTGCTCTTAGCCATAATTCCATGCAGTAGAAAGAGAGATTGAATTTTAGCTGCCTATCCATCTTGGCAACACCCTGTTTATTCCTTTTCAAACAATTAGATTTTAAATAAATCATAGCTGGATATATAATTTTGAATGTTCTAAAAAGACAGTGAGGCGAAATTTCCTGAAAATAAATTAGAAACAAATTCTTAGTATCTGACAATTGGCTCCAAATGTAAACGTGGACTTAAAAAGTTTTGCGACTTTTCCATGGTGCCTAAAAAATAGCAGCCTCCTTCACTAACATTTAAATAACTCGGTACAGAAAGCTGAAAGGTAAAAATTATTAAGAGTAGGGATCAAATATGTGGTGACAGAAAGAAATCTAACTATGAGAAGGAGATGAACACACAATACAATATATATGCCTTACTGTTAAATTGTACACCTGAAACACTGGATTTCATTAACCAATGTCACCATTAAAAAAATAAAATAAAAATAAAAAAATAAAAGTGAGAAACCAGTTTTAAAAAAAAGAATAAAAGTCCCCAAGCTCCTTCTTGTCATACATGTTTTCCAAGCACTTTAAAAATATTGGTAATGAAATGATTGTTGATTCTTTGTGTGTCTTTTTTTTCTGACAGAATGTATGCTTATTCCTGCTGAAAAAGCTGCTTTTTCAGATCTGGCAAAACTATCATCATCAGGGGTCAGCTCCTTCTTGTCAACATATTTGAGAAACATGAAGCCCTGGCCTATTCCTGGGTGGCCAGCTCCAGGGTAAGTTTCAGGAGCCTGTAGGCTTGTATTCAAGGAGACACTATCCCTGTCTTCCCTATGCCTCTCCAGCCTGTGGTCCTTCAGCTAGGCTCAGTAAATACCCTGCACCCCAGCCTAACTAGTGAGTGCTGAATACTAGGTAGGTCTTTTGTGCAAAGATGTTCCTTCATTCCTACAAGACTGCAAATAAGCCACATGTCTTTTTCTCCATATATAAATTTCGAAGTCAGATTTTGTTCGTATTTACCAAAGAGATTCCATTTCCATCAAACAGTGAGCATTGTAGAATTAAATGAAGATGTTCTAGGGTAAGATATGTTAGAGCAGTTACCCCCACAGAATTTACCTAGAAAGTTCCCAGTAGACATTATTTCTTCTCCCAAATCTTTCTTTTAAGTCTCCAGAGATCAGGCCCCCTCCTCTCTGCTGCCTACACCAAATAGTCTTCCATTTTTCCTGGCTTTGTTCTCTCCCTCAGGTATCTTGCCCAAGTCTTCTTGATCTCTCCACTTACTCTTTCAGGGACATTTAAGTCTCTTCTAGCTTCTCCCTACAAACTTGTACATTCCACCTGTTACTGGTTCTGAGGAGTCCCAGAACTCCTAGACCTCAATTCTTAGCAACTGATCAACAAAGAATTGAAGGCAGACACCCAGAAATTGATTGCATGCAAACTGGCTTTATTAAAAGCAAAAGTACACTTTTTGAAGGGAGAAAAGGCAGCCATGAGTGGTCAGCCTTAAAAACAAAGTAAGCTCACTCTGAAAAGTGAGAGCGAGCTGCCAAAAGTGGTCAGCCTCAAAGACTTCTGCCATACAAAAGTACACCCTTAGATGGAAGAATGGGCAGACTCAAGGGAGAGCTGCCCTATCTATGGTGGGTTTGGGGATTTTATCAATTAACTTAACTAAGGGCTGGAATATTCATGATTTTGGGTCACTTCATGGAAAGAAGGTGGAGTTTTTACCCCAGAATTAAGGAGATACCCCTTTTCTTGTCATGTTTGGGCTTTTTAAAACTGTCATGGCATCAGATGAGTGATGGGTACAGCCTTAACAGCAATGCTAATTTATTATAATGATTGTATAATGAAGTAAAGGTGAATTCTAGATCACACCAGATTTCCTGCTCATGCTTATATTGAGGACTTTCCCTATCCCTTTTATTTTCTGCTTTAGCAAGAAGTTTTAAACTACAAAACTGCTTCACTACATCGAAGCTATTGCTCAAGGCTGTTTTTCAGCTTAGTAGCTCTGGAAAGGGGTCCTGATGTCATTCCTACCTCACACCCACTACTGAAAACTCCCTTCAGATCTGTGACAGGTCATTAATTATATTGAAGTTGATGATTTTGTCTCTAGCCCACCCCAACCCCCACCCAAAAAGCTTTATTTAATAAGGCCTACCCTTCTTAGAAAGTTTGGGATGTTATATTTAGTTTTCCCTTCTGCTGCCTGTACAACATAAACATCTTGGTATTGTCCAGCTGATTTGTAGGGGACACACTATGTTTTGAGGCACTATAATTGCAGAAGCCTTTCATCCAGACATTGTCAGATATTAGGTAGGGAGAAAATACAAATTATGTACCAAGTAAAATGCAAAACACATGTAGCATAGTTCCATCAAAAGCTAGTCAATGAAAATCACTGACTGACACCTGCAACTGATCAGTCCATAAGGGAGTTCAAACCCCCACAGTTGTTTGTCTACTCTACTATCAGAATGAGACCAGTACATCGAAGTTCTATTAAATGACAAAGTTGTACAATGGCACAGATTAATTTAAAAGTGATTAATTTAAAAACGGGTTTATGACTAATATAAAAATACTAAGGTCATATACATTGTAGAACTAAGAATATGAAATACTATGATGAGGGCAGTGTGTTTGAGTTGGGTTGTGTAAAAAAAGTAAAAGAAGATAACTTTGAAAGAAGACACTACCTCAAATAGGACATTCACCCAGGTGATTCTTAGTTCCCAAGTCTCCTCTAGATCCTGAAAAGGTCATGGGGTCCTGGTCCTGAGAAAGAAACAGGAGCCAACCTATCAATCTGTGGTACAGGCCCAGCTCTGTATCACAGCTATATCCTTCCAGTCTGGGAAAATTGAAGGGAAGAAGAGCAGTCTTGAAAACTGACCTCCCCGAACTGCTATGAAAACATACAGGAGCTTGTTGGGAATATCCACCAGTGAGAATAAAACAATAAAGCTAACCCTGGTGAAGGGATCAGTTCTGTGTTAGAGTAGGCAACATGGGTTTCTGAGAGTAAATTGTAGGCATCTCTTCCTAACTCCACATTTAATTCAAAGACATCATGTTGGTAGCTTGAAATTGGCCATAGTAGGAGTATTTACACCATGAAAATGGGCAAATGCTACAAATCAGGGTTTTTCTCCCTCTGAGAGCTATTCTATCAGCACACCACATACATGTTGGCGTGTGTTTGTCTAGAGAGGAGACAGGCTTCCCCAATGTAAACCCCTTTGAATGCATAGCATCTACTCACCCACTACCTGGAGTAAATTGATATTTTCTGTCTGCTTGTCTTCTTTTTGGCAATAACACCCCTTGTTCTTTTCTGTGGTCCTGATTATTTATAAATTCCTGTTTTACTTCATGGATTTACATTGGGCCCACTCATTCTACATATAAATGCAAGTGAGACATAACTATACAAACTAAATCCAAACGGACTGCTACACCAGAGCATTTTACTGCAGAACAAGGAAAGTTATGGTTCTACCACCTCCTTTCACCCTTATTAGTATAGGTTACAGCTACTGAGCACCTACTGTGTGCAGGTGCTTTAAATGGATTTTCTCCCTCAATCCTCACATCCCCTCTAGGAGCTGAGTATTAGCACCCCTCCTTGACTTTATGGGGACACTGAGACTCAAACAGACTTCTAAGTGAATACCTAAAGGACACACCAAGCCATCTCCTGAGCCAGAATTTGAACCCAGGTCTGCATGACTCTAAATCCCATGTTCATAATCACTTCATTGTTCTGCTCTCAACACATCATGTGACATGGCAAGAGCACTGTGGGGGAAGATAAAAAGTGCTTGGGAACCGCCATCCTCCTTTGCCCAATCTCAAGCTCATTATACTTCAGACAGTGTGTCGTGAGAGTGCTGAGAAAAAGAGCCAGCTGACGCGTGAGATTGCCAAGCAACAGCTTATGAAATGAACTCAAACCATGGCAACCAAACACTGTGGGCCCAGCAATAGCCTCATTTCATTTACAGGAGTAAGAGGCGGGCTTTGTCAATAACCAATGAGATAAATGAGAAGAGTACTGACTACGCAAGTACAAGGAATTATCATTATCAGCATCACAATTATTTTTAAAGCCCACAATACCAAATAATCTATGAAAAAAATCCTTGAAAAAATATAGGGTGAAACACTTCATTATGTAACATATAAACTATGTACACATACATTTTTGAAAAATGTGTATCTCTACTATCCAAAATCTCAACCAATTACCCTTTATTTAATAGAGCTATTTATTTCGGGATGGAAGAGAAGGCTAACACATAAATGTCTTTCATTTACAAAACAACTTATTTACAAAGCACCTTTTAATTAATTCCTCACAATAACTCTGTGCTCAGTATTGTTTTTCCCACTCCACAGGCAGGAAAAGCATGATGTGAGGATTGTAAATGAGTGTTCATAGGGTACACAGTTAATAAAGCACAAATCTAGGATGCCCTCCTACAAAAATATTATAAATCTCAGAACCCTCTGAGAATCTAATCACATCTACAGTCCCTCTCTCTTGAAAGATGCACAAAAAGCAACTTGTACATGACAGTTTGCCTATATATTCACATTTCGTTCTATTGTGTTTCACTTTATTGCACTTCATGGATATTGTTTTTTGTGTTGGGGGTGTGTTTTTTACAAATTGAAGGCCAGACCCTCACTAGTGAAAAGATTACGACTTGCTTTATTGTGGTGGTCTGGAACCAAACCCACAATATCTCCAAAGTATGCTTGTGATTTAGTGAAACTCATGGTTCTGTCTCATGTACATTCATGCAATCCAGCTGAAGGAACAATATTCATTTGCCTTTAACCATGATACATAGTGTTCTCAGGGCATTTTTTATTTCTTTTCTTCAATGGCTACATGAAGCCTCCCCCAAATTTGGAGGGTTGTTAAACTAGAAGCCATGAAATGTTAGTAGTTGCAGGCAGAAGGGATCAGGCACCACAGACTTATTAATAATTTCAATCTGCCTTAATTTTGGTACCTTGAAATTCCATCCTGACATCATCCTTTGCCCACTGCCTTGGCCAAGCATGCATTCAGAAATAGGGGAACTGGACATCTCTCAGTGAGCAACTGACCCCAGAGCAAGTGGCTGTGTGTTTGTCTGGGTGTGTTTTGTTTATCTGTTGTGACTTGGACATTGCCACCTTGCCATCAAGAAACCTCATAGATGTTCTAATAATGGGAGGAATGGGGTCCTCACCTGATTGTGACTACCAAGCCAGTAGGGCAGTGCCTTTTTTTCTCAGAGGACCTAAAGTGGTTTGCTGAAGATCGACACAAGACAAACTCTACATTTTTAATAATACAGGTTTTTGGCTGCAAATCCCTGCTTCCCTGAGAGCTGGCACTAGACCTTCTATGAATAGCAGAGACTTTGCTCCTTTCTCAATCCTCGGGCCCAGACTAAAAGCTAATTGAGTGGCCTTTCGGCTCCTTCATGCAGAGCTACTGTGATATTTGGAGATGAGAAGGAACCCAAATCCTGTGAGGAGAAAGGGAGGGAGGGAGAGAAAGAGATAAGTGTGGAGTGCTTTTAAAAGGCTCAATGGAGTCTGAAATGAGGGTTGGAATATCCTGGCCTGGAATATTATCAGTATCTCTCTGTCTCTCTCTCAGCCCTCCTTTCAGTTTGTGGTGACTTTATCTAGTCTGGGATGACTGGAAATCTTTTGGATAGGTCATTTATTTTTCTAAGTCGATAGATAGGCCAGGTCTTTATCTCCTGGTATTCAAAATACCTAAAGTTCTTTCTTTTTCTCTGTGTAAATTTTCTGAAGTCTCTTCTGTAACTCAGTAACTGATCTTGGACTCTTTGATTCTATTTGCATTTCTGCTAAAATACCTCTACCCTGGGTCAGAAGCCTTGGACCTGCCCTGTCTGAGGGCAATCTAGAGCTGGGGGCTAAAAACAAAAGTTAATAATTCACAATGTCACATTGTAACAGAAAGAAATAAGCTTGTCAACAAAAAAGATATGGGTTCAAAAGAGAAAAAATAAAGACCAAGGTAGATCCTAAAAGTGAAACTCTGCCTCTTCTTATTTCTCCCGTAAGAAGAAGCTCCATGTGAAACAGGAGATTTTAATACAGTTTTTGTTCCCACTGGATGTTCCATCTCATAACACACTAGCCATTATGATCTGGAAGGTATTGTCTTACACATGCATTACATGCACTCTCTCACTTAAATCTGTAAGATAGTGGAGTTATACCTATGAGGAGATGAGAAATAAGAATCAGAGAGAATAAGTAACTTGTTCTTGGTACATAGCTAATCTACTTCCTGCCAAACCCAGTGCTTAGAAGAATAATCACCATGGCCTACCAGTTTCTTTGACCTTAGCTCCTGTCGTGGTTGAAAGTGGGGAAAGGATAGCTCTGCACAGCTCCAACATTAGAGTGTGTCTGGAGCATAAATGCCTCTTTGTGAGCTGAACCCTGGGTCCAGTTGTCTATGAAGTCTAAGATAATACAAGCATAAAACAGGCCACGTACTATTAGACTCATGTTGTCACCCTCCTTTAGATATGCATGGGTGTGCAGAAAATAGTTAATATAGCAGACCTGAGACTGTTGTCTTTAGAAATGCCTGCTTTTGTGGTTGGCCCTTGGCTGACATCTGGGAACTTGGCACTTGAAAGCAGAATGTTGGCTGCCTAAAGGTGTCCACATCTTAATCTCTGGAACCTATGAATATGTTACTTTACATGGCAAAAGGGATTTTGCATATGTGATTAAAGTTGAGGGCTTTGATATGGGGCAGTTATCCTAGATTATTTGGGTGAGCATAATCTAATCACATGAGTCCATAAAAGTGAAAACCCTTTTCCATTTGTGTCCAGGTTGATGAGATAGAGGAGGAGGGGCCAAAAAGTTGAGGCTTGAGAAGATGACTCATTGTCCCAGCTTTAAAAATGGAGGAAGGGGCCACAAGCCAAGAAATGTGGTGGTCTCTAGAAAATGGGAACAACCCTCAGTTTATAGTCTACAAGAAAACAGGGACCTCTGAACTGAATTTTGCCAACAAGCTGAGTGAACAAGAAATTGATCCTCCCCTGGAGCCTCAAGAAAGTGATGCAGTCCTGCTGACACCTGGATTTTAGTCTGGTGCGACCTGTGCTGAACTTCTGACTTACAGAACTGTGAGATAATAAATCTGTATAGTTTAAGCCTCTAAATTTGTGATAATTTGTCACAGCAGTGATAGAAAACTAATACAACACTTGACCTGTTCCCTAATTGATAAAGTTCGCTGTGCCTAACCTGTTTGTACAATGTCATTTATGCTGAATACCTGTTTTCCTTCTGTGAGTCTGAATTTTGGTACGTGCCAAGCTGAAGGTTCTTAGTGGTCATCCCCCAATAAAAAAAAGAAAACTCTCAGGCACTGAGCAACCTTCATTGGGCAAAAACGTTGCCCACAATTGTGCATTTCCACCCCTAGGAAAAAATGTGCTTGGTATGCTCCTTCACAGAAAGGAGAGCTTAAGGAAGCCTGTGAGTGGATTTCTCCAGACTCTCCCTGTCTTATTTTTCTTGTTGATCTCTTTGTATGTCTTGTTGCAGTAATAAATTTTAGCCATTGGTACAATTATATATTGAATTCCTTGAGTTCTTCTAGTGAATTCACTGAGCATTTGTTTTTGGAGACCACTGACATGATGACAGATGGCAGGCCACATTTTAAGTAGCCAGTAAGTCCCAAAGCACTTCAGTAGAAGTGATCTGAAGACAGGCCTTTATCTTCCATGTCTCAGGAGACTGGTAGAGGCATGGGGCCCTGCTCTACTGGCTTCCTTGTTGCTGAGCAACTGCTATGTTTTTCAGAGCCCAGGTGGAGGTGGAGGAGGTCCAAACAGGAAGTGCCATGATACACCACAGTAGAGGCACGACTGCTCCCTCTGGTGGTCTGTGCCTTTAAACAATCACAGCCAGAGATAGGGACTTGCCATTAAGTAAAGGGTAGAGCAAAGGTTGAAGCCACTGGCTATGCCTACCGCTAGATGCAAAAGTTCAATTCTAATAGGCTTTCAGAAATCTTGAGAAATTCTTCTGTCAGAATATTGTACACATTCCTCCTGAAAATATGTTTTGAGTGCAGAATTTTTTTTCAAGGAAATATCTCATTGGATAGTAAAACCTGGTGGCACATATTTGATTGTCCTTTCCCTATGAATGGAGATGAAGAATGTGTCTGCTCAGGTAGAACCCTTCTGGAGGGGAGTCAGAACCCTTACATGAAGTTGTAGTTTGGCATGGGTTGGAGTTACCTTTCTTATGCTCTTCCTTACAAGACATCCCCAAAACAGCATCTCTCAGGCTTCTCCTGAGATTAGGGGCCCTAAGTTTCAGGGAAATTTTACAACTACATAAGGAAAGAAGTAAACTTACCTTGTTCATTCATTCTGTCATTCATGTATTGAGACACCAAGCTAGCAACTGGTTGTAAAAAAAATACAGTTGTTAAAAAGACACATATGGTTCCTGCCCCAGCCTAAAAGAACCCTCTCATCTGGTATCACCATGCTCTGCTCCCTGTATAAGTGGTATGGAATATGAGCACAGAATTAGACAGACCTGGATTCCTACAGAGCCTAGACCATATCTAGAACCTATAGCTAGATAAGAAATAAAATGGTATTCTGAAGCACACATATTCAATCTCCTCTCCTTAAGGATGAAACGTCACCTATGTCCTGTCCATTTCCTTCTGGATAAACTTTCTAAATTTGCATAAACCCTGAGCTAAGAGTCCATCCTCCCTAAAGTAGAAACCAGAACTCACCCTAAGGGAGAGGTGTGAGCCTTAGACTTCACTATTCAGATATTCCCCCATCAAGACTTTGGGTCAAGAGTCAGAAATAGGAAATGATTGTCCAGTGGAATCCACACCTGGTGAAAATAGTAGAGCATGGCAAAGAGATACAAAGTTTTCACAGGCAGCTATAGTAGATATCCTAATGGCACAGTCCAGGGTTCAGCCCCAGCAGTGGCTGTGCCCAGGAGAAGTAGAATTACACCAGTTTGTGGCAGCCTAGCCCCCAAGCCAGATTCTTTTACCTGTTGGAGATTTCCTTGAGCTCTATCTAATAGCCATTTTTAAAAATACTTTTTATGCTTAAAGAAGCTAAAATGGATTCTGTGCCTGCAGCTAAGAAGACTTATGGATAAAGAGAGGCTCAAAAACAAGCAGTAACCAGTCAATGTGCTGTTTCTCATTGACATTTTCAAGGCAGCGAACCCAGATGCAGAGGCAAAGATGACTAGAGTAGAGGACTATAAGTCTCATTGAACTACCTATTTATGTTATTTATTTGTTTGTTTATACTCCTTTTTTATTTTAAAAGTTATAGGTTCAGCACCCCATGAGGCCAGAACTCACACTCACCTAGGAAGAGGGTTAAAAATACGCTTCTTATTATCATTGACATTCCTGCATGGCATACACTGACCACAAGATGGCAAAAGAGATTGTCACATCAAGTCAAACTGTCTTCCTCCACCAGGTGACTGGACTAAAGAAAACATTTATTGAGCACTTACTGGGTGCCAGAAACTGTTCCAAACACTCGAATGCATTGTCATTTAATCCTCACAATAATATTTTATGAAATAGGTGCCATTTCATGTGTGAGGGAATTGAAGTACAGAGATATCTGTGTGTCTGTCTGCCCCTAGCTCATCTTTTATTTATATATCATTTATCTATATCCATTTTCTATCATCTATATTTACATATCAATTTATTATCTATATCTTTTGAACTGAAGTTTCCATCATTATAAAAGTAATTTGTGCTCACAGTAAGAAGATTCAAATGATAATGACTGGTAAAAATAAAAAGCTCCTTCTCCTTGTCCATCATCCCAATTCCACTGCCCAGTAATAACCACTATTAAATTTCTTGTATACTCATTCATTAATTTTTATAGAAATGAAAATTGGACACTCTTCTGCATTCACAGGAAATGAATATGCAAACATATTTTATACATATATCCTACACATACATACATGTTCACGCACACACACAAAAGACCATGTCTCACACAGTGTTCTACAGCAAACATTTCTACTTAGCATTTCATCTTGGACACCAGATACAGCCTGGGACCACACTTGCCTGAGGGCCTCATTTATAGGTCTTGGATATGACACTAGCTGAACTCATCTGTGCACTAGAGAGCAAGTAACATGGTCTGGTGCACTGGAGCCCCAGGTAACAGTGAGTATTGGAGAGGAAAGTGGTTGACAGGATGTAGGGGGTAGGGAAATGGGACAGTGTGCAAGGTAAGTCTGTGGGTGGTTCTCTGGTGGGTGGCCCTTACTTCTGGTGTATTCTGGCTTCAAGCCCTGGTGCCAGAGAAAATTCAGATTTGCATACAACAAACATTTACAGTGCATTTAGAACAGGCTTAGCTCTTTCCTTTGTTAATGGCCATTTTTAAATTTTTTCATTTAATTTGCATGGAATCCCTGTGAGGTAAAAATTATCTTCAATTTACAGGTAACAAAGCTGAGACTCAAAAGTAGATCATCTACATAATTACAAATAAACACATAGCTTTTAAGAAGTAGAAACAAGAGCCAACTCGGTTCCTTTGATTCTCATCCAGGGCACTGTCCACTGCATTACATCAAAGGCCTCTGGAAAGAGATTGCATTGTACCCCAAAATATGTTCCTAGAGCACAGGCTTTGCATCCCCTCATACAACCCTAATCATCCTCTCCATAATTCACTGTCCAGACATCTTCCTCCAGCACTGCGGGACTGGGGTCAGAGGCGTAGCCAAGTCCACAAACGCCTCTGGGGCTGTGAAATGTTCCCTCAGAGGTTGAGTTCTCAGGAGTGCAGTCAGAAGGGGCGATATAGGCCATCATCTCTGCAGCTGAGCCTGTCCCCAGCCCTGTCCCAGGTTCCCCTCCCACCCCAACTTCTGCACCCCTGCCCGACAAGGGTGAAGCCCCGGCTCTATTCTGGGGCAGGCCTGAAACCCAGATTCCCAGAATCCGAGTTCCCAAGGCCCCTGAGCCTAAAGAAGCACGTCCCTTTGCCCATCTTATCGGCACTCTGTAGAGGCTGTGCCTGCTCCACGCCTCCCCCTTGGGCTCCCAAGGCCTTGGGTGGATTGAGGGTTTGGCAGCCGGCCTTCTAGCCCAGCAGATGCTGAGCAGCCCAGGGTCAGTGGGAGGAACCAGGCACAACAAGGCCATGCTTACAGCTGGCACCTCCCCTGTGGCTGATAGAGGGGCCTGAACTATAGCCCAAGACCCTTAAGCCCTAGCAGGTAGGAGGGGATGGACTTGGGTCAGAAGGGTCTCGGGGTACTCCTGCACTGAGAGCTGCTGGCAGTGGGCAGCAACAGGACAGGGCCCATGAGGACTGAGCCCAGAATAGGCGGCTCGGCTCTGGGCACGCTGGGGGATGTTAGGGAGCGGCCACGGCTGCTGATCCCAGGGAGAGCAGCCCGGGGCAGGCATTGGGATGGGTCCTAGAGGGGAAATCGATAGCCAGTGCTTGAGGATGAGGGAGGATGCGTTCTGGAAGAGTCAGTCCCTGAGTCGTGACAGTGGCTGGTCTTGGCCCAGTACACACTGCCAGGATGGTGGAGCTGTGCTGCCTAATACCTTGGTTAGCACAGGACATCACTCCTCCTGGCCCCTTCTTCTAGGGAGCAGTGCCTAGGTCTCCTGGGTTTAGCAGCAGGAATCGGTTGTCAGGAATCAGGAGCCCTTACGGAATATAGGATGCCTGGTCCCCATCAGGTTGCCTTTTGTGCTAGTTTTCACAGAGTATGGAGAAGGTTCCTGCCCCTCAGGTAAAATAGACAGATAGGGGTGCTGTATCCTCCATGCTCTGGAGTTTTGTTCTATATGCCTGGGCAGGAGGGGCAGAACCACTCTGGCTGACAACTCTGGAGTTGGCCTGGTCCCTTCCTTTGCTAAGCCAACTTTTGCTTCATTTCCTTGCACTCTAGCATCCTTCCAATTAATGCCTGCCATCAATGGTCTGCAATAACATTCTGAAATTGATTCCCTGTTGTCATGATGCACTTATTTTCAGGAGCCCTTCCCATTCCTCTGGCACCTCTCCTGTTCCGAGATTAAAGATTCGAAAACAGAGCATGGCACCCATGTGTCATTAGATTTCCTTGTATCTATAGCAATCCAATACCTGGTGATGGACTGAGAGGGGTGAAAGCCTGAAGGAAGGGACACAATAGTGCTAGATTACCCTAAATGCCAACTAAGCAAGTACTTAGGTTACTGCCAAGGAAAGGACCCCTAGTAATGAAAAAAAGGTCAGTAGAAATATTTGATACTTGAATTTGATATTCAAAGAAACAGCAAAATCAACATTGTGGGAAAAATATAAAAATTTTATCGATTTTTATCATAAAATACAAATGGCAAGAGGAATAAATAACTGTACTGAAAAATAATATGTATTCAGTTGTTGAATAAAGAGTTCTATATATCTCCATTAGGTAAAATTTAACCATAATGTACAAATATTACATATCCTTCCTGATTTTTGTCTGCTTATTCTATTGCTGATTTCTTCTTGTGGTTCTGCCAATTTTCCCATTACATTGTGAAGCCATGCTATTAGATTCATATTTAAAATTGTTGTCTTCCTGATGAATTATTTTCTACATAAATATCCCTTATTTCTATAATATTTGTTTTCTTAAAGCTTATTTTAACTACTTTGTGCAAAATATCTTTGTCTATCCTTTTAACTCTTCTGAATTGTTTAAGCTATGTCTCTTGTAAACAGCTATTATTAGTTATTTGTGCTGCATAATAAAAAGACTGTTCAAAGGTTTGAAAATTAAGAAATATACTTAGAATTCATAAGTCAAAGGAAATCAGAATGAAAATCAGAAAATATTTTGAGTTGAATACCAAAAATAATATATATCAAAACTTGTGAGATAAAGCTAAAGCTCTATTTAAAGAACATAATTTAAAAGTGTAAATTAAAAAGGCTGAAAACTAATGAGCTAAACCTCTGTCACAAGGAGTTAGAAAAAGAACTGCAAATTAAACAGAGAATGTGGAAGAAATGATAACAGCAAGAGATGAAATTAACAAAATATAAAACAAATAATTAGTTCTAAGAATGAAGGTGGTAGTATCACTAGAGATCTTGCAGACATTAATAAAATAATGAAAGGATATACGGACAACTTATGTAGTGACACTTTAGATAACATAGCCAAAGTCCTTTAAAAATAAAACTTACCCAAACTGAAGAGGAGGTGGGGGTAGTACAAACAACCAGTTATAAAATTTGTCACATAGCTCTTCTATAGACCAGCTCTAAACAGAACATATTTTTAAAAATACCATTTACAATAGTATCAAGTTCCTAGGAACAGATTTAACAAAAAATGCACATGACTTTTCTGAGAAAACTGCAAAGTTTTATTGAGAGAATTTAACAAGCCAAATAGCAACCATGTGTGGCTTCAGTTTGTCTTCTTTTTAACATATCACTGTCCATCCCCTAAATTATAAGAGTTAAATAGGTTACTTAGCAGAACTTAGACAATAATAAACACACATAAAGGATAGTACAGTTTTGGTTTTATAAGATGAAACTAAAAATCAGAACTCTAACTATGGCATAGACTTCTATGCTAATGTACATTTTCAGGCATATGCACACTCATTTTTCAATGCATCACTCTTTTTGATGGTATGAAGAAACACAGATTTCTCAAGTCTAGAACAGATTAAATCCTATGAGCCTATTTAAAGCTATGAGCCTGTTTAAAGATAATTGTTTAAGTGGAGAGCAAAAACTGCTAGTGATTTCAGTTAAAATAAAGTCAATTAAACAAAAACTCCAAAAAGCAAAACAAGCAATAAAACCCATTGTTATTTAAATGCAACGACTTCAAATAGTCTTCTAATCATATATATTAGCTAAAATAATGATGTCATACTTGGAACTATTTAACTGAAGAGAGGGCAAAGAACAGCATTCCATTTGATTTGTGTCTTTTCTTCAAAAATATTTCATTGCTCTAGTTCAACCTTTGTATGATCTATTTATAGTAAGATGGACATTTGTTCCACTTGCACCTGTTGTCCTAGTGTAAGCAGTCATAGCACTCCCTTTAACTCTGAAGAGTGTCCTGGTTGGGGTGATAAAAATTACATGGCCATGCTAGTTTTAAGCCATTACCATCATAGTTGACATTAAAATGTGAAGGAAAATACTACCATTTCTCAGTCTGGCTCACAATTTTTAAAAAGCAGCAAACCAACCTAGAAAAGCTAAAACGTACAAATCCATATTATTTTGTGTGTGTGTGTGTGCGTGTGTGTGTGTGTGTGTGTGTGTGTGTCTAAAAGATAAAGTGATTCTTGAGAAACAGTTCTGGCAAATTTTTAAAAACTACTATTTTGTTGTTTATATATCCAATATGTCTAATATATCCAATATCCATATATACTGAGGTATGCTAAATAATTTAAAAACTTTGCAAAGTATCTGATCACTTACCTTGGATTTTAAAGGACCAACCCCAAAGTAATATACTTTTTCGTGTTTTATAATTCAACAACATGGCTTTGACTCAATTCATTGTTTTCCCCGACACTATCATTGAATCAAGCATTTAGTGTCTGAACTACTTTTCAAACAATCTTTGTGCAATTTGTTACAAAAGAGAAACACCATGATTTGCATTCTTAATGGATAACATACCTTCTGGAATTATAGCAGGTACTAAGTGGAATCTTCCCTTTCACATCAGGGTCATCTCTATGCTCACTATCAGGCTTTCCTGGACCCATTTCCTGGCTTTCACAGTTAAATTCAAGTTCTTAATGTAAGTAAACCATAAGTTAATATTAAATAAAGTTCTGTAAATTAGTATTGTAATAAATGTGATATATAAGAAGGCAATGAGCATTGGAGTTTTCTACTAGAAAATGGAATTGTTTCTCATATATTACCTCTCTCTATGAAGTGTTTCTTTTCTTAAAACTGTTTAAGACAACTTAGTTATCTTTGTAACCCATACACACTTCTATTGCTGTACTTATCTCATTAGATCAGCTATTTGTTTACATGAATTTCTCTGACAAGACTGTAAGTTCAAAATAGAAATCATTCTCTCATTTACATTTATATTCTTAGAACCCAATATATTACATGTCACCAAGCAGGCCCCAATAAATGAGTGAAAAAATATTTTAAAATAGTAAGATGACACAAACCCAAACCCAAACTGAGGAATGTTTTACAAAACAAGTGTTTTGGACTCCAAAAAATGTCAATCATTAAAGACAAAAACTGAGGAACAATTCCAGATTAAAGGAGTCCAAAGCAATATGATAACTAAATGCAATGTGTGGTCTTGGATCGGATCCTGGGTCAGAAAATAAATAATGCTATAAAGGACATTACTAGTCCAACTCACTACATATTAGATAATAATGGTTTCTCAATGCTAAATTTCCTAAATGATCATTGTACTAAGATTATGTAAGAGAATATCCTTGTTTGTAGGAGATACATACTGAATTACTTAGAAAATAAAGAGTTTTATTTGAAATTTATTCTCAAATGGTTTAGCAATAATAATGTGTACAAATAACTAAAATGAGAACAATGGCAAAATGTTAGCAATTGATGAATCAAGGTAAAGAGGATACAGGAGTACACTGTACTTTCTTACAGCTTTTATATAAGTTTTAAATCTTTTCTAAGTAAAAAGCTTAAAAAGAAAGAATATGTGACAGATTATGGTTCAGGAAGACAAAATAGTGAAGACTAACAGCAACTAGGAAAGAATTTCACATTTTTATTTTTCCATATAATGAATTTTTTTTTAAATCACAACCTAAGAGCTAATGAAAACGTATCTAAGTTTGCTTAATGTTTTGATGCAATACTTAAGAAGTCCCAAAAACAAAAGTCCAAGACAACCATGTTTAACTAGTGGAAGTGTATAATATTGTCTAAATTTTATATTGTTTCCTTTGATTTGCTCATAGAGACCCTTGGCAAGGATTATATTTTCCAGGCATGCAAAATAATTTAAAATATGGATGGGTAAAATGCTGAAAGAGGGAAAACATCACACAAAGAGACTGTAGTTGCAAACTATACCTTTCCTTACCATATAGGTTTCCAGCCAATTTTCGGGGAACCCCTTATTTATTCCTATTACTAGTATAGCACAACATAATTGAAATGCAAAATGTTCCTTCATCCCTTCTTCATCTTGAATTATGCATGCTCTCTCTTCTCTCTCCTGCCCAGGATCAATAGCCTGATTCTCAACTGGTGGTTCCTCTTGTTGAGGTTTCTTGTCTCTTGGTTGCTGGGCCTTGGGATGGTAGATGGAAATAAAAAGTATTCTTTACTACTATCACAATAGAAGACACAAATATACATACTACACAGAGTAACTAATCACAAATTTAAAGGTTTTTCCTATACTCTTCTCTGTAAGTACTCTTAATAAAGTCACTCTTCCTATGTTAAAAAAAATAACTCTAATAAAGAAATTATATGCAAGGACCAATAATTCTGAAAAACATTTTTATCTTTTCTGGGATGTGTGTTATTTATTAATAAGCACAATTGGGAAACCATAGAAATAATTTCCAGGCTCATATCGATATACCTATCCAGACAACACCAGAGTATAAGTCTCCCTGCTCAATGTTTCATTCATGTGGTTCAGTTTTCACACATTTTCAGTAAGGAAGTTGTTTATACAAAAGATATATATTGTATTGGTCCAACAACTTTTTTGATTTTTTTCTTCAGAAAAATTTTTTTTCAGAAAAATTAATTTCTGCCAATGTTAAGTAAGATGTTAAAGCACTCACAACTGCACATCCAACCAGATTAGAAGACTCTTGACCATCTCCCCTTCCTCTAGATCTGGATTCTATTCATGTATTTATATTTCACAGTGAAAGTAGAAAATCATGAACTGGAGAATGTAATAAAAAAAATAATTACACTGGACTATTTCCCTGACCAACTGCTGATTATAAATCCTTTTTTTACATTTACTGAGATCTCCAAAATAAGTCTAGAATTAGAAATAGCTATCTGTTTTTCAATCTCATAACATTCGAGGTGATTTGCTCTCTACAAACCCCTTTGTTTCTCTAGCAGCCAATTTGGCAGAGAAAGAAACTTCATGTACTCAATAAAAAACATACAACTGTCCTAAAGAGATTTGGTTCCACAACTGGATTCTCCAATATGAACAGGTTTTGTAACATATAGTCACATCCAGCTCTCTACTGATTACTACTGGTTTTTGAGCTCTGTTGGCAGTTCCAGGTGCCTCCAATAGTGGGTCGCCAACCTTTTTGCCATCAGGGACTTTTGCTCTTATGAGAATCTAATGCCAGATGATCAGAGGTGGAGCTGAGGCTGTGTGATGCCAGCACTTGGGAGCAGATACACACACAGATGAAGCTTTTCTGGCTCCCCATTCACTTCCTGGTTTCTAACAGGCCACAGAGGATACCAGAGTGGGGGAGGACCACGGATCCCTGCCTCTGAGACTCAGATACCTCCAATAACACCTTCACAAGACTTGCACCATCTCCATCTGACCCGCTCATCCCTCGCAGCCCACTGTCCTCCCTTGTCCTGACCCTGCTACTACAAGTGCCATGGTAGTAGTGATGCCTGTAAGGATAAAGACGATGACCTTGATGACCTCCCTCTTCAGATGCCACAAATCATGCCGTCCCAACCCACCCAAAGCCCTCTGGCTCACTCCTCATAGTCACACTTGTCAGCTCCATGGAGGACAGAGCTATGGACCTACCAGTCGAGTCTCAGCCAACAAGAAACCAAATCACAAGACTCAATCAGCACAGATCAATGCCCTACCCTTGCACAACCCCCACACCAACAACCGAAGGAAAGGCATTCAGCACTGGGCATGTGCATTGTGTCCTTTGTGCACAATGCAGGCTAGTTTCCCCACCCCTTAAAAGGGCCTCACCAAGGACTCCTGAGTCTGTCGTCTGTCTGCAGTTCCTGGTGCTTCCAGGCCCTAGACACCTCAAATAATGCCCCTAAGACTCTCCCCATCTTCATCCGAACCTGTCCCTTCCACAGCCCAACATCATCCCTTGTCCCAGCCCCACCACTACAAGAGGTATAGTGTCTGCCTGCGAAGAGTGGTAGACAGTCTACTAAACAGAAATGACACCAAACTCTATAGGATTTATACAAAACCAAGAGTCGGATAACCAAACATTCAAACTGTCGAGCATATAAGTTTCTAGACCCTTCCTTTACCACCACCCGACCCCCACCCAGGGCACCATTAAGGACTCTCGATTCTATGCTCTGTGGACAGTTCCACGTGCCTCCAGGATGTGAAATAATGCCTCTAAGACTCTCCCCGTCTTCATATGGCTCCTCCTTTCCACTGCCCACTGTTCTCCCTTGTCCCAGCCCCACTGCAATGACAAATGCCATGGCGGCTGCTATGTCTGAAAGACAATGACCTCAAGAAACTTCCTCCTTGGAGGCCACTGATCACGTCACCCTGACCCACAAAAAGCCCACTGGCTCTCCCCTCAAACTCGCTCACACTTAACCTCCTCTGAGAACTGATCTTTGGAACTACCAGTTGCGTCTCGGCCCACAAGAAAGAAAGCAGATGGTAGGATACGACCCGCAGAGCATGGAACCAGGAACCTTGCTCACCGCCCACGCCAATGGCTGATGGGAAAGGACATGGCAGTGGTCATTGTGTCAGGTGCGCACTGCATGGCCTGGTTTCCCTGCCCCTCTACAAAGCCGACTGTGGACTCTTGAGTCTGTCATATGTCTGCAGTTTCTGGTGCCTCCAGGACCCAGACATGTCAAATGACCTCCCCAAAACTCACTGTATCTTCATTTAACACCCCCTCCCCTCCACCCTGCTGTCCTTCAAAGAGTTCAGGCACTACATGCCATTAACTCAGACTTCCAGTTATATATAACTAAAACCTTAGGACATTATTGAGAGGAGAAAGATGATGACCTCAAGGACCTTCCTCCACGAAGGCCACAGATTGTGCTGCCCTTGACCCACCTGAAGCATGCTGGCACTCTTCTCACACTCGTTCACACCCATTCACACTTATAGTTGCTGCCAGACAGCAGAGAGCCTGGTGGAGAATTAGAAAGGGAATGAAAATGGTAAGTACCTTCCATTGTCACCTAAACATGACCTCTGCAGGATCAATTCCGCCAACCAATCCCAAGCCTCAGAGGTACCTGTGACAACACCCCCACACCTGCACAGCGATGTATGTCACATGGGCTATGGTTCCAGTCCTTCCTCAGGTACAGGCTCCATCCCACTGGGAGAAGGGCGTTGCTTCCCAGTCCCAGAGGGTCTTGTCCTTCCCTTCTCCCTGCAAAAATTCTCAGTGCTCCTGTGTTTAGAAATGTTCCCAACACTGCATCTCACCTGCCAATTGTCCCTCCAAATTTTTCTCTCAGTGTGGCTGCCTCAATGGCCCTCAAGAAAGTCTTTAGTCTCCCCAGAGATGCATGAAAGCTTTTAGGCTCTGAAAGATTGCAGAGCCATTTTAAGCATATCAAGTGTCCAGAAAATGTAAAAAGGATTGGTAAATCCTAATACATAAGTCTTAAAACTTGCACACACCCTGTGATCCTGCATTTCTACTTCTAGAGCTTTATGTTAAGGAAACTATCTTAGATGCAAATAAAGATATAGATACATGGGACTTCCAAAGCAGCCTAATTTATAAAAGCATGATTATGGACTTGCTATGTAAGTAAACTGTGGCACATTTGAAAATGAAATGTGACTGCCCATCAAAACCAATGCTGAATAATGTTTTCCATCATAGTGGTGCTACTCATGTTAAGTTATTAACTTGAAACACTCAGTAATGTAGCATGTGTATGTGCAGCATGATCCCAAAAGAAGAGAGAGGCTTTGGAACAGCACTATCATACCACCAATCCTCCTCTCAGACAGTAAATATGTTGTTTTTCTGAGGCCAGCATGTTCTGAGGCTCCAAAGACACATGGTTCTCCAGGGGTAACCCTGCAGATAAAATACAGTCCTGGGAATTGTAGGTCTCCTTAACCTGGTGCACCTCAAAGGGCTTTGCCATGACTTAGGTCATCTGGTCTTCCACTGTCAGGGAAGGGGTGGGGCAAGTGAAGGTGAGGGAGAGAACAGCATCCCACTTCTCCTGCTTAGGGCAAAGAAAGTTAGGTGGGTACCTTCAGGGCAGAAAGGAGTTTGCCCTGCTGTTCCCTACTCCTTTGCCCACCCCCCCCCCAAAATAAACCTTTCTTTTCTTGCAAGTCCAGGAGGACTGGCCCCAGACCCTGAAGATTATCTTTAGAGAAAGACACATTCTTTGAGAGTAGGAAAGATTCTCTGTGACAGAAGTAAAATGCCATGACCCTCCCTCTCTTCCTCCTCTCTCTCATACAGAAAAGATAGAGTCAATGTAGAGTCAAGTGTAAAGAATGTATAAATCTTCCTTGATCTTGCCAATCAGGGATAACCATTTTTAACACCTAATTAGGAGATGTTCCTACAACTCAAATCTTTATGTGTATGAAATAAAGATTTATTGAGAAAGACTGTTCACACACTCTTCAATCAGCATTAACTGTGGGCTCTGATCTCAGTCTCATGTTTCTCCTTAGGAAAAGCACTTTCCTTGGCTCTTAGTCATTTCCTGTGATCTCTTGGAAAAGCTATCTGCAGCCTAGCTGTCTCCCAGGCTTTGGTGCATAGTCTGTTAGCAACAGCTATGTTTTCTGGGTAGGATCAAGTTTCTCCAGAATGCTGTGAAGAAGTTAGAGGGAAGATGGAGTTCTTTCTGTTTGAGAGCTTGGAGTCTGAACTGCAAAATAAACTATTTTTCCAGTGCCACAAGCCTTCCCAAGTAACCTCTTCCTCAGGCAGCATTAGTGCAGAGCAAGCACTTTGACCAAGAGCCATCAGGAGCTCCCAAGCCCTTGTTTGTATCATTGTGATGATTGTAGATATCATTTCATTTTATTTGTTTTATAGCACAAGTACTATCTGCTTACAAATAGTTCAGTCACTAGGAATTGGCCAATCCCAATGCCTTGCCATTATTATTTAAATCCCAACATAAGGTAACCTAATTCTGAGTATAATTAACACCTGGCAGTAATAGTGTTGTTGCTAGGACCACTGAGGGCAACCACAGGCCCCTCCTGCCCCTCCTCCCCTCCTCCTTCCTCCCCTCCCTTTTTTCACGATAGCAGAAGAAAAAGAGACCCTTTGTTCACTAATTTGCAATGGTCAGAGGTGATAATCAAGAGTGGAGACTGCTGACTGTGTCCAGTCTGGAGTGGAGCAGGTATCAGAGTTGCATCCCAGGCCAAGCCCCAGGTGGTGCAAGGGACAAAGGTGAGTTCTGTGCGGACTGTCCAGACAACCAATGGGAGAAATGCGGGAAATGCTACCTGGGCCAGCTGTGAGTGGGGTGCACAGACACAAGGCCATGGTGAAACTGTAGTAAGGTGGCAGCTGTGGCTGTGTGTTGGATTGGATGATGACTTGGCCCATTTCCAATACCTGGAGTAGGGAAGGATTAAGGGTCACATGCTGGCTACAGGTGTGTGCTCCAGAGAGAAGAGATGGTGGTGGGTAGTTCTCTGTTCTTCCCTATATGGCCACCTTCTGGCCTGGGGTTCTGGGGATAGGCCAGACCTGGGAGACTCACTGCCCACAGCCACCACCCTCACCACAGTTGGAGGAAATCCTAACAGCTAGCTTTGGAAAGAGAGAGCAATAGAGGATGCAGATGGGATACATGAGCATTGTCTGTGTTGAACCCCAGCAGTTTGTGCAACCCATTCCCACCTCTTTTGATGGAGGAGAGGTAGAAAATTTAGAGGTTAAAGAGAAACGCCTAATACTTCTACTATCTCTCAATTAGTAATGCATTAAGCATTCTTTCCCCACAATCTCCCTGTTGGGACTCATCCTAAAGGTATATTCATCCAAGTAGACTGTAGTGTATATGCAAAAGTGAAAAAAATGCCAGTGTGCCAATAGACATATGAAAAGATGCTCAAGTAATCATCAGAGAAATGCAAATTAAAACCATGAGATATCACCTCACACCTGTCAGATAGCTATCATCAATAAATCAAAGAACAAATGTTGGTGAAGATGTGAAAAGGGAACCTTCATACACGGCTGGTGCTTTGAAAATTGGTATAGCCGCTATAAAAACCAGTCTGGAAGTTTCTCGAAAAACTTTTGACCTAACAATTATACTTCTGGGCATTTATCCAAAGAAAACCAAAGCAATAATTTGTAAAGATCTATGCACCCCTATTTTCATGGCAGCACAATTTACAATAGCCAAAATATGGAAGCAACCTAAATGCCATCAACAGACAATTGGATAAATATGTCATGATTCATATACATAGTGGAATATTACTCAGCCATAAAAAATGAAATAAAAATAATTTTTTTAATTAAATTCTACCGTTCACAGCAATATGGATGGAACTAGAGGTTATTATACTGAGTGAAATAAGTCAGACAGAGAAAGATAAATATCATATGGTTTCACTTATATGCAGAATCTAAGGAACAAAAAGAACAAACTAATCAAAAACAAATTCACAAACATAGAGTACAATCTAGTGATGGCCAGAGAAGAGGAAGTTGGGAGGCTGGAGAAAGGGGTGAAGGGTTAAAGAAGTACAAATTAATAGTTGATAGATGGTCACAGGGGTGGGGAACATGGCATAGGGAATGAAGTCAGCAGTAATGTAATGGCTAGGCTAACGTAAAGCCAGAGGAGAGAAAGAGCAATCAGGGGCATCATTTTATAAACTATATAAATGTCTAACCAATGTATTATATACTTGAAACTAATAATATTTCTTTGAAAGTGCCAGTATGTTCAGTAATGTATTTTACTCATATGAATTGCAGTAAGAGTAGACAATGGACATTTTGGCAGTCATTGAAAAATTAGATAAGTTAACACATATATTCATTAGACTGATGTTCATTTATTAAGGTTAAATACAAAAAAGATGTAGAACATTTTAGTATGATTCTGTTTGTATTAGACATGTATGTATCTATGTGTGTGTTTACGTTGTTTATTATCTTTTTACTATTGTAAGTAAAATTGGAATGTGCATCTTTCATTTGAACTGTAGCACACTTTTCTCATATTTCCTCAGGAGGTATTACTGGAAATTGAATTGCTGGGTGAAAAGAAAATGGAGGGTTTAAAGGTGTTTTGTGTGGATTGCTAGATGACTCTAAGCTATGAGAACATTTTACACTCCAGTTTGTGTACAAGAAGATCAATTTTCTTTTTCTTTCAATTGTTGAGTATAACATTAATTGTTTTTCTGCCATTTAATGGGAAAAATGATAGCACACTAGTATCTGAAGTTTACATTTTGATATATAAAAAGGTTGAACATTATTATTCAAGTAACTCATGCTCATAGTTAAAAAAATCCATAAAATCATAAAGACAATTAAAAAACAACCCTGGAATTCCAGCATCTATTAAAATCCTCTCTTCTATTTGTCATTTAATGTATATATTTCTATATACATGTTTTACACGTTCATTATAGATTGTCATCCATGCTGTGACCAACATCCTCATGGGTCATTCCCTGCCCATTTCTTTAGTTTTTTCTTTTAGAAAACATTTCCTGTGTAAAGAAATAGGGGCTAAGAATATTTACTTGTTCAACATTACATCCTCTAGCAAGATATTCCAGGAATTAAACCTTTGCCTTTCTCATTTCACTGCCTTTGCGTGTTCCTTTATATTGTGAGATAATTCTGTAAGGTAATATTTCTCACTCACTGCCTGGTAAGCATGAAGGAGTTTTCATGATTGTCAAGCAGGGTACTTGTGAATCTGATTTATAGGCATGTCATTTTAAACTTTGACTCCAACAATTTGCAAACTCCTTCAGATACTACTTATGCACATTTAGTTGTTACACACAGACTCACATATTTAGATAGCTATTACTTAGTGTCACCATATCTAGGTGGTTCACATGAAGCAGTGGAGAGAAAGAAAGGTTTTGTCCCTCTTGGCATTTCTATCACTTGAAAGATTTGCCCTTTTTGTCCCTCCTCCATATAAGAGAAGCCTCCAGGTTTGCTTTTCTGTGCCAACCAATCCCCAATTCATAATTGTTCTTTCAGGCTTCATTGATGGTGTTCAGGCTTCTCACTTGCACTAGGAAGCTCTTCCAGCTTTAGACTTCTCTCTCTTAGGTGAGTTTCCTATTATACAAATGTCCCCTGGTACCCAGGCAATTGGTGAAGGTATCTTGGTCATGCTGGTCTTTGCTGGCTCTTACGCCTTTGCTAAAAATCAGTTATATGCATGGGTTTATTTCTGGATTCTCTGTTCTGTTGAATTGATCTATTTGTCTATCTTTATGCCAATACTACACTATTATAGTTTTATAATAATTATTGAAATCTTGATTTGGCTAATCTGGATGTTTTGCATTTCCATACAAATTTTAAAATCAACTTGCCAAGTCCTAAAAACAAGTGCTGGGATTTTGATTAAGAGCACATTAAATATATAGATCAATTTGGAGAGAATTGAGATCTTAGCAATTTTGAGTCTTCAGACTAACAAACAAGATTTATCTCTACATTTATATAGGTCTTAATTTCTCTCAGCAGTATTTTGTAGTTTTCAGTATGCAGGTCTTTCATTTCTTTGTCAGATTTATCTCTCTGTATTTTATGTTTTATTTACATTGTATTGGTTTTTATTTCAATTTTTGATTGTTGCTAGTATATAGAAATACAACTTATTTCTTTATATTGAGCTTGTATCCTGCAACTTTGCTAGACCCACTTGTTGATTTAGTAGCTTCTAATTAGATTCCATCATATTTTTTAAGATTCCATCATATGTTATTTGAAAATTAACATGCCACCTGTGAATAGACAGTTTTGCTTCTTGATTTCCAATCTGGATGAATTTTATTTTTTTTTTATCTTTGCCTGATTATGCTACCTAGAATCTTTAGTACAATGTTGAGTTCGAGTGGTGAAAGTGAACATCCCTGTCTTATTCCCGATCTTAAGGCAAAAGCATTCAATAGTCTGCATCTAGTGAGACAATCATAAGGGTTTTTTCTCTTTCTTTTTTCATTTTTAGTTTGTTAATATGGCGAATTTCATTCATCGATTTTCAAATATTAAACCAGCCCTGCATTGCTGAAAGAAATTATATTCAGTCATGATGTATTATCCTTTTAACATATTTTTAGATTTAATTTGTTAAAATCTTGTTTAGAATTATTGCATCTCTATTTATGAGGGATATTGATGTGTCATTTCCTTTTCTATGAATGTCTTTATCTGGTTTTTGAATCAAGGAAATTCTGGCCTCACAGAATGAGTAGGAAAGTATTCTTTCCTCTTCAGTATTTTGGAATTTGTATTATTTATCCTTAAATATTTGGTAGAATTCACCAGTGATGCCATCTAGACTTGGAGTTTTCTTTATGGCAATGTTTTGTCACTAAAATTTCAATTTCTTTAATAGATAATGGGTTATTGAGGTTATCTATTTCTTCTTAAGTGAATCTTGGTAGTTTGTGTCTTTCATATTGTCTATTGTATACTTGCCAATTTTCTGCCCACATATTCTATCAATTATTGAGAAAAAAATATTGAAATCTCAAACTATAATTGTGGATTTGTCTATTCTTTGAGTTCTATCAGTTTTGGTCTCATGTATTTTATGGTCCTGTTTAATAGCTGCATAAACATTTAAGATTGTTAGGATTGTCATGAACATAAAAGTAAAAATTCTTGACAAAATATTTGCAAGTTGAATTTAGCATATATAAGAAGAAGAATATACCACAACCAAAGGAGGTTTATTTCAGGAATGCAAGTCTAATTTAATCTTCAAAAATCAGTCAATGTAATTCTATACATTAAAAGTCTAAAGAAGAAAACCACATACCATGTCAATTGATATAGAAGTATTTTACAAAATGCAACATCCATTCATGATAAAAAAAAAAAAACTCAACAAACTAAGGCTAGAAGGAAATTTCCTGAACTTGATAAAATGTATCTACAAAAAATCTGCAGCTAACATCATATTTGGTGTTGAAAGACTAAATGCTTTGCTCTAAAGATCAGAAATGAGGCAAAGATTTCCATTCTTATCACTCCTACTCAGCAACATGCTGAAAATCTTAACCAGCATTATAAGGCAAGAGTAAGAAATAAAAGACATTCATGCTGGAAAGGAAGAAATAAAAATCACCCTGTTTGCAGAAAACGTGATTGTCTACATAGGAAATCTCAAGAATTCTACTAAAAAAAAAATCAATAAATGAAACCTCTTAGAACTAAGTGAGTTTAGCAAGGCAGTAATATACAAGTCAATATATTTAAAAAAACAATTGAATTTCTATACATGAACAATGTACAATTAGAAGCCAAAATTATTTTTTAAATACATTAACAATCACTCAAAACAATGACATACTTGGATCTAAATTCCACAAAATTTGTACAGGATCTGTATGTTGAAAACTATAAAACACTGATACAAGAAGACCTAAATAAATGGAAAAACATACTATGTTCATGAATTTGAAACCCCAACATAGTAAAGATGTTAGCTATATCCAAATTGATACACAGATTTAACACAATACCAATCAAAATCCTAGCAGGATATTTTTGTACATAGAGATGGATGGTTCTAAAATTCATAAGAAAAGACAAAGAAATGAAATAGCTAAAGCAGTTTTGAAAAAGAACAAGGAAGTTTTAGGATTCACACTACCTAGTTTTGAAAAATACTTGTCAGGTCATTTTTACAGTGTCCTTCAATTTGAGTTTGATATTTTCTCATGATTAGACTAGGATAATGGCTTTTAAGGAAGAATATCATTCAGGCAAAATGCCCGTCTCATCACACCATATTATAAGGTACATGATATAAATATGATTTATTACTGGTGATGTTAACTTTGGTCACTTTGTTAAGGTGATGCCTGTTGAATTTCTTTACTATAAAATTACTGCTTTTCCCTTTCCATACTCACTTTATTAGAAGTGCATCACCAAGTCCAACCCACAGAAGGGGAGGAGAGTTAAGTTCCACCTCCTGGAATAAAAGAATATAAAATAATTTGTGGATATATAATAAGATTGCTATAGTAACTAATAAATATTTGGAGAGAAATACTTTGAGGCTATGCAAATATTTTTTTTCTCCTTAAAGTTCAGGCCTCTTATTTTAGTGTTAATCCATGGGTCTTGCCAAGAGTGGTTATTACTGTGCTATTCTAATAGTGATTTTCTGTTTCATACATTCATTCTGTGCTTATTATTTCAAATTCTTCCATAAGGAAAATTTGTCCCTTTTCTCCTATTTATTTATTTATATCCATATGGAATCATGGATATTTATTTTATTTTTTTAAGTTCTATTTCAATACAATTGTTTTGTATTTTGCAGCTCAAATTGTTCCAGTTTGGCCTTTGAGACCTCTTTCAGACTGGTTTCTGTGTCCTTTTGACATGACTTTCATGTCTTTCTGTTGTTTTCTTTTTCATTTTTGTATTTTAGTTTTCTCTTACTTTCTGTTCCTACAAGATAATACAGTTTTGCCTTCTTCCCTAGAATCAGCCATTTCTCCAAGGTTTTTGAGAAATGGAATTTAAAAACTGAGATCTGGGTGCTTAAATATCTGATGTTAAGAATTATTATAAAGTGACAGTAATCAAAATGGGATAAAATAGAGTCCAGAAATTGGCCCACACAAATATGGTCAATTTTTTTTTTTTGACAAAGGTGCAAAAGCAATTCAAAAAGTAAAGAGTAGTATTTTCAATAAATGGTATGGGGACAATTGGATGGTTACATTCAACAAAAATGAACCTCTACTTAACCTTTACACTGTACCCAAAAATTAACACAAAATGGTTCATATATCTAAATATAAAACATAAAACTATAAAACTAAAAAAAATTTAGGAGAGCTTGGGTTTGTTGATAAATTCTCAGATATGAAAGTGATGCAGAACAGGGCAACTTCCCCCGAGTAGGGGAACTCAAGCCCTGAAGTGGGAGAGAAAATGGTCCACGGCTGAACGTAAGAAAGAATTCAAACACACGCCAAAATTAGAGTCAAAAGAAAAGTTGATTAGAGAATGGAAAAAGCAAAGATAAGAAAAAGCAAAGACAAAAAAATAAAAACCAAGTGTCTGTCCAGGAATCCAGTTTATATATCATACTTAGTTTCTGTGAATTACAGTTTAAAGACTTTATTTACCCATCTTACTTGATGATATAGGCATACAGTGAGGAAAGATAAGAGTATGTACGATAAAAGGCCTGCTGGTAATTTCCAGTCTACAAACCATAGATTCTCCATGCTTTTAGCCATAAGGAATGAATAATTTTATTTTGCATAGGGCACCACTTAAAGATTGTTTTCCTGTTTTCTTTTCAGGTATGGGGAAATGGTTTATTAGCAATCCCAGAAGAAATCTTTTTTTGTTCTGAAGATTTCCTCATGTTCCTCATGTTCTGGCTGTAGGGCTGATCAACATATTGCAGTCTCTAAATATAGCTTGATTTCACATTTTAGTTCTCTTGCCTTCTCCCTACATTAATACTAAAAGCCTGCCTGGAGAGTCCCCAGTTTGATACCGGGAATCCAGACCTGAATAGGGTCCACCCTAAAGCCCTAGGCGTCACCACCCTAATCCGGAGGCTCAATTAGCAGTGATTAACGATTAATGTTCCCCACCCTATACCCCTACCCCCACATAACCCATAAAAGCCACGCTCTCCCACCCCAGGGCGCGACTTCTCTGGACCAGAGAACCTCTCCTGGGAGCCCTCTCCCAATAAATGCTTGCTTTTAAAACTTCTCTCGGCGTGTCACACGTTTACCTTACAGTAAGTGTGTATTATAAATTTCAACCTTATATTTGAATTTTCATGAGGGTTCTTCAATGTCCGTAAAACAATAAAATACTTTTTTAAAAAGACAGCTACACACAGGGAGAAAATATTTACAAATCATATATCTAACAAAGGGCTTCTATTCAGAATATACTGTATAAAGAACTTCCAAACTCAGTAATAACCACCATACACACACACACACACCCCAATTTATGAATTGGCAAAAGCCATGGTCACTAAACCAGAGAAAATATCTGGAGGGAATTTTAGCATATGAAAAGGAATAGCACATTATTGGCCATTTGGGAAATGCAAATTACAACCACAAAAGATATCATTACACACCTATTAAATGACCAAAAAAAAGTACTGATAATACCAAGTACTGGTGAGAATGCAGAACTACTAGAGCTCTCATACGTTGTTGGCCCAAATGCAAAATTATACAGGCACTCTGAAAAATGGTTTGGCAGTTTCCTACAAAATTAAATATATACATACCATATGACCCAGATGTTCAGTTCAGAGATACAGAGCTGGAAAGATGCTGCCTATCCCATCTAAGAAAAAAAAAAAACTGGATAACCTGCAAGTTAATGAGTTTTCTTGGACTCATCAGAAAACTGTAGTCATAGGGTAAATGTCATCCCAAAATCTGGAGAGAGACAGGCACCTACACACAGACACGGACCTGGAGCATTTGCTTACTAGGGGCAGAAAAGAAGATTAAAGAAATTTTAATAAAGTCTTGGTGACCAAGTTCAGGCTATCATGAGAATGTGAAGCTCCCAAGGGACTCAGCCATGTTGAATTCTCACCGTCTTGCAGACTTTTCCTCCAGGAATACCACTAAGCTATACAGAGAATCCAAGAAAGTTACCCCATGGTGCTGGCAAGGGTGGAACAGCTGCTGCCAAAATCCCCCCAGACTCATTTCCCCTATATCCCTTACAGGACAATGACCACAAAAAAACTCAATCTGCAGGCACTAGTAGGATTCTGCTGCAACTTAGGGGGGAGCAACGGAGTCCATCAAGGAAACTTGAACTAGATTCATCTTCCCTAAGTAACGAAAGCTTCTATCTTCAGGATTCGCAGCATCAAAGCTGTAGCCAGAATGCTGGCAGAAGCTAACAAGAGAAAAGTTCTACCCATGGACAGGAACATTGTGAAGGCTACTCCCCAAGACACATACCCGCAGTGCTTGCCTAAGAATAACACTTAAAACACCAAGGAAGACTTTCTCTCTCACCCACATTTGTATTAGAACCTTTAACAATTAATTACCATTATTTTAAATTCTCTGATAGTTGTATCACCTGTGTTATATCTGAGTATGGTCCTAATGATTGCTTTGTCTCTTCAGACTATGTTTCTTGCCTTTTTGTGTGCATAACAATTCTATGTCAAAATCTGACATGTTGTATAGGACAGTAGGTACTAAAGTAAATATTTTGTAAGTTTGGAGAAAAGAACAGTTACCTAGGATCTTAGTATGAATACCTATCCTCGGTTTTAGTATTAATCTAGTAAGGCATTGTATTAAGTTAGAAGTTTGTTGTTGCTATGGTTACTATCAGTGCACCAGAGCCCTCAAATCCTTCTAGTGATGCCTCATTTTGATTACCCCACCTGGATTTGGGTCTTCCCATTGCATTGTTTCTGGCAGAAAGTCAGTCTCTTACAACTTTCTTAGCTGTATTCCATGCTATTTTTCTTTCTTTCTTTTTTTTTTTTTTTTTTTTTTTGAGGCTTGTTAGTGTGGTGGAGAGTGGGAGAGAAAATGTTCCCTGACATTCTATCTAAGCCTTGGTCCCAGGCAGGCACTGTGATCCCATGTCTCAGTGGTACGTGGCCTTCCAAAGTGTTTCTGCTGCTCTTCCTGATATAATGCTGAGCCTAGCACTTATCACTCCAGGGAAAGTGGCTCTCCCCCACCTCTAGTTTCCTTCTCCCAGCTGCAGCAACTTTCCACCTGTCCTGCTAGGGCACAGCCTTAGTGTCCTTCCTCCTGTAGATGAAGGCTTTTGTTCCAGGGTTTCAATCTTAGGGATTAGGAAGTTTGGGTTCAGGGTGTGTGGTTTTTGAACTTTTTAGAAGGTCTGAATCCCACATCTGGATCTGAGGTATTAGGCATCTATGTTCAGGAAATGAGGTCCATGAATTCTTTGAAGGTCTTTAGTCCAAATTTTTTGCCTGAGGTGTTTGGAAGTCCATGTTCAGAGCATGGGGTCTTTGATCTCTCTAAGTGTGCATATTCCATGTTTTGCATCTGATATACTTAGAGGTGTGTGATTATGCTCCCTGAAAATTTTCAGTGTCAGTCCAAAGGTTTGAGTCTGAGCTAACTACTGGTCTGTGTTCAGGGTGTGGGGTCTCTGAACTTTTTCAGGGTCTGCATTGTAAGGTTTGAATCTGAGGTAAATAAAGTCTTTGAAATTTTAAGCTTGGATCCCAAGTTTCAGAGGTAATTTTGCTCTGCATTCAAAGAATGGAGTCCTTGAAATCTCTTAAGTTTTGGGTTCCAAGATTTGTGTCTGAGTTGTTTAGACATCCCTGTTCAGTGTATGATGTCTCTGAACTCTTTGAGAATCTATGTTCAAAGGTTTTAATCAGAGGTATTTGGGGGTCTGTGTTCACAGGTTAAGATCTCTGAAGTCTTTGAGGTCTATGTTGTAAAATGAGGTAATTGTGGGTAACTGTCAGTTAATGAAGGTTTGAATCTGAGATATTTGGGGGTTTGTGTTCAGGGAGAGGACTGTTGAAAGTTTTAAAGTCTCAATTTTGAGTGTAAGTGATTTGAAACTCTGTAGTATGTGTGCACAATATCTGAACTCTTTGAGGCCCATGTCCGTAGGTTTGAATCTGAGGTATGTGGGGATTAGTGTGCAGACTGTGAGTTCTCCAAATTCTCGGAGCTTCTGGGGTCTGTATTCAGGGTGTGGAGATTCTAAATTCTTTGAGGGTCTGTGTTGCTAGGTCAGAGTCTTAGTTGTTTGGTAGTATGTGTTCACGGTATAAGGTATCTGACTCTTTGAAGATCTTTTTTTAAAATATAGGATTGATTCTGAAGTATCCACACATCTGTATTTGGAGGGTAAGGTCTTTGATGTCTATGAAGGTCTATGTCCTATAATAATAAATTTGATGTATTTGCATATCTGTATTTAGAGTTTCAGTTCTGTGCAGTCTTTGAAAGTCTGTGTTCCAAGATTTGAGGTGTTTTATGTCTGTGTTCTGGGTATAATTACTTACAAATCTTTTAGGGTATTTTTTTTAAATATATTCTTTTTATTAGATTCAAGGATACGGTGCATTGGTTAGATATTTATATAGTTTATAAAACTATCCTCCTAATTGCTCCTTCTCTACTCTGGTTTTCCACTTAGCCAATATATTAATGCTAACTGCATTCCCTATGCTATGCTCCCTAACCCTGTGACCATCTACCAACAACTAATTTGTACTTCTTTAACCCTTCACCCCATTCTCCCAGCCGCCCAGCTCCCTATCCCCTATCCCCTCTGCCCATCATCAAATTGTCCTTTATATTTGTGAGTCAGTTTTTGATTAGTTTGTTCTTTTTGTTCCATAGATTCCACATATAAATGAAATCATATGGTATTATTTTTCTCTGACTTATTTCACTCAGCATAATATTCCATGATGGGCCTCTAGGTCTGTCCATGTCATTGCAAATGGTAGGATTTCATTTTTTAAGGCTGAGTGGTATTCCATTGTACATATGAATCATAACTTCTTTATTCAGTCATCTATTGATGGGCATTTAGGTTGTTTCCATATTTTGGCTATTCTAAATTGTGCTGCCATGAATATTGGGGTGCATAGATCTTTACAAAGTATTGTTTTGGCTTTCTTTAGATAAATATAGGGTCTGTGGTTTAATACTTATGTGTGGGTTATTTCTGAAAAGAGTAACTTCTCTGAACTTGTTGAAGTTCTGTAGCCCAAGGTTGGAGTCTCAGGTGTTTGTAAGATTGTATACTGTGTATGAGGTTTATGCATTCACTGAAGATATGGGTTCCAAGGTTGAAACTTTCAAAGTTGGAATCTGAGGTGTTTGGGGTCTCTTTTCAAAGTTGGTGTCTAACCTCTTTGAGGATTTGTTTCCTAAGTTTGGTTCTGACATTTTTCTGTTTTGTTTGGTTTTTGTGGGTTTCTGTTTTTGTTTTGTTTTGTTATCTATGTGAAGTCTCTAAACTTTAGAGAGTCAGTGCTCAAAAATGTGTATGCGTAGTATTTGGGTATTTTTGTTCAGAATGTGAAATCCCAGAAATCTTTGAGGGCCCCTGTTCCATATTTAGAATCAAATGTGTTTGGGGAGCTATGAGCAGGGAATGAGAGGTCTCTGAACTAATTAAGTGTACTCCAGTATTTGAATGTGAATTATTTGGGGGTTTGTGTTCAGAGTTTGAGATCTCTGCCTTTTTAAGGCCTTTTTCCCCCATAGTATTGACTCTGAGGTATCTAGTATTCTGTATTTAAAATATGAGGTCTTGAACTCTTTGAGGGTCTGTGACATAATATTCTGAGTCTGATGTATTTGTGGGTCTTTGTCTAAGGTTTGGCCTCTGAAATCATTGAGGTTATGTGTTTCAGCATTTGAGTCTGAGGTATCTGGGGGTCTATATTCACAATAAGCATTTACAAATATTCTAGGGTCTGTGTTTTAATATTTAAATATGAGGTATATAGCTTCTGTGAGGGGTGATGTCTTTTAAATCATTGAAGAATTGTGACCAATATTTGAATCTGACTTAATTTGTAGTCTGTGTCAGTTGAGAGGTTTTCTGAATTCTTTGAGGCTTTGTGCCACAACGTTTGAGCCTAGAGTGTTTATAAATTCATGTTCTAGGTCTGTGGTCTATGAACACTTGGAGAACTGGCTTCCAAATATTGAGTCTGAAGTATTTAGAGGTGTATGTACAAGTTGAGCAGTCACAGAGCTCTTTCAGGAACTGTGTTCCAAGGTTGGAGTCTGAGGTGCTTGGGTCAGTGTTCATGGTGTGACATCTTTGAAATCCTTGAGAGTTTATGTCCTAAGTTTTCTTCTGAGCTTTCTGGTGCTTCAACTCAAGGTGTGAGTTTTCTGAATTCCTGGAGTTTCTGTGTTCTGGATGTTGAGTTTGTGGCATTTGTTTAAGATGGGAAGTCACTGAATTCTTTGAGGCCTGTGTTCCAGTGTTTGAATCAGAGATATTTGCAAGTCTGTGTTCAGGGAGTGAATGTGTATAAATTTATTGTCTATGCTCTAAGGTTTGAATCTGAAGTATTTGGGGGTCTATGGTCAGGATGAGAGGTCTCTGACCAATTTGAGGGAGTTTGTCCCAAGGTTTGATTCTGTGTGGGGTGTGAGTTCAATGGTTTGAGGGCTCAAAACACACTGATGATCTGTTTTCCAAGTTTGAGTTTTTGAGGTAATGGTAGATCTGTGTTCAGTGTAGTAGGTCTCTGTAATCATTATCCGTATTTCAAGATTTAATCTAATGTGTTTCAGGGTCACTGTGTAGTGTTAGATCTTTGAACACCTTGAGGATCTGTGTCCCATATGTCCAGTATGAGGTATTAGGGAGAATGTGTTTGGTGTGACATCTCTGAATTTTACAGCATATATGTTATAAGCTTGAATGTGAGCTCTTGGGTGTCTGTATCCAAGGTATTAGGTCTCTCAGCTCTGTGTTGGTCTGTGTTTTAAGTGTTGTCAGTGGTGTTTGGGGATTTGTATTCTGGGTATAAAGTTTCTGAAATCTTTTAGATCCTGTATTCCAAGATTTGACTTGGAGGTATTAGCTGTATTGAATCTATTTTCTAAGGGTTGAGCCTGAGGTATTTGGGAGTGTGGGTTCAGCACATTTGGTCTCTGAAATTTCAGAGGGCTGCATTCCAAGTTTTGGGTGTAAAGTATTTAGGATCTGTGTTCAGGTTGTGAGGTCTCTAAAATCTTTGCACATCTTTATTCCAAGATTGAATATTATGAATTTGGGGTTTTGAATTCAGGGTGTGAAGTCCCTTATCTCATTAAGAATCTGTCTACCAAAACACGAGTCTGAAGTATTTTGGAGTGTGTGTTCAGAGTGTGTGCTCTATTAACTCATTAAGGGTATATTTTTCAAGGTTTTAATCTGAGGTGTTTGATTTCTGAAAGCCTTGAGCTAAGTTTGCTTAAGAGTTTTGGTATCTCGGTCTCTTGATATCTTTAAGGTTCTGTGTCCAAAGGTTTGAGTCTGAAGTTTTGTAGTCTGTGTTTAGACTGTAAGTTCTGAACTCTTGAGCTTCTGTATAATAAAGTATTAATGTATTTGGGAATCTGTGTTTAGGATATGGGGTCTCTGAAATCATTCTGCGTCCATCATACAAATTTTGAATCTGAGCTATTTGGGGGGTCTATATTTAGGATGTGAGAGCTCCGAACTCTTTGAGCATCTCTGTTACAACATCTGAGGTATTTAGAGGTGTGTGTGGTGCGCGCACACACACACACACACATACATGAGTGCTAGAGTGAGTCTCTGGCTCTTTGAAGTTTTTTTTTTTTTTATTGAACAATTGATTCTAAGGTATGTGGGGATCTCTGTTCAGAGTTCATGGTCTTTGACCTCTTTGAGGATCTATGTCCTAAGATTGTGAGCTCGATATATTTGCAGGTATATGTTTAGGTTATGAGGGCTTATGCATTTGTAGTTCTCTGTTAGGATGTACAGTTGGGAACCCTTGAAATTCTTTAAAGCAGGAGTCCCCAACCCCCAGGCTGCAGACCAGTACTGATCCCTGGCCTATTAGGAACCAGGCCACACAGCAGGAAGTGAATAACCAGTGAGGGAGAAAAGCTTCATCTGTATTTGCAACAGCTCCCCAGTACTAGCATTGCCTCCTCAGGTCCACCTCAGTTCATCAGGCATTAGATTTTCACAGGAGCACCTGTCCCTAGTGCCAAAAATTTGGGGACCGCTGCTTCAAAGATCAGTATTCCAGGGTTTGAGTATGTGATATTTGAGAATCTGTGTTTAGACTTTAATGTCCCTGAACCCTTTGGAAGTCTATAATTTAACTGATATATTTGGGCATCTGTGTTTAAGATGTAATGTCTCTGAACTCATTGAGGGTCTGTGTTGCAAGGTCAGAATCTGAGATCCATGAAGGTATGTGTACAGGGTGTGAGGTCTCTGATTCCTTGAAGGTCTTTTTCTTAGAATTGACTCTGGGGTATTTGAGAATATTTTTTAAAGTGTGAGGTCTTCAAAGTCTGTGTCCTAATAATTCAACTTTATATATTTACAGGTCTGTGTTTAAGATGTCAGGTCTCTGAAACTTTTGAGTGTCTGTGTTTCATGTTTCAAATCTCGAGTGTTAGGGTCTGTGTTCTAGTTATAAGCACTCACAAATCTTTTAAGATCTGTGATTTCAAGTTTTAATGTGAAGTATTTGGGCTCTGTGTTCAATCAGTGAGGTCTCTGAACTCATTAAAGTTTGGTAACCAAAGTCTGAGTCTCAGATATTTGAAGGGATTTATGTTCAGGTATTTAGGTTTCAGACCTCCTAAAGAGTTTTTGTCACAAGGTTTGAATTTGAGGCATTAGTAAATTTGTTCTGGGTGTGAGGTTTATGAACACTTTGAGAGTTTGTGTTCCAAATATTGTGTTTAAGGTACTTGGAAGTGTTTCTTTGGGTTGTGAGGCACAGAACACTAGTTTGTGTTCAAAGGTTAGAGTCAGAGGTATTCAGGATCTGTGTTTAGACTGATATCTCTGAAAACATTTAGGGTCTATGTTTCAAGATTTGAATGTGTATTGTTTGAGGATTTGTGTTGATAGTATAAATTCTCTAAATTTGTAGGTTTTTGTTCCAAGTTTCAAATCAGAGGTATTTGGGGGTCTGTGTTCAGGCTGTGGGAGATGTTTTAATTCATTGTATGTGTTCCAGGGATTGTATTTGAGGGATTTGGGGGTCTGTGTGTTGTGGCCGCCAGCCCTCGAAAGACACACAGACCACCAGAACTCAGTGAGTTATAGGAATCACACTCTATTCAGCCAGCTGGGTCTGCCAGGGGTACGCAGACCCCAAATTAAGCAGCCCCGAAATGTAGTGGTACAGGGTTTTTAAGCCCAAATCCCATTCTTCATTCTGTCTGAACACAAAGGTCTATTTTTCTTCTATTCACTACCTGTCAACCTACTGGTCAGGTGTGTAAGCAGAAAGCTTGTTAGAATGTTATGTTTCCATAGTTAGTAGCCTATGTTCCTATGGTGATAGCCAAACAGTAATTTCCAGCAAGTAGTTAACTTTTAAACAGTAATTCTTCAGCTAACACAATATCTGAAATAGAGGTCTGGACACTCAAACACCTCAGATTCAAAACTTGGAACACAGGTATTTGGGTGTCTGTGTTCAGGGTGTTAAGCCTCCAAAATCTTTGAGAGTCTGTATTTTGAGTCTTGTTTATGGTGTGGAATTTCTAAATGCTTTTGATGCAAGATGAGTCCTACATGGATAGAGAGAGAGTCCTTGACTTAGCGCAGATAAGATTTCAAGTGCATGCCAGAGTTAGAGACAAAAAGAAAGTTTATTTGAGAAGGAATAACACTCCACAGACAGAGATGTGATCTCTTTCAAAGACAGAATGAGAGAGACCCCCACTCTTTGAGGAATTCAGTTTAAATCTGTTTTCCTTTGCAGGTATGTGTATGCAGCCTTAAAGGCATGGGGAAGTAGTTGATAGCAATCTCAGCAGGAATCTTCATGGTCTGGCTGAATGCTAATCAGCCAGGTTCCCTTGTCTAGCAGCATGTAGCAGGCTCTGAATACAGCCTGGTTTAATATTTAGTCAATCTGTGTAGCTCTTGTGCCTCTTTCCTATATTGCTTTGATGGTTTGTGTCCAAGATTAGAGACTGAGACATTTTAGATATGTCAACAGAGCATGTGAGCACTGAAATATTTGAGAGTATGTTGTCCATAGTTTGAGTCTGACTTAATTGGGCAGGTCTATCTATATTCAAGGTGTTCAGTCTTTGAACTCAGAGGGTCTACACCCCCAGTTCTTATCTGAAGTATTTGATGTCTGAGTTCAGAGTATGAGGTCATTGAAACCTTTGAGTGTCTGCTCCAAATTTTGTATCTGAAGTACTTGGAATCTATGTTAAAGGTATTAGATCAGAAATTTTTGAGACTGTATTTTATGATTTGTAATAAGTATTTAGAGTCTCTGTTCAGGGCATAAAATCTCTAAACACTTTGATAGTCTATCCAATTCTGTGATTTCAGGTATCTGAGCATTTGTGTTTCAGGTGTGAAGTATCTGAACATTTGAGGATATGTGTCACACGGTTTAAGGCTGACATTTGTGTAGATCTGTAGTCAGGGTGTGAGTTTTCTGAATACATTGTGGATCTCTCTTCATGGTGTGAAGTCTCTGAAATTTTAGATGGGCTGTGTCCTAAATGTGGGTTGAAGATTTGGGGTCTGCTTTTGGGGAATGAAGTCTCTGATACCTCTGAGGTTCCTTTCCAAGGTTTGAATCTTAGATTTTTTTTTCTTGGGGAGGGATGTTGTTCTAGGTGTGAAGGCCAAGAAATCTGAGGTTCTGTGTCTCAAGGTTTGAGTCTGAGGTACCTAGGAGTCTACATTTGGGATATGATGTCTCTGAACCCTGTGAGAGCCTATGTTTTAAGGGATGAGTGAGAGATTATTGGGGGTTTAATTCAGGAAGTGAGGTCTATAAGTTCTTTGAGGGTCTGTGTTCTAAAGTTTGAATACCTGGGAAGTCTTTTTTCAAGGTGGGACCTCTATAATCTTTGAGGCACTCTCCCAAGATTTGAGTCTGAAGTATTTGGTGGTTTGTTTTCAGGATGTAAAGTCTTTGAATTTTTTTTGGGGGGGGTCTGTATTCTAAAGTTTGATTCTGAGGCAACTGGGGAATTTTCAGGGAATGAGATTCTGAACTCATTTAGGGCCTTTTCTAAGATTGCCTGAGATATTAGGGACTGAGTTTATAGTGTGAAGTCTGTGAAATTTTAGATATTCAATTCCCTGAAGTTTTAGTATTAGGTATTTGGGGTTTTGTATTCAAGATCTGAGGTGTCTGAAATCTTTGAGTCTGTTTTTCTACATTTTCATCTTAAGTATTTGGGGGTCTATGTTCAGTCTGTGAGGCTCCTGGCTGGACTTGTTTTTGGCTCTATGTGCCAAGTTTTGAGAAATGTTTGGCATACTCTGGTCAGGCAGGGTGTGAGATCTCTAACATTTTTGCGGATCTGTGTTTCAGAATTTGAGTCTGTGGTGTCATGCAGTCTGTGTTCAACATATGAGGTCCCTGAAAATCTTTGAGGATCTGTTTTCCAAAGTTTCAATCTCAGGTTTTTTCGTGATCTGTGCTCAGAGTGTGCAGTTCCTGAATTCTTTATGGGTGTGTGTCTCATGATTTGAATCTGAGGCTTTGAGAGTTTGAGTCCAGGGTATCATCTCTGAATGTTTGAGGGTCTCTGTACCAAATTTTAAGTCTGAAGTATGTGGAGTGCTCTGGTCAGTGTTTATGGTCTCTGAACTCTTTCAAATTTGTGTCGAAGATTCAGTATGAGGTATTTGGAGCACCTGTGTTTAAGGCATTATGTCCCTGAAAATCTTTGAAGGTCTGTTTTCTAAGATTTATATCTTAAGTAATTTTCTTTGTATTCAGCTTGGGAACTCTGAATTCTTTAAGGTTGTGTGTCCCAAGCTTTGAAGCTGAGGTTTGCACTTATGGTTTAAGGTGTCTGAAACTCTTGGGGTTGTGTTCCAAGGTTTGATTGTGAAGTAATTGGTGGTCTGTGTTTCATGGAGTGACATTTCTGAACTCATTTGGGACCCTTTGCAAGATTTAAAACTAAGATATTTAAGAGACTGTGTTCAGAGTTTTAGTCTCTGGACTTTTAGGGAGTTTGTGTCTCAGGTTTGAGTCTGAGATGGTTTTGAGACTATATTGAGAATATGAGGTCTTTGAAATCTTTAAGAATCTGTGTTCCAAAGTTTTAGCCAGGTATTTGGGATTCTGTGTTCAGGTTGGGATATCTCTAAAATCTGTGGGGCCTGTGTCTCAAGGTTTGACTCTGAGCTATTTAGGTGTCTTTGTTCAGAGTGTGAGGTCTCTGAATTTTTTGAATACCTTTGTCATGTCCTAAGGTTTTAGTTATATATAACTGGAGGTCCAAGTTAATGGCATGTAGTGCCTGAACTCTTTGAGGGTCTGTCACAATGTTTGAGTCTGAGGTCTTTGGTAGTCTATTTTTAGTGTGTAATGCCTCTGAGTTCTTTCAGGGTCTGTAGTCCAAGTTTTGAGGATCTGTGTTGGGTGTGAGGTCTCTGAGCTCTTAAGGGTTCTGTGTTGCAAGATTTAATTCTGAGATAACTGGGGAGAGGTCTGTTTTTTAGGAAATGTGGTCTCTTAACTCATTTAGAGTCCCTTCTAAGATTTGAGTCTGAGGTACTGAGGTATTTTAAGTAATCTGTTCAGGGTGAAGTCTCTGAACTTTTAGAAGTTCTGTGCTCCAAGATTTGATTCTGAGGTCTTTGGAGTTTAAATTCAGGATATGAGGTCTCTGAAGCCTTTAAGGTTCTGTATTCCAATGTTTGGGTATAAGGTAATTGGAGGTCTGTGTTCAGCATAGGAGGTGTCTGAACTCTTTCAGAGTCTTTGTCCCAAGTTTGTTTCTGAGGTACTTGGGGTCTAAATTTAGTATGTGAGGTGTCTGAGTTTCTGTGTTCCAAGATTCTAATCTGAGGCATGTGGCGGTTCATGTGAAGGTATGAGGTCTCTGAACTCATTAATTATTTGCATTTTAAGATAAAGTCTTTGATATTTGTTGGTTTGTGTTCACAGTGTGAAGTATCTGAAATATTTGAGAGCCTTTATTCCAAGGTTGAATGTGTGGTTTTCAGTGTCTGTGTTCAAGGTGTGAGGTCTCTGAGTTCTTTGGGATTCTATGTTCCAAGACTTGAATCTGAGGTAACTGAATAAAATGCCATTTCCTATTGAGAGGTCCTATATATACATAACCAAGGGGTGGAGGAAATTTTATTGTTTTTTACATCATAAGCACATTTCCAAATAGTATTTGTAAATTAAAATATCCTAAATAAACCTTGCTCATTATAGATTTCTGTTTTGTCTTCTGAGAAAAAAAAAATTGTCCTGAAGACATTGTAATGGTTGTTTTTTAAATACAGCACATAATTGGTAGGAAAGGTGTTTCTTGGAAAAAAAGATATTGGATATAGAAACAGATATGTCTTCTATTAGCATTTGTTTTAGAACTCCTGTGCATATATTTTTTAAACCAAATTATACTTTAACTCTGAGTGCATTAACAAAATCAGAACTGTTTTTAAAAATGCCTTGAATGCCACCTTCTGTACAAAACATTCTTGGTCTTGTAGATGCTAAAATGTAACCTAAACCTTTCTAGAAATCCAGCTCACTCACACTGCCCTCCCACACCCCTGCTCTCCAGGCCAAAGTCAGAGTGAGTTGTTCATCATTCTTCACTCCTGAAGTATTATCCTAGCACACATTTTGTGAGATTTTATTTCATGCTGTCTGCTGTGCCTCTTCCTACTGAGGACAGGGACTATATCTTTCAGTATCTTTTCTCACATGGGTACCTGACCAACAGTGGGTGGTAAGTTTTAATGTTATTAGTTTTTCATTCATTATTCTAATAAGTCACCATGTCTTTAATCCTCTCTTCCTCTCTACCTCAAGCTATTCGATCATGTCACTGACAGTGTTGAACTGTTTTGAAAAGAAATATTTCTAAAGGGACCTGTGGTGGACACTGTGATGCACCACCTAGATCCCCCTTCAATGAAGCGCTTAGTCCCTCAGCTGCTAGGCATGCTATTGGTAGACGCTTGAGAGCCCCTTCAAAAATTATCTCAGTTTCAGACAGTTTCCCTCCTCAAGGTCACACTTCTTCCCCGGGCGGCCTACATTTAACAACTGATTAGTATGTGAGTATAAAATGCAGGGACATGTAGACCCAACCTAGGACAACTCTGATGATCCATTCAGAAGCTACCTGGGGAGTCAGCCATGGCAGTAATTGGGACTGCATCATAGTTGGATTTCTTCCTTCACTCATCCTGTCTATTTGTCAAATTTGTTGGCTGACAGTTGTTCATTTTGTTTTCTTATTATCCTTCCAGCATCTACAGGGTCTCTGGTGATAGGCCCAGGTATGTTCCTGATATCAGTGCTTTGTTTCCTCTCCCTAGTCATCTTGTTCTGTCTAGGTAGAGGTTTATCAGTTTTATTCATCTTTATACAAATATGACTTTTGATTTTGTTAATTTTCTCTAATGTCTATTTCCAATAAAGTTGATTCATGCTCTTTATTATTTCTTTCCATCTAGTTACCAGGGATTAACTTGGCTCTTCTTTTTTTAGCTTCTTAAGGAGAAACCTTAGGTCACTGATTTTACATACTTTTTTTCTAATATTATCATTTAAAGCTATAAATTTCCCTGTAAGTATTTTTTTAATCCCATGAATTTTGATCTGTTTTACTTTTATTATCATTCTTGTGATTTCATCTTTGACCCAGAAATCACTTAAAAGTATGTTGTTTAATTTCCAGATATTTGGGGGTTTCCAACATGTCATATAACAGATTTGTAATCTAATTTAACTATAATCATAGGATATATTCTGTATAATCTTGGTCCATTTAAATTTATTGAGATATATTTTAAAGTCCAGCCTAAAGTCTATTTTAGTGAAATTTACTTGAAAAATACTGTATACAGGCATACCTTGGAGATATTGCAAGTCTGGTTCCATAACGTCACAACAAAGTTAAATCATTTGATTTCCCAATGCATATCAAAGTTATATTTGTGCTATAATGTAGTCTATAACGTGTGCAATAGCATTATGACTAAAAATGTACATACCTTATTTTAAAAATACTTCAGTGCTAAAAAATGTCATCATCTGAGCCTGTTGGAAAAAATGGCACTAATTGGCTTGCTTGACACAAGATTACCATAAATCTTCAATTTGTTGAAAACACAATAGCTGCAATGCAACATAAATAAATACAATAAAACAAAGCATGATAAAATGAAGTATGCCTATATTCTGCAATTATTAAATGAAATGTTCTATAGATGTTAATCATATCAAGGTGTTGGATAGTGGTGTTCAAACCTTCTATGCCTTTACTGATGGGAGGGAAGTCTAGTAATTTCCTGCTTTGATTCTGTCAATATTTGCTTATTATATATTGAGGCTCTATCATTAGGTACATATATATTTATAATTGTTATATTTTTCTAAGGAACTTTCCCTTTTATCATGATGCCATTTTCCTTCTACCTGTGGTAATATAGTCTTCCAGTCTGTTTTATCTGATTTATAATATCTATTCCATTCTTCTTATGTTTTTATGTAAATAGTGTATCTCTTTCTATTCATTTACTTTCAAACCCTCTGTATCTTTATATTTAAAGTCTATCTCTTGTGTGTAGAATTTATTAGGACCTTGCTTTTTATCTACTCTATGCATCTCTGTGTTTTAATTGAATTGTTTATACAATTAGCCCTAATTGTATTTAGAGTTATTGGGAAGGGAGGTTATTTGTTTTTATGTGTTTATTTATCTATTATATTCCCTCATTTCTGCCTTCTTTTAGATTACTTGAGTATTTTTGGTCTGTAGAAACTGCAAACAAGGAGTGATATTTAGGATAGCAGTAAACAGGCATTAATTCCCCCTGTACCAGTGAGAGACAACATGTGGCAGCATTCATCAAAATAAAAAATGGCCACTTCACCCTTAAAGATATTTGTCTGCTTTGTTTACTAATGTTTTCACAAATCATAGAACAATCCCTAGCCACATAGAAGATGCTCAATAAGAGTTTGTTGAATGAGTGAGCTCTTTGACAAAGCAATCTTACTAATAAGAATGTATAATAAACCCTCATACATACACACAATGAGAGAGAGAGAGAGAGAGAGAGAGAGAGAGAGAGCGCTATGTGCACAGGACAGAAGGAAAAACAACCTGCAAAAACATAAGTCTGTTAATAGTCAATGCACATTAGAAGGTAAATGAGTGATGGGGTTCATGTTATACCATGGAGCACACACAAGCTGCAAAAGAATGAGGGGGATCAGTCTGCACTAGTCAGAAGAATTTCTCCATGACACAATATTAATGGGGTATAAGTGAGTAATGCTCACAGTGGGACCTTGTGTGTGGGTGTGTGTGTGTGTGTGCACGCACGCTGCACGCACACATGCATGCATGTGCACATTTGCACATGTGTGATGCCCATGCAAATGTAGAGAAAAATATATGGAATAAAATACCTGTAACTGACCCCAGATGTCACCTGTGAGATGGCGGAGAATAGGGTAGGTTATAGTGATCTAATGCACTCCATATACTTAGATATTGTTTGATGCTTCTGCACTAGGTTATATTCACATTATCTGTGTACATATTTATTTTAAAAAGGCATATACTGAAAATAATGCTGGCACTATAAGGTTGTGTGAAATTGCAGATATGAGGAGTGTAGAGGAATAGGGTCTCAAACTCACAGGGATGTGTAGCTATAGATTATGAGAAAAGTCTCTCATCTTGACTTTGATGTAGACCATGAGCCCTTTGAGAAAAATTCCTATTTTGTAATTCTTTACAAAACAATCCCCTTTTAGTATTCCTCATTTCAACAAATGGTACCATTACCCATCTTATTACCCAACACAGAAACCTGGTCTCAATACTTTGTACCTTCTTTTCCTTCATACCAGGTCCAAATTATTGTTTAAGTCTGTTCATTTCATTTCTCAAATACCTGTTTAATGTACCCGCTTCTTTCCATGTTCCACTTAGATTGTGGAAATCTATTATTATCTCTCCCTTTGCCAATATCTCCCCCCCCCTTTAACTATTTTAGTTTATTTCCTCCCCTCCCCGCCCCCCAGAAATGTGTTCTCTCACATTTGCATTCCCTCCAAGTTTCTTTTTGGAGTGATCAAATCAAATCCTATAATCCTATAATTTATAATTCACTGCTACAACTGTTACCATATTTCACTTTCTCCTTATGGCTTTACAAATATTGTTGGGAGGAGAGTTGGATCTACTTCACTATGTATTTATCTATTTTTTTCTAGGTAAATATAGGTGATCATATACTCAGCATTACTCAAAAAGTAAAAAGTACTCTAGGTGAGGCTTGAACCACAATCATGGCATTGCTCACAAGTAATACTACCTTATACATACTGTGACCTAATCAAACGAGTCACTGGAGCCACAATCAGGGAAAAATCTAGAAAGACTTAATAAACAATACCTCTCTTGATAGTACACAGTCTCAATTCTTAAGGACCTCTGTTTCATTTGTATTGCTTTGACATTTTCCAGAACATTTTCAGGCTTTTGCTGACCTTCTATCCCATTTTCAATCCTCTCCCTGCCAGCAGTCAACACTGCATCTCAAATCTTTCTTTAGCTGTAAATACTACCCCAGGTCACTCACTGATTTCTGACCTGACAAATATATCAAAAACAATTTGATACCTGAATCATTTAGAGGACTAGGAGAATGAACCTTTAGAAAAATTATTTTTAATCATGAACAAATCAAAGAATGATTAAACTAAGAAAATTCAAAGAAATAAAAAAATGAGAAAATTAAAAAATAATTATTATTAAAAAATAATAAAATGAGAAAAAAATAGAAAATTCTTTAGTTTTACACTCAAGAATACCACTTAATATTTGGTAGAATTTCTGTAGGGAAAGAAAACTTTTTTCCTTTATACTCTTAAGTTCTTCACTTGGGCCTCTGCATGTTAGACTGACAAAAGACAGATTAACAGCAGAAAAACAGAAGTTATTATCACTTGCATCTTATACACTTGGGAGTACTCAGTGACGAGTAACTCAAAATGGTGGTTAGAATTTGGAATTTATATACCTAACTTAGTAAGGGAAAGGGAGATTGAGAAAGGGCACTCATGAAAAAGCAAATGACTTTCTGGAAGGAACCCTTAGGAGAATAGATGAAAGAGATATAATAGTCTTGTGACAATGTTTATTTGTATGTGTTGCTGACTTCTCTCAGAGAAGAGAAAATAGGAGTTTCTCTCAGGGAGGATATTTATGGCAATTGAGTTATTCTGAGTTCTTTAGAGAGGTTCCACTTTTGAGCAGATAAGGGATTTCAGGAACTCAAGTGCTGTCAGTTCAAAATAATTCTTATGCCAAAGTGGTATATTTGGGGGATAAATATGCTAATCCCCTTCATTTCCTTCTAGGATTTTGTTATGCATTGCTAAAAATGGTGTCTAGCCCATATTAAGCATCAGTAAGTGTGAGCTTGTATTCTGATGTCTCTTTTCCTTTCTGTCTTTGTTGCTTCTTCATTCTTCCCTCTTAACTCCTCATCTCTCTTGACCTGTCTCCCATACTCTCACATCCCCCAATCAGATCCACCCAACTTTTGCAAGTTGAGCTCTCTTGACTCTGTGTCCTAGGATCAGGAACCCTGAGCTACCTGACATACTTCTCCCACCAGAGCAAGATTTCTGTTTAATGAAGTGACTTCTGTGAACTTTCCTTAAAACCCAAATCCAATTTTAGTTTTAAGTAAAAAGAATAATTAAATGTACTTAAGGGAATGCTAACTGGTGACAGCAGTGCCTACTGGGCTTGTGACTGAGTTTAGAAGTAAATGGGGAACCCATGACTGCAGAAGCTTACATAAAGTCAGCCTCCTCCACCAGAGTATGGCTGTAGTTGACTGAGCTGGTTGACTCTGCAGGGGTAGGAGGACCAAGGAGGAATCAGGGATAATATCATTTACAGGAATATTACTGATGCTCCAAGATGAGTTCTAGCTCTCACCATGCTCCTCTGCAAGAGCCTCACCTCCTTAGTACTAAAGGCCAGGCCAAGCAACCCAAGGCACTTGAACCAAACCAGTAGCCAATGAAAGCACAGCACTTGAAGGAAGGTGTGGTACTTAGGGACTTTCTGGAAGTCCCTTGCAACTGGGAAGAACTGGGGCATGAAAGTTCTCTAGGACCAATCAGAACCCCTCATCCCAGAGCCAGTGTCCACCCAGGGACACATGGTCTTAAAGGCAATTAGAAGTAGATAAATGGGTGATGAAGGGACTGAGAACCATGATGGGGGCCACAGAGTAGGTGGGTCCAAAAGCTAGAGAGTGGGTGTAGAACCGAGGTAGAAGCCAGAAGCACAAGGTTATCATATTCCCACCACCGTCAGAGATGGTATTGATCCCCACTCCTCCTTCACCTACAGTTTATTGGTCCAGCGCAGCCCCTCCCCTCAGTGGATGTTCCTTTCTTGCAAGATGGTACAGTAGAGGAAGACTTGTTTGGTCCTTTTACCACCAAGAACATGAACCATATTGAACATCACTTTGGATTAGGGGTTATTTTAGAAGTCCAGGGCCTAGGCCTGAGTGGAGAAGGAGGGCAGATATGGATGAGACATAATGGTGGATAGTGCCTGCTACAAAGATGGGAGTAATGAGGCCCAGAGGTCAGAACTGGGTCTGCTAAAGACTTTGTGACTAGGGGACTGTGAGGAAAACCTCAGAGAATCATCACGCTGTGGAGCTCTGGACCTGGAGTTTGGTGTAGGCCATGACAAACAGGTGGAGAAGGAGGTGTGGCCAGGGGTGTGGACAGATGTGATTACCCACATAAACTCTCTCTAACCAACATGTTTCCTGAAGCACAGCCTTCTTCACAGGGGTGACCCTTCCCACAGAGCCACCTCCTGGAGGCTGCATAGTGAGGGCATCACAGTTTACCTGAATCCTTGCCTGCTTCTCTGAGAATGATGATGTTTTGTCATTCAAGGTCATACCCCTGTGGGGGACAGGTCTCAGGCCCAGGGGTCTCCACTTCTACAGTCTAGAAACAATGTCTGCAGGATTGATAGAGGTTTGGTTTCCTGGGATCTCCTCTCTCACTCCAAACCAGTAGCCAACGAAAGCACCTAACATGAGTCCCTCCTCCCTCAGAACCCCCAGAGGGCTTTCTCTCCCTGTCTTGACCAATCTGGTATTCTGTCACATGCAGAAAGTCCCCTTCACTTCTCTGAGATGCTCCTAACATCTTGAGATCCCCAGGCACCAGGCTTAGGCCTGCTTTCACCACCTCACATGATTCCTTTTCCACACATGACCCCTGGGCTAAAGAGCTCCCCTCTCAGACCAAAACTCAATAATGATTGTTCTGCTAGTCACAGCAGAAGATAACCTGTTTGTTCATACACAGCAGATGAGGAGCAAATGATGAATTTTCATCTTTGTAACATGGGAGACAGTGGGCAGAGATTAGCATGTGGGCTGTTAAGAACATTGCCTAGTGAAACCACCAAAAAACAGACCATGTGTCTCCACTTGAGGACAAAATGGAGTAGGAGCTGATGGTAACATGTTTACACATACACTGATATATGCAGAGACCACCTCAGGACTCTCAAGAAACTGGTTACCATGACAAGAGGGCAGGGAAATGAAGCTTATTTTCACTATACTCTTTTGATGCATTTGTGTTTTGTAAAATGTGTGTGTGTGTGTGTGTGTGTGTGTGCGTGTGAGTTTATTATCTATTCCAATAATTGTGTGTTTTTTTAGTGCTAACAATGATAGGGCTTAAACATCAATGTAATGAAACAAATGAACCCTCAGCCATGCTCTTGGACCATGAAATATTCACATAAATCCCTACTCAGACCCCAGAACCAGCCCAGGATATTCATGAGTCCACTGGACCATTCCTACTCTGACCCCTTATCCTGACTGGGTCACAGGAAGGGTCAGAAGAAGAGTTACACCACTTCAGGACAGATGAATGTTGGGGAGTTCAGGACAGGATGGACAGGGGCAATCACCTGCTGGACAGACATAAATGTACTTAGAACAAGGAAGAGTTTTTACCCACATTGAGGAAAACTTGTACCATGACCTGTCCATCAATAATGATCTTGGGGATTGTGGGAAACACAATTAATGGACCCTCTTTGTTTAAATCCACTGGGATCCTAGACTCTATGTCAGGGGATTCACAAAGTTTAGTCACACTTAGTCTTCAGAGTAATCACTCTAAGAGGAATATAGATTTCTCTGAGTAAAAATGAGGACAATTAGGCTCTGAGAGGTTAAGACAACTGAGATGTCACAGAGTAGTGAGACAGTGATTATCATGAGGATTTTGTCTATCAAGATCTGAAGACAAAGAACTTAATGCCCCCAAACAGTTCCTAGATCTCATACCTTGGGAAAATGACCCCAAATCAGCTTAGAGACTTCACACTATGGAAGGAGACACACCACATACCTGGGCATAGGCTGCTAAGCACTACACAGACTTTACACCCACAATGGAAAGTCCCAAACAAAGATTCCTTACACCTTGGCACAGATACCAACATCACTCTTGAGGCATACTTACCCATACAGCTCAAGACCTCACATCTGGGATATACACCCCTCCCCTAGAGTTAGGCCGTTTGACACTGAAGATACAGAGCCCTAAGTATCCAAGAGCTCACAACCTGGAAGATATATCTCCAAAGAGTTCAGTAATCTCTAAGCTTAGGCAAAGACCCCTTAATAGGTAAAAGACCTAAAATCCTAGACACAGACCTCTAAAGACCTCAGAGAACTATCTATGTACCACTTCATCCAAGCAGCTTCCACAATTCTCATGCAGGATACAAACATGTGAACAGCTCAGAGAACTCTTATACTGAACACAGAACACAAAAGAACTCAAGGACCTTATATGCTTGGAACAGACTTCCAAAAATCTCACAAACCTCACACAGTAAACAGACTCACCGAAAGTTTGGATACTTCACATTCTGGGGCACAGACCTCCAAATAGACATAGAAAACACATACTGGAAAATAGACCATCAAATACTTCAGATACCTCACAAAGCACCCTTACAGCTTGGAGTTCTTGAACTTTTTATACAGATTCTGCCCCCTGCAAAAAAGCTCAGAAAATCCACACCCTGAACTCAGAGTCCCTGAAACCCACAGAATTCACACCCTAGCAATCAGACCACCAAACAGTAAGTAGACCTTACATCCTAAACACAGAACTGTATGCAGCCTGAGAGGAACACCCCCAAGGAGCTCAGGGTCCTCATCCACAATTAGTGCTTGAACTCAGACAACTAATGAACTTAGAGATCTTACACTCTGCACACAGACCCTAAAACAACCAACAGACTACACACCCAAAGCAAACTCCCAAACAGCTCAGCATCCTTACACCTTGGGACAAGGATCCCTATAGAGTTCTGATACCTCACACCAAGAATAGAAATCCAGACCAAGTAAATCTCAGAGACCTCAAAACTTCAACACAGAAGTCCCCAAAGAGATCAGAGACATCATACCCTGAACACGAACCTCTAAAAAGCTGAATGACTTCACATCCTGTTTAGAGATCTAACACCATTTGGAAAGACCCAAAAGCAGATTTACAGACCTCAACAGAGATCCCCATAAACACTGGGGAACAGACCTGCAATAACACTGGGGAACAGACCTGCAATAACTTAGGAGCCTCACATTAGACACTGTGTCAAAGCACTTAGACCAGGGGTCCCCAACCTCCAGGCTACGGATGGTACTGGTTGTGGCCTGTTAGGAACCGGGCTGCACAACAGGAGGTGAGAGGTGGGCTAGCTAGCGAGCGAAATTTCATATGTATTCGCAGCTACTCCCCAGCACTAGCATCACTGTCTCAGCTCCACTTCAGATCATCAGGCATTAGATTCTCATAGGAGCATGAACCCTATTATGAACTGTGCATGCAAGGGATCTAGGTTACATGCTCCTTATGAGAATCTAATGCCTGATGATCTGAAGTGGAGCTGAGGTGGTAATGCTAACGCTGGGAAGCAGCTGAAAATACAGATTAACATTAACAGAGATGTTTGCACAGAAAAAAAAAAAACAATAAGTCAATTGCCTGCAGACTCATATCAAAACCCTATCAGTGAGTGGCAAGTGACAACTAAGCTGCATCTGGTGGCAGGCATTATGGTATTAAGTGAGTTGATGTGCTTGACTTGTACAGATGCATCTGGTGACAGGTTTTAAGTCATAATCCAACATTTATTTTAGTCTGCACATGGCCCACACATTATTTTATTTACTACTTCCATCTGAGCCTCTTTCCCACATTGCCCACTTATCTTAGTCACAGTTTTGGTAAGCCCACAAACTAACCTTAGCCAAAATGAGTAAAAAACAAACATCACTGGGGAACTTCTTTGAAAAGGGGGAAAGACCCAATGGTGAGATGAGAAGACTCTAAGGCTGCCAACAAAAAGGAAGCTGTATTTAAAAGAAAATACAAATGGTCCTACTTACAGGTTTATTGCAATAAGTGATTCACATTCTCCAAGCCCTCTTTGTATAATATGTGGCGACTGGCTATCCAAAGAAGCCATGAAAACTTTGGACCAAGCACTCTGCATTAAAAGACAAGCCTTTGGAATTTTTCAAAAGAGAAAAAAAGAGCATGAACACGAAGAACAGAAACAATTATTGAAGGCCACCACTTCATCAAATGTGTCTGCCTGAGAGCATCATTCTTAGTGGTTAACCACATTGCTAAAACTAAGAAGCCCTTTACTCTTAGTGAAGAGTTGACCCTGCCTGATGCTAAGGACATTTGTTGTGAACATTTAGGAGAGGCTGCAGTTCAAAAGGTGACACATGTTCCTCTTTTGGCTAGCACCATGACTAGACGAATTGGTGAAATAGCAGAGGATATTGATGTACAATGGTTACAGAGGATTAAGTCACCATGGCATGTAATCCAGGCTGATGAGTCTACTGACATTGACAACAAGACAACAATGCTCATTTTTGTGTGACATATTTTTCAGGAGGCTGTGCATAAGGATATGTTATGTGTACTTTTGTTGCCAACCAACACCACAACTGCAGAATTATTCAAGTTTTTGAATGATTACATATTTGGAAAATTGAATTTGTCATTCTGTGTCAGTATATGCACAGGCAGAGAGGCTGCCATGACTGGACAGCTTTCTGGTTTCACTACTTGGATCAAAGAGGTCAATTCTGAATGTGAATCTACGCACTATGTCATCCATAGAGAGATGTTGGCTAGCCACAAAATGTCACCTGATCTAAACAACGTTTCACAGGGTATGATTAAAATTATCAGTCATGTTAAAGTACATGCGCTTAGCTCATCTGTTCATACAGCCCTATGAGATGGACACAGAGCACACGTGTCTTCTCTTATACACAGAAGTGAGATAGCTTTCTAAAGGTAGATCACTGGCCAGAGTTTTTGAGTTACAAAAGCCACTCTTGAGATTTCTTTTAGAAAAAGAGTCAGCATTGCAGCACATTTCAGTGACACAGAATGGGTTGCAAAACTTGCTTCCTTGTGTGATATATTCAACCTGCTTAACCAACTCAATCTGTCACTTCAGGGTAGAACAACAACTGTGTTCAAGTTTGCCAACTTGAGTGAACATTAGGGTTTTTGACATGTTTCAAACATTAGCATAGGTTTTGAAAGAGACTCAGCCAGGACCCTCTTTCTCTCAACTGGTGCATGATTACCTATCTCAACTTTCAAAAGAGTTTGAGCATTACTTCCCAACCACAAAACACCCCCAAAGTGGGAAGGAATGGTTCCATGACCCATTTGTGAATAAATGAGATGAATCAACTTTGTCTGTGTTAGAAGAGGATAAACTGCTTGAGATCACAAATGATGGTGGCCTCCTTAAAAGCATGTTTGAGACAACTCCAAAGCTCCATACAATCTGGATTAAAGTCAAGACAGAATATCCTGAGATTGCCACAAAAGCACTGAAAAGCCTACTTCCATTTCAAAATTCTATCTTTGTAAAGTAGGGTTCTCTGTAGTGACAGCAACCAAAATGAGATTATGGAGTAGACTGGACATAAGCACTATACTTTGGGTGTCACTGTCTCCCATCACCCCCAGATGGGACCATCTAGTTGCACAAAGACAAGTTAAGTGCTCCCACTGATTCTGCATTATGGTGAGTTGTATAATTATTTCATTATATATTACAATGTAATAATGATAGAAATAAAGCACACAATAAATGTAATGCACTTGAATCATGCCAAAACCGTCTCCACCCTACCTGTCCATGGAAAAATTGTCTTCCACAAAAGTGGTACATAATGCCAAAAAGGATGGGTACTGCTCATCAAACCCCTGGAAACAAACACTCAAAGATTTTAGAAACCACACATCCTGAACACAGATCCTCCATTACCTCAGACCCAGACTGCAGAACACAGATCATTCAAGCATTTAAAATCTCAGATTCTGAACTCAGACTCCAAATAGATCAGACTCAAACCTTGAGACAAACACCTTCAAAGATTTTGGAGGCCTCACACCCTAGACACAGACTCAAAGTACTTTGGACTCAAACCTTGGAACCCACACCCTTAATGAGACACATCATGAATAAAGAACCCCAAATATCATAGGTTCAAATTTGGAACACAGACCCTCAAAGAGTTTAGAAACTTTACACCCTGAACACAGACTTTGAGATACATCAGAATCTTACTTTGGAACACAAACCTCCAAAGAGTTCAGAGACCTCATTCCTGGGCACAAAACCCCAAACAGCAGACAGGCATTAACATCAAACAAAAAATAAACTTAAAGACCTCATATTCTAAGATGAGGACCCTCAAACTGCTCAGACAACTGACATCTATGACATAGATCTCCAAACTTCTCAGGGAGCTCATACTCTAGAAGAAGCCCACATACCTCATAAACAGACCTCCAAATGGCTGAGTGAATGTCCTCCCTTGAACACATATCCAAAGTTTCTCCAAAGTGTTGAGAAACTTCACACTCTAGATACAGACTCCTCAAATATTTCAGACCTCACAATCTGAAAATAAATACAGAAATAGCTCAAAGACCTGCAGACAGATATATCTTGGACACAGACCTAAAACCATCTCAGACTATACACCAAAAATACAAATTCCCGAAAAACCTGAGACCTCACACCCTAGAAAACAGTCAGCAATTCAGGGCCTTTGAGAACAAACACTCCAACCAGCCAATAGACTTCACACATTGACACAGACCCGTAAACATCTCAGAGAATTCACATTTTGAGTTCAGAGACTATAAATCCTGGATTCAGTACCCAGAAAGAGTCCAGAGACCTTCAGTCCCACACATAGACCATGCCAAATAGCTGGGAGACTTCAAATTCAGGATGCAGATCCCCAAATAGTGAAACTCCTTATAATAAACACAAACCCTCCAAAAGACCAGACATACTATGTCACAGAATCTCAGGGAATACACAGATGGGATTCAGACCCCCAAACAGTAGAGAAATATTACACCCGGGAACACAAACACTCAAGGAACTCAGAGATCTCACACACTGAGAAATGCACATCAAAACCACAATGAGATACCACCCACACATATTAGAACAGCTATCATCAATAAGCGTTGGCAAGGATATGGAATAAAGAGAATCTTGTACACTGTTGGGATTGTAAATTGGTGTAGCCACTGTAGAATACAGTATGAAGATTCTTCCTCTAAAATTAAAAAATATAACTGCCATATGGCCCAGTAATTCTACTTCAGGGTATTTATCTAAAGAAAATGAAAACATTAATTCAAAAAAGATAGATACATTCCTTTGTTTATTGTAACATTATTTACAATAGCCAAGATATAAAAGCAACCTAAGTGTCAACAGACGAATGGATAAAGAAGATGTGAAAAAAAATTGTATCTATATCTATGTATAAATATAGGCATGTAAAATAAAGTATTATTCAGTCATGAAAAAGAAGAAACCCCCTGCCATTTGCAATAACTTGGATGGAACTTGAGGGCATTATGCTTAGTGAAATAAGTCAGAGAAAGAAAAATGCTGTATGATATCACTTATATGTCGAATCTAAAGAAGCTGAACTCAGAGAAACAGAGAATAGAGTGGTGGTTACCAGAGGCTGGGGAGTGGTGAAATGGGGAGATATTAGTCAAATAGTACAAGCTTCCAGTTATAAGATGAATAAGTTCTGAAACCCTAATGTACAGTATGGTGATTATAGCTAATAATACTGTATCATATACTTGAAAATAGCTCAGAGAATACATCTTAAATGTTCTTACCACAAAAAAAAATGATAATTATGTGATGGGATAGAATGGTAGCTGATACTATGATGGTAATCATTTTGCAATATATAAATATATCAAATCAACACATTGTACACCTTAAATTTACACAATGTTTTATGTGAATTATATCTCAATAAAGCTGGGTGGGGAAAGAAACTCACATCTTGAAAAAGATCTTCCAAATCTCAAGAGATCTCATCCACTGAAGAAATGAGCCACCAAACAGCTCAGAGACCTCATTCCCTGGGACACAGACCCCCATAGAGTCAAGAGACAATATACCCATGCTATAGACCTTATAACAGCTTAGACACTGAAAATTCTGAACAGAGATCCTCAAGCCGCTCAGAGTGCTTACTACACTCTAGAGAAAAAGCTGTAAATAACTCAGGACCTCACACCCAAGAGGCAAACACCTCCTAGAACAATACTTGGTACATAGTACATGCTCATTAAGTATCTGAATGAATGATTCTCTTGATGGAACAATACCACTTTTAAGAATGTATCTTAAAGAAACACTCATACATGGCCACAGAGCTGTGTACACAAGAATGGGAAGAGCAAACTTTTATTAATTTTTAATATTTTGATTATTTTCATTATTATTGATGTATTTTTCTCCCCTGAAGGATAGGGACCTCACTCCCTTGAGTTTGGCCCCATCTGTCTACCTCTGTGGCCCCAGTATAAGACCCTCCTGGTATAAAGACAGGGGCATTCACCACAAAGGTCTGGAAAAGAAAGAAGGGAAACATTCATCCTCCTCCCTCCCAGACCTCCATCAGAAATGCCCAGTCTTGTGGCCATTATGAGATGGTGCTCCTAGGATGAGGTGGTGGTTCTGTCCCCTCTTTTAGCCTCATAGACAGGGGAAGACTGAGGAGGGTGCAGGTACCTGCTGAGGATGTGTTGGATCTAGCACCTTTCAAGGGTCCTGAAAAGGGTCTTGAGGTCCATGGAAACACATATCCTGAATATTTGCAAAAAGATAGCCAACTGCAAAGTTAGGGAGAACAGTCCACAAAGGACTACTGTCACTACTAACACCAATTTCAAGGTCAGGGGGTTCCCAAAACTACCCTGTTTTAGTAATTTGCTGGAAGGACTCACAGATCTCATTGAAAACTGTTATATTCATCGTTACAGTTTATTATCAGGAAAGGATACCGATTAAAATTAAAATCAGCCAAGGGAAGAAACTATTTGGGCAAGGTCCAGAATACCAAATGCAGAGTTTCCAGTTATCATATCCCCAAAGAGTAGGGAGAGCATTACTCTCTTGGCACTGATGTGTGACAATAGTATGAAGTGTTGCCAACTAGGAAACTCATCCAAGCCTTGGGGTCCAGAGCCTTCCATGAGATTTCATCATGTAGACACGATTGCCTACCCACATAGCTGGTCTCAGTTTCTAACCCTCAGAAGGTCAGGGTGCATGACCCAAGGACCCTCCACCATGTATCATGTTGTTGGTGTAGCTCAGAGTTCCCATTGTACATTATATCATTACTATCCAAATGTACCAGGTCCCCACACTAAACCACATAGTTACTACCTGGGCCAAGACTTCCAAACAAACAAAGACATTCCTATCAAGCATGACATTCCAAGACCTAGAGATTATCTTCCAGAAGCCAAAGACAAAGGTCTCTCTTTGTATAAAGCTAAATTATGAACTATACAACACACACTGTTATAATAACACATACATGAGGGGTCATTATGGAGAGTTATTAATACTGGAGAATCATTAATATCAGTTAATATTCATGAAGAATTTACTACATGCCAGACACTGATCCAAACACTTTACATAACAAACCCCTAAACCCAAAAGCAACCCAATGAAGGTGAGTCTGTAAATATTTCATTTTGAAGATGAGGAATACTGAGGCATAGAGATGTTTGTTAAATTTTCCACACTCTATAGCTGGATCATAGGAGAAGCAGGATTCACATATTGCACTTGGTGACCCTAGGTATCCTGCCCTTAACCTCTATTCTGCCTAGAATAATAGTACCAGATGTCCATGAATGGTGCCCTCATACTGATACTTTACATGGGATGTCTCAACATCCACATTGTCATGAATAATTGTGATATCATGGTAGAAACAGCTGTTTAACCTCGTCACTGACAAAATCCAGAGTTTCTCTCACTCTCTGCCTGATAGGACACCCCACCACCATCAGAGAACAGCCAAGCCCTTTAGCACAGGGTTCAAGATCTAACTCAAGACTGGCCTACTTTTCTGGTTATTCCAATCACTCTTCTCCTACATTCATTTATTTATTCAGTAAATTAATATTTATTGAGGGCTTACTATATGTCAAACGCTGTGCTAGGACCTGGAAATACAACTATAATCAAAACAGAGTCCCTGCTTCTCTCGGGCTCACATTCTAGAATAGGGATCAGCAAATATTTTCTGTAAAAGGCCTGATAGTAAATAGATTAAGATAAGAGGGTCGATTGGTCTCTTTCAAAATTACTCAGCTCTGTTGCAGGCAAAAGCAGCCATACACAATACATAAAAAGATGAGTGTGGCTATATTCTAATAAAAATTTACCTATAAAAACAGACAGTGAGTCAGCTTTGGTCCATAGGCTATAGTTGCCAACTTCTGTTCTAGAGATGGGCATTAAACCAATACATAATAAAAATATGCCAGGTAGTGATGAGTGCTATGGAAAGAATTTAAATATGGTAAGAAGGTAGAGATTGACTGTGGTATATAGTTGTTTTCCACAAGAAGTATCTGAGAAGGCCTTACCAGGAAGGAAATATGAAGCATAGAGACCTGAAGGTGGTGAAGGAGTAAGCCATTGGTTTATCTGGGGGCAGAGTGTCCCAGGTAGTGAAAGCATCCAGGATAAACACTCTGAGGTCAGAGTGTGACTCTCTCCATCATGACTTCCCCTTGGTCTCTGTTCAAATGACCCCTATCAGGGATGATGTCCCTTCCCACCCTAAATGAAATCTCTCTATCTCCAGTTTACTCTTTCCCTTAACCCAGCCTTATCTTCCTATATAGCACTTGCCACTCTCTGATGTGCTATATACCTACTCACCTAGTCTATGAAATCAGGGACTGTGTTGGCTTTGTTCTCTGTTTTATACTCAACACCTGGAACTCAAGCACATAGTAGGAGCTCAGAAAATTTTTGTTGATGGTGGCTGGGAGCCAGGAACTTGGCACACATCACTAAGATGCAGAGATACCCTCTAAGGTGAGCATTTTACTGAGACTCAGAGAGGACAGGTGACTTGCCCAAGGTCACATAACCAAGACTTGCAGGTTCCAGACTTTGAAATGAGGTCTGCTGAAGCTCTAAAACCTACATTTCCTGGATTATTTGGGATGTTAGTGAGGCTTGAGGGAAGATAGACCCCAACATCTGAGGATAAGGTAGCCAAGCTGTGTCCCTCCCCTGAGTGGTATGGACCCATTCTGTGGATGCTGTAAGGAGACAGCAGAATTCTCTGCAATGATATTACAAAGCAGTTTAGGGGAGATCCTGCAATGCCCTGGAGAGAAGGTGTGACCCCCAATCTCAGGGGATGGTCTGAAGGAAGTAGTCACCTACTGCTTCCATTTCATCACCTACATGATCCAGGCAGCAAGATGTGGATGAGTTTACAAAAAGTCACAGCACCCATACCTGTCATGGTCTTTTTGGACAGTGATCAGACTGTCATGTCAGAGGAAGGGCAGTCATATCTGGAATGTGGCCTTTAATAAAGTCTCTCAGAATGACCTGGAGAGACATATGAACTCAGTGAGGGGAGGTTGGCATGTTTGGGTTTGTACTCTCCATGTAGCCTCTGTAGAGGCCCTGACCATATACATTATAAACTGTTACAACACACACACACACACACACACACACACACACACACACACACACACACACCCCAAAGTGACAGTTATAGTAATAGTAAGAACAGTAGAAGAGATACATTATAACAACTAATATTTACTGAGCATATTCTCTATGCCATATCCTATTTAAGACCTTTATACTTTCCAAATAGTAACTCATTGAATCTCTTCCTACTATAACCCTTACATCTTTCAAAGCTACATTTAAAAAGAACCTTCTTCATGAAATCTGCCCTGATTATTGAACTAGAAAGTGACCTCTTTTTCCTTTGAATGTTTATAAAGCTCTGTACCCCCTTGGAACTTTTGAATACTACTTCATCTTAGTATGTGTCAGCATGCTTCAAGACTATAAAAAATTTTATTCAAAGACCTTGTCTCATCATTTTCCTTCACCAAAGTCACATGGTGCCTGGTATGTTTGACAGGATCTAGGCTTAAAGACCTTCAGAACTTTTTGCCCTACCCATGTCTCAATTCTCTTTATCCGTCAAACAAAGACAATAATAGTATCATTCCAGTAGGGTTGTTATAAAGAATAAATGAGATAATGTATATAAAATGTTTCACATAGTACCTGGCATATAAGTAACACTCAATATTAGCCATTGTTTAATTACTTATATTATTGATCATATATTCAGAATGATGAATAAATAGTAGCATACATCAATAGACACAAAAGCTTGAGTGCCTACTATGTGCCAGAAGCTTTAAATACAATATTTAATGGAACTGTCCCCATGATCTTTCAAGTCAGATATGATTATCATTATGTTATAGATATGGTTCAGCAAAGCTACATTCATCTAGTAAACAGTGTATTACCCTAGAGCCTTTGTTTTCCACATTCACACACTGGATAATTTATACTTTGGCCTGTCCTCAGAGAGGCAAGGAGCTCTATCAATATATACCTAGATATACCCCATCCCCAACCCAGCTTGTCCACCTCATGTGTTAGAAGGAATGCACTGTATTCCAGAGGACCAGCCAGTTTACATTTGAACACCCCTCCATTTAGTTTACATTTAAGAAATTCTGTTTAAAACAGAAATTTCTGGCATCATCTTATATTCTCAAGAGGAACCTAGGAATCAGCTTTGTAATAAACATCATAGGTGATTTAATACAAACTGACCTCAAACCACACTTAGCAAAACAATGCAATGGGTCATCGGGTTAAATTTAGGTAGTGGCACGGCTGCAGACTGCCACAGCTGTATACTTTGCAAGACTTCCTGAAAATGAGGCCCAGATTCTGATTTAGTAAATTTGGAATTGGGCCTGAATATTTACATTTCTAACAAGCTCCCAGGTAATGCTAGAACCATACTGTGAGGAGCTGGGGTTAAACACTGTTCTCAGGAATCCTGGGTCAGGATTCTGAGGCTGCGCTGGGGCTCAGCTGAGAAGATTGTTGTAATAGGCTTGTCATGTTCTCCAAGGGAGTAGCCATGTAGGCTGTTAGCAGGAATTCTAGGGGTGTGTATCTCTCTGAAAGTGTGCCATTTTAGTCCGGACATGTGAATCACTTAAGTATAATGCACAGTGCCATCTTTCCCAAGAAAATATAAAACAACTGACCTCATCAGCAGGAACTATGTTCTAACTTATCTATAGACTAATGAAGATTATCTTATATAACTACATCCACTTTTTTTAGCCAATATCAACAAGGAGTGGGAGCAGTTGGTAAATTTCAGAGGTACCACAGTGGCTGAGGGATGGTAAAACTGTGTGACTTGGACTAGGAACCAGGTATGCCTAAGAAGGATGAATCTTTGAAGTCATGTGGAGATAGGACTGGAATAAAAGAAGGGGTAGTGTGGAAAAGGAAATAGATTTCACAAAGTGAAGCAAAACTTTATTTCACCATTCTGTCCAGGACCATTTTTCTTTTAAAAAAATAACTTATTAAATAACACGTATTTATTATTGAAGATGAAGAAGAAGGAGATGGGGGATAAAGAGAGGGAGAAGGAGAGAAATTTTTTTTTAAATTATCCATAATTCCAAAATGTATAATGTTAATATTTTAGAATGAAATTCTATGAGTTTATCTTCATGCAACTCCATTTCCCTAGAAGTGACACTTTCACATTAAAGGGCTATATACTTCACATAATAACTACCTGTACTTTATGAACTGCCTGTGTCCTTAGCCCTTTTTTTAATTCTTTTTCTTCTCCATTAGTAAAGATGCTTTATATTTTATCTTTAAAAATTAAGTTATTCTATAATTCATCTGGGATTTATTCTGGTAAAGGCATGAAATATAATCCTAAAAGTTTCTATTTATTTTCTTTGTAAACAATGAAAGTTTTCTCATCAGAATTTATTGAACAACTTTTAAAAATTACATTATTGAATTCTCATAAACCTGTAAAACTTTCCTCAGCACTACTGCCCTGGGTACTCTCGTGAGCTCAACCCCGCAGATAAGAAAATGGAGGCATGGAAGGGCAAATATTTTGGCAGAGTGAAGTAGAAATTTGTATTAGAAGTTGTCAATAAATCTTACTCCTGTTAAATAAATGTCAATCAGATCACTTTATTTTATCCCTGAAACATAATTGACTCCCCTAAAGGACCTGGAGCATTCAATCTCTGGACTCCCTACTCCCTAGGGATAACAATGTCACCAGTCTTATACTGAACGGATCCTCTACTCTGGGAAGACATTTAAAATATGATTTTTATCCCCAAAAAAGTCTAATAAAGAGGAAACAGAATTCTTCAACTTTCTCATTATTTTTAAGCAAAAGCTTATAAAGCATGATATGCAATGCTACATTATTAAAAACAAAACAAAAGAATCTGCGAAACAGAAGAGGTACAGTTTAAATCTTTTAGAATCTGCCAAGAAGACCTTCCTGATTTATTCCATACTGTTCTTACCTTACTATTCTTTCTTCCTTGGAATTTATTTTTATATTATCTAAAACTTTCCTCAGCACTACTGCCCTGGTCGAAAAACTTCAGTGATCCCTCATGACAAAAAGATAATGTCCAAACATCTTCAGTTGTCCTGCAAAGCCAAGCTCTGACTTGCCTTTCAATCTGATTCTCCACCCCTCTTCAAGAACAGGGCTATTCACATTGCTACCTTTTCTAAGACATGTTTTTTTTTTATATAATTCATGTTTAATGCAATAAAGGGAATTTTAGAACCAGGGATTTAAGGCTCATCTAGCCCAACCTGGGCATTTTAAAGAAGAAACTGGTACCAGACAGTGTAACTTGCTCCAGGGCATAAAGCATATTAGAGGTTGCAGTGCAGGCAGAACTTTGGTTTTTCAACTCCTCTTGGAGCTGCTGACTCTTTAATGTGTAATATGTGCAAGGCAAATACTTGTTGAGTGTCGCATAATTTGCAGTGTATTTAACTGCATTTTGTTGATGATGTTGCTGTCATTGTGATGAATGAGTGAAATGAGCCAAGACAAGAAACACATGTATACCAACTGAGCACCAAAACATAACAGGGAACTTGCTGAAGAAACCTGTGCATCATAGAGTCAGCTGTCCATTGCCATTTGAAGTGGTGGGAAGGAGGGGAGCCAGGAGGAAAGCTGGTTCATTTCAACTCCCCAGAGCATGTCCCCTAAGCTCCACCAGGAATTAGTGGAAGCCCTGTAAGGAAGGGCCTGTCAGCAAAGGTTTCTTACCCTCACCACCTGGTCCTGGACATCAGAGGGCACTAGAAATCCAAATTATTAAAATTTAAGGAGATCTTAGAGAGTTTTCACTTTTAGATGAGGAAAGTGAAGTCCAATGATGTAGGACTGGTATACAAGAAATCCTTCATGAAAACAAAATGCTAAGAAACCTCATGGGTTATCTCAGCAAGGTTTTTTAACTATGTCCTACAGGGGCTTTCTTGGCCCTCTTTGGGTTCTCTTTGGCCTTTTACCCACAGTTAGAGTCTGTGTGGGTTGGGCTCAACCACGCCCCCCAGACACACGCACATATTCTTGTTTCTACATCAACCAGAACAGCAGCTGGGGTTCTCAGATTTAATAGGGCAAAAAGTAAAACTCAAAAACCTTCGATTTAGGGCAAGGAACTCAGATAGTAGATTTGAGGAGAACTCCACATCTTTCTCCCAGCTGTCCATTATGTTGGAGGACCTCCTCCCACCAGACATACCAATTTCCACCCCACTTCTTTTACAGATATGGACTACCTTACTTGGGGGAGGAGATGGGGAGGGACTTTATCTTGTTGCTTTTAGTTGTCATGTCAGTATTCAACTTCTAAATGGGTTTGCTCATTTTTAAAACAGTCATCTTAGTATCTCAATGGTGTTATGGGTACTAAAGCCATTTCTGGAAAATCTCTTTGACTTCAAATTCTAAAGCATAAGTATCCCAAATATTTACAACTGTGTCAAAGGTGTATTTGAGTATTAACTTTCATTCTGGAAACTATTCAGATGATGTTGAGAATCATATCTGGTCCACAAAGATAGGGAATCTAAAGGTAAAATATCACTGGACCCTGAATAGGCTGTGATTGATTATTTATTTCTGAAAAACAGTTCTAAAAAGTAACACAGGAAGGCTTTATGGTTTAGCTAGAGCTTCTGAAAATAAATGTAGCCTATTAATCAGACCAAATTTAAAGACCAGCACTTACTGAAAATGAAACATCTAGGCATAGGGCAAAGAACAAGGCATTTGATGCCTAAGAAACCTGATTTAGGATTTCATCGTCATTGCTTTCTGTCTGTGGGACCTAGACTATTTGCTCAATACATATAAAGTTCAGTTTCTTCACCTGTAAACTGTGTTCAGTAATTTTTACCTTACAGTATTTTAAGAGAAAAAGGACATAATCTGTGTAAAGCATTCAACTCAGTTCTTGGTCATAACATCACGTGATAATGGTATGTATTATCATTACTATTAAGATTAAGTTTCTCTAAAACTACCTGTAGTTTGCAGTTATTTTTTAATTAATTTATTTTATAGTGACATTGGTTAATGAAATACAATAAATTTCAGCTTATATTTTTAACAGTAAGGCATATATATGTTTACACTGTGTGTTCACCTCCCATAGTTAGATTTCTTTCTGTCACCACATATTTGACCCCCTTTATCCATCTACCCTCTGGTGCAGTTATATTTTTTACTGGGTGTGTGCTCTCCATGAAAACAAAAATCTTTTGGCAAATATATGAGGTACAAAAAGGTAAAGTGGATTTCTGAACAATTCCCTTTTCCCCTTCCTTTTTTATCTGCTTCTCCTTCCCACAGCTTTTCATGCCATGTGCCTTCTTAATGATTACCACTTGTTCCATTTAGAATTCAAGTGAAAGACTACAGCCAGACCTATCTGCTTTGCCCAAATCCACACCCAGGTTAGATCCTAAATATATCACCAATGTTGTCTGATTCCAAATGAAGTGATTTTGCCACTCTACCATCTGCTGCTTATCCTGCTAGGGTATTTCAGAGAGTGACCACTCATTGAGGGCCTAGTCTGTGTACTTAACCAAAGCTAATTCACTCTCACACTCATAGCCCTAAAAAGGCCAGAGTGATCACTAGTCTCACTTTAGAGTTGAAAATACTGATGGTCATAAAGAGTAAGGAATTTGCCCAAGGACACGCAGTGGTCATGTTATAAAAGACACTTGTCAAAACAGAAAAGCCTTCATTGAAGTCATGGGAATGAAAGTAAGAAAGAGGGATGGTATCTATTCCCACCATCCCACCACTGACTTCCCAGCTCTAGGTGCATGAATTCCGTATGCAGTCCTGGCCTCTTGCCTGGAAAGTCTCCTTTTCAGCCTCTTCCTGAACCAGATCTCTAGTCACAACCGGATGGGGAGGAGTCTCCAAAGGATGTGGGAACCCCTGTTTCAATCAGCAAAGTCTAAAGCCTGACCTCTTTCAGGGAGGGTTCGTTCCAACAAGTCACAGAGTGTTCAGGACCAGATACCCCATCCCCAATACTGGGACACTTGATATCAGAGGCATCAAGATTTTTCAGAAGAGCTAAGTGATCAGGGATTAGGTGCACCACTCTTCTTCTTCTGGGCTTTGGCTGGCTCTTCACTAAAACAAAAGTTTGAACTAGAATCCAAAGGTTCATCCAGCTCTAACATAAAAAAATAATGCAGCCATGGGTAGGGTGTCAGGACAGATACAGGCTCTGAAATCAAACAGGCCTGTTTGGGAAACTTTACTTGGCTATTTGCTGGCCCTGTGATTTTGGAGACATTACTTATGTTTCAAGCCTTAGTTTCCTTCTCTATGGGAAAGAGGTCATGTGAACTAATGCATATAAAACAATGGTTAGCACATAATACTAAGCACTTTAAAAATGTTAACGAGTATATTTTTTCAATTAAAATTTAATAGATACTCAGGGATACATTAACCCTCAAAAGTCTCTCCCCCTTGCTCTTTATAGCATTTTTCCTTTCCTGCCTGATTCTTAGTCTCACTAGTCAACCACTTTGCTTTGGTGCTACCTCTGGAAGGCCCAGAATAAATGTCACTCTTGCCTGACAATGACTCTTCAGCCTGCAACTGTTGGTCCCACCACACATCTTAGGCATATTAAACCTCTATAGACACTGTTTCCCTCATGTCATTCATTTGCTCCAAATCCTCTAAACTTTTCTGTCTGGTTTTGGGGGACTTCCATAGCCTGGCTTTTTATCTCTTCAAATCCAATGGTTGTTAAAGATTCAGTTCACTTTTAAATATTCTCCTCCTTTAAGGCATTTCTGAGCTTTTACTGGACCTGTATATGAATTTTTTTGACACTTAGTGTCAACACCATAACACACCATCCTGCCTTATTTACTGTCACTTTAAATGAAGTAGCAATCACTCCCATGCTAGATCTTTAAGCTTTTTAAGGATAAGGGCTATGCCCTATAAACCTATATATGTTCTTATACCAATTAGTACAGAACTGAGCGCCTACAGAAAGTGGGCAATACAGATTTCATTGATTAAGTAATGGATTGCTTTTCTCTCTCTGGCCTTAGTGAGCTTATGCAGAACAATATTTTCTAGCTTTGGTGATCAATAGAGATATGAAAAAAGTCCCAAAATTTTATAAGAAAAAAATATTTTAAAAACCTTAGCCGTTGACATAAATTTGAAAGATCATATTCTGAGCTGCAATGGTGATGATTTTGTAATACTTCTTGTTTTTCTTGAAACTCCAGAAAATTAAGTTACTATTTCTCCCTCCACCAAAAGTAAGAAATATCAGAACAACTGAGATGAAGCATCACATCCAGTTGGGGAGGCAACCTCGGGAAGCTTCCCAAGAATGCAGTCAAACATTGCAGGTTTAATATTTTGCTAATGGAACATCATTGCTTTTCACACAATAAGTAACAATGAATTTCAGCTGCAGTAGTGACTGCCCCTCTGCTCAAACGGTTTCAAAGGGTGCACTGTGCTCCCTTGTAGTCTGAAGTCTGAATGTAGGAGACCGAAATTTTTTCCAAGAATTTAAGGACACTTGTTTAAAAAAAATGAAAAGAAGAAGAAGGAGGAGGAGGAGGAGGAGGAGGAAGAGGAGGAAGAGGAAGGAAGAAGAAGAAGAAGAAGAAGAAGAAGAAGAAGAAGAAGAAGAAGAAGAGGAGGAGGAGGAGGAGGAGGAGGAGGAGGAGGAGGAGGAGGAGGAGGAGGAGGAGGAGGAGGAGGAGGAGGAAGAGGAGGAGGAGGAGGAAGAAGAAGAAGAGGAGGAGGAGGAGGAGGAGGAAGAAGAAGAAGAGGAGGAGGAGGAGGAGGAGGAAGAGGAGGAGGAGGAAGAAGAGGAAGAAGAAGAGGAAGGAAGAAGAAGAAGAAGAAGAAGAAGAAGAAGAAGAAGAAGAAGAAGAAGAAGAAGAAGAAGAAGAAGACGACGACGACGACGATGACGACACCTTTCTTTTCCATGCTTCCACTATTGGATTGGCCACAGAGCAAGTGCTTATAAAGTCTTGGCCACTGTGGGTAGAGAAAAGAGGACTAGAGATGGACAGAGAACATTGAGAAAGAGTGCAGGAGGCCAAAGAAAAGTAACTTTTCCCTAAGTTTAGCCCCAAAAGGGACCCCCCCAACTTCCATCTATTTCTATTTAATCATGAGAAATTTATATTTTTTTCCAATCATGAGAAAACATCAGACAAACCCACATGGGAGGATATTCTACAAAACACCTAAGAAGTATTCTTCAAAAATGTCGAGATCATGAAAGATAAGGAAAGACTAAAGGACTGTTACAGACAGGAGGAGAGTAAAGAGACATGATATGACTAAGGTAACAAATGCAATGTGGGATCCTGGAACAGGAAAAAGACTTGAATGGAAAAACATGAAATCTGAATAATTTTTTTTTGTTTGGCTAATAGTATTGTATCAAGGTTAATGCCTTACTTTTAATAAAAATTCTATGGTTACATAAGATATAATGTGAGGAGAAACTGGGTGAAGGCTGGATGAAGGAATTCTCTATATTATTTTCACAACCCTTTTGTAATTCTAAACTTATCTAAAGATGAAAAGTTAAAACGGGGAACCTGATACACACTGTCCTCAGTGTTGAAAGTCAAAGGTTTTTCTTCAGACACCCTCTTTCCTGCCAGCTACTCAATTCCTCTGAGAACTCAACAGTGACTTTTAATGGCCTATAGCTTCAGTAAGAGCAAATCAGTTTAGCTGTCTGAGGAAATAAGCTGGTTGGACCTGCATTTTCCAAATAATTGGAACAAAATCTTTTTCAGAAGGCACTATTTCTAGAAAAGTAGTATTCATTTCTGACCTCCTTATACAGAGCATGGAAAACACTGTTTAATTCTTCATTGTCCACAAACATTAGTATAAACATCTGCTTTCATACAGTATATAAATAAAAGAGTTCTTGGGGCTGACCAATAGAGAGAACTAATTGTAGTGTTGGGTATTTTGGTTCTACTCTGTGAATCCCACTGTCTCCTCTCCCCTTGTAAGGCTGTCCTGTTGGTTCTTTACTTGAAACAGCAATAGGGAAGCTAAGGGAACTAGACAAAAAACAAATGGGCTAAAATAAAGCAAGAAAGATTGCAGTCAGATATGTGGAAGAACTTCCTGACCATCACAGGGATAAAATGTTGATACAGAAAGGTATAGAATCTATTGTCCAGAAATATTCAGAAAAATGATACATATTCCTATTTCGTCTCCTAACTGTGTAATAAGAGTTTTCCTCAGAATCATTTAAGAGAAAAATATCCTTTAATACATATTTGATCAACAAAAAATATATACTTACCCATATTTGTTTTTCATGGTTTTACATAATGACTGGCATTACTTTCCTAGTATTTTTAAATTAAATTTATTTGGTACCATTGGTTAACACAATTATATAATTTTCAGATGAACATTATAATTTGACATCTGTATATTCTATTGTGTGTTTACCACCCATGTCCAGTTTCCTTCAGCTACCATATATTTCACCATCTTTCCCCACTTCACCTTCCCCCTACATCCATATATTTGACCCCTTTTACCCCATCTAACTCCTCCCTCCTCTCTTAGCCCCAACTCTATCGTAACTATTAGTATATAGACCATGTCCATGAGTATCTGTTTGTTTGTCCTGTTAATTTGTTTCTTTTAGGTTTATATCCCATGTGTAAGTGATACCATATGATTTTCAGCTTTTATTGTCTGGCTTATTTCACTTAGCAAAATTATCTTGAGGTCCATCCAGTATTTCACCTCTTCTTATGGCTGAGTAATATTCCATTTTATATATGTACCACAGCTTCCTTAGCCAATCATCTATCACAGGACACTTCGGTTGCTTCCATGTCCTAGCCACTGTGAATAATGCTGCTATGAACATCGGTGAGCAAATATCTTTTCAGATATATGTTTTCAAGTCTTTGGAGTAAATACCCAGTAGAGAGATTGCTGAATCATATGGTAGATCAATTCTTATTCTTTAGAGGAACTTCCATACTGTCTTCCATAGTGGCTGTACAATTTGCAGTCCCACCAGCAGTGGTAGTTCTTTTCACTTAATAGTTTAAATATTTGCTTCCATTTCTTCCTGGCTTTAAGATTTATGCTGAGAGATCCAATGACAATCTAATGGGTTTTCCTCTACAAGTTACCATTTTCTTCTCCCTGGGTGCCCTGAGATTTCTATCTGTGTCATTGATTTTAGATAATTTTAATACAATATGTCTTGATAAAAGCCTTTTTGGATTAAGATAATTGGGTGTTCTCTTGACTTCTTGAATTCCAAATTCCAGCCCATTCCTTAGATTGGGAAAATTCTCGTCCACTATTTGTCTGAAAATGCTTTCTAGTCCCTGCTCCTTTTCCTTGCCTTCAATAATGCCCATTATTCTTATGTTCCCTGTCCTGGTGGTATCAGCTAGTTCTTATATTTCTGTTTCATTATTTTTCAGTTTTTAATTTTTCTCCTCTTCCTTCTGATTTATTTCTAGATTTCTGTCTTCAATATCACTGATCCTTTCCTCCATTTGGTCGACTCTCTCCCAAGCTTGTTATTTCATTTTCAACTCTTGTAGTGTGTGTGTGTGTGTGTGTGTGTGTGTGTGTGTGTGTGTGTGTGTGTGTTTTATCTCCAGGAGTTCTATTCTGTTCATTTTGAGGGTTTTAATCTCCTTGCTCTGCTCATCTAGTTGTTTTTTTAATTCCTGAAATTGCTGATATAACTCATTTCGATACTCACTGAGTTTTTTTCAGAAGTACCATCCTGAAGTCTCTGTCATTTAAGTCACACTTTTCTATGTCTATAAGCTGATTTTCTGGAGGTTTTTCTCTTTCTTTCTCGAATGCCTTGTCACTTGATTGTTGATGGTGTTTTATGAACTATTTATCCACCTGGACATTAATGGAAGTGTATTCTGCTATTTTTCTGGAAAGAAAGTTTATTATATAAAGATCTCTCTTTAGCCTGTTGCAAAGAAGATGCTTTTCTTCTGGATTCCAGTAGGTAGCGTCTAATCCTCTTGGATCCCTGCTTTATTTAAAGCCTTAAAAATTCCTTTAAAAAAATTTTTTGTAGATATTTAATTATGCTCGCTATCCTCAGTTTCTGTCCCTGTCAGTGTCAGCAACAATCTCAGCAGCATTTCCTCAGATTTCCCTGGGCTCTGTGGGGATCGATATTAAAGGGTATGGGGGCAAGGGCCCTCTGGATTAAAAGTTGGGGGTTGTGGCTCAGCCTCAGTTTTTCAACTGCAGCCAGTAAAAATCAACTGTTTTTCTGTGATTTCATCCTGCTTTTCTGCCTTCTGCCCTGATGACTGGGCACTGCTGTTGGCCAGCCACAGGGAGCTCACAGCTTTCCCAGGCAAGGCTGTTCATGGAAGTCACCACACTTTCTTCCCTCCCTCTCCTCCTACAGGGAGCTCTGTTGCTGCTAGATGCAGCTTCTTTGTTTCTCCCAGTCCACTGCCTGACACCCAGGGTTCTGACCTGTGGTAGCTCTTATGCGCAGATCCCACACTCAGATGTGCTGGTTTTCAGTTTGGGTGTTTTTTGTTGAGTTTTATATGTTCTACTTATTGTTGTTTCAAGAGGAGAGATCTAGGTATGTCTCTCACTCTGCCATATTTCTGCCAATCTCTTTTCCTAGTATTATAGTAATAATTAAATTATTATTTTATAGAAATATTTGCTAGTATTTATAGACCTTCTCAAGTGCTTTTCACACATGCAAACTCATAACCACTTGTAAGCCAATAAGAAGACTGAGATACAATGTGTTCAAGTGATCAAGTGTTTTATCATGTGGCTAATCAATGGCATAATAGGAATACAGGACAAGTTTGGCTGATTTCAAACCACATATTCTTTTCACTACATTAAAGTGCCTAAAATGGCCAAGGTTTACATTTACAGGTGCTATCTCTCTCAAACATTCTGTGAGCACCTAAAGGGCAGAAGCTGCATTTGACTTCTGTCTTTCCCACATCTGCCCCTCTTCCACATGTAATCATCCAGCCAATCTAGTTGACTTCTCCTTTACTTAAATATATGTTGAAGACATTAATTTCTCTCCAGCCTCAACTTCATTACCTTCTAACTAGGTACCACCATCCTTCACAGAGTAATGAAGACCATTTACTTCATTTCTTTGCTTCCAGACTTGCTTTCTATAGTTGCTTTTCCATGTTGAAGCTAGACAACTTTCTAAATTGCAAATCTGATCAGATCCACTCTTCCTCATAACTCTTCAATGGCTTTGCATTTCCTCCCAATGCCCTCTACACTCATAGTACAGTTCTAGGTGTTTCCACTGCTGTTTCCTCTGTATGGAAAGGCACTGCCCCCTTTCTCCACCAAGCTAACTCTTACCTGCTGTATGCAGTCTTCCTGGTTTCAGCTTAGGCACCACCTTCTCACCTTCCTTGATTTCCCAAGGCTGCATTTGATAACTCCTTCTCTATACTCATATAGCACCCTGTTCAGTCCCACTGTATCACACACATGGCTGTTGATTTATTTTCTCTGTGACAGGACTAAAAGGTGTTGGAAGGCAGTGACTATGAACTTTTCATATATGACTCCTCAGTAGACACTCATAAGTCATACATTCCCAATAACTATATGAATGAAAAATGTATAGTAAAGATATGGAGTCAAAGTAAGTGCTTAATAAATGCTCACTAGCTAAATGAATGCATTGGTGAGACTGTAGGATCTGCTTTATGTTAATTGAGGATTCTCTTCCCTTTAAGCAATCTAACCTCACTCCAGACAGTATAACAGAAGCTCCTAGAAATAGAGAATGGGAAGTGTTATTCCTCTGCAAGTAGGGGAAGAATGTTCCATGACCACTAGGCAATTCTCCCTGTTGTTTTTATCCAAAACTGTATTTTCTTAAACAATTCAGGCTTTTGGTTACTTGCCATTAACAAATGTGCTAACTCCCTGTGACACCAAATTCATTTTGGTTTAAGGTTATGAATACAAAGCAAAAGATATCAGTACATAATGTGCACATTAATGATGTCATGGCACGGAGATGAGGAGGATTTAATTTGCTTTCTCTGGAAGGTCAGTTCTCCCAAGGGGAAATAATATTCTACTTTAGGGTGTCAGTGCCTTGTCTGGAATCCTCCCCTTCTGTTTTGCTTTTCTTTGGCTCCTCTTGATCCTTGAGGAGGTGACTATTTATATTTTAAAGATGATTAGATGACGATTTGGGGAATATGAGAGAGATGGAGGTGGGCAGAGAACAAGAAGTGCTTTTAAAAAGAAAAACAAAAAAAGCACATATGTTCACCCCCCCCGCCATGATTTTATAATTGTTTCAGGATGTGTCTTTAAGAGGAGGAAAGAAATGGCAACTTGTATGGTCATTTAGATACTGTAATTACAAGTCTTTGTGAATATAAAGAGGTTTTATGGAAGCAGAAGATGGCTGAGAGTCAGCACAGCTGTCTACAGGCTCGCTCTACAGGATATTTTATGCTAATTGGTCCGAGGGACCTGTAGTCTCGGATGCACTCCTGGTCCTGCATTAAAAGCTCTGGGATCTTAGAAATTAGCAAAGTGAATAGAACAAGAAGAAGAGGAGATCCAGCTTCAGGGGCAGGGGTGACTTAAAATACAGCAGCAAAAGCATGAGAAGGAGAATATATGTCCAAGAATTAGCAATGATAAAAAATAATAATAATAATTGAAATATACAAAATAAACAAAATGCTAGGGAACCAAATTTTTTTACTAAAATGTATGACCAAAGTGTTCTGAGAGTCTTATTAGTTCTTCAAGTAATACAAGTCAAACATGTTGTTGTTTTTTTTAATTATTTGGGACCATTACTCTTTCATAATGCTTTCTTGAAGGAGGAAAATAAAAGCCACAATTTTTGTTGGTCTCTGTAGCCCCAATCTAGTTAAGATAACAATATCGCAAAGCCTATGTCAATGATCTAAGAAATGGAGATTGTCCAAACAAGACTGGAGTGATCAGTCAGCAACCATCCTTTACTAACCTTGGAGTGAAAGGGACATTTAATTTACTGAGACTCAGGATGAAGGAAAAGCCAGTTTATGGAATGCTTTCTGCTGAAGGCTTAATGAAGCATCTTTACTTGCAGGAATAAACAAGGGGGAAAAAACATTAAAATGCATTGTCCACATTTACATTTATTTGCATTTTGTCTAATCAATTAAATGAGTGAAATTTAATTAATGACACAATAAGTGTCATTAGCCTTCAATTTGGTAGCATAATAATTTCAATGTCATCAACTCTCAGCTACTGGTAGCAATAAAAAATAGAAGAATCATGAAAATGAAACATTGCCATACACCCTAAGGTATATTCATAACTGAAAACTCAAAAGCTTTGTCCTTTTTACTATGGCAACGCCGGAAGAAAGAGAATCCTAGAAGGAGGAATAGGCAGCCACTCACGACAGTATGATTTGGGCCTAACAGCCTCACACTCAAGTGTATCTTTCATCTATGGCCACCATGTTTGAAGTTTTAAATGTGAAGTCAGAGTCTTTCCATACCTCTATGTCAGAAAGACTATTGATAAAATTCCACAGTAAGATGATCAGAAACTCTTATCTAAAGCAAATGATTTATAATAAACTGCTTTTCACACTCTTCTGGACATAGGTGGATCTAAAAATGACCTTAACTACAAGAATCTGATTTTAGCACAGCCTAGTTAAACATAGGGCTAAAAACCCCTAAATAGATTCTTTTACAGCCTTTCCAGAATCAGGGCTTCAGCATTACCAACTCCAAGGAGGGTGATTACACAACTGTCTATGTGAAAAGTGCTCCTTGAAGTTGTATGGTTCACAACCTGCAAGGTCATATGCAACAGCCCCTTTCAGACCTCTCTGGTTGAAAGAATGATGCTAACCAATCTGCTCAGGGAATTTCAAAAAAGAACCATTTGAACCAGTGCAGGTGCATCCTAGATAGAGGGCTTGTCATCTAGCCAATGAAGATGATGGGTAGCATTAGCAGGCCTTCTCCAAACTTTTGGGAATTTTAACAGCACTTTAAGTCATCTTTGAGGTTTTCAGTCCTTCAGAAATAGAGCTAACTCTGCACCTAAGAAGACAAGGTAAAAATTACCCCTGCCGAAACTACCTTGTATGATACTGTAATGGTGAATACATGTCATTATACACTTGTCCAAATTCATAGAATGTACAACACCAAAAATAAACCTTGATGTAAACTGGACTTTGAGTGACAATGTGTTAATATAGGCTTATCACTTGTAACAAATGTACCTCTCTTGTGGGAGATGTTGATACTGGGGGAAGCTGTGCATGTGTTGTAGCAGGTGGGTATATGGGAAATCTCAACCTTCCACTCAATTTGCTGTGAATAGAAAACTGTTCTAAAAAATAGTCTAATAACATTTGTTTGTTTGTTTGTTTGTTTGTTTAAATTACCACGGGTCCCAACCAATATTCTCGATCAAGAATTGTGGGGCATTTCTTCCACTGAAAGTTTATTGAATAGCAAACCACTGTTTTAATCATAGATATCTCATTTGTGTATCATGGCAAGTTTTCAAGTTGATTTCACATTATTATTTAATATGACCCTCCCAATAAGGGTTGGTGTTGCTCACAGGAGGTAGATTAAACATTACCTGTCCCATATGACAGGGGATAAAGCTAGAACCAAGTAGACTGAAGGACTTCTCTGTGGTTCTACAGTCAACTGAGACACAACTCAATGCTGACCCATATTTTCTCCTCCTGATCAGGTGAACTTTCTTCTTCACAACACTACCTCCAGGCCCCACCAAACACAGCAAATGAGATTTCAGCTAAGTAGAAAAGAGGCATACATATGCTTTAGCCACATGCCAAATCAATTTCAATCTCCATGAAAGAGAAGAACTAGTACTCCGGTATTTCTGCCATTGTGCAGTACAGGGTTAACTCAACAGGTTTGGGTTGTACAACCCCTACACACTCCCAAGAAAGGCTCCTGGGAAACAACTTCTAAGTTCTCGAAATGTCCTGTCTATTAAGAGTATCTTTGGTTATCAGAGGCCTTGGCCACACCAGATAGTTTATGCCAACAGTGTGATTTATGGTGGGGGCCTTGGGTCATGTGGTATCAGTAAGATCTCTGTGGGTTTGGAGACTGAATAGCTAAGATCAGTTACAAAAGTGTCTCATGCCTATATGATGTTTCCCCCGACCCTGTAAAAACTCTGTACACCAAGGCTCCTGTGAGCTTCCCTAGTTGACAGTATGGCATATATGTTACCACAAACAGTTGCTGAGAGAGAGAATTAAGCACTGTTCATATGACTCAATTGGTAGAAAACAACTAGAAGCTCGTACCTGGTTTCTTCTGGACTCTGTCCTATAAGCCTTTTTCCATTGCTGACTTTAATCTGTATCCTTTAACTGTAATAATCTATAGCCATGAGTATAATAGCTTTGCTGAGTTCTGTGGGTTGTTCTAGTCACTTATTGAAGGTAAGGATGGTCTTGGGAACCCCAAAATACAACTGTGATTATGGCCAAAATCGCTTATAAAACTACATTGTTGTTTGCTTGGCAAAAATTTAGATATTCATATACTTCTGCCGCCACCATCCATCCAAATCCAAGAATCTAATACATGCCCTTCACCCAGGGTTCACACTGCAGATCCCAGAAAATATCTGTCTTCTCACTGTGCCCTATGTGTCCATGTCTTCTTGCCCTACCCAGAAACTCCCTATGGCAGGGTTCCCCAATCCTCGAACCACAAACTGGTAGTGATCCATGGCCTGTAAGGAACTGGGCTACAAAGCAAGAGGTGAGCAGCAGGCAAGCAAGCTAAGCTTCATCTGTATTTGCAGTTGCTCCCCAGCTCTAGCATCACTGCCTCAGCTCCACCTCAGATCATCAGGCATTAGATTCTCACAGGAGCACTGGTTCCTGGTGCCAAAATGGTTGGGGACCACTGCCCTATAGCTTCCCCAAAAAGCATCTTCCTTCAGCCAGTTAATCAAGGACCTTTCCCCTGTGGCAGCCTGGCCAAGAAAATCAAACAGTGTAATTATTAAGCAGCTGAGAATCAAACACCACATTGTACCTACAGTTTCAGAAGAATAAGTCTAAGAGGTACAGGGACCTCCCTACTTGATGACGTCCGGCTATTGCTGGCCTGTGGACAGGTGATCTACAGTACCATTAGCCTCTTTTCCAGCTGTACAACAGCATGGTAACCAACCTTCTTATTAACTCATAGAGTACAGCCTTGGACCTTCGGAGAATATGCCTCATTCCAGGTCTGGCCTTCTCCCTGACTAGATTGGATATTAAACCCATCCTATCTGTCTTCCCTGCCCCACCTTGTTAATATTAATGGTCTGTCCCTCATCAGCACCCAAATGTTATCACTGACATCTGCAATTCCCATTTTGTTTGTTTTCCAACAAATAATTGACATGTTACACCTGAGAGTCCTGGCCAGAACATGGTACTAATCTTTTTCCAGTTTACTTTATGGTGCCTACCTGTCTGCCTCTTGGGCCTGGTCTCTTCACCTGAAGCTACAAAACATATTAGCCTGGTTTCCCACTGACAGCTGTCTGGAAGACCTGAGATGATAATTGGAGTATATTTTCACATTTGTGGAGAGTAGAACCAAAATATAAAGGGCTTTGAGATCTCTTCTCTACAACAGTCTCATAAAGCTGGCATTTTTCTCCTAATACTTTTACAAAGGCAAACCCCAAGACTCAGCAAAATTAAGTAAGTTGCACTATACAGCTCACATTATAATGCCAGAACTATAATTTGACCCTGGTCCCCATGTGCTCAAATGCCAGGCTCTTTCTGGTCTGCAGTATTGCCTCTTACTGTGAACTAGCCTATGTGAGGTTCTCCATCTAACCATGTGGCCTAGTGCGGGAGAATAGACTCTGGGTCCATGTGACCCTAGGGTTTTAGACTTCTCCCTCTTATGGTGGTCCTTAGAACTTTCCTAAGAAATGACTGATCAGACTCTTTGAAATTCCACAACAGTTTGCTCACATATTACTACTGTCACAAAGATGTGTATCAGGCTTATCCAATACTGTATCAGATTCCTTGACAGGTTGAGCCTTGCCATATATTCATTTCAGTTCCTTCAGCTTCTGGCATTATACCTGAACATTCCATGTGTACAGTAATGAATCTAAACAATAATTAACTTGAATCACACCCAAATGCTCCAGATGGAGGTGTAATTGTAGTAGATGGCTCGAGGACTTTGGAAACTAGCAAAGTGTCAGAGGTTCTCATCCCAGATTGATCAGTTGTTTGGGGGAACTTAATTTCTTTTAACCTTGGTTTTCTCATCTGTAAATTCTGATCTCTGAGTGTTGTCATTAGAATTAAAGGAAGGAAGAAGTATGTAAAACACCCAGCACAATGTCTAGAATACATTTGGTACTCAACCAAATGAATGCTCCTTTTTTTCTGCTGTCTCTTTGAATGCTAATTTAGAGGCTGCCCTTGGAAAGTAGAAGTCCTTTAGGAACCTAGAAACTCCAGGGATTAAGAACTTCCTCAGGTTTCTGCTATTCTTTGGCTATAAAGTCAGTAGCCTGAAGCCATTAATGATTCATTTATCAGTCTTAACAAATATACCCCACTAAACGTGCTCTAGTAACACAAATACAGGAATAATTTACTCTGTGAATTTGAGTGATGTCAACAGCAATCTGGATATCTCAAACCCAACTTTGTTTTCCTCCTTTATGGCAGGATGAATCTTGGCCTGAATCATCTGAATAATTGCCTTTTACCCAACAATTCCCTAAAACATACTTTTATTTCATGAGTATAAGGTACTATACCAAAAGGTATTATTTTTAACCTCTTGGAGGGAAAAAGAAAACAAAATTTCAGACAATATCACACTGTTTCTCTGAACCAAAGCTGAAAGATGGTCTTTAGGTCTCCAAACTTTTCATCCTTTCAGCACATATAAAGAAAGCATTGAGTGCTGCTTAAAAGTATCTAGGCTTAAAGAGAAATTAAAAGCTTTGCAGTTGTGTATTTTTTCTTTTTTATGTAAAAAAATGATGCTGATGTAATAGTGAGGTAATCACATGGTAAGAATTGTTGTGGTGCCCATTCCCCAAATGTCAGATATGTTCACGTTTTTTAAATCTTAGCATTTTGTACTTATGATTTAGGGAAGCGGCATGAGAACTAAATGTTAAATCAAGCTGTATTCAGAGCCTGGATTATGCTGCCAGAAACCTACAGAACAAAGGAAGATTCCTGCTGGGATTACTAACAAACCATTTACCCATATCATAAAGGTAAAACAGGGTCTTTATGTCTTAGTTTACACAAAGTAAACCTAACCATTCATTCCCTGTGGCCTGCCTGTAAGGAACCTATAGAACAAAGGCTGAGATTGCTAGCATGCTTTCATACTGCATTCCCCTACCTTCACACTGCGTTACCCATACCGTCAAAGGAAAATAGGTAAAAAATCTTTAAACTCTAATTCTTAAAAACCAAAAATGATATTTTAACTGAACTCTCCAAACACTTGGGGTTCCTCTCTGTCTCTCTCTCAGTCTCTTTCATTTTCTCTCTGAGAGGAAACCATGCTCTGTCTATAGAGTGTTATTTCTTCTCTAACAAACTTTCCTTTTGTCTCTAACTCTGGTGTGTGCTTGAATTCTTTCCTAAGTGCAGCCTAGGACCCTCACCCTCTCTCTCTTGATTTAGAACTTGAGTCCCAATTCAAGGACATTCACTACATCCTGCATCACTAAGGTAACACAGAAAAAACAAAACTTGTTAGAATTTCTTTTTCTTTGTCAAGTGAGAGTGATACTACTGGGTAGCCACAAATTCATTTATTCATTTACTCATTCATTCATTCAAGCATTTCTCAGCTCTCTTCTCTTCAGAGTGCTGTGCTCTTTCAGGCTCCAATCAGGCAAGCTTTCTGGGGGAGGTAGTACAGTCAGACTCCACTGATATCAATAGGGCTGAAGTAGCTGAGGAGAGAAATGGAAGTGAGAATACCTGGCCTGCCTATGTGGCAAAAGTTATTTTATGAAATATGTGAGATAATGTAGAACATGGGTCCCCAATCTCTGGGCTATGGACCCATACCGGTCTGTGGCTTGTTAGGAACCAGGCCACACAGCAAGAGGCAAGCAGTGGGCAAGCAAATGAACAAAGCTTCATCTGTATTCGTATCTGCTCCCCAGCACTGGCATTGCTGCCTCAGCTCCACCTCAGATCATCAGGCATTAGATTCTCATAGGAGTGCTAGTCTCTGGTACCAAAAGGTTGGAGACTGCTGATATAGAAGGCACTACTTTGAGAAAAATGAAGTATACAAATATATTAGTATAATCCAATAAGGAAAGAAAAACAAGGTTGTGAACAGCATAAGGCTGTAAATACTTTGCACCAAATCCACATATTAGACATAGGTCATTCATGAGGCTACAGAGGGAAGAATCACTCCATGCCTTGGTTGTTGGAGAATAACCTATGTCAGAGATGGGACTGGAATGAGATTATTCATTTGTCATGATCTTTTAGCCTGTAGGTCAAGGTGTATTATCCAAAGACATCCACATTATACTCTATGATTTGTTGAAGTTTAACTAGACAGAGGGGTATTAACACCCACTTTACACATGGGAAAGTCAAAGTCAAAGGAAGTAAATTTGATGACTTACTCAACATCACAAAGCAAGCCAGCACAGAAAGCAGAAACCCATACAGCTAGGCAATGAAGCTGGAATGACTGCCAGCAATTATAAGTATTGTTATAACAAGATATTAATGATTGTTCAGCATATAGGACAAATTGGAATAACAATGGCTGAAAAGGGGAGGAATCAAAGATCTAAATTTGCAAAGGGAAATGAAGATAAGGCACACACAGAAGAAAATGGATCACCACACACCAAAGACTCAGAACTGAAATATATAACATAAAACAAGAAGAACCAGAGGGAAAGTCCACAAAAGCCAACCAAAATAAAGAAAATAGAAACACAAAGACAAGAAAGCAATTGAAACACCAAGCTACTGGAAAGCAAAAGATAAAATGGCTATAAGAACATCTCATATTTCAATTATCACCCTAAATGGACTGAACTCACCAATACAAAGACACAGAGTTGCAGAATGGATCAAAAAAAAAAAAAAACTCAGCCATATGCTGCCTCCAGGAGACAAATCTCAGCTACAAAGACAAATATAGACTCCAAGTGAAAGTGTGGAAAATGATATTTCAAGCAAATGGCATTCAGAGGAAAGTGGGAGTAGCGGTACTAATATCAGATGAAATAGACTTTAAAATAAAAAAGGTAAATGAAGATACTGAAAGACACTTCATAATGATAAAGGGAATCATGCACCAAGAAGACATAACAATTATTACTATCTATGCTCCCAATCAGGGAGCCCCGAAATATGTAAAGCTGTTACTAACAGAACTAAAGGGAGAAACAGACCAAAACACTATCATAGTAGCGGACCTAAATACCCCACTGTCGGATATGGACAGATCATCCAAACAGAAAATCAATAAGGAAATAACATCCTTAAATGACACATTAGGCCAACTGCACATAATTGACATTTACAGAGCCTTCCATCTCAAAACAGCTGCTTATACATTCTTCTCTAGTGCACATTGGACACTCTCAAGGATTGACTACATACTGGGACACAGAGATAGCCTTAACAAATATAAGAGGGTTGAAATCATACCAACCATATTCTCTGATCATAATGCTCTGAAACTAGATGTCAACTGCAGAAAGAAATCAGGAGGAACCACAAATACATGGAGATTAAACAACATGATACTGAAGAATAACTGGGTCAGAGTAGAAATAAAAAGAGAGATCAAGAGATACATAGCAACAGATGATAATGATAGTACAACACATCAAAACTTATGGGACATGGCAAAAGTGGTCATAAGAGGAAAGTTCATATCATTATAAGCCTATCTCCAAAAACAAGAATGAACCCAAATAAACAACCTAACACTTCATCTTAAAAATCTAGAAAAGGAAGAACAAATGAAGCCTAAAATCAGCAGAAGGAAAAAAAAATCATCAAAATTAGAGCCGAAATAAATGAAATTAAAAACAAACAAAAAAAGATAGAAAAAAATAAATGGAGCAAAGAGCTGGTTCTTTGAGAAGGTTAATAAAATTGACAAACTTTTGGAGACTCTCTTTTAGGGAAAAAAGAGAAAGGACACAAATAAACAAAATCAGGGATAAAAGGGGACAAATTATGACTGACATCGCAGAAATACAAAGGACCATACAAGAATACTATGAAAAAGTATATAATACCAAAAATAATAAATGAAATGGACCAGTACTTAGAAAAATACAACCTTCCTAGATGGGATCATGTAAATAGACTGATCAGCAGTATGAAAATTTAAACAATCATCAAAAACCTACCAAAAAGTAAAAGTCCAGGATCAGATGGCTTCACCAGTGAATTCTATCAAACATTCAAAGAGGAAACTCTTCCAAAAAATTGAAGAGGAGGCAGTACTTCCCAATACTTTTATGAAGCCAATATTACTCTGACATGAAAACCAGGTAAGGATAACACAGAAAAAGAAAACTACAGACCAATATCTCTCATGAACATAGATAGAAAAATCCTAAATAAGATACTAGCGAATGAAATACAGCAACCACAATCAAGTGGGTTTCATTCCAGAGGCAAAGGGATAGTTCAACATATGCAAACCAATTATTCTGATACTACATAAACAAATTTAAAAATAATAATCATATGATCATATCAATAGATGCAGAAAAAGCCTTTAAAAAGATACATAATCTATTTATGATTAAAACTCTTAACAAATTTGGTATAAAAGGAAAATACCTTAACATGATAAAGGCCATCCATCTATGACAAACCTTCAGCCAACATAATGCTTAATGATAAAAAAGTAAAAACTTTCTCTCTAAGATTAGGAACAAGGCAAAGCTGTCTACTATTGCCACTGTTATTTAATTTATCACTGGAGGTTCTAGCAAATAAAATCAGGCAAGAGAAAGATATAAAAGGCATCCAAATAGGAAACGAAGAAGTCAAACTGTCACTATTTGCAGATGACAGGGTTCTCTATATAGAAAACTCTAATGATTTCACAAGAACACTACCAGAAACAATAAACAAATACAATAAAGTCTCTAGATACAAAATCAACGTTCAAAACTCCATAGCTTTCCTATACTCTAATAAGGAAGTGTCAGGAAAAAAAGTGGAAAAAATAATTCCTTTTGCAATTGCAACAAAAAGAGTAAATACCTTGGAATAAAATGAAACAAGTGAAGGACCTATATAATGAAAACTATAAGACCCTATTAAAAGAAATTGAAGAAGATACAAAGAAATAGAAAGATATTCCATGTTCTTGCATTGGAAGAATCAGCATAGTTAAAATGACCACATTACCTAAAGCATTATACAAATTGAATGCATTCCCCATCAAAATCCTCTTGACACTTTTTAAAGAAATAGAACAAAAAATTCTTCAGATTTGTGTGGAAGCACAAAAGATCCCGAATTGCCAATGCCATCCTGAGAAAAAAGAACAAGCCTGGAGGCATCATTCTGCCTGACTTCAAATTATACTACAAAGAGACAGTAATCAAAACATCATGGTATTGGCAGAGAAACAGACACACAGACCAGTGGAACAGAATTGAGAGCCCAGAAGTAAACCAATATTTATATGGGCAAATAATTTTTGACAAAAAAGCCAAAAACACACATTGGAGGTAGGAAAGCCTCTTCAATAAATGCTGCTGGGAAAACTGGAAAGCTACCTGCAAAAGAATGAAACTAGACTGTTGTCTATCACCACACACCGAAACTAACTCAAAATGGATTAAGGATCTAAATATAAGACCTGAAAGAATAAAATGCATAGAAGAAAACATAGGAACGAAACTCAAGGACCTTGGACTTAAAGAGGATTTTATGAATTGACCTCAAATGCAAGGGAAGTAAATCTAAAATAAAGGAATGGGACTACATCAAACTAAAAAGCTTCTGCTCCAAAAAAGAAATCATCAACAAAGTAAAGAGACAACCAATCGAATGGGAATATATATTTGCAAGCAACACCTTTGATAAGGGCCTAATATTCAAATATACAAAGAAATCATACAACTCAATAACAACAAAAAAAAAAACAAATAATCCATTCAAAAACTGGGCAGAAGGCCTGAACAGACACTTCTCCCTAGAGGACATACAAGTGGCCAACAGATATATGAAAAGATGCTCAACTTCGCTAGCTAGTAGGGAAATGCAAATCAAAAATAAATAAATTTAAAAAATAGCTATAATCAATGGGACATGTAATAACAAATGTTGGAGAGGATGTGGAGAAATAGGAACCCTCATACACTGCCAGTGGGACTGCAAATTGGTACAGCCACTATGAAAAACAGTATGGAGGCTCCTCAGAAAAATGAGAATTGATCTACCATATGATCCAGCAATCCCTCTACTGTGCATTTACCTCAAAGTCTTGAAAATCCATTACTGAAAAGATATTTGCACATCAATGTTCATAGCAGCATTATTCTCAGTGGCCAGGACATGGAAGCAGCCAATGTGTCCTATGATAGATGATTGGCTAAAGAAGCGGTGGTACATATATACAATGGAATATTCCTCAGCCGTAAGAAGAGATGAAATGCTGCCATGTGCGACAACCTGGAGAAACCTCGAGATAATCATGCTAAGTGAAATAAGCCAGACAGAAAAAGTTGAAAACCAGATGACATCACCCATATGTGAGATATAAACCTAAAAGCAACAAATGAACAGAACAAACAAACAGAGAGAGACTCATGGACATGGACTATAGATTAGTGGTTACCAGTGGATGGGGTGAAGGGTGAGGAGTGAGGTAGATAGGGTAAAAGGATCAAATATGTGGTGACAAAAGAAATCTAACTATGGGATATATATGAACACTGCAATAAAAATATGCCATATTGTTAAATCGTACATCTGAAACCTACTGGATTTCATTAACCAATGTCACCATAAAAATAAAATAAATTTAAAATACTAAAAAAAAAGAAGACAAGAGATAAGTGTTGGCAACCATGTGGGAAAAAGGGAACCTTTGGTAGTAGGAATGTAAATTGATTCAGCCACTTTGGAAACAGTATGATGTTTCCCCAAAAAATTAAAAATAAAACTACCCTATGATCCAGCAATCCCACTCCTGGGTATATATCCAAAGAAAACAAAAATGAGATCTCAAAAAGATATCTGTACTCCTATGTTTATTGCAGCACTATTCATAATAGCTAATATATAGAAACAACCTAAGTACCCATCAACAGATGAAAGAATAAAGAAAATGTGAGATATATATATAATTCCATTGGACATAATATTCCATTATACATTATATATGATATTCCACTGTAGACATATATAATATTCCATATGTAATGGAATATTTCTCAGTCATAAGAAAGGAAATCCTAAAGTTTGCAACAACAAAGATGTTTTTTAACACATGTGAAATTTGTATTAAATAAATTTTTTTTCTATTAATCTATATTTGTTGGTTAAATTTTCAGACCCAGCCAGGAACCCTAAAAGGGTTAAGGAAAACTTTTTTCCTCTCTTATAGCTGATTCAGGAAGCTATTAAAAATTAGCATGGGTACGTTCTAGAAGAAGCAGAATTTTGGCTTCCATTTCTTAACCAAACCATTGGTTGCAATGGCCTTTCCTAACTCTCTTGTCTTTTATGTCTCCCCCACGCTGTTCTCCCTAACTGTGCTTACCTGTGTTCCCATTCCTCCTTTTACCTTATTATGCTCCCTAAGGGCCCCACATATGTAATTTGGTCCCTCTGTTGAACAGGTGTTTCCTGAAGCTCTGGTTGCTCCTTTTGACTCACCAGAGCAAAGTTGTAGCCCTTAAAATGATGAAGAAAAAGAGAGTGTGAAGAGAGTATACAATTTTTTCTCTCAGAAAAACTGTTCTGAGGGTAAAGTTGAAAAGGAGTACAGAATTATTTTAAAAATAAAAACCAATGCATGAAGAAAAATATACTGATTTCTCATCTCCATCTTTCTTTCCCCATTCCCTCCCATACAGTTCAAAGCTATCAAAAGTTATCAGAAACTTATAATGAACAACTTCAGAGAAGACTGACTCAGTGAAAAGATCTGTAGCCACAAGAACTAGAAGCAACTAGAATCAGCTGAAAGAAATACTAAAGCCATTAGGATCAAATGTGCAAACAGAGGAACTCCATGCATTAAGATTTAGAGAATCTAAAATCAAACCTTCTCTTTCACCCTGAAAAAAATCACTGCATCCCATGCTGATCATATTCCCAGTCCAACCAAATGGGTTAACCTTTTGTGACCTCCTTACTCTTCCTAAATTCTTACTCTTTAACTTCCCTGCCTTTCAGCCCTCCATTCACCTTGCTAGAAGCTCCTGGTAGAGAAATACTTGTTTTGAGTGGAAAACTCTGTATCATCTATAGCATATCCTTCTGAGTTCTAGCCCAGTTCATTGTCTTTGAGCTATTCTGCAATTCTTTGTAAGTTGTAGGTAACTGATAGATATATACATTCTGTCATGTTTGGTAGTAATTCTAAATAACTTCCTCCCCCTTGTGGCAAAACCATCTTTTGTGGACGTTTACTTCATATAAACCTGCACTGTTCTCACTCTTTCTTTAAAAGTGTTATAACACCTGCCTAGTTCTCTCTTATCATAGAAGTGACAAAGACTCTCTCCTTGACCAAACTTTAGTCAGGCTTCTGTGAGCCCTCTTCTCAACTAGGCATTGACTTTGGCCCCACATTGTTGGGGGGGGGCTGCCTTGTCCAGTTGTAGCAAGAATCCTCCGACTCTTGATATCTGATCAGCCTGGCATGGCTTCAGCAAGAATCCCCCTACTCTTAATATCTCCTCTTAGTAATTTTCCATGCATTGACCTCCCATTCCCCTTATTCTACTCCTAGACTATAAATCCCCAACTTTCTTTGTTATGTTCAAAATTGAACTCAGTTCTATACTGAGGTCTCTTTACCCTATGGACCCCGAGAAGAAAGATTCATTTGATGTGAACTCCAAGAAGGAATTTATCTGCTGAGATAGACTCCTCATGGTCAACTGAGGGCTCAAATTTTATGAATAATAGAGTCATTTGTTGACAGGGGTTCCTCAGGTACTCTGTATGTAGGGAAGAACCTCAGACAACTCTCGGCTTCACACACTATGGCCCACTTTTTACTCAGATCTGGGTCAACCACTGCAGGGAAGCCCTGGTCTCAGCTTTCCAACAAAGGGCTGAGGCCTTCCTCATTCAATCAGAACTGCATAGTTTTTATAACTCATTTACATAAAACAGACCTAATTGGGAACCTAGGTGGGAATTTTTTCTATAAAAGAGACCTCCCCTTTGTCTCAGTAGAACAAAATTTATGTTGCTACCTAAATCTGTGTCTCCTGGGCCATAGTTCCTTTTTGCTCAAATAAATGCTTTTTATTCTTTATTACAGCCTAAAATTAATTTTGGTTTACCACCCCTAATGCAATAGTTCCTGAATTAGGTCTGTTTTTACTGCCTTAGCTATTGTCAGGCTCTAGTTCTCTTTAGTAGGAAGAAAATTAATTCCTTAATATGTGTTCATTTTTATATCTCTATGAAAGTCATGATTTTACCTTTTTCTAATAATGATATTTTAACAGCTTTCTCCTGTTCTCACCGAAGTATCTGTCACTTCTTCAAAGGGAAATTGATCCCATACCTATCCCTTCCAGGAAATCTTTCTGGTGTTCCTTCAGTGCTGAACCACTTAATATATGCGATGAATGTGTGATGTGTTGCTTTGTAAGGAAGATTTACTATCCAGAATTAGAATTATTCCCCAAGGATTGAGAATCAAGTGTTTCTTTGATATTCTAAGATGAGGACCTTGCACAAGACTCTGGTGGAATTTATGTTCACAGTGATGTCCTCCTGGGATGTCAGTCTTCCAGCCACTTCCACAAAGGTAGGAGGCAGGAATCATCGAAGCAAAGCAATAGAGCTCTGGAGCAGCCATTAACACAGTCTATGCTATAAGATGAAATGTTTCATTACCCTAGGCCCTCATTCAGACTTGGTCTTCCTAACAATCTTGTTTGTCTAATCCCTTCCTACAACAGATAGAAGCAATGACCTAAAAGTGGGTTCGTAGAAACAGGCATGATGATAGAAGGATAAGGGATAGCTGCCATGTAACTGAGGGAAGAGATTTTTCAAAAGAAGTAAACCAAATAAAATGAATGACTATTGTTGTATAGTTTAAAAAATAGAAGTCTATAGAAAAGTATTTGGAACTATGTATAATATCCTCTGCTAAATGGGGGGTAAGGTATAATATATTATTGGAAGGAGTACTTCATATATGTCAAGTATTCATATATATGGCACTTCCTTCATTCATAAGTATACCAGATAGATTTTGTATTACTGGAAGAGAATACATCTAAATTATTGTTTGGTTAATGTTATCATAATATCAGTACCTGCTAATGCACTTGTAGTAGATTCTATTGATTAGAATACTGGAAAAGATACTGAAGACATATTTTGCAATCAGGCAATATTGCTAGACCTCAACCACTGATGAGTTGTCTAAATCCAATGTCCCAGAGCCCCTGCTTTGGGGTTCAGATGACTGCTTGGGGTTTCATCTCTTCCCATGAAAGTAAACTTATTCAAATATCAGGGGATTATCATAAGACCATCACTTACATCTCTGGCCCCTGTGGCCAAGGCCCATCTGCATTGTTTACATGCTGTAGTGTAGCAGATAGACTGGTGGAAGCTACAGCAGGTATCTGCTTAGCCTCTCCCTAATTCTGTAGATTCCTTAGAGGTAAGAAGCCTTATTACTTTAAAACAACACCCAACATTTGTGAGCTAGTTTCATTGCCTCTTATGAAATTCTTCAATGATCTGCTTCAAACAAAACTGTTAAAGGTTGCTCTAATAAAACAGTATGGAAATCCCTCAAAAAACTAAATGTAGAACTACTATATGACCCAGAAATTCCTCTTCTGGATATTTATCCAAGGAAAATGAAAACAGTAATTCAAAAAGATACATGTACCCCCATGTTCATTGAAGCATTATTTACAATAGCCAAGATACATATGCATACATTATATATATATATATATATATATATATATATATATATATATATATATAATTAAATATTACTCAGCAATAGAAAAGAATGATATCCTATTATGTGACAACATGAATGTACCTAAAGGGCATGATGCTAAGTGAAATAAATCAAAGACAAATAGTGCATGGTTTTGATCATGTGTCAAATTTTTTTAAAAAATCAAAACAAATGAACAAACAAAACAAAAAAAACTGATAGAAACAAAGAAAAACTGATGGTTGCCAGAGGGAAGTGGGGTGAAGGGGTGAGTGAAAAAGGTGAAGGGGAATATAGTTGATAATAATGTGATATCTTTGTATGGTAACAGATGGTTACTAGACCTAGCCTAGTGCTCATACTTTAAGATATATAAACAGTGAATCACTATGTTATACAACCAAAACTAATATAATATGGTATGCCAACTATACTTTAATAAAAAAGAGAATCATATACCATGCAAAAAAAATGCTAATATCCTACTTCATCTTCTGAAATGACTGAATCTCATGGCTTTCTAGTAGCCATTTAAACTGTAAGTATTCTTCATCCTAACCTGATTGATGGTCATTTACAGTAGTTGTTCTCAAAGTGTGATCCCCAGCATCAACTGGTACTTTTTAGAAATACAAACTTTTGGGCCCCACTCCAGATCTTCTGAATCAGAAACTCTAGGAAAAGACCCTACATATCTGTGATTTAACAAGCCCTGCAGGGGATTCTGATGCAAACTAAATGTTGAGAATCACTGCACTAGACAACTCTGATGATTGCTGATGACTAATATCTTGAGAATAATTAAGGCATATTTTTTGCTGTCTATGCTGTAATTCCTGAATATTCTGCTATTGAAGTTGCTCCCTTACCAACATCTCATTCTGCTCAAATAGCTGAATGACAGCTATATGTATCACAGCGTGTCACTTTGCTTAAAATTTTTAGAGTGCACATCTTTACTAAAAAAATGTCTTTGGAGATGTTTATGATTATAATACATTATGAAACAAGGAGGTTTTCTAACTTCTTTGGTCACTTCATTTAAAATAGAAAAAGAAAATACTAATTTATTTTAGGGAGGCAATACAACATCCAAACAAAGCATCAGTTTTAAACAGAAGCTCATTCTAAAGATAATACTTTCAAAAGATAATAAATTCAAAAAAGAATGTCCTAACTATTTTGTAAAACAAGCAGTCTTGGTTTTGCTACCATAGGTATTCTGAAGATACCTGCTCAACCTGAGTTCATTAATCCTAAAAATTTTATTCAAATATGATAATTGTCCCCTCAAAAGAAAAGAAATAATGGCCATCTCACAACTATCAAATATATGATGGGCATTGATATTGCTAAGATGGCTGTTTAATGTTGCCAGAGGCTATCTCTAGACCTTTGCTCCTTTCTCTGTAAAATTATTCACAATGATAAAGATAAATTGGTTCAACCTTTACAAAAATATTGGTGAGGAAATTTTATTCAAGACAGGTGGCCAAGGAGTCCGGAAAAAAATGGTGTAGATGATAGGCTCTGTTCATCCCTCTGGTGACCAAATCAAAGTTGTAACGGAAACAAGGAGCAGCAACAAGGAAAAATTGCCTGGGATCTATCTAGATGAAAAAGCCATACAGCTAGTGAGAAAGCCAAGAAAGTACCCTGCAATGGTAGATAGTAGGACAGGATGAGGATACGAGGCTGCCTGGTCTTGAGCAGCTGAGTGACACTGAGGCTGTGTCAGCAGCAGAAGCCTCTTAAAGGGGCCCCATCTGTGAGTGGATTTTCGTGATGATGGACCTGCTCACTCTGAGCACCAGTACCCATTCAGCTGTGCACAGAGAGCATGAGGAACTTACAGATAGACACTGTCAGAGTGATGGCCCAGACGAGACTTGCTCTATACAGAAGTGCCCTCAGTATCCATTGTTCCCCATTGAGCCCTCTCCACTCCTAGTGCTTGGACACACGCTGCCATAGCTGGGAAGTCATCAAAATGGATGACAGAGGCCACTCAGCCCAGATGATTCCCTGAAACTCCGCCTCCCCCAACTCATGGCCCCACCCAAGCCACATCCAAGTATATCTTCAGTGAGTCAAATGCTCCTTGCTGAGCAGTGCCTACACTCATACTGGAGGCAGTTGGCCTCGGTTTCTGGCGTGGCCTTTTGAGGCAACTAAAAGCACAGCATCTGTGGATTGCTTGCTGAATCTTAACAGGTGGCCCCAGAGGAGTAGAAGCTTGGGCTTAGTTTGGCCTGCAGCTGCACCCCTCTCAGGACTGTGCCACTAGACACCTACTTCACAAACCCACACTAAAAGACTGGGAGACTTAGGAGCTTTACTTAGTACATAGAAACAGACATTGAAAGGCAGCCAAAATGGGAAGACAAAGAAGCAGAAACCATATGAGAGAACAGAACAGAGATCCAGAAATAACGGAGTCAAGCAATCCCACAGATGCAGAGTTCAAAATACTGATTATAAAGATGCTCAATAAACTTTTGGGAAGTGTAGATAAATTCAGTGAGAACTTCAACAAAGAGATAAAAACATAAAAATGGAAATAGAAATTACAAAAGGGAACCAGTCTGAAATGAAGAACACATTATATGAGATGAGAAGTATGTTAAATGGAATAAACAAAGGAATAAACAAAGTGAATAAAGAAAAGGATCAAATGTCCTATTTAGAGAATGGGAAGGACAAGAACACAGAAGCAGAATGGCAAGAGATAAGGTGCCAAGACTATAAAAATAATTTGAGGATCATATAGGACACTATTAAGGGTCCAAATATCCATCTGATTGGAGTAAGTGAAGAAAATCAAGATGTTGAACAGCTGTTTGAAGAAATGATGATGGGAAACTTCCCTCACCTAGTAAAGGAAATAGACATAAAACCCCAGGAAACCTCAGAGAATTCCAAAAATCAGGGATCCAAAGAGGCCTACACCAAGACACATCATAATTAAAATCCAAAAGATTAAATACAAAGAAGGAATATTAAAAGCAGCAAGAGAAAAATAGATAATTATAAGGGATCACCCATAAGACTGGCAGCTGATTTCTCAAAAGAAAGTGCAGGACAGAAGGGCGTGACACAAACTATTCAACATGATGAAGACCCAGGATCTGCAACCAAAGAAACTTAATTCAGCAAAGCTATCATTTAGAGTTAAAGGACAGATAAAGAGCCTCCCAGACAAAAAAAAATAAGCTAAAGGAATTCATCACCACCAAGCCAGTATTACAGAAAATGTTGGAGGGCCTTCTTTAAGAAAAAAAATACAAGAGACTCACTTCAGATTAAAAGACAGATTAAATTAAGGGGATGGAAAAAGATATTGCTTTGATGGACCTAGAAAGTATTTAAGTCAGACAGAGAAAGATAAACACTATATGATTTCACTTATATGTGAAATCTAAAGAATAAAAAAGAAAAAATAATCAAAAACAGACTCAAATATAGTGGACAATTTGGAGATGGATAGAGGTGAGGGAGGTTTGGGGGACTGGGAGAATGGGATGAAGGGTTAAAGAAGTACAAATTAGTAGCTGATGGATGGTCACAGGGATGGGGAGCACGGAATAGAGAATGCAGTTAGCATTAATATATTGGCTAGGTGGAGGGTCAGGAGAGGGAGGGAGCATTTGGGGGGATCATTTTACAAACTATATAGATGTCTAACCAATGTACTATATACTTGAAACAAATTAATATAAATGAATTTTTTAATTTGTAAAAATAAAATAAAATAAAATAAATTTTAAAAAATTAATTAAAGAATACAGGTGGCCAAATTTTTCCCTATCTGTCATTATCATAATCAAGAGAAGCTATAAAGAAAGGCAAAGCTTAGAACCCTGCCTCAAAAATTATTTGAAGGTTTCTAAGTAGATTTCATTCAATTGACCAAAATTTTGAATAATACTAAAAATAATTAAGATATGCCACCCCAAAATATGCCCCCTTTGACATAAGAATTGTTTTGAGCTGAAAACAATTGAGAATCAATAGATATATAAAGAAGATTTCTCAGAGATTCCCTTATCTGACTAAAAGCAGCAACTTCTGGGAAATAAGGTTACCATAAATTCCCTATTTGGATCTACTCCCAGGAGAGAAATCAAGAGTAAACCTACTATAAATCCCCTCTCCAGAGAAGTTTCATAGCTATGAAGAAGACAGAAAGACCACTTGCATCTGCATAAACAGACATCACAAACTTATCTTCCGTTTGTTCTCCTAAAAACCCATTTGTCTTTTCTAAAAAAAAAAAAAAGTATTTATTCTTCCCATACAAGCCTTTTCTCCCCTCTCTTTTTCCTACTAAGTTAATTATATAAGCCCCCAACTTATAATAAGTCCTTTGAGTTACTTATCACTAAGCACTTGGGCATGTTTGCACATTGCACATGTAAATAAAATGTTTTTTTTTCTCTTGTTAATCTGTTTTTTGCCAGTTTAATTCACGAGCTCTCTGGTGTTGAACTAAGAAGAGAGAAAATTTTTTCCTCACCCTTAACACTTTAGTCATAGTTTATTTTTTTGTTTGTTTGTTTGTTTTTTGGTTTGTTAGTTTTATGTTTGGATTGAGGTTTTCCCTTGCTAAAAGGCTAATACTGTGTTGGAAATATTAAGATTATAGATAGATTTCATTCTTCCCACTTACTACAGTAGTCACTCCTTATCCACAGTGGATATGTTCCAAGACCTCCAGTGGATACCTGTAACCATGAATAGTACTGAGCCCTACATACACTATGCTTTTATATATACATACATACCTATGATAAAGTTTAATTTCTAAATTAGGCACAATGAGAGATTAACAATAAAAACTAATAATAAAATAAAACAGTTATCAAAATATACTGTAATAACAGTTACATGAATATGGTTACTCATTTCAGGGATCCCATGTTGAAGTCCTCATATAGGCTCAATGCTTTCTGGCACAATACATTGTTGTCAACCAAAACATGTTTTCTGCCATGTCTTCCACCAACAAATTGAATGCCTTTTCCATCTTTACTAAGCATTTATCATGCACTGTGGCCAAACTTTTGCAGTTTGAGGTGAGACAGAAAAACTAGCATGAATTTTTTTTCCTTGTTCACAATTTCAGGAATAGAAGATTTCTTACTGTAGATCTTAGCAACCTCAGCATATGATTTTTTCTTTCCTTATTGTCAAGAACTTTCATATTCTCACTTCAATAAAGCACTTTATGTCTTCTCTTTAGCATATCCAAATTGCAATGTCACTACTCATGTGCTTGGGGCCATTATTCAGTAAAATAATGGTCACTTGAACACAAGGACAGTCTATCTGATAGCTGAGATGGCTACTAAGTGACTAATGGGTGGGGAGTGTATACAGCATGGATGTGCTAGACAAAGGAATGATTCATGTCCCATGTGGAAAAGAGTGGAACAGTGCAAGAATTCATCACAGTACTCAACAGAGCACAATTTAAAACTCACAAATTATTTCTAGAATTTTCTATTTAATATTTTCAGATCATGGTTGACCACAGGTCACTGAAACTGCAGAAAACAAAACCATGGATTAAGGGAGACTACTCTATATTCATTACTCTCTAATGATAGATAATCTCACTTGACAGGTGAAATACTTAAACTGTGTAAGATACTCCTGTTAAAACAAAATGTCTTGATTCATATTGACCCATAAAATTTTAGCAAAATTGAATGGGCTAGTGATTCTTTAAAATCAAAATCATCCCAATTTTCTGAAGAGTTTAATCTCCCCTGACTTAAAATTCTATCCATTAACTTTAATGATAATGCTATCTTCACCTCAAAGTTCTCAGAGGCCCTCCTCCTATAAAATGATTCCAGGAGGACCCATGAGACTGTGGTGTCTCCTTCTCTATCAGGTCCCACCTTGTTAACACTTCAAGCTTGTCAAAAACGACATCATATGTCCAACAGGTATACGCTGCAGTCTCAGATATCATCAGATACACCTTTACATGATTTGCAGTCAGCAGACTGGGGTTACTGGGAAGAGATGCCAGTGAAAGTCTGCCTTAGAATTGCACTGTAAAGGACCATTTCATTTTTTTTAACTATGAGTACTGCATTTAAATTCCAGGGTGTGCACCCATGGGTACATGAAAGCCAGTGTCAATGATACCATAAACAACACATTTGTGCCTTTTCAGTGTGCACCTCTAGGATTTTCTTCTGGTGTAACCAAATGGATTTCCTATGCTCATCACACTAAAATATACCAGCCATTTTGGGTATACTCATTCAGTCTTTCAAGCATTCAAAGCAAAAATTCCCAATGCTCTCATTCTGTTAATATTTTGGCATGTTATCTTACCAAGAGGTATCCAAGACCCCATTTTAATTATTTGAATTAGATCATGTTTTCTATAATTTATATCAGACTCTGGCTCAAATAGCCAAAGAAATATCTCAAGTATTAGAAGTGCGACAGACAAGCATAAATTTATCAGATAAATTGGAGTCTGGCAATGGGTAACACATCTTATTATTCCTGGACAAATACCTTAGGAGAAGTGGAAGAATCAACTGATTAATTAAAAAGTCACTTGCTTACCTAATATTGACCAAACAAATCTTTGTAAATTGCTCTCCTAGTTGGGCTTAGGCAACCAAAGAAACTGGACATGAAGTGAATTCTAATATTCCTTATTATTATGATTATCCCTCCTCCATCTAATGTCCAGCTCCTTAAATGTTGCTATACAACCACAATCCCAAAGCAACAGTTAACTCATGATCAGCATCAGGAGGAACTGGAAGCCCTTATGATCAACCCAGTTTGGTTACTGAGTGACTGAGAGGTAGTTAAAAAATTCTGAGAAAGTTGCTGGTGCAGGGCTGGCAGAACTGAGATGGAAGAACTAACTGAAGGTAGTGACAGATTTAGCATAGACACAGCCTGTCATGCATAGCTCAGAATGAAACTCCCAAAATCTTCCTGGGCATCCATAACAAGCTGCATTTGTTTTCCTTGAGGTCTCAGTCTGCTGCTCAAGGGCAAAACACTCAATCTGGCTCTTTGCTGGTTGCCAGTTCATCTAACAAGAGGAAAGCAAAGTTTACAATTTCCAAATATTACTGTAGCTTTTCTTCTTTCCTTGCCCATCTTTCTTGCAGGGAAATCCTTTGTTAGATAAAATCAGTTATTAGGTTTTTTCTATTCAAGTAAATCAGTGTGATGATAATTAACAATCTGTCTTTGGGTTATTCTTTGACACATTTTACCTAACCTCTATGAGCCTTAGTGTCCTCATCTTGCAGAATGAAAATGTACAATACATACCTAAAGATAAGTGAGTGAAATCACAAAAGTTCAAGTGTCCTGTACTGAATCAAGCACATATGCAGAAGCTGCCTTCCCAGATAAAATTGTTGAAGAAGGCATTCAGTCTCAGTCAACAAACATTACAAATAGGAAAAAGCTTCAGTGTATCAAAACAGCATGGTATCGGCAGGAAAACAGACACACAGACCAGTGGAACAGAATTGAGAAGCCAGAAGTAAACTTATATTTATATGGGCAAATAATTTTCAACAAAAAAGCCAAAAACATACAGTGCAGAAAGGAAAGCTTCTTCAATAAGTGGTGCTGAGAAAACTGGAAAGCCACCTGCAAAAGAATGAAACTAGACTGCTGTCTATCACCACACACCAAAATTAACTCAAATGAATTAAGGACCTGAATATAAGACCTGAAAGAATAGAATGCATAGAAGAAACATAAGAACTAAACTCAAGGACCTTGGACTTAAAGAGGATTTTATGAATTTGACCTCAAAGGCAAGGGAAGTAAAAAAAGCTGTAAGTGAAATGCTTGGTAGAATCCTAATCAATTAACCATCATGTGTGTTAGTTAAGCTCCCTGCTCTGAGGAAAATACAAAAGAACAGATTCCTTCCTTTAAGGAAATAGAGGATTAGTTTAGGGGGATAAAATACACACGTGCACTAATACTTCAAGAACATGGCCATAGTGGGACTTAAGGATTTGAGTAAACTGTGGAAAGGCAGAGTAGCATGAGGGTACTTAATGCAAAAATGCATGAAGTTGTGAAGGAGCAAAGTCAGACCGACCAGATAATCAGAATCCTCCATCTGAGCTTCTTCTGGTGCCCAACAGAGTTCCTCAGCATCACATGTTACAGGCCAATACTACGGATTGAAACCTTGAGTTATATAAACTCTCTGTGCCTCAGTTTCCTTACTTGTTAAATGAGAATAACGATACCTACTTCATAGAGTTGTGTACCGTAAATGTGATAATGGGTGAAAAACACTTAGCAAAGTGTCTAGATATAGTAGTTGTTATTGTGATTTTGGTTATCTGTCATTGACATTGCTTTTCTATTCTCCATTCTCCCTTTGCCCCTCTTGCAGCCATGTTGGAAAAAAAAAACCTCTTTGCTTCTAGTTTCATAAGCATTCTTTTCTCTTTCTGGCTTTAGCCTTTATTTACACTGAATGTACCATAACTCCCTCCACTGACTCACACCCTTCCTAAGCAAACACAGAATTCATATATCTGTCACAACCATTCTCAGCTTTCAAGGTCTACATTAAAGCAGGAAAGTATTCCCAGATTCATTACCCTGCCATTAGGTTACATGTTTTTACCTTTATAAAATACTCTTTATGGACAGCATTGTTATCATTTATTTTGTAGTCAAAGGCCTATAATTGGCTTATGAGGCAAGCACACTGCTTTATTAATCTTTGAGTTCCCTAGGGCCAGCCAAAACAAAGCACATAGTAGGCTAGCTAGACAACAAAAGTCAGAAATTCTTGATTTAGGTTCTCCAAGATAGAAACCAAGCAGCTCCCCTGCTTTTAGAGTCTGCTCGGGTTCTAGCCTTCATGGATAGGCCATAAAAAGAATTGATCTAGGAATGAGAATCAACAATCTGAAAATCTTTGTTAACTGTGACTCTTTACAGCATTTTGAACAATAAACATTTTTGGTGACTGAAATCCCTAACAATGGTAATTCAAAATTCCTGAATTGTATGTGTTCTGTGCATGTGTATTTGTGCACATGCATGTGTGTAACTACAAATGCCACAAATCTCTGTACTGAGTGGCTTCCTGCATGTTTTTCAAGGTTTTAAAACTTACACTAACCAGAGTGTATTCAGCTTTAGCCTGGGTTGGTATAAAAGCTTTCATTGTGTGGGAATGTACGTGGATTGCTTTTTAACAAGAGCTAAAGTTATCCCTTTGAATGAATTGAATCCCCCCATTCTCACTGTGAAATACTGCATTTGTCAGTTTTGATTTATTGTTTCTTTGAACAGAACATCATCCTTTGTATGTTTATTAATTTCATTAAAGGTATTCTCATCTTTTTTATGGCACCTCCTTAAAAGCAAAGAAGGACTCAGTCAAGGGCCTTCAGAGGGCCCTACAGAGTCCCCTTCCCCTCTGCTGATTCCTGGCCAGCTGCTGCACCAAATATAAACAAAAAAAATATTTTCCAACCTTTGATATAGAGTCTTCAAAAATATGTTAAATCTAATAACTTTGGTCATGGCATCCAAGCAGCAGTGGTAGTAAATGGTTTATCTTGCTGACAAACGTGCTTCATGAGGGTCACCTCTTACCTTGGTCACTGAACAAGGATAAACAAGACAATTCAAAGGACTCCTGTGCAGTCACAGGAATCTGGAGCCATCTGGTCAGGACAAAAATAAATCAGCAATGAAGCCTGCATGAATATCCAGGAATTAAAGCTACTGAATTAACATTACTCAGATTGAGGAGCAGAGGAAACTGGTGGCATAGGCCCTTGAAACAAGTCTAATTAACACACCTAGAGCAGAGGGCTTTGAGGGAAAAAAATGCCTTGTATTATCTGGTGCTAAAACCCAGGTAATTATATGAAAGTCCTCCAGCTTAATAAAGACAAGTCAAAGCATGTATTGATTGAAAGGGTAAGCTCTGGTCTGGTACAGAAACACACAAAACAAAAAGTAGAAATGTCATTTAATGGGCATTTAACAAATCAGATGGCTCAGCTGAGCAGAATTATTTGGATGCCTTGTGTTAGAAAAGCCTATATTTGATATCCTCTTTGAGAATTTTGGGTGGAATTACTTGTTATATATGCTTGGGGTTCCAGATATAGCAAATCACAATTATGCAATATTTGGAACATAGCCATACTAAAAATTTTTGTTTATTTGAAATTAAAATTTAACTAGGCATCCTATATTTTATCTGGCAACACTTCTGTGGAAATAAATGAAGACCACCCAAATGAGAACAAAACGAGGCTATTTATTCAGAGCTTGTTATAGCAAGGGAGTCAGCCTCCATCATTTGTGTTTGGCAGAGATTCAAATACAGGCAGGGAAGCGGAAAAGCTTTATAGTGAAAAAACAGAAGGCTTCAGGTGTGCCCTATGGAAACAAAGGCAAACTGGTTGAGAAAAGCAAAGGCTATTTATTCTGAACTTGCTATAGCAACAGAATCAGCCACCATCACTTGTGTTTGGCAGAGACTCAAATGCAGGCAGATGTGTGGGAAAGCTTTGTAGTAGAAAAAAATGGAAGGCTTCAGAGCATCTTGATTGGAGGCTGTTGGCCTGGGGAAGCTGGAGACAGGCTAACTAGAAGTAAGGCATCCTATGTGATAGGTTAGGGTGCATGTTTGGCTTTCTTCTGTTGGTTCAAGGTGGAAGCAGAAACAAAAATTAGGGAAGCTGTCAATTATTAATCAAATCCTTGCCATTTGGGACTGATAGTTACAGAATATATTTAGCTTCCTGAATTGTCACTAGAGATAGCTATTTGGCTTCCTATAAGTCTGATTTTTAGCAATCGGGCTTCCTAGGTTGATTATTATAGATAACAGGTTAGTTTCCTAGGCAGGTTGCTGCAGGTTGTGAGTAAAAGTTCTATTTTTATATATGCTCTGGCCATTGTCCATTTGTATATTCAGTCTCTCATGCCTGAATGGAGGCAGGAGAAACTGGAAGTGGGCTAATTAGAAATGAGGCATGTTATGTGGTCAATTCAGGGAGTAGATTTGGTTTTCTATGGACAGTCTGGAGTTAGAAGCTGAGGCCAAAAATAGGAAAGCTGGCAGTCACTGATGAAGTTCTGATGGTTTGGGTCCAGTTGCTACAGATGTTACGGTTTGGCTTGCTCAACAGTTTGCAACAGAAACAGTGATTTGACAAAGTACCTGAATAGACATTTCTTCAAAGAAGATATACAAATAGCCGTAAAGCACATAAAAAGATGTTTAACATCCTTAGTCATCAGGTAAAATGCAAACCAAAACCACAATGAGGTACTACTTCACATCCACTAGGATGGCAATAATTAAAAAGACAAAAATAAGTGTTGGTGAAGAGATAGATAAATTGGAGTTCTCCTACATTGGTGGTGGGACTGGAAGATAATGTAGCTGCAGTGGAAAACAGCTTGGATTTTCCTCAAAAAGTTAAACATAGAATTACCATATGACCCAGCATTGCACTCCTAGCTACATACCCAAAAGAAATGAAAACATGTGTCTACACACACACACAAAAAAAAACTGTATACAAATGCTCTCAGCAGCATTATTCACAATAGCTAAAAATGGAAATATCCTAAATGAATGGATAAATAAAATGCGATATATCTATACAATGGAATATTATTGAGCCATAATAAACAATGAAGTTCTGGAACATGGTACAATATATTTGAACCAAATACAAGTGAAAGAAGCCAAACACAAAAGGCTACATATTGTACAATTTCATTTTTATGAAATGGCCAGAATAAACAATTCATAGAGACAAAAATAGATTAGTGGTTGCCAGAGCCTGGGAGGAGAGGAGAATGGGGAATGACTACTAATGGGTACAGGGCTACTTTGGAGGATGGTGAAAATGTTCTGGAATTAGATAATAGGGATTATTGTATAGCTTTATGAATACATTAAAACATTGAACTGTATACTTGTAAAAAAATATTACAATTTTCTTTAGGGGCTTGTTTTCTAGTCACTTCTTGTGATGACTGAGACATATTTTCTAAATTTTGCAGCCTTCCTGAATATACATCCTTCTGGACATCTGAACAAAATGGACCTTCTTCTCTTGTCATTGTCCCATGTTCTTTTACAGATTCAGTTTCTATACCTTCTATCTTGATGTCTGAGTCCATTAGTTATAACTGTAAATGCTGATGGAGGCCCGAGTAGAGGACTTAAAAAGGCATCACAGTCCATTTCGTATAATAAACTATTTCAAATGATATTTTAAGGACTACAAAATGCCATAAATTTAGGAGTTATATTTTCCTTCTTTTATTCTCTCTGCCTTTATTCTCTCTATGGACTTAGAAAACATAATTACCATAGACTCTGGTTAGTTTTAATCACATGAGGTAAACCAAAAAAGTCACAAATTGCAGCTTTAATGCCCTTTAGCTCTCTTTGCTTCACTATCTAAAAATAGTTAGCTTTTGTTTTTCTCTCAAGCAGGCCTTTCAAAAGTGTCTGATCTACCATCTACAATAAACTGGTTGACTTTAAAATGGTAAGAGCTTCATGTTTTACATTTTTTATTGCCACTCACATTTTGCAAAAGGTCTATTGTTAATATATATTCTAAACAAGCCATTGTCAATCCCAGATACAAATTCAAATAACCTGGGAAATAATTTTTGAATGCTGCCTGAGCCCTAGACCCAGCTTGATTGGTCTAGGGTGGGGCTTAAAAATTAATATTTCAAAAAAAGTTTTCCCAAGCAATTTCAGTGGGCACCCAGGATTGACAAAACTGCACTTAAAAATAATTGATTTATTAATTATATTTTTATCAAGTAATATAGCTATAAAGTTCTAAAACTCAAATGGTACTTAACTACAGGCCTTCTAAAAGAGCAGTTTCTTGCCCTACCCTTCCCCATCCCTGATTCTAATTCCCCAGAAGCAATCACATTTAACTCTTTTAACTATTTCCTTAAATTATTTACTTCCATTTGTCTCCACAACATTATTATATTGATATTTCTTACTTATTTTCAATTTTATTATCAGTTGACTTCCTACTATGAGAGATGAAGATCTACCTCTCTTCATCTAGCACATTCTCCACACAAAAAGGTTCCCTTCCAAAATCTTCTAAGCATAGTTATATCACAGTGTGGGTATAAAAAATATTTAGTGTTAATTGAAAAATTTATGACTATGTAAATAAAATAAAATGACAGACTTAAGCCCTAACATATCAATAATATTGTAATATAAATACCAAATGCTAGTCAGGATGCACAGAAACTGTAGAAGAGCCAGGGGTACCGTGAATAAAAAGAGGTAACATGAGGGTTTTCTTGTGTAGCTTTTTAAGTATAACATTTTTTAAAATGATGAAAACTTAATGAGGTCTGTAGTTCAATTAAGAGTAATGTACCTAGTTTGAAGAAACATGGCAGAGTGAGAGATGTCCCCAGATCTCTCCCCTTGAAACAACAATAAACTGAACATCTAAAACTCAACAAAAACACCCAAACTGCACACCAGCATGTCTGAGCATGGGATCTGTGCATAAGAACTACCACAAGTCAGAACCCCAGGTGTTGGGCAGTGGACTGGGAAAAATAAAGAAGCTGACTCTCACAGTCACAGGATCTCCCTGTAGGAAGAGGGGGAGGGGAGAAGGTGTGGCAAGTTCCCTGTAGAGCCCTGCCTGGGAGTGCTGTGAGCTCTACATGGCGGCAGGGCCCAGTCATCAGGGCAGAAAACAGAGAAGTGGGATGGCAGAGAAACAACAGATGATTTTTACCAGCTACAGTTGAAAAACCAAGGCTGAGCCATGGGCCCCACCCTCAACCAAGAAGGCCCCTCCACCCATACACTTCGAGATCAAACACCACAGAGCACCAGGGGAATCTGAGCAAATGCTACTGAAACTGTCACTTATACTGACAGGAACTAAGACTGAGAGTAGCCAGTGTGATTAAACATGTACAAGAAAAAAAAAGGCATTATTAGGCTTTATATAATTCTAAGAGGCTTAGACATCACCTATTGAAAACCAAATAAACAAAAGTGTCTTCTTTGCAACAGACTAGATAGACCTTTATATAATAAATTTTATTGGAAAAAAAAGTATAACACACTTCCATTAATGCCCAGGTGGAGAAAGAGTCCATTAGACACCCTGAACAACCAAGGTGACAAGGCATCTCAGGAATAAAGAGAAAAATCTCTAGATAATAAGCTTACAGAGACATAGAAATATGCGACTTAAATGACAGAGAATTGAGGACGATACTTCTGAAAAAACTCACTAAGTTCTGAAACAAGCCATGTCAACAATTTCAGAAATTGAAAAAAAAAACAACAACAACAACAACAACAACAACTAGATGAGCAGAACAAGTAGGTTGAAACTCTCAAAAAGAACCACATAGAATTCTGGAGATACCAACACACTGCAAGAGTTGAAAAATGAAATGGCAAGCTTAGGAAATAGAGTCAACCAAATGGAGTAAAGAATCAGTGCTATCAAAAACATAAATCTGGAAATAAATCTGAAGGAAAAAAAGAGAAAACGAAGAATGAAAAATAATGAAAGAAAAATACAAGAACTAGTTGGTACCATCAGGAGAGGAAACATAAGAATAATGGGCATTACTGAAAGGGAGGGAAAAGAGCGGGACCAGGAAACATCTTCAGACAAATAGTTGATGAGAATTTCCAAAATCAAAGGAATAAACTGGAGCTTGGAATTCAAAAAGTCAACAGAACATCCCATTATTTCAACCCAAAAAGTCTTTCACCAAAATTTTTGATAATTTTAATTACCAAAAATCAATAACAAAGATAGAATTTTCAGGGCAGGCAGGGAGAAGAAAACAGTAACCTATAGAGGAAAACCCATTAGATTATCATCAGACTTCTCAGCTCAAACCTTACAAGTCACAAAGGAAGGGAATAAAATATTTAAAGAACAAGCCCAAATAAACAACCTAATGCTTCATCTTAAAAAACTAGAAAAGGAAGAACAAATGAACCCTAAAGTCAGCAGAAGGAAAGAAATCATCAAAATTAGAGCAGAAATAAATGAAATTGAAAAGAAAAAATAGAAAAAATAAATGCAACAAAGAGCTGATTCTTTGAGAAAGTTAATAAAATCGACAAACACCTGATTATACTCTCTAAAAAAAAGAGAAAGGACACAAATAAACAAAATCAGAGTAAAAGAGGGTAAATTACAACTGATATCACAAAAATACAAAGGATCAGGAAAAAAAATGTGTGTGTGTGTGTGTGTGTGTGTGTGTGTGTGTGTGTGTATATATATATATATATATATATATATATATATATATATATACAAAAAACTCTTAAAACTCAATAACAAAAACAACAACAAAAACACAAATGATCCAATCGAAAAATGAGCAAAGGATCTGAACAGACACATCTCCCTAGAGGACATACAAATGGCCAATAAATATATGAAAAGATGATCGACATCACTAGCTAGTGAGGAAATGCAAATCAAAACCACAATGAGATATAATTTCATACCTGTTAAAATAGCTATAATCAACATGACAAGTAATAACACATGTTGGAGAGGATGCAGAGTAAAAAGAACCCTTGCACACTGCTGGTGGGACTGCAAATGGGTACCGTCAATATGGAAAACAGTATGGAGGTTCTTCAAGAAACTGAGAATTGATCTACCATATGATCCAGCAATCCCTCTACTGTGCATTTACCCCAAAGACTTGAAAACCCGTTACTGAAAAGATATTGGCACACCAATGTTCATAGCAGCATTATTCACAGTGTCCAGGACATGGAAGCAACCAAAGTGTCCTATGATAGATGATTAGATAAAGAAGTAGTGGTACATATGTACAATGGTCTATTACTCAGCCTTAAGAAGAGATGAAATTTTGTATTTGCAACATGAATGGAACTCGAGATAATCATGCTAAGCTAAATAATCCAGACAGAAAAAGTTGAAAATCACATGATATCACTTATATGTGGAATATAAACCTAAAAGCAACAAATGAACAGAACAAACAAACATAGACTCATGGACATGGAGTATAGACTAGTAGTTACCAGAGGGTAGGGGGTGGAGGGCGAGGAGAGGTAGATGAGGTAAATGGAGTCAGATAAGTGGTGACAGAAAAAAAATCTATAGGAGGTGAACACAGAGTGTAAGCATATACATGCATTATTGTTAAAGTGTGCTACTGAAACATAGGATTTTGTTAACCAATGTAACATTACAATTTATTCATTAATTTAAAAAGAATTTAACTCATCACTAATCTCCAATAATCAAAAAGAAATGTTTATAGAACAAATGGTGTTGAGACAACAGATGAACGATTTGTAATATGTTTGGAATCCCACTTCTTATCAAAATAAATGTGAAATGATTTAAAGAGTTAAATATATTTTAAAGAAGCCATAAAATATCTTAAAATATTTAAAATTTATTATATAACATGTCTTTGGGGAGGGTGACATTTAAACTTAAATAAGACTAAAGAAATCACAGAAAGATCAACAGATTTGATGCATCTGATTTATAAATTATGTACATTCATAAATGCAAAACTCAATTCTTTCTGGGAGTCAATACATCTGTGAGATGGTGCTGACTTGGGGATTCAGTAAGGGAGGGTAGTGTGTCTTGAGTTAATCATTGCCTTCTCAGGTTTTGACTCTCTAAAAAAATAATAATTATAAACAGTAATGTACCAATGTCAATTTCCTAGTTTTGATATCATACCACCTCTACATAAAATGTCATCATTGCAGGAAGCTGGGTAAAGGATGAGGTTGTACTATTTTTGCAAAATTTTCTGTAAGTCTATAGTTATTTCAAAATTAAAAATTTTTATAAACTTTAAAAGGTGTGTGCCTAAAAAAAGTCTTTTTGATCTTCAAGAGTGTAGTGTTAAAATACAAATATACCTGAGGGGGAAATTTTCTTTAAGCAATTGCTTCTCAGCTACAGCCTTTTCAAGCTCAGCCTTCTAGGCCATTTCCTACCCTGTGAGCATGTTGGACTGTATCATGGATGCCTCAAGAGACAGGAGAGAGCCCAAGGAGAATGGGGGAGGACAATATGTGGAGAAGTAAAATGCCTACCATCTTTTCTTCTAGTCCTCATCCAACATTAACCAGTTCCATCTCAATATCTTGACCAAGATTCATTAGCCTCATCCACACACAGAAGTGGCAGGTCAAAAGTCAGCCTGCAATTTACAAAGTTTGCTCTGCTCCCACATCTGACTGATGCTTACTGTGTGACTGAGTTTCTCTTACGAAGAACAGGTGTCATGCAATTGTGCTGTGGTAGCTTGAAATAAATAAAATAAAGAAGAATAAAATAGTATCATAATCGCAAGTTTGGATGGTTAGAGCAGCTAGAGATTTCTGTGGGTCTCTGGGTCTGTGCTTTTGACAGAAAACTTTATGAATTGCAAGTGAGGGCCTCCAAATTCTTCAGCACTCAACAGGCTTCTCTTGTCAGTCTGGTCTCTTGCTCCTAAGACTCAAGACGACAGGAATCACTGAGAGGCTGTTCCTCTGCCAAACAGACAGACAGAAGCACATAGCAAACATCACCCCATTTTTCTTGATGGCTACATGTAAATTGCCCAGCATCAGGGCAGGAGAAACCCTACTATTCAAAAGCATCTGGTTCTGACAGCAGCAGGCCATTAATTTTGAAACAGAGCCCACTGTTACAACTTATTAGGAGAAGTGGGGAGAATGTTCTTCTAACTGCTGACACATTCAGTCATCTCATCTATTAGAGTCTAAAACCAAGCCATGCAGAGTTTAGGAAGGGCACAAGAGTTTGACTAGGGAGACAAAGGGTGAGGGGCTAAGGTAAGGGAAATATGTGTATCATAAGAAGGAAGAACTTACTGGTAAGCAATGTTTCTTACACTCACACTGGTCTGTGTTTTAGAGAAACTGGTTATTAAGAGACCCTGTGCATGAAAAGGAAGTAAAGCATTTGTGAAATAAAGCAAAAGGCTCTGAAAAAGAGGTATTATAGGTAGCCCAGGTAGACATACTTGCTGACAAGGCAATGCATGCTTAGGTGTGATGGCTCCTTCCTTCAACACTAATTGAAAAGTCATTGGCATTAAGGAAAGAATACACAACAAGTAATTATGACAAATATGATTTTCAAGGAATAGAAAGAATACCATCAGAGTAAAACCCTGAAGTGATCATAGCCACTTAGTTTGCTAAAGCTAATGACAGGTTGGCTGTTAGAAACTAGTGAAAATGGGCTCCTGGTGGGAAGAGAAATATTAGGTTTCTTGTTATGCAAACTTTATTCCCCAGAAACAGTTAAAATGTCCTACTATGGTTGAATTTACGTTACAATACACAAATCTTTAAATAATACAATCATTTTTCATCACACTACTGACTGACTTGTAATGTGTTCATGATGGTTTAGAATTTAATTTCTGCACTTAAGTTGGCATATAGGCTGTGCTTTTCAGTAAAATGTCATCATTTTTCAAGGTGTGATCATGAATTCTGTCCAGATGTGTTAAGTGCCACTGTCCTTGGAGGGCCTACTTTGTGAGGTTATTGGGACAAAGCCATCTTGCCCAAAGAGAAAGATTTGAAGGAGTTTTGAATAGCGACTGGAGTAGAAAGGCACTCAGGAGAGAGGGAGTAGACAATGAGGGAAGGAAAAGCCCCCATGCATGCCAAGCTGCTTAAGATGAGTGCCAGAATTTAGTGTCCACTGACATGTAGACATGGAGATCCTCAGGCGGGCCCTTGGCCCAGAACCATGCTTTGGAAGTATCTTCCTTGTTCTTGGTATCCTTCTCTGTACTTTTTTGGGATGCCCCCATCTTAGACTTTCTGACTTGTTTTCCAAAGTGTTCTGTGGCCAGGGTCAAGGGGAGTACAAGGGGTTTTGAACAAACTCTTTCACACTTGAGATATAACTCAGCATGATTTTTTACCCTCACTCCCATCCCCACTCTCACCTTTAAATTCTAAAAGAAGATGCTGAAGTAAGCAATGTATAACCCAAAGGGTTTGAGGTCTAGGCAAATATGAAATACAGTCCCTTTATCTACCTGATCCCTAAAATGGACCTCTGACTGTGATTGCTTTATCTCAGAGTCTCTTTTCCCTGCTTTGGTAAGAGAACCCCCTTATCCTACAGAGAATCTATTATCCTTGCAGGTTGGTTGGAGCTGGGCCTTCTGTGACATAAGATGGCCAATCAGAATCAACCTTCCTCTTAGGCATAGTCTGTGGTTGAATGGAAAGCACATTACACAAATCAGCCAATAAGAGTTCTCTCTGACACTTTATTGCCTGCCAAGGAAGATACAGTGAGGGAGACTTTGTAATCCTATTTGAGTCCCTAGATCTAGCTGTGCCTCAGAGCACAGAATATTGTATTAACCAGTTTTGCAATTCAATAAATTCCTCTAAAAATTTTGGATAGAGAGGACCTAAAAGGCTATCAGGCATCATTATTACTAACTATAGTCTTTGCCTTGTTGCTGTGTCCTTCTATCCAAGTCACTCTGAGTCTTTGAAAACTTAGGGTAAAAATTGAGTCTATCCGTTGGAGAGCTTGAATAGAAATGATGATGGTGCAGTTAACATCATTGTAATGTTTGAGTATGGAAACTTTCTGTGAATGCCTGAAATTACACCATAAAGAAATCTACCCACCCTGTAAAACAATATGGCCCCATTAGCAGTACAATTCATTTCTGCCTAATTTGAATGTAATAAACATATAATATGAAAAGGCAAATGGAAGATCACAGTCAGAAGTTAGGTCAACTTTCCCATGTGCCAAGGAAGAGAAATTTAGACAAATACAAGCCAGAGCTGAATCAAGTAAAAGGTGTCTAACTGAAAAAGAATACCCATTTGGAAGGTGATTTGGAAGGTCTTTTGACAACAAGGCAGCCTCAGTTGCCTAAGTGACTCCCACAGGAAGATATTGGCCATGTGGCTTTCTTTATAACCTGGAAGGATAGACTGTTATCTCCAGGGTTTGACATCAGGAGCTCCAGATAAATGAACCCCCTTGTTTGTCATCTTCTAGGACATGGCAGTGTAAGTTCAATTAAGACAAGTCAAAGTCTAGAAGTAGACTCACTAAGCCCTTCTCACAATCAGACTGGCTCAACTTCAGATGTGGAGTCAGGATGAATATAATGCCCAGCAGCTGTGGGAACAAATGGCAGAGGGTAGTCTAGGTCAGTAGTTGGGTGAGCTGGATGAAAGGGCAGAGGAAGCTCAAATTTGAGGTGCCAAGAACTCCAGCTAGCTCTCAGGGTATGGTGGCAGGGTATTAAGGAGCAAGCTATACATGAATGGTGATTCTTGGAAGTCTAAGTAGGTTGGCAGTCAGCCTCATGGACATCTTAGATCAGTGAGCAAGACTATTCATACTGGACTGGCTATGGATACCAAACCCTGACTCCATAGGTAGTAAGATTGGGGGAAAGTGTTAGGATATACTGGAAAGATACAAACACAGAGTTCTAATATGAGAGCACCTAGGAAGTGTACATTATTGTTATAGCAGATACCCAGGCTGAAAAACAGGACAGAAACCCAGTTCTCTGAAATGGGCTATAAAGACCCAGAAGCAATTTAAAAGCAAGCATAGCCTCAGAATGTTAAAACAGAGCTTCAGAAATTTCCACTGAGAACAGATAGCATTTCTTATAGAAAATGAAGCAAGATTTAGTCTCTAGGTGAGAATTGAGGGTACATTTTAGGGAAAAAAAGGATAATAATGACTGGGAAGTGCATGTGGTTAATAATGCATAAATTTTACCTTTCCCAAGAGTGTGTGTATTATAAAAGCTATCAGAGCCTTTAGCCAAAGAAATGAGAGTATAAAATTGGGGCTATGGAATTAGCACATCAAAGCAACCACTTGGATAAATCTCAAAATAATTATGCTGAGTGAACAAAACCAGACCAAAAAAGAATATATATTACATGATTTCATTTATATAAAATTCTAGAGAATACAAATAGCTGACAGTAGCTGAGTGGGGATGGGAAATTAGGAGGAAGGGGTGGAAGTGGAAATTACAAGTTTCATGAGGAAATTGGGATGATGTATATGCTCACTATCTTGATCATTTCATAGGTGTATACATATGCCAAAACTCATCAAATCACCTACACTTTAAATATGTACAGTTTATTGAATGTCAACTGTAACTCAATAAAGTGGTAGAAAAAATTAAGCTATATATATATATATATATATATATATATATATATAGAGAGAGAGAGAGAGAGAGAGAGAGAGAGAGAGAGAGAGAGTATTGTGTAATTTCCAAAGGGAAGTGAAACTGGCAAGTTATAGGATGGCAAAGCAAGATTGTGTCCTAAAAAATATATTGTTCTAAACTTCATAATAACTGAAAAAATCTGTATTTACATGGCAAGAGTGAAAGAAATCTAGTAGGCATTGCCATGGCTTAATAAAACTGAAGTAAGTCTTGGGTTGAAATTTGGGATAATTCCCTCCTTTACTGAGACTTACATTGTCCTCTTCTGACCCTAAAATAAGTTACCAAGCTCCCCCCTCCTCCAGACTACTCTGTATCCTGCTCCCAGATCCCTGGTGGTCAAGAGATTATAAGACAATCATTAAGAGCTAGATGGAGGTGGAGAACAGAATGAAACAAAGGCTGTCACGAGTAACCGCAGGGTCCAAGGTGCACCTAGAAAGCCATCTCTCATTTACACCACCTAGATGAGAGCTCAGTTGGTTGTCTTAAAATCGAGCTGTATGGAGAGCCCACAGATTCCATCTGGGAGGCTAAGAAACAGAAGTAACAGGGTATCATTCTCAGATGGTGACAGTCCCAAGGTCACTGAATTCTGGCAAATAAATTGTTCTCAATTCTCTCACAAAGAGTTCCACATATAGGTAGAGAGTTTGAGAGGCCCTGCTCAGCTGAGGTCTATATATTTGTGTGAGGCTCATGCAGGGTTCAGGGTGGGAGAACTGGAGCCCAAGCACAGAGTCTTTCAGGCAGCCCCACTGAGATGGAGTCAGGGCAATGGCTTCTTTCCCTTTGTATCTGGACATGTATGCCTGAAAATGACTTGTTGGTCTGGGGTCCCTCAGTCTGGAGACAGAAAACCCCTTCCCCAAGCTTCTCATGAAGTGAAATAGGACTTACAACATTACAAAGGCAGACAACCAAGTGCTGCTGTTGCTAACAGACACCACTGAAATGTGCACTTCCCTGCCCCAAGCCCATGCTCACAGTGGTATGGGACACAGGTATAGCTGCAAACAGCCATAAATAAAATAAAAAACTCAGTCCATGTTGTTGCCATCTCTGGTGTTGAGAATAGTTAGGTTTCTGGGCATCCAACAGAGCAAGCTTTTTAGCCTGTGGGGTTTGTGAGACACCAGGATAACTCCAGAAACTTCTCCAACTTGCCATTCTCCTTGCAAAAACAAGTCATCAGCTGACTGCCTGAGATTCCTCTACAAAAAAAAATATATATATACCACAATTTTTCTTTTTTTATTCCACAGTTGGTTCTATGGGGTGTCTAGACAATCCAGATATCTTTGTACTAATTACAACGGAAGACAGGAGAGTTAAAAGAACTTTGGGGAAAATGGTAAATAAATATTATTATCCATTCTCTGTGACAGTAAACTTTCTGATCTTATTTTCTGATAGAGATAGAAGAGAAGGCATTTGACAACTTGAGGACCTCAAACTGTGTACCTGAGGCCATGTTAATCATCTCTAGCAGTGATATTATATCTGGCTGCCACTGAGACTGCTGGTATTTGGTTGAGCTTGTGTCAGCCTTCAGAATCAAGCCATTTTCTACATGAGCTAGACTGGCAAATTAGATAGAGATATGATGGGAATCACCATCCCTGCATTCTCTAGATACTTAAAAGTGGCAATAATCATGGCCATACCCCCAAGGTACAATATTGCTTTAGATTTGGATGAAGGGTAGTGTATGGGTCAAATTGTGTCTACCTGAAATTCATATGCTCAAGTCCTAACCCCTGGTACCTCAGAATGTGACCTTATGTGGAAATAGGTCATTGCAGATTTTAATTAAACATGTGGTCATATTGGAGTAGGATCGGCCCCTAATCCAATATGACTGGTATCCTTATGAAAAGGGGAAATTTGGGGACTTGTGCGCATGCACGCGCACACACACACACACACACACACACACACACACACACACACAGAAAGAGAGAGAGAGAGAGAGAGAGAGAGAGAGAGAGAGAGAGAGAACATCATGTGAAAATGAAGACAGAGAGTGGTATGATGCAGCAAAAGCCAAGGAATGCCAAAGACTGTCAGCAAACCACCAGAACTAGGAGAGAGACATGGAACAGATTCTCCTTCTCAGCCTTCAGAAGGAACCAAACCTGCCAACACCTTAATCTCAAACTTGTAGCCTCTAGAACTTTGAGATGATAAATTTATGTTATGTAAGCCACCTAGTTTGCAGCACTTTGTTATGGCAGCCCCAAGAAAGTAATACAGGTAATTCCAGAGATTTCTTCTTAACCTCCCCACTGTCACAGCTCTTATGCCACAGGCCAAGAAACCAATGTACTGCCAACTGCCCGTTATGTCTAGCTTAACAATACATTCAAAGACTGGCAAAATGACAAAATGACCACCAGTTGAGACCACGAACCTAGTGCCCCACTGTATGCTGGACAAAGTCTCGCTGTAAACTGGATTTGGGTCAGCACTCTTTTTATTGGCTGCTCCTTGTACACCCCAATTATAATGTACAATGTATGATGATACTTCAGGTCTCCAGATAACAATGTTAACTCAGACCCTGTGTCCAAAAGTCCTTGAAAAGTGTGGATATCTATTTCCCATCTCCAGTGCAATTGTCCAAGACCAACTGCAATGGCAGGGACTATCATTCATCCAACTAATCTCCCTCTTCTGAGTTACTCTCAGGAACAGAGGTCCAACAGAATTTTGGAGGAGCAACTCCCGATCGTAAGTGGGGAAGTGAATCCATGTGACAAAAGGGGCAAGCTGTACAGACACAAACATGGACCACCCAGGCCCCCTTCAAGTTCTTTTAGGATCTGCCTCAGCTTCATAGAGCTTCCTGGCCTAAGGTTATAGCCTTCCTCAGACAGAATGCAAGCAGTGACTGAGCAAGGTAGTGGGGATAAAAGGCCTGGCCAGGTAAGTCCAACACTGTGATAAGCAATATTTATACTATAATGGATTGAATTGTTTGTATCCCCCAAAACTCATATGCTGAAACCCTAATCCCAATGTGATGGAATTTGGAGATGGGCCTATGGAAGGTAAATAGGTCATGACAGTGGGGCATTCAAAGGTAGGATTAGTGGCCTTATAAAAGAGACCTAGCTCACTTTCTTTCCACCATGTGGGGATACAAGAGAAGTCAGCAGTCTGCAACCTGGAAGAGGACTCTCACCAGAACTTGACCAGGCTGGAACTCTAATCTCAGATTTCCAGTCTCAATAACTACGAGAAATAAATATTTGTCATTTAAGCCACCCAGTCTATGATAATTTATTCCAGGGGCCTAAGCTGACTAATACTCTTCCTCCAGAGTTCTCAGCCAGATTGGCTGGCTGAGGCTTTGTTGATCTCTCCATTGCAGTTCTACTTCTTTCTGTCCAGTTCCACTTCTTTTCCTTTCTTTGATAAATGTCTTACCCCAACTATTTCTGGAGAATGCAACAAGTGACACATGTGTTCATTCTATATTTGTATTAGAGTGATGTTTTTAGCTTTTCAAGACTATACTTTAAAAGTGATTTCACAGGCAGTATGGGAATGTTACAAGAGCAAACCCCTGGATAGGACAAATAATCAGTTCTTTATTAAGAGCTGTATGAGGTCAATTAATGTCTTTACTATTATCTTAAGCAAAACCATTATTTCCTTGAGAAAAAAATGGCGGGTGTGTGTAGAGGGGGAGCTACACTAAAGAATATAAAGGGAAGGAAATGTTTCAGTAACATTATAAAACATGTTGTGTTCCTTCAGGGTCTTCCCTTCTTTTTGGCACCCCCTTCTTCACATTCCTCCTCCTCCTCTATCAATCATGTGAACTCTCATTGTGGCCTGGGTCCCCAGCAAACTTTCAAGACATTTCCCCCATCAAACTCCCATGCTCCCCAAAAGTGACCCAGTCTTACCCCTGTGGATCACATATCCTCAGACATGCACTAAGTGACTTAGTAATTTGATCAACCAGACTATTAGTAGTTGCTAATAGAAGTGTAAATAGTCCCATTTTATGCTTTTTCCAGAAGAATAATATAACCAGAGGCTTTTAGAACCATGTTAGGACCCAGTAGGGTAGACAGTCATAAGTAGAATCAGCCACAAATAATTTTCTCTGTGGGTTATCAATTAGATCAAGTTAGGTTCATTTGTGTGTGTTTGGATTCACTTTCAGGTTTTTCTTTTTTCTCCCATACTTTACATTTATTTTTACTTTTTGATTATGTAGCTTTCTCCACATTCCTTGTGCATTGTAAGAGGAAATGTTGGGAATACATGTTGCCAACACAAGTGTTGTTGTCTTTAAATAAAGACTTACATTGTGTTTAAAACTTGATTGCAGAACAATTTCAGGATAAACCTGCTTCCAGGTCCTTAATGTATGTTGGAATTACAAAAAGAAAACCTACATGGGAAAATATTTAATCGCAAAAGTACCAACAGTTGGAGACAGAGTTTGTCTAAGGAACCCTACTCTGTAGTCCTAGAGTCAATGGTCCTCCCACAGCAGGATTTCTGCTGAATTAAGTGACTTCTGTGAAATTCCCCTAAATCTCAACTTTAGCAATGGAAGAAATGCATGCATGCAAGCATGCACTGCAAGGAGGCAGAGGTGGCTGCTGGTCTTGTGACTTTGTTTAGTGTTTAATGTGGACACGAGACAGCTCACACGAAGTCAGCCCCCAACACTGCTGCACTAAGAACCAGAGCATGGCTACAAGCCAGTGATTTCTATGAATTCCACTACAGGAGTGCCATCTTCAGCTCTTTGACCACTGAACATAATGAGGCACAAAGATGGGATTCATACCCCAAAAGCCCCACTTGGCATACAACCTGATTGGGATGGAGTATGCCACTTCCATGCAGAGGAAAAGCTTTGGGAGAGGTGAAAGCTCATGTTAGCCAATCAGATGCCAAAATGAGCCTTGAAGTCCATGCCCCCTCTCCTAGGATCCAATTGTTTGCCCCTGCATGCACAAATCACTGATTTAAAATCATAGAATCTTGAAGAGCAGAGCCAGAGAAGCTGCAATTGAAGCTTGGGGGAGGTGGAGGTCACAGTCCAATTGTGGGCACCTGGTTGTGACTCTGATGGGAACTAGTGGGGAGGGTGGGGGCTGCAGATGGTCAAGGTAGGGCCATTCCTGCTTCGGCCCATAAAGTGTTTGTGTGAAAACCCATGCACGGGGGTGGTAGCAACCCTTGGTGTCTCCCTGAACCCATACAATGGTTTGTTTCAAAATAGATGCCACCTACCCAGTGGTATATCCAAGAACTGACCTGTGAATATAACCTGGGGGGACAGTTCTATCCTAGACCCTTCCTGCCTACCTCCTGTGGGCCTCCCAGTGATGTGGTCAAACAAGCTTCAAAGCAAATGCCCTGTGAACCGTTCCTTCTCAGCTTCTTCCCACACCCTGAATCTTTCCATTGTCTCTCTGCACTCCACACCTGCAACTGCAAATGGACTATCCCAGGCCTTGACCCTGATATCCTGCAGAGAACCAAAGCCAAGGAATCCAACCACCTGCCTCAAAGCTCATGCCCCAACAGTGAGCTGAGGATGTTGATAATTAGATGGCAATGTGGCAGCATCTAGCAAAATAAAAATTGGAAACATTGTCCACTAGAATGTTAGCTCCACCAAAGCAGGAACATGTGGCTTTTTAGTTCCTTGATGTCTCCCCAATGCCTAGAGCAGTATCTGGCGCATTGTAGGCATTCCTTAGGTGTTTGTTGAATGACTGAATCCTTTGATTCAGCAATTCCATTTCTAAGATTGTGTGCTAAATAAACACACGTGTACATATAACTGTGTGCACAAGGATGGCACAAGCTGCAGTCCCCAAACTTATTAACACCAGAGACTGGTTTCTTGAAAGACAATTTTTCCATGACTGGTGGGGATGAATGGTGGTTTGGGGATAATTCAAGCACATTACATTTATTGTGCACTTTATTCCTACTATTATTATATTTTAACATACAATGAAATAATTATACAACTCACCATAATACAGAATCAGATGCCACCAGATGCATCTTGTCTTTTGCCACTCACTGATAGAGTTTTGATATGAGTCTGCAAGCAATTGATTTATTATCATCTCTGTGTAGTCAAACCTCTCATAAAGAGCATGCAACCTAGATTCCTCACATGCACAGTTCACAATAGAGTTCGCACCCCTATGAGAATCTAATGCCTGATAATCTGAGGTAGAACTGAGGTGGTGATGCTAAGCACTGGAGAGTAGCTTCCTGGAGAGACCTTCATGGGGCCCAGAGTGAGGTTCTGACACCAATTGGGACCTTGCATGACAGAGAAAGGGGGTTCTGTGTCAGTTTAGAAAGGGGCCCAAGGGAGCCACAAGGAAATTGTGGAGCCTGGGGCCACATTTACAGGAATGCCATCCAGAATGGAGGAGGGGACAGGCCTCCTGCTAAAGAATGGGAACTTAGCCTTAGGACCACACTTTAAGAAAGATGTAACAAAATATGCACAAAAAATTTGTGAAGGGTAGTACTGTTATCATCTCTACTTTACATATGAGACCATTATGTCTTTTTCCTCTTCAGCTCTTCTTGAACTTCAATGGATTGCACTTCTAATTCAATGTTTTACAATGTTTTCATTAGCAAGCACTTACTGAACATTTATTATATGTCAGAACCTGTTCTAAAATCTTTACAAATATTAACTCATATAATAGTCTTCACCACAATCTAATGAGGCAGGTAGTGTTATTTTCTCCAATTTACAAATGAGGCACCTGAGAAACAGAGAGGCCTAGTAATCTGCCAGATGTCACACAGCTGGGAAATCATGGAGCCAGGATTTTATCCAAGGCCATCTGGATCCAGAGTTCCACCCTTATAACCACATACTGAAGTGCCTTTTCTTTTTCTTTTCTTTTCTTTCTTTTTTTTTTTTTTTGTGCTGTATGTGTTTCTGTCTGTCTTCCTTGCCAGACTATGCGACGCCTGAGAGTTTGTATGATGTCTGTTTGACAGCCAGGTTACCAGCAGTCAGGAGGTATCTTCTGACATTATGTGGGAATCCCTGAGTGGATGCTTTAATTAGTAAATTAACCCTTCCCCCTTCTCTCCTGAAGTGGGCATCTAGTGTGCCCTCAGTGTGGGCACCATGCAGTGTGAGTTTCTGTGCACCTGACCCCAGAATGATCTTTCTGAGAAGCTGGGAGAGGCTAGCGGTCTAGGAATCTATTCAGACAAGTACAGTCATGTCAAATTTTCCATAAGATCAAATCACTTTTGTTCTTAAATGAAATATTTTGAAAATATAAAATTCTATCACTACACAAAGTTAGAAACAATAGATTGCATAGAAGGTAACTAAAAATAATGAAAAATATCTTATTTTTATCTACTCTAAATGTCATTTTCTTACATTTCGACACATCAGAAAACAGGAATGTATCTTGCTGTCATTGAGATGAGAAGGCAACATCCTTTCTTTCTTAAGCGTTCCCTAAAATAATTGTGTCACACTCACCATCTATAGCATCTGAGATTTAATGAAAGTTGGTAAGTCATTATGAAATGGTAAATTTTAAATTTGAAGAATAATTTTGTTAGGTAATCATAGATCTACCTGATTTGCAGTGTCCTAAGCACTTCTTTTTTCCCTCAATTGAGGTATAATTGGCATATAACATCGTATAAGTTTATGTAATGTTGGCTGAAGATGAAATTGGAATTTTTATGCAAGATACAAGAAGAAATTGATCACACTTCAAAACAAGACACACTGATAATTATAGGTGATTGGAATGCAAAAGAAGGAAATAAAGCAGAATCAAATGTCAGAAAATTTTGACTAGAGTTCGGAAACGAAGCAGGAAATTGGCTTGTGGATTTCTGTGAAGCCAGCAATTTTTCCATTGCAAACACATGTTTCAAACAACTGAACAAATGACTATGTACATGGACATCATCAGATAGCTAATGTAGAAATCAAATAGACTGTGTAATTGGAAGCAGGGAATGGAGAAGCTGTATTTTCTCTGCTAAAACAAAACCAGGAACAGATTGTGGTACTGACCACAAACTGTTAATATCAAATATTAGAATAAATCATAACTACAAAAGAAATACACTTCACATAGTTACAATTTTTTTTTCACGTGATGAGAACTTTTAAGATCTACTCTCTTAGCAACTTTCAAACACACAATATATATTGTTAACTATGGTCACCATGTTGCACATTAGATCCCCATAACTTATTTATCTGATAACTGGAAATTTATACCTTTTGATCTTCTTCACTCATTCCCCAGCCCCCACACCACCACCCTGGCAAACACCAATTTTTTGTTTCTATTAGTGTTTTTCAGATTCCACATATAAGTGTGAGATCATACAGTATTTGTCTTTCTCTGATTTATTTCACTTAGCATAATGCCCTCAAGGTCCATCCATGTTGCTGCAAATGGCAGGATTCCCTTCTCTTTTATGGCTGATCTCAAGCACTCCTTAAGTGCCATCTCAATCCTCACTAGGCCCCATGGAAGAAAACCCTGTCACCCCTGTCCCTGATAAGGACCCTCAGGCCCAGAGAAGGCAGGTAACTGGCTTAGGTGGTCCAGCTAGGTCAGGGCACAACCACGCCAAATGAAAAAGCCCATGAGAGAAGCAACTGGGGCGCTCCTTCTGTTCGAACTCCCCTGTTATTCGAGGGGTCCCTTCTCTGTACTCACACACACAGCCCTGTACTGTATCTTTCCATCTCCTGATGGTAGTCTGACCTCAGCTCTTCCTTTCAAAAACTTTCCCCTTTCCCCAGCACTGGGGAAAGTCTCCATTTGGGTCTGTAGTTTCACCTGGATCCTAGAGATTTTTTTTCTGCCCTAACGGGTGCTTTATGACAGACAGACCCACATAGGGGCAGGATGGAGGTCTGTCCTGCACAATGTTCTGAGGTTTCAGGGGACAGGAAGGATCTTGAGGAGATCCTCTTTGGCAAGGCTGGGTGCTGAGAGAGAGGACACAAATGGGGGTGAGAGAGTGTAACAGGCCTGGTGAACAGGGCCGGGGCGGGGGGGCGTTACAGAGGCTCCTGGGGTGGAAGGGGAAGCCTGGTGACAGTCCAGGGGAGATTTGGAAACAGATGTATTGAGGTGTCCACAAGTCCTGATCCAGACATCTGCATGATTCACATTCTGATGTCTACCCCACCCCAAGCCCCCACAGATGCCCACAGAAAACCTTCACTCTCCCTGGCTGCCTCCTGTTCACCCTCAACAACTAAGACCACTTTAATGGGGGACAAGGCTGCAGAGCTTTGTAGAAAGCATGCCCAGGTGTTTTGAGGGTCATGATCCCCTGAGTTATGTAGATTAAACCACAAATACAAGACACCATGCCATGTGAAATAGCACTAGAGAGAGAGAGAGAGAGAGAGAGAGAGAGAGAGAGAGAGAGAGAGAGAGATTGAGAGAGCCACTGACCATTATGTGCCTTTGGATGGTGTGAAGTAGTCTTGCCAAAAAGTTTAATCTAATCAATTCTCTACATCTCTCCAATTTAGAAGAAATAAAATACAAGGAAACATTAAAGTCTACCACAGGGATGTAGTCAGTTAAATGCAGACCTGACTGTTAGAAGCACTATAGAGAATCAACTAGTTCAGTTTCTTTAATAAATACATTGAGAGAGAGAGAGAGAGAGAGAGAGAGAGAGGAGAAAGGAGGGGAGGGGAGGAGGGGAGGGAGGGAAGGGAAGGGAAGAGAAGAGAAGTATCGAGTCAGACAGACAGAGGTTGGGCAACGACCTCTCTGTAGGTCCATAAACAATCCTCTTTGAGGAGGCCTCCCCTGATATTTCTGGGGTCATCATAACTTGAGGCAATGGCTAGGGACACTGGCTGTGGAGAAAGCCTAAGTTCTATCCCTGTCTCCTTTACTAATTTCCATCTGTGTGACACTGGACAAATCATATAATTTTTCTTGGACTCAGACTCCTGCTTGTAAAGTGGGGATGGTTGCACCTATTATTCATGCAAAGCATTGGCAGATGAAGAGCTTAGAATGAATGATAACTTATGAACACTGCCAGCATTATTATTCCTAGTGGCTGACTGTTGCATTTTTCTCCTTTGTGAGATGAGGAACATGCTACTCTCAGAGGTAGGCCTCATCTGTCCACCTCTGTGGGCTAATGTGGGGACAGTGACAGTCAAAATAAGGGCTTGGGGAGGGAAAGGAGGTATGGTACACAGAATAATGACCCGCGCAATTGTCCACATTCTAATCCCCGGAATCTGTGAATGTCACTTTACATGGCAAGAAGGACTTTGTAGATGTGATTAAGTTAAGTATTTTGAGATGGGGAAATTATCTTGGATTATCTGACAGCCCCTGTATAGGATCAGAAGGCTTCTTATAAGTGAAAGGAGGAGGCAGGAGAGTCAGTGTCCATGTGACCATAGTCTGGGTCATAACAAAAATCTTAAATTTAAAAGAACTAGAAATCGATGACAGAAAAATATCTGGAAAATTCCCAAATGTTTGAAAATTAAGACACTTGGCTTTCCTGCACCAGTTCTGGTGTAGGCACCTGCCCTTGACTGCCGTGTGTTCCCCTGGGCCCACCCTTACATGGGGATCGAGCCCAAGACAGCGATCCTACTGTAAGTGCTTTGTGTTTCCGGTCCTGCGAAGCGGAGTCAGAGCTGGTACAGGGGAGCTGCCAAACCATATTTATTTTTAGGCTCAGATGTAAAGCTGGGAAGAGAAGGGAAGGGATCCAGTTAAGGGCAATATTGAAATGAAGGAAGGAGCTAACTTGCATAGACACTAAAAATATCCACAGTATCTCTGATGACAGTGAATCTGGATGGAAGATACCATGAGCACCCAGAATTTTTGCAGAAAAATTCCTTTTCCCTAAATAAAATGTGTAATCAGAAAGCTGCAAAACCAGAAGAGGCCATGCAAACTCAGATTGCATGAATGTCAGCAGAAATCTATGCATTTCTCTTTCAGGGATTTAAGGGATTTAAAGGCAGACATCAGCCAGTTTTCTCTAGTTCTGTTTGCCCCCATGTTTAGCTTAGCTCAGTGAAAACACTCCAACCAAAGTCAATACAACCTAAGAATTCCTGCTACCCATGGGCAATCTTTTGTCTTTTTCAAAAAGTTACTGTCAGGTTGGGGGGATGTCAGTGGGCAACATAAAACTACAGTGTCCTGTAACCTCTTACAGTAGAGAGGAAAAGAACAAGTACCTAATATTTTGTAGGAAGTTGCCATAATATTAGTATTAGAACCCAACAAGAAGCCCTTAATGAGGTAAGCTCAGATGAGCTTCCATGGTTGGTAACACCTCATGTGCTGTCATGCGTCATTCCTAGAACATAAAAGTATGTCCCCAGGCAACTATACTGGAGACACTTGGGAAAAGAATCTTGTATCCAGTTTCTCCAGAACTACAATTCACCTCATACGCCTTTTCTCTTTGCTAATTCTAATCTGTATTCTTTCACTATAATAAACCAAACTGTGAGTATAACAGCTTCCAAATCCTCTGAGTTCTAGATCACCAACCTTGAGAGTGGGGATCCTTTGCACAGGGAGCTTGTGCCCTTTACCCCACTTTTTCCAGAACCATCTACCACCAGTGTAATGCCTACTTTTGTAACAAATCTTGGTCACTCCTTTCTCAGATCAGCCCTCAAGTAGGAGTCACATTGGCTAACACACTCAAGTCTTCCTACTTATATACAAAGGAGTTGATGAACAGACTAAGTTCTGAATACTTTTTGAATGAATACTGCCAACTTGGTTAGTTTTAAGTGTTAGGCATGGATGTCTTTCAGCCTTCTATCAACAGAATCAAGTATGTGAACCCAGTGATCATTGAATTTGGGAAGTCCAATGGACCTTTCATGAAGTCTGTTTTCTTTCCTCCTGCTTCACAGCCACTCCACGATTTTTCTAGGTCCTTTCCCTATGCTTTTGTATTTCAACTGCTCTTCTGTTTATGTCTGTTTGCTTTACCCATATGACATTCCCCATGGCAAACACTTACTAGTATTTTACCTCACTTATTCATCATAGCAATCATTTAGCATATTGTAATTATTTTAGAAATTGGGCAAGTCCCTAAGGATATAGAGACCTTTCCCAACATTACAGTGTGTGTCAGGGGCAGTACTGAAACTCATGGCTATTTCATGCCACAGCCTTTGAGAGAGAAGGTCATTTTTTCCTCAGTTCCTTTCCCTCTTCCACCCAGGTTCTAATCCTCTCACCCAGTTCTATGGCCTAGGGACTGTTTACATATTTTGCAGCAAATTGAGATATTTATATTTAGTCTCTTTTTAATTGAATAGATCTTCAGTCCTTTTGGGTCAGGGAACAGTTTTAAACCTCTGTAAGAATGACAAATAATTTCTGTATATATCACGGTATCATATTTTAAGCAAGATGGTTTCTGAGTAGTGTCTTTTCAAAACTGTTTGGGGTGTGAAGATACAAATGAGCTCAGAGATATAACTTGCTGTCATTATGTACAGTAACAGGGGTATAAGACTGGAATGTGGCAGTTGGGAGGCTTCTGAGTGAGATCTAGTGACTGTCAGGCCAATGATGGATTCTGTACAAAGAGATTTGCAGCTGCAACTTCCCCAACTCTGAATAACTTTGAAAAACAAGCATGTCTGCAGGGGATGTTGTGGCATTTTTCCATGAGACTTGTGGCATAAGTTCTTTTCTCTGTCCTCCAATAAACAGTTTCAAATAGCTTTAGTATTCTAGTTATATACTTCCCTAACACGAGAAGAAAAATATGTTGTTTTTAACTGTTTGTATCAATGATTTCATCTGAGACACCCTGCGAGGTCTGCATACCACATATTAGGAAACCCTTCAAGGGAAGAACATTTCCTTTTAAGTCAAATAAAAGTACACACATATATTTAATTTTTTTATAAAAACATCAGATTACAATTAAAGTCATATTGACACCACCAGTCTGTACTCAACACTTTCAGGAGCTTTTACTCAGAAAAGAACAAGGATTTTGAACTTATAATTTGAATCCTCCCATGTTTCCTACTAGAGTCAGAGATTACCAATTTTGTGTAAACTCTGACTTAACCTCTTTGCGAGGATTTTATGACATCATACATGACAGAACCTAATACAAAGAAGTGGCTATTAGATAGTACACAGCTGTGTTATTTCCTGTTATTATTAAAGACTCAATAAATGGAGCTATTGTCATAATTGTACATAGCTCAGGGTTTGGTCATCCCATTCACAATCATATAGCAGAGACTGAAATTATCCAGGCAAGCTAATAGAGTCGACTTTTAACTTACTGTGTGTAGATTAATGTCAGCATAAAGGCAAGAAAAGGTTGCTTTCAGAGTGACAGCATTATTGTAATTATCTCGCAGGAAAGATGGACACCTCACAAAGGCTGAAGTCATGGGGACCTGGAGCTTCCCCTTCTCTCACTGCCCCATAAAGTAGGGTCTAATACTAAAAAAGAAATGCAATACAGAAGCAGCTGAACATGGGAAAGCCTAGCACTACATTCCTCCAAGCCTTGCAGAGACTTTCATTCCAAAGACTAGATTTTTCATACCAATTCATTATATGAATCTAGTGTAACCTTGGTACCAAAGTCCAAGATAGTACATGAAATACAAGTATAGGCTAATGTTGTTAAGGAGGTCATACATAAACATTCTAGAAAAATTATTATTCAGAAGGATAATGTGACCAATTTCTCCCCCTGAGTCAAGGTTTGTTTAATCATAGAAACTTACGTAATTCAGCACACTAACAGATTAACAGAGAAAAATTTTATGATCTCAATAAATGCAAATAGATTCAAGATGCATACACTTAGCAAACTAGGAATGGAATAACTTTGATAAAGTGTATCCACAAAAAAGTACAGGGTAAGACAAGGATGGTCCATTATCACCAGTTCTATTCAACATTGTACTGGGTGGGTCTGCCTGATGCCATGAAATGAAAAATTGAAAAAAAGGAACTAAAAGATTTAATGTTTAAAATGACAAGACACAAAATTATTATTCAAAGATGATATGATCATGTATGCTGAAAACTGAAGACCCTAAAGGTAAATATGTGGAATAAGTATATTAAGCAAGGTTGCTGAATAGAAAAAATAATATACAAAAATTGTATCTATCTCCCAGCTCAGACAAAATATAAAATTTCAAAAAAACATACAATTCTTAATAGCATCAAATACTTAGGAAAAAAATTAACAAAAGACTTGCTAGGTTTCTTTGGACAAAACTGCAAATCGTTATTGAGAGAATTTTAAGTCCAATTTCCACACAGGAAGAGCTGCATGATTTCAGTTTATCTTCATTTAAATCTGTGATTGTCCTTCCCCTGTAAGATAAGTAGTTGGGAACATTACTTAATAAAACTTTATTTAAATGACACTAAAAACATACAAAGGATACTACATTTTAGTTTTACAAAATGGACTAAAACCAGAACCCTAAAGGTGATCCTTTGTCTTATGCCCAGTTAAACCATAGAGACTTCAAAGGTAGACAGACTTTCAGGCACATGAGCAATATTTGTTAAACACACTACTCTTTACAATGGTACACAAAAAGAGACTGTTCAAGTGTTCAAGTTCACATCAAATTAAAACTAATGCATCATTTCAAACTAATGCATCATTATGTGGAAAGCAAAAAATTATACTTTTAGTAAAACACCAATCAAACAACAAATAAAAAACCTAAGAAAAGAAACTTTTTGGAAATATTCAAATGTTTTGACTTGAAAATATATTCTGAATATCATGCTTGGAACTGCTCAAATGAAATAAATAGAAAGGCTAACATTGTATTTGTTTTGGCTCTATTGTGGAAAAATGCAAAACTGTTCCTTTAAGCTAGTTTAGCCTTTGTGTGGTTGTTTTAGGTCATGTACCATGTGTCCCTGTCCATACTCCTGCTATAATTATAAATAGTAACTCTTCACATTTTTAAAATCATTCTAATCTCTACAATAAATTATATGGTCACACTAGTTTTAAGCCATTACTATCAAAGGTAACATGAAACTGGAAGGAAGAGGGATGGGGGAGAGGAATAAAGAAACTTGAAAAGCCAAACATACAGGTGTGTATATATGTATGTTTGTGTGTATCTGAAATTGTCTCTAACATACCATTAAGATCATGGTTGCTTACAATCTCAGGCAGTTGATCTTGATTTTTAAGCATGGACAGTCAACTCACTGGTCTGGTCCATGGCCTGAGGGTTGGGGACCCCTGCTCTATATGTTATTAAAAAATATAATATCATAGAAAACAGACATTCTATAATGTATATGCTTAATGGATAACATACCTGCTTCAGGCATTCTAATGGGCTCCAGATTTAACAGACTCCTCCTCTTGACATCAGGACCATCTCTACGCTCATGCCCAGTCTTCGGATAAGCCAATTCCTGTAGAGTAGCTTCCAGAGCAGGCCCTTGCAAATAAAAAGATTATCAATTTAAGAAGCAAAATATGAGCTATGAATAAGGAAATAAGATTCACTTTCTATGTTATTAAAGTCTTAGGACAGTGTGGTAATAAATGTGATGCATAAGAATCACAAGAACATTAATTTAGGAGTCTGTTTCCAGAAACTTTTTGGAAAGCAGGTTTTTATTGCCCTCTTCTTGTCCCAAAACTGACCTCAGAAAACTTAGGTACTTTGTGCTTACCTGTACTGTACTTGTACTTATCTGTGATGTTATCGAGTCTAACTAGATTGCGATTTCAAAGCTGAAATCATGTCCCTCATTAGTACTTAGCGTGTCATGTGGCATGAATAGATACTAATAAACATCGAGTGAAAAAAGTCCTAAAAAATAAGGAAGCCCAACTGAGGAACATTCTGCAAACCAACTGCTCTGCCCTCTTCAAAAATGTATCATGAATGACAAAAAAAATTAAAGTATTCCACATAAAGAAGGCTAAATAGAAGACATGACAACTAAATGCAATGCATGATCCTCGACTAGACTCTGAATCAAAAAAAATTTGTATGAAGGAAATTATCAGGACAGCTGGGGAAATGTGAATGAATACTACATATATTAAATGACTGCATCTTCTCATTGTAAAATTCCACATTTTGTTCATTGTACAGTAGTTAACCACGGGAAAAACCTTTCTCTTTGTTCTTAGTATATATAGACCAAAGTACTTGGTTCATAAGAGTTGAAACTTAATATTTCAACTTTAGTAGTAAATATCTATAAGTGTGTGTGAAGAGGAAAGGATATGATACCAATGTAATAGGAACTGTTAACAATCAGTGACTCTAGGTGAAAAGTATGAGTTAACGACTATTCTTGTAATTACCATTTCTGTAAATTTTATGTTTTGGCAATATAAAGAAAACATTAAAAGGAATATGTAATAAATTAAATTGTACTTCAGGAAGATAGCAGTTATTTGAACTGTGGTTTAAAACAAAATTTACCATCTTAACCATTTTTAAGTGTACAGTTCAATAAGGAGTTATTTTACAAATTAATAGCAACTAGGAATGGACTTTACATATTTGTTTTTCTGTATTACAAAAATTTTATTTTAAATAACAAGCTAAGGACAAACTATATGTATAATTCCTGTATTTTGCCATCAGTGTACAGCAGTGATCAACTACCATAAATAGCATTTCAATTACAATTAAAATGTAGTTTTCTTAAGGATAAGCTGAGTGGATGCGTGGGGCTATGACAACTCTTATAGTTGTGACACCAATTTCCTATTAAAGTAACAAATACTTATTTTGATAAAAATAAACTGAAGTTATAATTAGGTCCAAAGGCCCTATATGTAACTTAAATCCCTGTAAAACAAAGAACCAAAAATAACAGCAAATTATTTATAAATAAGACCAAATATACTTGTTTTGTAGAAAAAAAGAACGTGGGAAGGGAAGATATGGGTATTGTCATCATATTTTAGAAACCTTTAACAGTGGCCTAATTTATATAAATGTTTTCCTTCAAAATACTATATGCACTGAAATTGTTTCATGTTAATCTTAGATTAATCTTTTGATTTTTCTAACCACCTGGATTTATCTGCCTTTCAAAAGCCAATTTAAAAAGCTTACTAAACCAACTACTTATATGCCAATATTCTGAATTATCTAGCTTTTATCAAACTACCATATAAAAATACCAAATACAGAAACAGTGGCCATCATTCATTGACTCATTTCCTGACTCTATCCCATTCCATTGAATTGTCTATTCCTGGGCCAGTACTGAGCTATATTACAGCACAGACATTTGAGTTGTAAGCAAAATCACTTATTTTACAACAGCATAGGTGGTAGGAAAACACAAATTTTAGAATGAAAATACAAATTTTGTATTCAACCATCAGGTACTCTTTGAGAAACAATCCTTGAGCCTTGATTTCCTCATTTATAAAATAGGGGAAATTTAGTTAGGAACTACCTGAAACTGCAAACTATACTCTCTTCATTTGGCCAATTTTCAGGCAATATTTGAGATCCCTTTCTATTGTTTTCTTTTCTTCTGTTACTGATATAGATAATGCATGAGGCACAAGAACGCACACAGAAACCCAACAAGCATTCTTCTTCCCTTTCCCTTCACCTTGAACCACAGGTGTTATTCAACTTCTTTCTCTTGGTCAAGAGTAATATCCTAACTCACAGTTGGTGGCTTCTCTTGTCGAGGTTGCTCATCACTGGGCTGCTTGGCCTAGGAGTGTATAGGTGCATAATGAAAAGTTTTATTATTAATTCACATGGATGTTATAAATACACAGAATACATAGATATACTTGGATAAATAAAAACTAAAAATATTCCTCTAATATAATTCAATATACTTATTCTTAAGTTACTCTTTCCTCAGAGGGGCTACTCCAAGGAAAGAATTGTCCGCAAGAACTTTGGAAGCTATTTTCATCTAAATTGGGATGGATGTGTACAATCTGTTGTTAATAAGCATGAGTAGGAGTCATCAGCTATTATTTCACAGGAACATAATAGTATATATCCAGGCAACACCAGAATGTAATCCTCTAGCATCAAGTCCTTTATCAGCATATCCATATTAATTTGACAACATTTTTCTAGAAATAAATTTTTAATTAAAAAAAAATCAAATGTTAAAGCACTTACAACCACAGGCCCAACCAGTTGGTAAGATTTTTCATCATCTCACTGTCTTCTAGGTTTGAATGTTGACCTTGGTTGTTCACTCATATTTCATACTGAAACAATAGAGGTTTAGAAAACTCAAAGCATAACTATATTTGACCATTTCCAAGGCCAAATAGAAAAATGTATTTCTTAATATTAAAAACATTTTCAAGTTATAAGGTAATTTAATTGTGCATGCTTTCCAATCAAATCTGACAGCTTGAAAGAGTAGTTGTTTATGTCATGGCCAAACTGACAGAAATCATCTTAAGACACACGGTAAAAGACAAGAACACATTTCAAATGAGGTTTCATTTCACAACTTGATTCACTATCATAGAAATAATTCAAGAAAACCACTATAAATTAAAACTTGAATAACTACTTGTAGCACACTCATTTAAGCCCTTTCTTACCCCCAAGACCCAATAAAGTATTTTTGGGACACATGGCCACACTAATTTGTATACATATTGTCTATGACTATTTTTCCACTAAATAGACAGGGCTGAGTGACTAATACAGACCCTATGTGGTACTCTATTTTGGCACTCTGCTGTGTACACTATGAATCTTGGGGAACAGTCACAACCTCAAAGCATATAGGTATCCAGACCCACACTTTACTATCTGCAAAGCCACCAACCCAGGGCCGCAATGAGGGTTCCCAATTCTATGCCAAGCAGTTTCTGGTGTCTCTAGGACCCAGATACCAAAAATAACACTATGAAGACTCTCCCCATCTTCATCTGACTCCTCCACTACATGCCCATTGTCCTCCCTTATCTCAGCCCAATGTGACTGCTATTCCTTGAGGACCTTCCTCCTCAGAGGCCAAATAAAGGGGCCCCAACCCACATGAAGTTGGCTGGGCTCTCCTCTAAACATTCATTCACACATCAACTCCTAAAAACAATGATCTGAGGACCTACAAGTTGGGTTTCAACCAGTGAGAACAAAACTAGACCGTAAGATGTAACCCACACAGCTCAGCACCACAAACCTTAACAGACCACCCATGCTGATGGGAAAACATGCAGCACTATGCATGCACAGTGTCCCACTGCACAACAAGAGCTGGTTTCCCTGACCCCTTACAGCCTTGGACTAAGGACTCTAATGTCTGCCTTCTATCAGCCAATCCAGGTACTTTCATGACTCAGACACCTCGAATAATGAATATAAGTCCCTCCCATCTTAATCAAACCCCTCTACTTCATGACCTGCTGTTCTCTTATCCTAACCTCATGACAAAAGCCATGGTGGCCACTATGTCTTAAAGGAAAAAGACGATGACCTCAAAGACCTTCCTCCTCCAAGACCACAACTCGGTGCCCCAAACCTAGCACACAGTGCATGCCAATAACCAATGGGAAGGTACATAGCACTAGACAAGTGCTTACGCACAGCATCCCACACATGCTGTATGAGATGATTTCTCTACCTCCTTATGAGGCCAACCGAGGATTCCCAAGTCTGTCAAATCTTGATGCCTGCCTCATCCAGATGCCATAAGTCTCTCCTCAGTTTCATCTGATCCCCTTACCTCTGTGGCCTACCAACCTCCCTTGACCAAGCCAGCCATGAATTCAAAGACCATGGTGGCAGCTACACCTTACAGGAGAAAAGCAACAACCTCAAGGACTTTCCTCCTGTGAGGCCACAGGTCACACTGATCCACCTGAAATCCACTGGCTCTCCCCACACTGACATCAGTGGTCCCCAACCATTTTGGCACTAGGGACTGGTGGCCCTATGAGAATCTAAGTCCTGATGATCTGAAATGTAGCTGAGGTGGTGACACTAGCACTTGGGGAGCAGCTGCAAATTCAGATGAAGCTTAGTTCACTAGCCCACCACTCACCTCCTGCTGTGCAGCCGGGTTCTTAACAAACCACAGACCAGTACCAGGGGTTGGAGACCCCTGCACTGACTCATACTAAAACTCTATGAAGAACAGATATGAGGACCTACCAATTAAGTCTCAGCCAACAAGAAACCAGAAGTAAAGACGCCACCTGCAAGCTCAGCGTCCCTAACCTTACACGTTGCCCACGCCAATTACCAACATGGTGCATGGCACTGGACATGAGGACGATGTCCAGCATGCTGCATAAGCTGTTCTTCCCGCCCCCTTATGTGCCTCACTGAATACTCCTGAATCTGTCCTGTCTGCCAATCTCAATGCATCCATTACTCAGACTCCTCAAATAACGAACATAAGTCTCCATCTTCATCTGAGCCTTTCCCATTGACGGCACTCCATCCTCCCTTGATCCAGCCCTGTCACCAAGACAAGGGCCATGGTGACCACTATGCCTTACAGTAGAAAGACAACGTCAAGGACTTTCCTTCTGAGATCACAGGTCGCACTGACCCTACCTACATGAAGTGCACTGCCTCCTTTCACACCCACTCACACTTAAACTCCTAGGAAAATGGATTTGAGGGCCTACCAGTGGAGTCTCAAGTCAACGAGAAAGAAACCAGACAGATGCGATGCACACAGCTGGGAACACTGCACACACCAAAGACTGATGCGATGGCACATAGCACTAGGCATGCGTGCTGCATCCTGTGCACTGCATGGGCTGGTTTCCCCGCCCCTTTATAAGCCCACCCAGAATCTGTCTTCTGTGGGCCAATCCTGTTACATCCATAACCCAGAAATCTCAAATAACGAAGACAAGTCTCCCATCTTCGTCTGACTGTCCTCTCCATGGCCCACCATCTTCCCTGGTCCCAGCCTCATCATGACAACATGGGTCATGGTGGCTACTATGCCTTAAAGATAACCTTAAGGGCCTTCCTCCTTGGGGGCCAGAGATCCAGCCAATCTGACCGCATGAAACTTACTGACTCTCCCCTCACACTCACTCACAAACTCCATGGAGAACGGTTCTGGGAACCTACCAATTGAGTCTCAGCCAACCAGAAAAAAACCAGATGGTAAGACACAACTCTCACAGCTCGGCACAGCAAACCTTGCACATGGTTCACACCAAAAACCGATGGGATGGCGCGCGGCACTGGGTGTGCACATGCGCACTGTATCCTGCGCACACTGTGTGGGCTTCTTTCCCCACCCCTCTACGTGCCCCACCGAGGACTCCCAAGTCGTCTTCTGTGGGCCAATCCTGATGCATCCATGACTCAGACACCTCAAATAATGAATAGAAGTTTCTCCTCATCTTCATCTGATCCTCTCCCATCTGCAGTACTCCGTCCTCCCTTGCCACAAGGATCATGGTGGTCACTATGCCTTAAAGACAATGTTGAGGACCTTCCTCCCCGGAGGCCACAGATCGGGCTGACCCAATCACACAAAACCCTCTGGCTCTCCCCTCACACTCACTCACATTTCAATTCTGTGCATAGTGGATCCGAGGACTAACTAGTTGAGTCTCAGCCAACGAAAAGGAAATCAGACGTTAAGACTCAACCCACACAGTTCTGTGCACTGAAGCTTGCACAACACTCATGCCAGTGGCTGCTGGGAATGCTCATGGTACTGAGCATGTACACTGCGTCCTGTGTGCTTCCCCGCCCACATATGGGCCCAACCGACGACTCCCGAGTTTGTACTCTGTAGGCACTTCTTTCTACCTTGAGGACTCAGACACCTCAAGTAAAGCCCCAAAGTCATCCCACCTTCATCTGACCTTGCCCCTTCATGGCCCACAGTCCTTCCTTGTCCTCACCCTACCACAACAAAAAGGGGCATAATGACTGCCTGTGAAGAGTGGTAAATGCCTACTAAAACAAATGACAACATATTCCACAAGATTTATACAAAACTAAGAGTCTTATATCCTAATATTAGAAATATTCAGCATATAAACCAAAACTACTCAGAATATAAATGACTGGGAACGTTCATTTTGGCAGCACATATACTAAAATAGAATAACAAGGAAAATCTCAACTGACATGGGAAAGACAATCAATGGACAACAGTGCAGTAAAACTGGGGGGTTGGAAAGTCTGACAGTCTTTAAAACAATTATGAATTCTTTTGAAACAAGTAGAACAGAAAAATAAAAAGTCTTGGCTCAACAAAAGTATTTTAAAAAGTAAATGCAACAAAGAGCTCATTCTTTGAAAAGGTTAATAAACTAGACAAAAACCTGGCTAATTCACTAAAAAAAAAAAAAGGAAAGCACACAAACAAAATCAGGGATGAAAGAGGTAAAATTACAAAAGACACTGCAGAAGTACAAAGGATCATACAAAAATATTATGAACAAGCATATAACAAATTTAATAACTTAGAAGAAATAGACCAGTACTTAGAAAAATACAACCTTCCTAGACTGAATCAAGAAGAGCTGGAAAATCTAAATAGAAGGATCAGCAGTATGGAAATTGAAACAATCATCAAAAACCTACCAAAAAGTAAGAGTCCAGGACCAGATGACTTTACCAGCGAATTCTATCAAACATTCAAAGAAAATTTAATACCTATTCTCCTCAAACTCTTCCAAAAAATCGAAGAGGAGGCAATATTTCCCAACTCATTTAATGAGGCCAATATCACACTGATACCAAAACCTGGTAAAGATAACACAAAAAAAGAAAACTACAGACCAATATCTCTCATGAACACAGATGCAAAAAAAAAAAATCCTAAATAAGATACTAGCGAACCGAATACAGCACTATATTAAAAAGATTATGCACTACAATCAAGTGGGCTTCATCCCAGGGGCACAGGGATGGTTCAACATACAAAAATCGATTAATGTGATACATGACATAAACAAATTAAAAAATAAAAATCACATGATCAGATCAACAGATGCATAAAAAGCCTTCGACAAGATACAGCATCCATTTATGATCAAAACACTTAACAAAATCGTTATAGAAGGAAAATGCCTTAATAAAATAAAGGCCACATTTGACAAGCCCTCAGCCAATTATACTTAATGATGAAAAACTAGAAACCTTCCCTCTAAGATCAGGAATAAGGCAAGGCTGTCCACTATCACCACTGTTATTCAACATAACTTTGGAGGTCCTAGCAAATGTAATCAGGCAAGAGAAAGATGTAAAAGACATCCAAATAGGAAACAAAGAAGTCTAACTGTCACTACTTGTGGATGGCAAGATTCTCTAGATACACTACTTAGAAACAACAAGCAAATAGAGTAAAATTTCTAGATACAAAATCAATGTTCAAAAATCTATAGCATTCCTATACTCTAATATTGAAGTGTCATAAAAAGAAGTAGAAAGAATCATTCCTTTTGCAATTGCAACAAAAAGAATAAAATACCTAGGAATAAATCTAACAAAAAATGTGAAGGACCTATATAATGAAAACTATAAGACCCTATTAAAAGAAATCCAAGAAGATAAAAGGAAATGGGAGGACATTCTGTGTTCTTGCATTGGAAGGATAAACAGTTAAAATGACCTTATTACCTAAAGCATTATACAGATTTAATGCAATCCCGATCAAAATCCCACCAGCATTTTTTTAAAGAAATGGAACAAAAAATCATCAGATTTGTATGGAAGCACAAGAGACCCTGAACTGTCAAAGCCATCCTGAGAAAAAAGAATAAGGCCAGAGGCATCACTCTGCCTGACTTCAAATTATACTACAAAGTGACAGTCATCAAAATAGCATAGTATTGGCAGAAAAACAGACTCATGGACCAGTGGAACAGAATCTGAAGTCTGAAGTAAACCCATATTTATATGGACAAATAATTTTAAACAAAAAATCCAAAAACATAGAGAAAGGAATGCTTTGTCAATAAATGGTGCTGAGAAAACTGGAAAGCCATCTGCAAAAAAAAAAAAAATGAAATTAGACTGCTGTCTATCACCACACACCAAAATTAACTCAAATAAATTAAGGAACTGAACGATGTAAGACCTGAAAGAATAAAATGCATAGAAGAAAACATGGGAATTAAACTCAAGGACCTTGGACTTAAAGAAGATTTTATGAATTTGATCTCAGAGGCAAGAGAAGTAAAAGCTAAAATAAATGGATGGGACTACATCAAACTAAAAAGCTTCTGCTCAGCAAAAGAAATTGTCAACAAGGTAAAGAGACAACTATCAGAATGGGAAAATATATTTGCAAGCAACACCTCTGATAAGGGCCTAATATCTAAAATATACAAAAAAAAACTCATACAACTAAATAAAAACAAACAAACAAAAAAAGATAAATGGTCTAATCAACAAATGGGCAGAGGACCTGAACAGACACTTCTCCCTAGAGGACATACGAATGTCCAACAAATATATGAAAAGATGCTCAACATCACTAGCTATTAGGAAAATGCAAATCAAAACCACAATGAGATACAATCTCACACCTGTTAGAATAGCTATCATCAACAGTACAAGTAATGACAAATGTTGGAGACGATGCAGAGAAAAAGGAACCTTCACATACTGCTAGTGGGACTGCAAATTGGTACAGCCACTACGGAAAACAGTATGGAGGTTCCTTAAAATAACTAAGAATTGAACTACCATATGATCCAGCAATCCTCCTACTGGGTATTTACCCCAAAACTTGAAATCTTATATCCGAAAAGATATTCGCACACCAATGTTCATAGCAGCATTATTCACAGTGGCCAGGACATGGAAGCAACCAAAGTGTCCTATGATAGAAGACTGGCTAAAGAAGCTCTGGTATATATACACAATGGAATATTACTCAGCCGTAAGAAGAGATGAAAAACTGCCATTTGCGACAATATGCATGGACCTCAAGATAATCATGCTAAGGGAAATAAGCCAGAAAGAAAAAGTTGAAAATCACATGAGATCACTTATATGTGGGATATAAACCTAAAAGCAACAAGTGAACAAGACAGAGACTCAGGGACATGGACAATGGGCTAGTGGTTCCCAGAGGGTAGGCAGTGGGGGAGGATGGAAGAGGTAGACATGGTAAAGGGAGTCAAATATAGGGTGATTGAGGGAGGGTGAATTGGGTAAAGGGGGTCAAATGTACAGTAGCTGAAGGAAACTGGACTCTGGGTGGCAATCACACAATAGAATATATAGATGTCAAATTATAATGTACATGTGAAAATTATATAATTGTATTAACCAGTGTTACCCCAATAAACTTTTTTTTAAGTTTTAAAATAATTAACTAATTTAAATAGACACATCTGAAAAAAATATATATTTAAAGAGAAAACAAATAGAAATTTAGAAATGAACAATATGATAAAATTAAAATCTTACTGGATGGGTTCAGTAGCAGAATGAAGCTGAGAAAATAGTGAACTGAAAACAGATAAATAGAAATTATTCAAACAACTCAGAGAAAAAAAAGATTGAAAGAAAAATAAACAGAATCTGAAGGACCTATGGTAAAATACTAAAACATCTATAATTTTTATCAGAAACCTAGAAGAAGTGAAAGAGTATGGTAATTAAAAATATTTTTAAGTAATAATTGCTAGAAACTTCACAAATTTTGCAAAATACTTAAACCTACAGATTCAAGAAGCTCAGCAAATACCAACCAGAATAGACCCAAGGAAAACCATGCCCAGACATACTATAATCAAACTGCTGAAAACTAAAGGTAAAATAATCTTGAAAGCAACCAGAGAAAAGTGGGTGCATTACTTGGAAAAATAACTCAAAGAACTGCATAATTCTCACCAGAAATTATGGAGACCAGTAGGAAGTGTATCAACATTTTTTAAATGCTAAAAGAAAAGAACTGTCAGTCCAGAATTCTACATCCAGCAAAATATCCTCCAGAAATGAACACCTATAAAAGACATTTGCAGATGCTGGAAAACAGAAAGAATGTGTTGTTAGCAGACTTTCAGGAATTGTAATTGAAATTCTTTAGACAGAAGGAAAATTATACCAGAAGAAAACTTGGAACATCAGGAATGAAGGAAGAGCAACAGAAATGGGTAAATATTTGGCCAAATATAATAAACTATTCTTCTCCTTTTTAATTAATTAAAATTTATTTGAGGATTGAAAGTAAAAATTAAATCATTGATGGGATTTCAGTGTATGTGGATGTAATATATAAAATAACTATAACATAAAGAGGGAGACTAAAGAGATGTATATGGTGGTAAGGGTTCTACATTTCATGTGAAATGGTAAAAATACTGAATTTCAGTAGGCTATGAAGAGTTAACTATGAATATTTTAATTCCTAGATGAATCACTTTAAAAAGTATACAAAGAGATATGGTCAAAAACACAATAGATAAAAGGGATACTAAAAGATGTTCAAATAACCCAAAGGAAAACAAGTAGAGAGATAGAAAACAGAGGGAAAAAACAGAAAGTAAATGATAAAATGCTACACATAAATCCAAACATACTACTAATTGCCTTAAGCATAAAGGTCTAACTCGCCAAAGTCAAAGATTATAAGACTATAAATCAAGGATTATAAGAATGGACTTTTTCTTTAAAAAAATAGCAACATGTCCCAACTATGTGCTATGTACAATAAACTCACTTTAAATATAGTAATGTAGGTATGTTAAAATAAAAGGATGGAAAAAGATATACCAAATAAACACTAATGAAAAGAAAGCTTGACTAAGTGAAACAAGTCAGACAGAGAAAGGCAAATACCATATGATTTAACCTGAATGTGGAATCTAAAGAACAGAATAAACAAACAAAATGAAGATAGACTCATAGATACAGAGAAAAAAGTGGTGATTGCCAGATGGTAGGGGATTCTGGGAGTGGGGGGCAAATAGGTAGTTATGAAACAGTCCATAGGGTATATAGTCAATAATATTTTAATAACTATATATAGTGCCAGGTAGGTAAGTAGACTAATTAGGGGGATCACTTTGTAAATTACATAAATGTCTAACCACTATGTTGTACACCTGGAACATGTAAAATAATATTGAATGTCAACTACAATTGAAAAATAAACATATTTTCAAAAAAGAAAGCTTGAGTGACACTATTAATATCTGACAAAGTAAACTACAGGACAAAGAAAATTAGCAGAGATAATGAGAGATGTTACAAATTGATAAAAATTCACCAAGAATGCATAATTTATAATGTATATGCATTTGTATTGGGGATCCCCAAGACCACCCCAGGTTCAATTATTTGCAAAGAGGATTCACATAACTCAGTATACAGCTGTACTCATGGCTTAAGATTTATTACAACTTAAAGATACGATGTAAAATCAGCAAAGGGTAAAAGTGCATGGAGTAAGATCCAGAGGAAAGCAGCAGGAGCTTCTAAGAGTCCTTTCCCAATGGAGTCACACAGTTCATTCATCCAGCGATGAATTGTGATAACATGCCATTTTCTCTACCAGGGCAGATCATATTAGATACTCAATGCTTTCTTCCTAAAATTGGGACTGAGGCAAGAACGTCCACTCTCACTCTTGTTATTTAACATTGTATTGGAAATCCTAGCCAGTTCAGCAAGGCAAGGAAAAGACATAAATGGCTTACGGTTTGAGAAGAAGGAAATAAAACCACCCCAATTCTCAGGAAGCATGATTATCTGCATAGAAAATCCCATGGAATTTTTTTTAAATATTAGAATAAGTGAGTTTACCAACATTGCAGAATACAAGTACAGCATACAAATATGAAACATGTTTTTCCCCTCTTTAATTCCCACCATCCCACACTTCCACCACTGACCTACAGATGTTGCCATCTCCCCTTAAGAACTGCATCTCTGAAGGCAGGACGTCTCCTCTCATGCGCTCGCTGCACTGGGGCCTCGCACACCCAGGCACACCTGGTGCACCCAGGGTGTGGTCCGTAGCTCCACCTGGGGCAGGATCCCAGGAATTTCTGCATGTTAAGCAGATGTGTGCTAACCATTACACTATAGAGCCACCCCCTAAATCATATTTTTATATACCAGCAATGAACAATGTAAACTAAATTTTTCTTAAAACACGCAATAATTTTTTTACGATAGCTCCTCAAAAAAAAAATCTAACAAAACACGTACAGGATCTGTGAAAGTTGAAAACTACAAGAAGCAGCAGCTGATCAAAGAATTAAAAGACCTAAATAAATAAGAAGACTTACTATCTTCATGAGTTGACAGATTCAATATAGTTAAGATGTCAATTGTTCCTAAACTGATCTATAGATTTAATGCAATTCTGATCAAAATCCCAGCAGGATTTTTTTATATATGCAGACTAATGATTCTAAAATGTATATGAAAATCAAAGGAACTAGAACTGTCAAAATCATTTTGTAATGGAAGAACAAAACTGAATTTTAGAATTACTATAAACTTGGATTTTTAGAATTACTATAAAACTACAGTAAGCAAGATAGTGTGATATTGAAACGGGGATAGGCACACTTTGTAATATATCAATTGGCCATATTTGTGTGTGAGGGTGTGATTATGAAGGGACAGCACATGAGAGTTCTGTAGGATAATGGAACAGTCCTGTAGCCTGAATGTAGTGGTGGTTACGTGAATCTATACATGTTAAAAATCACAGAACCCCCAAAGTCAGTTTTACTGTGTGACGATTTTTTTTTTGATAAATTTTTAAAATTCTGTCAGTCAAGCAGGTGAAAATTCTTGCTTTCTGTAAAACTGTTTTAACACAGGTATATGGATGCCTAATAGTAGTCTTGCTTATTTTGAGCTATATATAGAGGGAATCCTATAGCACATCCTTTCTTGTATCTGACTTCTTTCACTTAACTTTTGTCTTTGTGTGGTTTAGTTCATTCCATCTCATAGCTGTGTAGTATTCCATAGTGTCAATATAACACAATGTATTTAATTATTTCTTGTTGATGTATAAGTGGGTTATTTCCAGATTGTTGCTTTCAAACTAGTTTTACTATATGAACATTCCTGTATCTCTCCCAGGTTTAAATGTCTGTACAAGAATGCTTACCACAGCCAGTTTAGTATGACAAAAAAGTAAATCATACACAACCTAACCATACAATAGGCTAATAACTAAATATGTCTATAATAAATAATGACTCATCATCAAAATCGTTTCAGAACATGTGAGCCACTGTTTGTATAAGTTACACTAGTGCTCACTGGAGGCAGTTGCAATGACTCAGAGCTCTATAATGACTCCAGATGGTTCACAGTAACCTTTAGGGCAGTGAGCTCACTGAGCCTTTCTCAGGGCTCTCCATGGGCAGAGATGGGACAAACAGAAAGGATTCGGTGACATAGGCAGCTGGCCACCACAGAGCACTAAAGAGAGGTCCTCAACTGATCCCTAGACCATGGTTCTGATCTCAGAACTTCCCCGCCTGCCTGACTATCCTGAGCATTTCCAGGAAGGCAGACCCTGGGCTGTGCCTGAGGTGACCCAAGTCAGTTCTTCCCCACCTACTCTGACCTGCTCCTCCTCTTAGACCAAATCTTCTTTCTTGTTGACTCAGATTCCCCTCCATTCATGAGCATCCTATGCATGATGGGAGTGTAACTGTGCCCATTATGTGGGTGAGGAGACAGAACCAAAAACAGCAGGAGCTGGGCCTGCAGCCCACAGCTGGTCAAAGTGCAGGCTGTGAATTGGCTGTCCCTCGTCCTGCATCTGTATATTCCCTCAAGCCATAGAAAGCTTTTCTGCTGCCTCCTCCTCCAGGCCTGTGTTTTCCCTATAAGAGCAGCCCTGATGCATCTACTTGCCCCAGCTAGGGATTCTAGACCCAGCATTCAGGCCCTGGGAGGGGACCAGGTGGAGGCAGAGCTGACATTCAGCCAGGATCTGAATAGAGATTTGGTGTCCTTTTCCTAAACCCTAGGTTCTGTTGGGGCTGCCCCCAGTGCCTTCAGAATTCAGGGCTATGCCCTCAGGAAAGTCTGAGCTGTAGCCAGATCTGTCCTGAGATCCAGGCCACAGAGCCTGTCCATCTTGTGCAAAAAAAGACTATAATGCAACCTTTCATTGAAAAAAATTTAAAACATGACATCTTCCTTTTAATCACAGAAATGAGCTTCTGAGAGGAGGAAGAAGAGCAGGAGCAGGTGAGGGAGTAAAGCCATCTGCAAAAGACTCTGAACAACACTGACTAAGACCAAGGTCCTCCAGGAGGAAGGGGCAGAGCTTTCCCTGGGCTTCCCCCAGCTATCCACGCATAGAGAGTGAGGCTTTGAGGGAAACCCCATCCTGGGGCTCACACCCATAGGCCTGTGACCCCCTCAGGTGTGAATGTATAAACCTCTGCCCTTCCTCTGTCATCTTTGAGGCCTTCCAGATCTTGGAAATATGACACCACCTGCTGGCAAAGATGAGTATCATTGTAATATGGGCAGTCCATGGCTGAGCAGTGCCTAGTCACACTAAGACCTCACCATGGAACCAAGGTTCCTGAATGAAAGGGAAAGGTCACTTTGACTTAGAAGGAAGCTCAGATTTGGACCTAGACTCACCCCAGACCACAGATATCCAAAATGGGAAATGGAGGGGTTGTGGTCAAGTGAGAGCCAGGCTGACTGCTGAGAGCTGAGGACAGAGAACAGAGGCCACGGTGAGATGAAGATATTGATCCTAGTAACAGGTAGGAGAAAGAAGAGAAATATCAGGAAGGCCCTGCAAAGGACTGTGCTCAGGGCCTCAGTTTCCTCATCTATACACTGGTGGTAAAAGTACAGTTGACATCATGGTATGAGAAAAGCATGATTCACGTAAAGTGATCAGCCAGTGTCTAGCACAGAGTAACTGTGAGGTGCATGCTGATGGTGTTGCTATTGTTATTATAAGAATGACAATCTTAATTAACTGGTGATATGCTGTTCCTCCCCATGGAATGGGTACCTTGTTCCCTTCAAGGTTAAGCTCCATCTGTCCACCTCTGTGGCTGCAGTGTGTGGACAATGGCAGTCACCACAGAGGTCTGGTGAGGGAATGGGTATTTGAGAGGAAAAACACTAGCTCCCAAAAGATGTTCAGGTCCTAAACCACAGGACCTAGAATGTCACTTTACATGGCAAAAGGAACTTTGCAGATGTGATTAAATTTAAGCATTTTGAGATGGGATTATTATCCTGGATTATCTGGATGGACCCAATGAAATCACAAGGGTCCTTATAAGTGAAAGAAGGAGGTAGGAAAGAGAGAGATTTGATGAGAGAAAAACTCAACTGGCTACTTCTGGCTTTGAAGATTGAGGAAGAGAGCATGAGCCAGGACTGCAGGCAACTTCTAGAAGTTAGAAAAGGGGAATGAATGGATTCTCCCCTCAGAGCCTGCAAAAGGAACACAGCCCTGCCAACAGCTTTTGAGACTTCTGACCTCCACAACTGGAAGATATTACATTTATGTTGTTTTAAGCCACTAAGTTTATTGTGAATTTATTATATTATCAATATAAAACTACTTAAGAAGGGAACACATGTCCTCCCCACTCCCTTCCTTTCTCCCTCTCAGGCCCTAATTTCTGTCAGAAATGCCCAGTCTCATGGCCCCTATGAGATGGTGTCCCATATCCTCTGTCAGCCTCAGAGACAGGGGGAGACTGAAGAGGGTGCAGGTACCCTGGGGAGGGTGTGTGCAGACCCAGCTCCACTCAATGGGGCAGGCTGGGAAGGGGCCTGGGATACCAAAAGACCCCACCCTGCACATTATCCACATTTATAATACATGCACTTGAATGTGGTAACAGGCTGTCATGAATGATAGTGATTATAAGAGTTCTATAGGGGGCTGATGACAGCTGACATTCACTTGATGCTTCCTATGTGCCAGGTACCGCCCTAGGTAACTGACATGCTATCTCATTCAACCTTCACCATAACCCCATGAAGAAGAAAAGTTATTACCCTGATGACAGAGGAGCATAGAGAGCTTGAGTAAGTTGCCCATTGTGTGACATGGTAGCAATTTTGTCCTGAACTATTTCACTCCAGAGCCCTTCCTCTTGCCTACCTTATTACACTGCCTGGACTACTAGATCAGTAAAATGTGGTCACTAGTGAGAGCCATCACACGTTTGCCCTAAAGCTCACAACTACCCTGCATGGTGGGCATTAGCTCCCATTTATGAATGAGGAACTAAAGCTAGGAGAGGTCAGGTGACTTATCCAAGGCCACACAACCAGGACTTGGGGTTCTGGCTTTTAAATGAGATCTGCCAGGTTCTAAAATCACATATGAATGAGGTCCAAAGGGAGATGGACTCCAACGTCTGAGGACAAAATGACAGATCCTATCTATCCCCTGAGAAATAGAGATGTCCCCACTCTATGGCTCGTGTCAAGAGACACAGAATAAACAGTTCCCCAAAACATGACTTCCACAGACAGGGCTGAGGGAGCCTTGGTAACTTCCAGGACCAAAGGCAAGACCTTGAACCCAGGGGAGGTTCTGAAGGAAGTAGACAACCTATACTTCATGGTCTAAACAAACTGGGGTCACCAGTTTGTGTGGAGGAGTCCCAGAAAGCCATTTTACTCCCACTTCTCACTGCCTTTTCTTTTAGTTGTTTTTTTTCTTTTCTGACTGAAATGTACATGTTAGTGAATATTAATTCCATATCTATTAACAACCACCCAGTCCAAGCAGATCATTATCAATATTCCAGAAGTCCCCTGGGTCCCTTCATAATCACATCTCTCCCTCCTTCAAAAGTAAACACTATCATGATTTGGTGATAATCATTCCCTTGCTTTTCTTTATAATTTTACCATTAGTAATGAATTTGCTCTTCTTTTTTTTTTGATCTTTGCATGAATGGGTCATACAGTTTGTAATCATTTGTATTTGGCTTCTTTTGCTCAACATCATGTCTGTGTAATTCATCCGAGCTGTTCCGTGTAGTTGTATATCTTTCACTCTCATTGTACAATATTCCATTCTGAAAATACACAATTTATTTATACACTTACTGGAATGCCTGGGTTTTCTCTTTGTAGTTTTTAATATATTCTAGGTTTGAACCTATCACCATTCATATGTGCTTCAATTTTCTTCTCCCAATTTGTGGTTTTCACTCTTTATGGTGCCTTCTGATCAACATTATTAATTTTAATGTAATTGAATGTTTTATAAGTTTTACTTCTGGTGTTTTTGTGTCTTATTTAAGAAAAACTTCTCTACAATGAGTATATGAAGGTATTTTTCTCTGTTAAATTCTTAAAGCTCTTTTGTTTTGCCTTTCACATTTAGGTTTTGGATCCACCCACAATTATTTCTTTGTGAGGTAGGGATCCAATTTCATTTTTTAAAAATGTGGATAACCAATTGTTCCATTTATTGAAAGTCCAGCCATCCCCCTCTAGTCTCACAATACCTCCTTGGCCACCTATTCTGTATCTACATGTCTGGGTCTGTTTCTGACCACTGGTCTTTTATTAGTCTATCTATTCTTAGAGCAATATTACACCAACTTAATTGCTATACTTTTATAATAAGTATGGGTGTCCTAGCTAGTTGGCACTTCCACATAAATTTAAGAATGAGCTTGTTATGATACACACAAATCTATTGGAATTATGACTGGATATGCACCTAACCTACAAAACAGTTTAGAGGGAACTGACAGCTTAATGACACTGACTCTATATTTGATGAACACATTATTATCTATTTATTCACTCTCTTTAAATGTCTTTCAAAAAAGACCTTGCTCTTTTGTTCATTTCTAAGTAGTTCATAAATGGTATCTTTATTAAAACTTTCCAGTCATTAGCATGTAAAAGGAAGAGATCTTTAAATATGAATTTTGTATCAAAATCTTTATATTCTTAATAATTCTAATAATTTATCCATGGATTATTTTGGATTTTCTATACATACAATGGTATCATCTACAAATAATGATAATTCTGTTCTTTATTTACAATATTTAATTATTTTATTTCTTTTCCTTGCCTTATTGTGCTTGTTAGGACCTCCAGTACAATGCTGAGAAATGTTGATAGCAGGCACACTTGCCACATTCCAAATATCAAAGGTCTTAACATTTCACTTCTAAGTATGTAGTTTACTGTAAATCTTTGTAGATACCCCTTTATGTTAAGAAAGTTATTCAACTAACTTGCTAAGATTTTTGAAATCATGCACAGATGTCAAATTTTATGACCTTTTTTCCTTTGTGGTTTTCTCTTTAATTTGCTAATGGGCAAATTATGCTGATGGAGTGCAAATGTTAAACCAGAGTGAAGTTTTAGAATAAATCCAACTTGGTAATATTTTTTTAGTGTACAGATGATCCCTGACTTACGATGGTGTTTGACTTACAATTTTTTGACTTCATGGTGATGCAAATACAATACACATTCAGTAGAAACCATACTTCAAAATTTGAATTTTGATCTTTTCCCAGACTAGCGATATGCAGTACAATGCTCTCTTGTGGTACTGGGCAGTGGCAGCAAGTCAAGGCTCCCAGTCAGTCATGCAGTCATAAGAATAAACAACTGATACTCTAGTGTTGTGTTGCCAGCATGTTTTGATTATTTTGATTATTGTATTTTGTATTTTCATATCCTATCACATCTACAAAACACTCATCTGTGTCTTCTGCTCCTGGTGAAAAGAGGAAGGCAATTATTCTTTAGGTGAAACTCAAGCTAATTGCCCAACTATAGACTAACGTAAGTGTTCTGAACACATTTAAGGTAGGCTAGGCTGAGCTATGTTTGGTAGGTTAGGTGAATTAAATGCATTTTCAACAATATTTTTAACTTACAATGGGTTTTTTGGGAAGTGACCCCATTATAAGTCAAGGAGCATCTGTACTGAACTTCAGCAGTGCTATATAGACTGAATGTTTGTGTCCCTGCAAAATTCATATAGTGAAACCTAATCCCCAATGTGATGGTAATTAGAAGGTGAAGCTTTCGAGGTAATTAGGTCATGAAGGTAGAGCTCTCATGAATGGGATTAACACCTTTATGAAAAAGACCCTAGAGATTGGCCTTGTCCCTTTACTCTGAAGATGTAGTGAGAAGTCAGATGTCTATGAAACACTAAATTGGCCTCACAATATGCCAAATCTGCTGGCACCTTGGTTTTGATGTACCAGCCTCCAGAACTGTTAAAAATAAATGTTGGTTGTTTATTAGCCACATAGCCTATGCTATTTTGTTATAGCAGCCTGAACAGACTAAGACAGGCAATTATCACTGGTTTAAAATATTTGCATCTATTTTCTTGAGATTGTTCTGCAATATTATTTTACTCATAAGGTTTTAGTATCAAGATTATATCAGCCCCATAAAACGAATTAGGAATGTCCCCTTTTTCTACACTCTGGAATTGCTCTTGTAAAATTGGAATTACATATTCCTTGAGTGTTTCACCAGCAAACCCATCTGGACTATTTCTGTATGGAAAGACCTTTGGCCACAGGTTCTTTTACTGAACAGGACTACTCAATTTTCCCTTTTTGTTAAGACAGTTTTGCAAGATATATGTCTATAGTAATTTGTCCATTTTATTTCATTTTTCAACCGAATTGCCATAAAGTTGCCTTTTTGAACACGGATCCAATTATCACAAGAAAGGACACCAACACATGTGGACTCTAATATTTGACAAAGTCAGAATGTCCTCATTGAAAAACAGGTGAAATATGGGTGTGCTGATTTGTTTCCACTAGCTGTTTTCCACTCCCAGAACTCTGCAATGTCATTCCTTCTGACTAGACTTCCCTCTCTTCCTCTTTATCGCCTTGTAGATTCTTTCTCATTTTTAAAAACTCAGTTCAGGCACCTTTTCCTCTAAGACTTCCAGAGTCCCCACATTGGGCTGAGCGTCTGTCCTGGGGTCCCCACAGCCCACTGTGCCCATTGCCATTAATGGAAACCACACTGCACTGAAATTATTTCTGTGTCCATCTCCTCCATAGACTGTGAGCACCTTCCTCTGTGTCCTCAGAGGAAAGCTGATGTGGTCAGTCAACAATTGTGGAATGAAATGGAGCTTATAACCACTGAATGACCAACTAAGTTCTCTAACAGTCTCTCTATATTTCCCCACATACATTTATTTGTTCCTTCATTTATTTAATTCAAGGTATACTTGCTGAGAACCTACTACGTGTCAGGAACTGTTTTAGAAGAGTAGCCTGTGAGGAAAGAGAAAATCTAGGAGAGTGTGGTGTTGTGGAAACCAAGTAAAGAAAGGACGTCAAGGTTGAGAGGTTGAGGACATGATCAACCATGTCAAATGCTACCAATAGGTCAAGTAAGATGAGGTCTGAGACTGGACCATTGGTATAACAATGTGCACGTCATCAGTGATTTAGCACTCTTGCTGAAGTGGTTCGGCAAAAAAATCTGATTGGGGCTATTTCAGAAAAACATTGGAGCCCTGGAGAAGAACTGAAGAAAACTGGTAAAAAATTTTCTTTTTTAATTTTGCTGTGAAGTAAATTTTTCTGAGTTTTTTTAAATTTGCATACAGTAAATATATTATCATTTATTTCAAAGCTCCTGGGTTTCCTGTTTAGAGTCAGAATGCAATGTCTGTGGATAGCAACTCTGGTATGAATTTTTTACATGAACTCCATTGTCCTTTCTGAGGCCTTCCCAATTTGAGGGCAGAAGGGTTTCCCTGCTGGTGTCAAAGGCTGTTTTTTTTTTTTCAGTAACTTCGAAAAGTTGTGGCTGATTCACAACCAAAATCCCCATATCCACAGCTGACCATATCCACCACCACAACCACATGTGTAAACACCAAACCCTCATGTGGCCACCACTCTTCCTCCCTCCCTGGCAGAATGTGGAAATGACCAAAAGACCTGCCCCCTAAAGACCACAATGCCACATAGATTAGGTCTATACAGTGAGGTGACAGAGATACTCAAGGACATATTAGAGTAGCAGCAGCAGGAATGACCATGTCCCACCTCCCACTCCCTACTGTGGTCCTCTCATAGAATGTGACCACTCTGCACACTCATCCCTGAACTGAAAAACACTGCACAGCAAGACACATCATTTCTCATAGAGCTCTATTGTGTCATATAATAATAGTTACTCTATATAAATTAAATTAAAAATAAAGCTCCAGCAGGTTGCACAGGTTGGCCGTTAATAAATATATCTCTGGGTAATTGTGCCCCAAGACCAGCTCATGACCACTCTCCCTCATCTGGAGAATTATACAAAAATAAATACAGGCTGGGGGCAGGGAGGACATGCCCATTTCCATTTTTAAAGTTCTCATTCCTACCATTCATCTGTCCCCTGTTCCTCTCCACTGGTATCAACATAGCAGTCCTGTGCTGACTGGAGAGCTCAGGGTTGGAGAAGCTTCTCTCCAGTCACAAGCATTCTTAGAAGCAAAGGACCCCTCACTGTACAGGCCATTCATCCCACCTGAACCCTCTGGGGCTGGTACAATGGCTGCCCCTCCCCAGATCCCAGAGAGGGAGATGCCTGTTATTGCTGGTCCCACAAGCAGCTCCTACAAGAACCAGGCCAAAGAGAGGCACAGCATAAGTACCAGGAGGGACATACCACTATTCAGAGCCACAGGGACCACCACCAGGCCAGCCAGAACCCCCAGAGTCTGGGTCAAGGGTCCCCAGAGCTGGGGAGGTAAAACACAAACACATTCTGCAGGGGCTGCTAGAGTGGGAGACCTCTTTGGGGGCTCAAGATTTAGGCCTGAACCCTCTTCATCCTGGGAACTCACATGGGACCACACCAGGCTTGAAGGGCAGACTTCGGCCCCCAAGGTACCAAGGAGGGTAAGATTTTGCCCCTGCAGAACTGCACAAGCTGGCTCCTTGACACATACAGGAACCAAGCTCTCTGCCCACTCAGTGGTTAACTCCATATGGGCTTCTGTCCCTCCCAGGGACCCAGATGTCACTCTGTTCACGTGCAAAGAGTCAGTGTCCTTATCCATCCTCTTCTCTGGATCCCCAGTGAACTGACCCTCTTTACCCAGAACTAGAGGGCTGTCACATCCTGAGCCCTCTAAACACGGGAGCCATACATCTCCCATAGTGGCTACCACCAACTGGGCCCCAGAGAGGATTTCCGGAGGCGATTCCTTGGGGGTGCCCCCTTCTGGGCTGGAAGGTATCACGGAGAGCCCCTCTTCACCCTCCCCCTCATCAGGGTCTTCAGTGTCCTTGATGAGCTCCACACCACGCCCCAGCCGGGCATAGTGCAGTGTGATCTCCTCAGCCAGAGCACTGTTCAGGGCCCGCTCAGGGCCAGGCCACTTCAAGATCAGGTCACGGTCTGTGAGTATGCCCAGGGGATGGCTGAAGGATACTTCCCCATCTGTGGAGCCCTCCCCACCACTTCCTGCCCCACCTGCAGCCACAGCAGCCCGCAGGCGACTCAGGTGGGACAGGTAGAGCTGTTCCAGCTCCTGGTCAATGGTATCCTCACCAAGCAGCTCTTCCAACCCACTCATGACCTCCAGACCCCCAAGTGGCTTGTCCACAACAGCTCCCACCATGGGGTCCTTTTGCCCCCTTCCATTCTCGCTCGATACTTCCCACATGGCCTCCACCTGTTGCTGGCTAGGTTCCAGGAGAGGCCCAGCTGCCCCTTCACTTGCATCAGGCCCTGAGGCCTGGTCCCTGGGGGAGCCACCAAGGCCACAGAGAGAGGAGGAGGGGGGAATCCTGATGGCCGGTGCCTGGTGGACCTCTGTGAAAGCCACAGGCAGCCTGCTTCTGGGGACGTCACCTTCCTCTGGGGGTTTGCCAGTCACTGTAACTTCAGACACCTGGAACCATTGGGTGGGGTGGGAGGGGAGAAGAAAGGGAAGGAAATGAAGTAGAGGAGGGGATGGGATAAGCAGAGACAGTAAGAACTAGTAACAGCCCATACCCAGCCCCACAGGTATTTCCAGATAAAAACTTTAAAGAGCTCTCTATAATTCTCTAAATTCCAAAGACTATGTTGTCTATATTATAATAACAAAATTAGATGAAGTAAAGGGAGGCTTCCTGAAGATCATAAAGCTGAGGAATTCAGTGGGCACCAATATTTGCTGAATGACTGTCAGTAAATACTGTTGGTTGACCTCCAAAACATATCCAGAATATCCACATGAATTTGGAATTTTTTCTTTAAAAATAATTATTTCTTAGCTCTTTTGACAAGACCTGGAAACAATGACCAACCAAGTAGCAACAAGCACACCTAGCACCCAGATCTAAATATCATTCTCCACTAAAAGGAACCAGGGCTTCTTAAATAAATGGTTGTTTCATTTTTAGGGAAAGTAAAGTACAAAATGAGTCTGGGACATATTGCCATACCAGAATGTCAGGAAGTGCTCAAAGAATGATAGGTATGTGTCAAAAGGACTCTGGAGCCAATCTAAATAAGCTTCTACTGGCCAGAGGCAATTCAATATAAGCATCAAAATAAATAAAGACAATGAATTGAAACTCAGCAAATATGTTTAAAACTAATGAATTAATAATGATATACCAAAAACAAAAATCCTTTATTTGGTCACCTTTGTAGAAGTTCTTTTCTTCTGAAGACTGGTAAATAAAAGGGGGGGAATTAAGCATTTACACAGCTTTTTCTATATAAACTATATACCTTCAAGGTATATACTGTCAAGGTAGCCAGACGGTTAATATGAGAAAGTTTTTCTTTAAAGAAAAATTCCAGCTAATAAATGAAGTGGGAATAAGTAAATTAAACATAATAGAAACTATTCTATTTAAATTAATAATAGATTACAGCTAATAAATTAACTCAAGAAAATAGTTTAATTAATTTAACAATAGATCAAGTTAGTTAGATAGAATTAAGAAATTAATAAAAAATAAGATGAGAAATGTGTTTCTACATGGATACAATCAGTCAAATGCAGGGTGTGGGAAACTACAGGACAAACAAGGTTTCTTGATCAAATCACAAAATAGTGGGGGAGATTTAAAAATATAAAAAGATCCATCAACCAAATGCAATGCGTTAACCATGTATGGATCCTAAAACAAAAGGAAATACAAACATAGATCGAACATTTAATGATACTAAGGAATTATTGTTAATTTTCTGAAGTATGATGATGGTACTTTTTTTTAAAGAGTTCTTAATTTTCCAAGACACAAACTGAAGTATTTATGGATAAGATAATGTCTGAATTTTTTCCAAAATAATCCCATAGAGAATGGGAAGGGAGGAGCAGGGTATAAAAAAGTAGGAATGGACATATGCTGAAATTTGTTGAAGCTGGGTGACTTGTTGAAACTGAAGTGGGTTCATTATATGAGTCTTTTATCTATTCTTGAAAATCTTTGTAATAAATACATACACACACACACACACACACACACACACACACACACACCCTCCCTCCCTCCCTCCCTCCCTTCCTCTCTCCCTCCCTCTCCAGAATTTCTCTACCTCCCTACCAGCACCAGCATCACTTGCCTGGACAAACCGCAGTAGCCTCCTCCTCACAGTCCCTCTGCTTCTGCCCTTGTTTGTACAATCTACATCCCTCACAGCAGCCAGAGAGAACCTATTAAATCCTAAGTTAGATCATGGCTCTCCTCTACTCATGATCCTCCCATGGCTCGCTTATCATTCACAGTAAAAGCCAAGACATCTCCATGGCTCACAAAAGCCCAACACAATCTATCCCTGCCATCTCTCTAACCTGATTTCCTTCCACTTCCCCCTCACTCACTGCTCCTCGCTCTTTATTACATACATTATTCATGGCCCCACTTCTGGGCCTTTGCACTTGCCAGGACATCCTTCCCCTAGTTATTCATATGGCCCTCTCACCTTCTTCAGATCTTTGCTCAAATCTCACTTACACTAAGGCCTTCCCTGACCACTCTAAAATCTAAAGTTGCAAAAGTGTCCCCCCATTCATTCATTCATTCTCTCATTCATTTGTTCTCTCTCTCTCTCCCCCTCCTTCTCCATTTTTTCTTTAGTACTCATCATCATGTAAAATACCATATATTATTTTGTTGTGTTATGTCTCACTCCACTAAAATATAAGAAAGTCCCATGAAGAAAGCATTTTTGGTTACTACAATATTCCCAGCATCCATAACAATGCTTGGCACAGAGCAAGCATTCAACAGATATTTACTAAGTTAACAAATGACATTTTGATAAGCCCAGGTAAATAACTGCATGCTGCCCCTTCATCATCAGGTTCTTATTTGGAGAATCTCCCCCTAACCTAGGGTGGTCCCAGAGCAAACTGACCCCCACCACCCAGCCTCCCATCAGGCATCCAGAGGCTGCCAGGGCCTGCTTACCTGAAGTGTCATCTGTGGCCATGGACGGAGAGGGGTGGGAGCCACCAGGGGACCCACTGACTCTTGGACATCAAGACGCTCTGTTAGAGAAAAGAGAACAGCAGTGTTGGGGCAAGGCAGGCCTAGTTTGGTTAAGAAAATCTGTTCCAGCCATTGACAGTTTTGCCTCTGAAGCTTTCTGTGACAGTCTAAGGCAGAGGATGTCTCTTAATTTATATAGAAAGAAAAAGGGGAGGAAGAAAAAAATGATAAATATAAGCTAAAACTCCCACCACCTGCCAATTGCTTACCCACAGCAGGGGTATTATCATCTGTGCTCTTCATCCTCAGCTCTTCCTCATTAGGCCTGTGAGGCAGAGGAGAGAATACATGGATCTGATACCCTGATAAGCCAGTTTTGCCACCCACCGGCAATTTCTGAGACTCTGTGGTGGCCCACCATCACTTGACAGCTGTTGTTTTCTCTTCTGCTACCTCCTTCTATCTCCTGATTATAAAAGTCCTATACACTCATTGTAAAAATTTTACAAAATACAGGAAAGCATAAAGCAATAAAAAAGTCACACATCAGCCAGAGGCAATCACCATTCCCATTTTGGAAAATTTCATCCCAGACACTCTATGAAGTCATTTAAATTCTACAGATATAATCTCACAACTGGCTTTGTACATTTAACAGTAAGAAGCATCATTACATACTTTTGTAAACATTCGAAATGGCTGCTTATTACTCCTATCATATGAGCTCACCATGAGGTATGTAGCCAATCTTCCAACTGAGCAGCTAGGTTGTTTCCTCCATTTTACTCTCACAAAGCAGGCTTCATCAAACGTTTTTGGATATAGCTTTATGAACAATTTGGATCATTTCATTAGGGTATCTTTCTGGCTGTGGAGGAACTCATCTTTTCCAAGAAAGGACAGGTGAGGACTTTGGGGGACAGGAAGCAGCAAAAGAGAGGAAGTGACTGGACAACGAGATCAGCAGAAAAGATAGTAACCTGGGGTCACAGAGGCCTGGGTCCCTCTGCCAACCTTCCACCCATCACCATATTAGCCTGGCAGGGCACATAATCTCCCTGAGCCTCACCCTCCTCACCTTAAAACGGAGCACAGGGGATCCAGGTACACATCAAGCACAGGGAAGTCAAGAGAAATGAGGACATCAAGCTAGATACCAGGGTCTGGCACAGAGAAGGGGTTAAATCAACTGTAGATATTTATTAGTCTTGGTCCCCCTTCACCAGGCAAGTCAGACCCCAAGGTCTGAGTGGCAAAAGCCCCAAGTGTATTTCAGCCAGTCCCTGCCAGGGGTGGGGTCAGGGAGATCATGGAGAAATCACTGTTCCTATTCTCACAAATGAGTATCAAATGTTTACAGATTAAGGTAGTAAGGGAAGCATTAACTAAAACATGTTCAGAGACCTGACAGGAGCTGAGACAACTGCTCAGACCATTTTCTTCCTAGGCGTAGCTTGATGATGTTGACATTTCTGAAAATGGTTGCAATGTTTTCAAAACATGTAATCAATTACCTTCACAGAAACAGAATATCACTAGCTGACCCAAATAATTACTATGGTATTAGGCATTGTTCTAAGTGCTCCACATATACTAATCAAATCCTCACAGCAACCCTATGAGATAGGTACTTTTAATCTTAAGTAGGCAGTATTATTATCCTCAACTTACAAATGATGAAATGGAAGCTGAGTAAATGGCTCAAGGTCATACAGTGAGGATCAAAACATAGGTCTTTCAGCTCCTAACTCTGCTCTCAACCAACAAATTGCTGCTACTTGGATAAGGGAGATAGGGTCTTACTCCAATCCATCTCCAATCCTTTTCAGTAAATTGAGGTAGGCAGCAATGATAGAAAAAGTCCCTCCCTCCTCCATCAATCATGCTTTTATTTGAAACATATTTATTTCCACCCTCCCTGACTTCATGGGAATATGTGGTTAGAAAACCACCAGACATAGAAATGGCTCCAAGAACTGCTTTTTATTAGTACTCTTGAGGAAGAAGTTTGAACCATGTACATAACTCTAGAGCCTAGAAGCTCCAGAAGAAACTGTCTGCCTTCCTCCATGGACTAGGGCTCATGTGTCCCACCAGAGGTCTTTGAATGAGAATACTACACAGCCTGGAATGAGTGACTCAAGAAGCCCAGCCATCAACTACTGCATACCATGGATAAGAAAGGGAGATTAGAAGCAAACCAGCTTGGTCCTGTACCAGTTCCTTCAGTGGCTCTAAAATCCAGGTCTTTAGATTTGTGGCCTGACACAACTTCTTTTGCTGGTATAGTCCTTCATTAAACAAAATGTCACCTTCCTAAGATCTTCTAAAGCAAGCCTCTTCTAGAAGACCCACAGACAGAAATTCGGCAGCCCTGCCTCCCAGGGGCAGGACTAGGCAAGCTGTCACCTGCCATCTGGCCCAGAACTGACATACACAACAACCAGGTTTCTAAAAGCCACTCAAGTCTTAGATGTATGTGAGAGAGAAGGGGGTAGATCTCAGGATGCAGCCAACCAGCAGGAAAAAAAAACTCCACAGTTCAGTTGAAGGAAAAGAAAAAAAAATAAAACAAGTCCTTCAGCCCCCAAATCATCTCTACTGCTGCTGAGGAGGGTGAGAAGAGGGGCAACATCCAAAAATCAGGTCAAGTAATTTAGCCAATCCCAATATCCACAAAGTGAATAGAAGTACACAGGTCACTCCCTACTTCTGAAGTCAGAAATGAAAGCAGGAGGCACAAGCACCTATTGTTCGCCCCTCCACCACAGGCCCTTTTCATCGATACACCGTCATTTGAAAACCTTCACATTTTTCCATCAAAGCAATACCCTTCCCTTTTTACAAATGTGGAAACTGAGGCTCAAAGAACCACGTCTCTACATCAACTACATGCCACTCAGACAACACCCAAAGAGGGCTCCATTTTTTAAGAGTATTTGAAACCGTGGTCTTCAAAAAAAAAAAAGAAAGAAAGAAAGAAAAGAAAATCTAAATATCCTTGAACTATCATTCACAGTAAACATTCAAGGGAAGCTATGACTTTAACCAAAAGGAGGCTAGTAAGAGAAATATAGTACCAAAGTATACTGACTCACTGATCAGTAACAGAGAGGGGTTCTTAGAAAAATGGAGAGATTAAGAACAAAACTGTACCTCTAGTGTTTTCACAAATTTTGAGAAGGAAACCTGCTTTTGGCACCAGCCCCACAAATGCCACATGGTATCTCCTCAAGGGCAATGGGCAGTAGTGGGCTGGAGCACACAGGCCAAGGGACATCCTGGGCATGTATCCTTTGGTTGCTCATGAAAACTAGTCAAAACAATGTACCCTATAAACTTCCTGGGTGTGGAAATTCTTCCTGCCATCAGAAAACTCAATGATTGCTGACCTATGGCAGCACCCAGAGAGACCAGGGGGTGAGATTTCAGAAAGAGGTACCATCTGCCCCAGCCTAGGCCAGCCAAAAAGGACAAAACAGTGAATCACTACAATCAGTGAGCTAGTGAGAGCTGCCAACCCCCACTGAGTAGAGCAAAGCACATTTTCAGTCACATCACTACTATCACCACCTTCATGAGCACCTCTAACACTCATGTTTTCAAAGAACTTGGCCAGCCCAAAGTGGGTCATGTACTGAAATTCAAAGGGAAACTCAGCAGACCCCAGCTCTCGTGCAGTCAACCTGAAGATAAGTCTGACTGTGGGGGACAGGTGGCTTCGGAAACCTGCCCTGATACTTGGAATCCTAGTTACCCTAAGCCATCTGCTTTCTGAAAAGAAAAGAACAGAGTTTGAAGGAGGCTGTGAAAACCACCAAGTTATGTGGGGCATTGCTCTGTCTTTCCCAGCTATGGTCTGTGTCAGTGTCAACTCTGGGACTTATGGACAATCCAGCAGGGTGAAGGGAGAGCAGTTGATTGTGCTGAGTTTTTACAGCAGTGATTTCATTCATTTGGCTATGCCCCACAGTAAAAAAAAATACTTTGTACATAACCAAGGACATCCCATGCATGTGTATATATACATATATATGAGAAACAGCTGTTCTTTTCTTGAAACACTTAGCTTTACACATTGTGATGCACGGATTATTTCCCACACTATTTCTTTTAATGTTTGTTGAAATCCAATAAATATATTTCACATCTCAATAAAGGGTCATGACATGTAACTTTGAGTAACACAGCTCTGCAACCTACCAGCTGTGTGATCTGGAACAAGTTACAAAAACTCTGTGCCTCGGTTTCCTCATCTGTGAAGTGGGGATAATAGTAATACCTACTTCAGAGAGCTATTGGGTGGATTGAGGAAATAAGGGGAAATTGCCTGTAAAATGCTTAATTAACAGCAATCCCCTTCACATTCCCACTGAGGGAAACTGAGGCTCTGAAAAGGGAAGCAACTTGACCAACATTGCCCAGCTGGTAAGACACATCACTCAGCCTGGTACAGCAGTTAAGAACTGGCCCACTAGAGCAGAACTGCCCCAGCTCAGATCCCAGCTCTGCCACTTTCATAGTATGTGGCCTCAGGCCCAAGTCCTTAACTGTGATGCCCTACCAGTTATATATGGAAAAAGAGGATCACTCATACTAGGTCCTCACTCTCCAGACTAAAGATGACCCCTTTTTCGACTTTGATTATTCTGGTTTCCCCTAAGGCTGCCAACTCAGAAAGCAAGTTGAATTCCCATTCATTCAGCTACAGGTACACCTAAAAATCTTTGAGGCCTTACCGTGCATCAGCCCAGTAACAGAACCCTGGAAAAATAATGTTGAGCAAGCCCAAATAGGAAGCTTACAATCTAGTGTGAAGGAAGACATCAAAAAAAAAAAATACTCACACTCATTCTTTCAACAAACATTTATTAAGCACCTATTAAGTGCCAGGCACCATGATAGGCCCTGCAGGAATACAGAAGTGAACAAAAGCAGACTATGTCCCTACCCCTCACGGAGCTTACAGTCTAGCAGGGCAGAGGGTTATCCAATAATCCCCTAATGAAGATCTAACCACAAACTGAGGTCAGTGCCTTCAGAAAAAGGAAAGAATGCCCTAGGACAAGCGGCCCTGGCCCAAATTACAGGTCAGGGAAAGCTCAGGATGCTTAAAAGGAAAACAAGAAAGGAAGGGGTAGGGGAGTGAGAGGCTGTTCAGCATACTGTGTGAGAGGTGGACTTAGTCTTGAACAAGAGGAGTTTGAGACATCTTTGGGACATCAGCTAAATGGAGACACCAAGCTTGGATATATGAGGGTACAAGAAAGGGCAGGGAGAAAGAGAAAGGCCAGGAAGTTAAGAGGAAAAGCAGCAGAGAGTGGTCCCAAGGCAAGGGAAGAAAGTGTTTTAAATAGGAGTGCTCAACCACTTCAAGAAAACCAAAATCTTATATGGAATATAGTAGATGCAGGGGGCTGAAGCAAATGTAGAAGTAAGTGTAGGCAATTTTTAAAGTGGAGACAGTAATGAAGGGGAGGGTGATTAGGTTCTGGCCAGGAGCAGCGGGTACAGAGGTGGGGTCAAAGGACAGATTTTTAAGACCATAGAGAAACTGGCAAGTATAAAGGCCAATAGAGGACCAGGTGAGAAGGGCAGTGAAAAGCTGCCATGAGAGAAAGGAAAACTGATTATGTCAGGTTCTGGAGCAAGTGACAGAAAATGGAACCCAGAGCACATGATTGGGTTACTGGCCTAAGGGAAGAAAAGGTTTCCCTCCTCCCCGGTAACACTAGGAAAGGAAATCAGTTTGCAGGCTTGGGGGCTGCAAGTTGTGAGAAGTTCCATTCTTATGGCTTCTATTTGGTTTTTTAAAGCAGGAAGTAAAGTCTGAAGGTAAAGAACATTTAAAAGAGTTACATCAGGGAGGAGACAAGAGTGGGTCAGAAAAACAGGACTGCCAGGCAGGGTGGAAAATTATCCTGAATTTGTAGCAATGCTCATCTGCTCTACTACACAATATTCTCTTAACAGGGCTTGCCCACTTGGCTGATCAGTGCTATGAAAAAAACGGGCCTGAGGAGGTTGGGATAAACAGGCTTCCTGGAGGAAGCACTCTTAGAACTGGAGAATCAAAAAGAGACTGCAAGGGACCAACATTCCTGGTGATGGAAACAGCATGGGCAAAGGCCCTGAGGCAGGAACAGCAAGGCACCTTGGAAAAAATAATCATGACAGGAGCTGAGAAGGCAGAGGATGGCATGAGGTGAGACTTAGTAGCCACTGAGGCCAGGCTGGGTAAGGGGGCAGGGGGTGCCTTAAGGCCACGCTGAGGCTTTCTTGATCTTTGTTTTTAAGAGGAATAGGACACCTCTTAAGGGTGTTAAGCGAAGGCAGACCAGGAGGGCTCCTCCCCACACCAGCCCTAGGACTATGGACTCTAGGAGCCTCAATTTGCTCATCCAAGAAAGAAGGATGGAACAGTCTATCTCACCAGGAACGTTGAAAAGGTTAAATGACATTTTGAATGCAAATACTCTGACAAGTGCCTATCAAAGAGCAAGGTCTCTGCCAGGTCTCACACAAGCCCTCTATACCTGCCCTTTTCCACCCAGTTCCACAGGCCCTCTGACATTTCAGTACCAATCTGTGTCTTCTTCCTTGTTTGAACCTAACACCATGTCCAGCACATAGTAGGCCCTCAATAAATGCTTGCTGATGAATCATTCTAAGCCTAATGGTTGTCAAAAGCCTGGTGCAGCAACCCAGGGAATGCAGCCATTTCTGTTTCTGAGCTATATCCTGATGGCCACCATCAACTTCTCCTGTGCCCCTTCCTGATATGGCTGGGCCCAGTAGAGTGGGCCTGCAGCCAACACTTCCTGAATGGAAAGCCCTCCACAACAGGACTCCCATGGGTTACAGCAATCCTCCACCATTTCCCAAAAGGGCTGGGTCACAGGGGTAGGCTGATTTTCAACAGCACACCAAGTCACTGGCAGCACACAGGTTTTAAAACAATAATTAAAATGTACTTGCCAAGAAAGCCACCAACCTACAGAAAATCTTATCGCTGATCTTGCAGTGAGCACCAACCTCTCTTTTGCAAGAGCTGAGATCAAAAGATAAAAAAGCTATCAAAAAGCCATCTGCCCACTTAAAATAATATCACAAGTCATGTTAGGAACCACAGACCTGGGGCCAGATACCAAAACAATTATCTGAACGGGATGCTTCAATTTCTCCTTAAAACCACTCATGTATTTTAAAAGAAAAACACCCTCCCACCCAGCTTGGTCATGCAAGTTTTTGATTTCTCCATTCCCTTCATTTCACACTCTAAAATGACCAAACTTCATTACCCAAACTGTTGCTTCTTACAGACAGGGCTCCCACAACAGCTGGCTGGGATGACGTCTTGGGAAAAATGACAGAAACAAACGCAATTCTGGGGCATTGGAATAGCTGAATTTTTTGATCTACGTGGTTACAATAAGAGCATAGATATGTAAAAATCCATTGAGCCTCACACATAACATTAGTGAACTATATGTAGCCATACTTCTCAATAAAGAAAAAAAAAGGAAAAGGTAACATGCTGGGAACACCAGGAGCTCTGAATCCTATCAGGCCTTTAAGTTAAAAAAAATGTCCCTAGCATCTCCTCCCTGGTCCTAACACTCACTAGGTTGAGTGAATCTGAATGAACTGGTTCACCTCTCTGAGCTGCTCAGTTTCCCCTTATATTAAATGGGCATAATCATAGCACCTACAGCACAAAGCATGCACAGCAGGACTCAGGAGAATGGACTTGAAGCTTTTAGCAGAGATCAGTACAAGCCAGCCACTGTACTTTCACAGCTTACCACCATGCTTATTACCTCACCCACGTTTGCTACATCCACTCCAACCAAAATGACTGTCACACCCCTTTAGCAGATAACAGAACTGAAGCAAGGCCACATAGTTGGTGACAGGCAGAGTTTAGGAAAGGAATCCAAGGAATTATACGTGTGATTCTCTAAGTACTAATACTAGTTAACACTTATATGGGACAATGAGCCAGGCTCAGTTCTGAGTGCTCTTACTTGCCTCCTGTGAAGTAGGTACTATAATTATGTTTTACTGATGAAGGTACTCAGGCACAGTACAACTAAATGAGTTGGCCAAGTTCACAAGGCCAATAGATGGCAGATCTGGAATTTGAACCCAGACAGATACCAGAATCCACACTCTTAACACTGTAAGGAAAGCTGAGCTGCCTGCCACTCTTAGACTAAGTCTCAGGTTACTTAGGGGATCACACGTCAGTGAGTGCTTGTCTGCTTTCTCAAGAACCCAGGCATATCTGCCCACCAGCTGAGCTAGACCTTTCAGAACCACTCATGGCTTAAGACCTTGCCAGGACCACAAACATCTTGCTGCAGCCAGAGGCTTCTAATCCAGCATATCCAAAAAGCATTCCCATTTCCAGTCCTCTCAGGACCAGGGAAATGTATACATTTCCCACGTGTACACAGTCTATTTATTCCAGGCTAGATTTAGGTGACCCCAACAAGAATCAGCTTAGCTGCTGCCCTTGAGGAATTCATAGCTTTATAGAGAAAATCTAGAAGAATCTTGCCTCCTAGGTTAACTGGCTTTCTCCCAGGCTCTGAATAGTCGCAGGTGGTATGGTAAAAACAAAGAACGTGAGCTTCAAGTCCAGGTCCATCTCGTTCTGCCTCTGCCAGAGCCAATGTTTCCTGTGAGAGCATGGGCTCAGCCCCTCACTTCCACAGAAAGCCTCAAACTAGATTAGAGCATAATAGTTAAGAGGGTGAAGGAGCTTCAAGGTTATATATAGCCAAAGTGGAAAAGACAGGGGCCATCACTTCCTTCACCAGTTTCTCCCTCTGGAATCCTGGTTTCCTGCTGTCAAATTTGGGTCAGATTCTCTGCCCCTCACTGGCAAGGCCCCTGATCCACACTACCATGTCACTGCAGCTTTCTCCACTCCAGCACACCACCCATCATTCACACTGAGTTCATTACCATCTCAGGACCTTGTACTTGTTCTGCCTAGAACACCTCTGCTCCCATGTGTGCATAACGCTCCTCTTTATCATCCAGGACTGTTTAAATGGCACCTCCCTGAGTCCTCCTTTTCTACAAACTTTCTCCCTCCATATGTGAGCCTAACTTTTATCATCCAGGACTCACCTCCTCAAAGGCCCTCCCTGAACACCCTAAAACAGCTATTCCCTCCCAAACTCTCCCCTTACTCTCCTCTAATCAACTAACCTTATCCCTGTTTATCTGCTCGCTTGTTTTTTCCAGTTATCTCCCATAGGAGCCTGTATGATCCTTGAGGGCAGGAAAGATGTGTCTTATTCAGGGCTTTACAGTGGAATTCAATAAATAAATGAATGGAATTCCAGTAATTAAAAAGCCTAGCACATGTCTGGCCTCCAGTATTCTTTGACTGACTGACTGCGCCCTCCTCCCTGTCCCGGAGAGCAAGCCTAAGGGGTTCCTGGGTGAGGATGCTGGTCCTCCATCCTAGACACAGCCCTCCCTTGATGGAGGTGGCGCTGGCAGACATTACCTGCGCCTCACCGGCTTCATGCAGCTCTTCAGCTGCCTGGCCTCAGCCTCCACAGGACCCTGGCACTCGGCCTGTGGCTCCAGCTGCTGCTGCTGCTGCTGCTGCTGCTGCTGCTGCTGCTGCTGCTGCTGCTGGGGCAGCCCTTCAGCATCAGTGGGTGTGGGAGTGGGTGCAATCCGGAGCAGGACTGTGTAGTTGCGGCCGTGGTTGTTGGCCCAGAAAGTGCCCTCGGGGGTCTCATAGCGCACCACGAAGTCCAGGCGCGCCCCATCGCCCGCGCCCTCAGCAAAGGGCAGCTGGAAGGCAAAGCGGTCGGTGCGGCCGCCGTCGTCGGGCGAGGAGGCAGACGCCTGGCCAGGGCCCAGGCCAAGGCCCAGATCCAGGATGGGATCTCCTAATCCTGGTCCTCCCGCTCCTGTCCCCGGCAGGCTGCGCGGGACGTAGCGCGCTGGGTGGTCGCAGAAGGAAGCCCAGCCGTCGTGTGAGGCTCGCACGTGGACCGCCTTCTCGAAGGAGCGGTTCAACACGCGCACCAACCCGCGCAGCACCGGCGGGCGTCCCCCAGGCACCCACAGCCCGGCACCCCCGGGGACCGCTCCGGGAGGCGGCAGCAGTGCCTCCAGCTCCACCATGATGCGCCCCAAACGCTCCAAACGGCCCGGCGCAGGCGGCAGAGAAAATGAGGGCACCAAGTAAAACCCCCCGCCGGCCGGGACGGGGCATAGCAACGAGCGCTTGGGGCAAGCCTCCTCTTCCTCCTCCCCTTCATCCCCATCCTCGCCATCATCGTCCTCGTCAGCCCCGCCGCCTTCACCATCTTCCTGGGCCGCCGCCGCCGCCGCCATCTTGCCCGCCCCGGGCCCGCCCCATGGCCGGTAGCGGCGCAGCTGCGCCAGCGGCAGACCCAGGGCCTCGTCAGCAAACAGCACCCTCCGGGGGGCCACCGCCACCTCAAGAGAGCTGCGGGGCTCGCCTGAGGCCGGCGACGGGAGCGCGGGAGGACGCAGCAAGGGCTCCACAGGGGCCGTGCGCGCCATGGCGGCGGCGGCGGCGGCGGCGGCGGCGGCGGCGGCGGCGGCGGCGGCGGCGGCGGCGGCGGCGGCGGCGGCGGCGGCGGCGGCGGCGGCGGCGGCGGCGGCGGCGGCGGCCGGTGGGGGCAGGGCTTGGAGGGGCGCGCAGCCAATGGGAAGGCCCACACAGGGGGTGGTCGACTCAGGGGGCGTAGGCGGAGAGATGAAGACAGGTGTAGCAGACAGCCAATAGGGAGCAGTGCATGGATGACGTAGGCGGTGACTCGAGAGCTGGAGAAGCACGCAGCCAATAGGGATGCTCGAGAGTGCTTGGTGTAGGAGGCGGGATGATTGGTGAATCAATTGGTAGGCCTGAATGGGCGTGGCATGGGGTCTGGGATGGAGAGAGCAGAAGTAGTACCACTAATGGGGATGTGTGAGCAGGATTGGCATCTGGGTGGAGGAAAAATGGAATGGCTATAGGCGATGGGGGCAGCAGGCAGCTAACGGAGAGGCCCGAAAAGTAGGAGATCCCTGGGTTGCGTAGGTAGGTAGTGGGAATGCAAGCCGAGATCGCGAACAGCCAATGGGGAGCCGCGAGCTGGTGGCGTAGGGAGGTGACGATAATGGCGGCAGCGAACCAATGGGGAGTCTTGTGAGCGTGCACGCCTTCAAAGGGCTGTGCCAAGGACGAAATCAGCCAATATGAAGGCTAGAAGGAGCCCAGGAGACAATGTGTGAGCGAACTCAGAGGCAGGAATGGAGGGGCAGAGCCAATGGAGGTGGGCAGTGAAAGCGGAAGGAAGGAACCTTCAAAGGGCAATGCGGAGGGACACGGAGGCGGGACGTGAAAGAGAAGAGGCAACGGGAGTGTTATAGGTAGTTTGAAGGAGGGAATGAAGAGCCAATAAGGAAGCCAGAGAAGTGTGCATAGGCGGTCTGGGCTGTAGGGTAGTCAAGCTGCAGAACCGTAGAATGTCTCTGGTGGATGGATTTACCTTCTCCGTAATCCTCCGTGACTCCCTTTTGCCCCCCAGCTGTGAATCCCAGAGCCTCTGAAAGATTTAGAGTGCATCTTAGCGTGAGATCTAAGAAAGCAAAACGAACTCTCCTGTCGCCGTTACTGGGTTTCCTCTGCCCATCCCCAAGGTTTTGCTTGAGTGGCGCCACTAGCCAAGAATGCCCCTGATTGTCATCCTAAGCATTCTCCAGGACTTGGCACTATTGTTGAATGAATGGCCAAATGAAAAACTGAACTTTTATTGTAAGATTGGCTTTTTCTAACCCGCTCAACAAAACACTGAGCATGAATATGACACCAAGAGTTGATTGAGCAGGTTGGCAGACACTGACTAACATAATCACAAATCTAAACCCTGTCTTTCTTTCCTAACTCAGCCCTTCACACCCCACCCACCTCATCTCCCTTCTATTTGTTCCCATCTTTGTTCCTACTGTTCTCTCTCCCAAGAGCACTGCTTCTTCTGCTTTCTCCATCTAGTTAACTCCTTTCATTCTCTTTGAGGTCTCTGCTCCTGTAGGAACTGAATTACAGCTTTTGTCTACTGAACATATCCATTCAGACATTCCACCCTGTATGCAAGGTTTTGACTGACAGCATCCCTAGGAGGGAAGTGGTCCCCCCAGCAGCACCCCACCCACTCACATGTCTCGATGTCCAGGGGTCATGGGTAAGGAAGGAATATGTTCAGCTTCAAGTAATAGAAAAATCATGAAATAATGGAAGCTTAAATAAAATAGAACTTTATTTTTTTGTCACCTAAAAGTTCAAGCTGGTAAATCGTTCAGGGACTCCTTCCTGCCCACCCAGTAGGGCATTGTCTTTATCTTAGTCTAGCCTCAAGACTCTCATCCTTCAATAGATCTTGTCAGCAACCCATTCAAAACGTTCCTCAAATCCACCCTCTATTCACCCACTCCACTACTAGCACATCATTACCTGGACTGTTTCAGTAGCCTCCCTCTCACTGGCCCTCTGCTTCTGCCCTCACTCCTACAGTCAGTTCTACACTCAGTAGTCAGAGGGATGCTGTTAAATCCTAAGACAGTTGATGACTCTGCTCACAAATCTGTGGCCTCCTTCTCAGTAAAAGCCAAAGCCCTCACTATGGGCTATGGAGTCCTGCATCACTTAATGCCCCTCCCCTAGTTTTCTCTCTGACCTCATCTCCTGCCGCTCTTCCTCTCACCATGCCACTCTAACCAAACCAACCTCCTTAGTAGACCTTGGGCAGATCAGGCACATTCCTACCTCAGGGCCTTTGCACTAGCTGTTTCCTCTGGAATTACTTAGATATCTACATGACTACCTCCCTCACTTCCTTCAAGTCTTTGTCAATAGCCCCCTTCTCTGGAAACTTTCACCTGCCTTTCTGTTTAGTCTTGCCCACTCTTCCTGACAGTTTTCCATGCAAGAGGATATAGTCCAGTACGGAAAGGAGGTTGTGACCTCTCCCCTCTCTGCCTACTTGACTCCCAAGCTCTCACTCTGCAAGGCTCCTAGCAGCTCTCAGCAGCAGCAGCAGCAGCAGCAGCATCACCCCTACCACACTCCAGGCCCTGCTCAAGTAGCTTCCTGGGACTCTGAGACACCACTCACATTCAGTTATCTTCCTATTTCTCTGGCCACTCCTCTCATGGAACGAGTAACAGTAAAGGAGAGATGGTTTGGGAGGGTTTAAGGTGGGGTGCAGCCCATACATCTAACCCTAAAAGAGAAAACCAGACAACCCCTCAGGAGGGGCAGGTCCTGGGGCAGGGAACATGGCCTCAGCTTCTAGGACTGGCCTAGAAAATAATTTCACAGGAGGTGTAGGAAATGTTCAGACACAAGTCCATGGAAAGCAAGGGGTCATTAACCTTGGGGACATCCCTAAAGTCAGCTCCTCAGGAGTTCTCGACAAACACATTTCTCACCCTCTCTCTTGCTTCCAACCACATGACATAGCTGTTAAGTCCCTGCTGTACACAGGGTCCCTGCAGGCCTCAACCTGAGGACCTCATCCCACCTTGGTGTGTCCCCTGAATGCCGGGCATGTCCCACCAACTCAGAAGTCTCAACCAGTGAAAGTTTGTTTTGAACTAATGCTAGGAAGGGTTGGGTTTCTTTTTTTTTTTTTTTATTGTTGGCTATTTTGGTGTTTTTTTTTTTAGTTTATTTTTTCTATTCACTTTTTTTTTTTTAATCTTCACAAAGCCAAGCCATTAGGCCCCTCTGGGCTTTTCCAGAAAGGTGAGTCTGAGTTGAGGAAACAGGTTCTCCTTTATTTGAGGACTTGGGAGGTGGGGGAGGAAAAGAGGTAAAGGGGTGAAGGGATGGGTCTTGGCCACTAGGTTTGTACCATGTGAATAAAAAGCTCTTTACAATTTCTCTTCCTTAGGCATGAAGTCAGTCTTGCAGAGGGGTTGTAGTGGGTGTTGGATGACAGAACCCCAGGCCATGCAGAGCACTGAGGATCCTGGGACTGGGAATCTCAGACAAGGCCTGTCAAGAGAAGCCCCTTGGGGCTGGTCTCCCCTGTTGAATATTGGTTGGAGTGGGGTGCTTGCTGAGGTGAGGAATTGCAGCTGCCAATTCTTAGACGACCTTAAAATCTCACAAGTTCACGTCCCCCAGAAGAATCTCCAAATCTCAGAACTTCTGTCATTACATCCTAGAATTTAAATCCTGAAACATTGAGCTCATGGAAATGTGGGGGTTTCAAAACCCAGCACCACAGAAGGCAGTGCCCCAACTCACCAGCTCTGTGATCCAGAGCAAGTTGCTTGACTACTTCGCACCTCCATTTTCTCCACTTGTATAATGGCCATGATGACAAGATGGACCCCAGCAGACTGTGGTGAGGACTGAATATGACTATTTGGGAGAAGTGTTCAGCTCTGTAAGTGGCACTTGGAGAATTCAAAATAAATGTCAGCTACAGGGATAATGGCAGATATTTGAAATCCTAAAACCTTGGAAATGGATTTTTCAAAGTAGAAAATTGCAAATGCTGAGGGCCTCAGAAGTATCAGGCCATAGTATCCCTGACTATGAGAGGGTTGGAGTACCAAGGGGCCTCTTTGTGAGGATGGATGCATTAATATGGGGGTCCTGATCAGGACCTTTCTTGCAGGTTGGCCATCAGGTCAGAGCTCTCAGGCCCCAAGACATGATGAGATGAGACTTTTCTCCCTTTCCTTACTCAGTAATGCTCAGTGGGCTCTGGGAGTCAGTGATTCTCAGATTCTTCAAATCTGTGAATTATAGGGTGTGGGGAGGAATCCCCACTTTTTTCTCTGTTAAGTAACTTACATGCCCCTCATCCTCTGTGGAAAGGTGGGTTGCAAGTAACACACTCCCCCTCCCTGGGCAGTACAGTAGTAATGATCAGTCCACCTAAGGGTAATCTGATGCTTGGAGCAGGGCAAAGCATCTGGAAACCTAGCCCTATTCTGCTTTTTCCCCTATATTTCCCATTCACACTCAGGGTCTCAGTGCCTCTCTTTCTTTCCCCAGAGACCCTCAAATACCCTCTCACAGTGTGATGTCTTTACCTGCCTGGAATGCCCCTATGATTTATTTGAGTTCTTTTCCCTGTTTTTTTTTTCCCTAACTCTACACACTATTGTTTTAAAAACTGTGGTTTCTCATGAGCCCTGTTATCTCATTGATACCTCTCACCTCTGTGGTGAGGGGAAGAAATTATATTTTCAGATGACTTGTAAAGGGCAAAGAAAAAACCCAAAATTTCAAAATTTCCGTTTAAGTCTCATAATCAAGAAGAGGAGAAACAGAGAGAGAGACAGACAGAGAACTATGAGAACCCCCCCCCACACACACACACACCGTGATTATCAGCGTACACAGTCATCGAAAAAAAAAAATGGATTATTAGAAGAGAGAGGTCTGCGGCTTCCACACCGTGGTTTTTCTTCTCGGTATAAAAGCAAAGTTGTTTTTGATATGTGACAGTTTCCCACAAGCCAGGCTGATCCTTTTCTGTCAGTCCACTTCAAGGTGAGTGTCCCTGCTCTCCCCAACCAAATGCGGGTCCGATGAAAGATATGGCAGTGAGGTAGGCACTGGAGGATCAAGGGTCCTCCAGTATAGTCCAAACGTATGCAACTCCTGGTCCTGGTCAGGTAAGGTATTTTTTTACAATAATAATAATAACAATAATAATAATATAATAATAATAATGATAATATAATAATAATAGTAATAATGAATGCCAGAAAACTGATAAGTAAAGTACTTAATTGGTGCTTGGCCAGAGGCAAAGGTAAATAAGTTGATTGATACGTGGATGGGTAGGATTTTTTAAAATATGTCAACTGCTAGTCTTTATGTATTTCAGAGCTTTAGACAACTTGAAACACTGTGCATTTGTAAATGGAAATTTCAGCTACACCTCTCACCTCTCTGTCTCTTCTCTCAATAACTCCCATCCCTCTGTCTCTGTTTGCCCTGTTTCTCTCTTTCCATGTTACCCTGCCCCTCTCTCTGTCTGTTTTCCTGGCCTTCAGAGTCTTCATCCCTCTATCTTTATCCATTCTGACCATATTCCCTGTCTCTGTCTCCTCCATCTTGACCACACTCATCTTTCTCTTTTCCTCAGCCTTTCTCCCACTGTCTCTCCTGCTCTTGTCTCACCTTCCCCTACCTGCCTTCCCACCTATCATCCAGAGCTTTATACACAGATGGTGCTTGATAATAGTGTGTTGAATAATGTCAATGATGAAATTTTACACTTTATAAGAATAAGCATCACTGTTTGTTCTGATCAAAGGAGGATCGTGAGTTGTTGGGTCAGGCTGAGCACTTAACTGAACTTGTGCTTGTACTGTATGAGAGGAGACCCTAAAGCCATCTCTGAAGGCTTAGCAAATGCTAGGTATTAGCTGTTAGTATTTTTTTAACCAACTTAGAATCACGCTATCCATTGGTTTCATTCCTGCTTTATTCAATTAATAGGTTCATTTTTTAGATCACTAAAAATTGTTTCAACATAAGATCTTTCATGGCTGTCAAGACTTACCTTACATTGGCATGAACCATGATTGGTTCAACAAAGTGCCGATTATTGGACATTTGGATTGTTCTTAGATTTTTTCCCACAATCATCCCTGATTAGTTCCTTGGATTCCTGAAAATGGAGTTATTTGGGCAAAGGCTATGTGCATTTTTAAGATTTCTGACTGTCTACAAATTATTTTTCCAAAAGGTTGTCTTGTTTTATGCTCTCTCTACTCAAGCTAATCCTGGGTGGATCTTATCACTTTTTCATCCTTTCTCAACATAACAAGTAAGAAAAAATCTTATCACATTGTTGAAATTTGCATTCATTGATTTACTTATACTATTTATTGACAATTTGTGGTTTCATTTTAGTTGTTTGGTCATGCCCTTAGTTCTAATAAGGTGTTCATCTTTTTTTTAAATTTATTCATCACAGCTCTTTATTTAGAAAGGATATTAACCTTCCATCAGCTATACATATATAGAACACATTTTCCCCCAATTCATCATTTGCTTTTTTTATTTGTTTATAGTGTTTTGTGATGCTTGTAATGTGTTTATATAGTCGAATAGATTAGTCTTTTCTTCTGTGGTTACTGTCTCTGGTTTTATACTTAGAAAGTTCTTTCCCACTTGAAAATGAGATAAATATTCACATGTGTTGGCTTCTAGTCTCTTTTATGGTTTCATTTTTTCCATTTACTGTAGAGGTTACGAGTGTGGGTACTGGAGTCAGACTGTCTGGAACAAACCCAGCCTCACCCCAAGCCATCTGTGTGATTTTTAGCCAGGTATTTAAACTCTCGGTACTTCTATTTCCTCATTTGTACTGTGATGGCTATAATAGTACCTACCTCAAATGTGATTGTGAGGATTAAATCTATTAACCATAGGTCTTAGCACAGGGCCTGGCACACAATAAACCGAAGGTCAGTATTAGATATTATTTATCTCTTTGATGGATCTGGAATTTATTTTAAGGTCTATGATGAAGGTGATGTTTCAAATTGGGCAGGGAGGGGTTAGTGAAAAAATAAACTACTTACTCATTCAATAACTTTATTTTTCTCTTAATTATCCCAGAAACATTTGTTAAACAATCTATCCTCCACTTTCCCCCAGTCTGAAATGCCACAAACTCATCACAAACTCAATTCCCTCTAACTGTGGGTTTGTATTTGAACTTTCTATTCTATTCTGTTCCTCAATGTCTACTCTTATATGAGAGCCACACCACTTTGCTGATTGTTGCTCTATAATACAACACAATTCCCAGCCTAGGCACCCCCCTGTTCTCATCTGGGATATTTCTCTCTCTCTCTCTCTCTCTCTCTCTCTCTCTCTCTCTCTCTCTCTCTCTCTCTCACACACACACACACACACACACACACACACACACACGTGTATATATGTGTGTATATAAGTATATATAATGTATATATGTATGTGTATATATGTATATGTATCCCACATACATGCTCTATCTCTCATCTCTCACTGTCTCATTCTCTGACTCTCTCATTCTCTATTTCTGTCCCATCTCATGTCTCTCCCACCTCTCTCTGTACCTCTTATTCTCTGTATCTCTCTTCCCTTATGTCTGTCTGTCTTTGTTTCACTCTCTCTTTGTCTCTGTATCCCTGTTCTCAGTCCCCTGAATAGAGGGGCAGTTGTCGACTTGAAGCCCTGCAGATAACTCACCCTGACACAGAGCAGGAGGGTCCTGGCCTTCATCTACTCCACACCTCTCCCCTTCCCAATGTACAAGAGGAGCAAATTGAGGCCCAGAATTGGGCAGGAGAGCCTCTCACAAGGCCTCGCAGAGACGCAGTGGCAGAATTGAGACCCAAGCTCAGATCTCAGGACTCTTGGTGAGACCCGGGCTCTGTTTCTCTCCCCATTGTGGGCCTCAATTTACGTCCACACATCCATGAGTGGGGAGAGGGGACCTGGGCTGCCACCCAGCTTCTGTCATTCCCCCTTCTGCCTTCTCACAGGTAGGATTCTCCCTAAGGCAGGAAGATTCATGGTCACAGTGTGGGGCCCATCCTCCCAAGAGCTAGGCTGGGTGGGGTCCCAGGGCCCCATGGGTCAAGAGGCCTCATGGCCAGAGTGTGGTGATACTAAAGGGATATCAGTCAGTTAGTCTGGCTGTAGAAAGAGCTCAGCTGTGTCTCCAGAGTTGGCATTGGTCCCTGGGAACCTCCATTCCAGGACCCCTCCAGAGGGCCTGGTGGTGGGATCTCAACTGGCAAAGGCCAGGGATTTTCCTGCTCCCTACCATGGAGCTCTTGTCAAAGGCGTACCAGCCTCAACCTCCCTTTCCTTCCCTCTCCATCTCTAGCACAGTGGTTGTGAGTCTAGGAACATTGTTCCGGAATGGACAGGGAGACAGAGGTCCTCCAGGTGTCCATTCATAGATCACTGACATTTTGCTAAGTATTTTATGTGCACTAACTTTGGAAGATAAGTAGTTATCATCCCAATTTATATATGAGCTTGAGGAGAGTTGCAGTTAGTTAGTGGCAGAGCCTGGCTCCAGACTAGAGGAAGTAGAGGGGGAAATTCTGACCCTTCTACCTTCATAGAGCTTAGGAGGGAGGCTATCTACAATTCTGGGCCTGGCAGGTAAGAGGCCCTATGAAATAGTGAGTTTACTGCCCTTTGAAGAGTTCCAGTGAGTTGGGACACCAGAGACATTGGCCTTCACATACTGAGAAATTGGACCTATGGACCTCAGAGTATGTGGGTTTGAGATTCTGGGATCCTTTGAATCTAAGAATTGATGTTCTGTGATTCTGAGGTTCTGGCATAGTACCATTTGAAGACCCTGAGGGTCTCAGTATCTGTGGGGTCTGCATGGCACTCCCCAACCATCAAAACTTGGGCCTCTCCATGGCCTAAGAAGGGCCAGGTCTACAGGACCCAGGGCTTGTCATGGTAGCCAGATGGACGTCACTCACCACATCCGCCAGCACCCACATCACCTCACCTGGGCCAAGCAGGCTGCAGGATGGGCCAGCCAATTCTCGGAACGAAACCTGTGGGGTTGGGTGTCTGCCCCCTTCTCTTCCTCCTTGGTGCCGATGAAGCCCAGCGCATCCGGCCACCATGACGTCAATGGCGGAAAAAATCTGGGGAAGTCAGAGGCTGTGACAATGGGGCCCAGATGCAGACCCCGATATGAAAACACAGTCTATGTCCCAGAAACATCCGCCATGCATCTTCTGAGAAATAGTCAGAAAGGGACACCCCAACAGACAATGCAGGAAGCTGGCTGCCCGGCCTGGCCCTCCAGTACCCCGCTACCAGACAGACCATATCCATGTCCCCTTTCTGAGAATGTACCTATGATTCCCTGAGTCAGGCCACTCCAAAAGTGTTTTAGGAGGAGATTTCTTATAAACTCTGGCCAAGGGTCCAGGCAGATTCAGAAGTGACCACAGGCCAGCTGTGTGGACCAAGCCAGAGTAGTGGAAAACATCCATTCACTCACCAAAATCAGTATTGGTGTGCTTTCGGGCTTCTGTAACCAAGTACCACAAACTGGGTAGCTTAAACAGAAATTCATTTTCGCAGTTCTGGAAGCTAGAAGTCCTAGATCAAGGTGACAGCAGGGTTGGCTCCTTCTAAGACTGTGAGGGAGAAAGTGTTTGTGCTTCTCTTAGTTTCTCATAGTTTGCTGGCAATCTTCGGCATTCCTTGGCTTGTAGAAACATCATTCTGATCTCCACCTTCATTTATTCACTCTTTCATTCACTCACCTCCTCATGGTCACTGACATTCTCTCAGGCCCTTGTTCTGAGCCTCCATAGACCTAGGCTCCTGATTTTCACACAGTAATGTTCTAACCTCCAGGGAGACTAAGGGTTGAATACCTGGATTCTCACCCTCAGCACCCCAGCCCTGACAACCCCCGTGGGCTGATATCAATGAAAAGAAGGAGCAACCACTCCCCCAGAACCCTTCTTGTACTCCCCAATGCTGTTCTCCGCAGCTGTGTGCCCAACCCAGTTCTGTGGGGTGGGGCAGGGACACATACGCACAGGCACACACACACACAGCCCCACAGAAGGGAGCTTGTGAAATGTGCACACATGCCCACTTTCTGGAGAAAGAAATAGAGCTCTCAAGTCATGATGGGACTGTGGAACACTGAACCTGGGTGTCCCCTTCAGTAAAATGGAGGTTGGACTAGGCAGTCCATTCTAGCTCTAGCTTCCTCTCAGACTAGGATTATGGGATTCTAAGAAACCAAGTCCCCACCCATCAGGGAGTATATGGTTCTAGAGCCCTTATAGATGGCTTTCTGGATTGGCCTTAGGGGAAGAGGAGGAAGAGCGGGCATTCCAGGCAAACTGACCAACATAAGCAAAGGCTCGGAGACAGTCTAGGGGTAAACTCCAGTAGTGGCTGAGTCGACGAGCTCCCATAGGTTCAAGAAAGCTCATATGTCCTCCTCTCTGGCAGATGCCATGCCAGCTCTATGCAGGGCAGAGCGTAGAGATGATCAGACCCTGCCCATTCCTGAATTTCGGACTCTTGTACTCAGCTGCCCATTTGGCATCCCTACTCATATGTCCAATGCCAGACTTTTCATGTCCATCCACACTTGAATCATCACTCCCCCACCCCCTTCCTCCCACACCCTCATCTTAAGTCGTTTCAGCTCTGTCCTTCCAGCTGTTCAAGCTAATACCCAGAAGTCAACTTGACCCTCCCTCTCTCACCCCCATATCCAAGCTGCCAGCAAATTCTGACTCCTTTCAAACAAGCTTGGAATCCACCTACTTCTCACATCTCCACTGCCACCATCTTGGTTTTTGCCACCATTATCACTTACCTGAACTGTTGTAGTATTGTCCCCACTAGTCCCCTGCTTCTGCCCTCACCTTTCTAGAATGTCTCTTTCACAGTAGCCAGAGGGATCTTTTCAGTCCATGCCCCCCAACACTCCCAGATATGTCCAAGTCACTGGATTAAAATGATGCTGCCAGGAGAAAATCAGAGACTAGCCCCAGCAGGATCAGCAAAGGCTGTGTAGCCTGTGCTGGGTAAAGGGAGAGCCAGAGGGCTGAGGCCTAAAGACAAGCCTCAAGCAGTGAGGGAAGGAGATGAGACATACCCTAGCTGAGGCCCCGCAAACCAACCCAAAGCCCCCACTGCCCTCTGGAGGACACATCCCCATCAGTGCATAGGAAAGCCATGTGCTGGACCTGTGCAAGTGTTCACATGGAGTATGCATGGAGAGACACATACCTGTGTTCCTGACACCAATGTGTGTGTGTATGTGTACATGCACACGTGACCAAAGCTGGGATCCAGCTATGGCACCTTTTGGGACACATCTCAGCCAATGCCTGCTCTGACATTGGTATCCATGTGGTTCAGGAGACTGTGTATTTTGCAGACCCACAGCACATGCATAACTCTTTCCCCCTATGTCTCCACAGCCTGCCCTCGAAAAAGGACCCAATGCCCAACCCCAGGCCATCCAAGCCCTCAGCCCCTTCCTTGGTGCTCAGCCCATCCACAGGAGCCTCGCCTAACTGGAAAGCTGCACCCAAGGCCTCAGACCTGGTGGGGACCAAGGGCTCTGGGGCAACCTTCCAGGGCCGGGACCTTCGAGGCGGGGCCCATGCCTCCTCTTCCTCTTTGAACCCGATACCACCATCACAGCTGCAGGTAAGGCTCAGGGCCCAGGGTGGGGCAAGCAGGGTGGGGTACCTGAGTCTACAGGTGCTGACCTTTACTGTGGCATCAGGCGGGAGGCCCAGCTAGGGCACAGGAAGTGGTTTTCTAGGTCCCAGGCAAGTCTGTGACTTATGCAGATATCACAGGGCCAAGAAAATCCCCACTTAGCAGGTCTCAGAGATTCAAGGCTCTCCCTAACCTTACAATCCCTGTCTCAGGAGAGGAGACCCTATCATGGTCCCACAGGCATGTCCATGTGTCCCCATCCCCATGTGACAAGGGAGAGGCCTGGAGCCCAAGGAGGTGAGATGACAGGGTTGAGGCCAGCTCTGCCACTTATTAGCTGTTTGATCTTAAGAAAGTTACTCAATCTCCCTGAGCCTCAGTTTCTTCAAATGGATAAAGGGGATAGTCATAGTTCCTACCATATACGGTTGTGGTGAGGAATATATGAATTAGAAATGTAAAACAGTGAGGATGAGGATGGCATCCCACCCACCTGCCTTCTCCCCCCAGCTGCCCACAGTGCCACTCGTCATGGTGGCACCCTCTGGAGCACGGCTGGGTCCCTCACCCCACTTGCAGGCACTCCTCCAGAACCGGCCACACTTCATGCACCAGGTACCAACCCTGACTGGGCAGGGAGGAGGGAGCAGGTGGGAGAACTGAAGAGGGGGCCAAGCTGAACCCCAGCCCATATGTGCCCCCAGCTCTCAACAGTGGATGCCCATGCCCGGACTCCTGTGCTGCAGGTGCACCCACTGGACAGCCCAGCTATGATCAGCCTCCCGTCACCCAGCACTGCCACTGGAGTCTTCTCCCTGAAGGCTCGGCCTGGCATGCCACCTGGTAACACCACACCCCCAAAGCTCTCCAAAACCCCAGAGACCCAAGTCCTTGAATGTGAACAATGTGGGCTACAGAATTATGGCCCACAGGTCAGAAGTGTCAGGTTTTATCATCTTGGAAACTCCAACCTCCAAAAAATGTCAGGCTCAGAACCTGAAAGAAGTAGAATGTCAAAATTACGGAACCACAGATCTTTGCAAAGTTAGTCAAAATGTCAGCACTTGTGAATGGCAGTTTTTTAACTGCTCCACCAGAAGCTTTGGATGTTAGGGACATCAGAGCTCCCTGTGAGGTTCTGGAGAGTGAGCAGCTCAAAAAGAGGAGCCTTGTGGGGCCAAGCTGTGGAGCACAGTCCACAGTCCCCAGAGGTTCCCTTTCCCCACCCGCAGGGATCAATGTGGCCAGCCTGGAATGGGTGTCCCGGGAACCAGCACTGCTTTGCACCTTCCCAAGCCCCGATGCACCCAGGAAAGAGAGGTCAGTTGGCAGAGATTGGAAGAACCCTTGCCTTGCCATTCCATCCCCTGACACCCTCTGTCCCCCTAGCACCCTTCCGACCGTGACCCACAGTTCCTACTCACTGCTGGCAAATGGTGTCTGCAAGTGGCCCGGATGTGAGAAGGTCTTCAAGGAGCCAGAGGACTTCCTCCAGTGAGTGGCCCAGGCCCATTCTAGTCCAGAGGGGTCCCCAGTTTGTGGGAGGGCTGGGGTACAGGTCTCAGCTCAGGCCTTATCCTGATAGGTAGTAAGATGAAAGAGGCAAAAACTGAGCCTATGGATTAAAATTCAGGCTTTGTCACTCACTGGCTGCATGATCTTGGGCAAGTTACTTAGCTTCTGTGGGCCTTGGTTTTCTCATTTCTATGTGGAGCATAATAGTGCATACTATTATTTACCTCCATTTTACAGACAAAGAAACTGAGGCGAAAGAGGTTTAGTGTCTTGATCAAGATATCCACTTCCCAAGTGACAGAGTTGGGATTCAAACACAGGCATTCAGGCTCCAGAATCCATACTCCTAACTGCTTTGCCCTGTTACCTCTTATGCCAACACACTAGCTTAATTTTAATGATCCTCAAAGTCTCAGCTCCTCACAATGGCTGTTGCTGCCTCCATGTGCCTCTCTCTCTCTCTCTCTCTCTCTCTCTCTCTCTCTCTCTCTCTCTGTCTCTCTCTGGCGCTCTCTCTCTCTCTCTCTCTCTCTCTCTCTCTCTCTCTCTCTCGCTCTCTCTCAGCCCTCCCCACTCAGAACATTGAGCCAGGAAACCTGACCCACCAGTCATCTACATGGAATCTTCTTCCTCCCCAGGCACTGCCAGGCAGACCATCTCCTGGATGAGAAGGGCAGGGCGCAGTGTCTCCTCCAGAGGGAGGTGGTACAGTCTCTGGAGCAGCAGGTGATGTGGGGTTGGGGAAGTGGTGGGGTGAATGGTGGGCAAACTTTACACCCACCCTGTGCCAGGAATCAAGCTCACACAGGATAGGGGCTGGCATTAAGGAAGTAAATGGGTAGGGTACCCCCAGGGAAGACCATAGCCTGGCCAAAGATGTGGTGTAGAAAGTCCAAGTTGAGGCCTCATTTTGTGCCCATCTTTACAGCTGGTGCTGGAGAAGGAGAAGCTGGGTGCTATGCAGGCCCACCTGGCTGGGAAGATGGCACTGACCAAGGCTCCTTCTGTGGTGAGCCATCCTAGGCATGATAGCAGCACAGACTGCTGGGAGACAGGCAGGGGAGGGACCCTGCAGAGTGCAGAGGACCTATCCTCACACCTAGACCCTGGGACCTCTGGGCCTGTATCCCCAGCTCTGAATATGCCCAAACCTGAGAATCTGCCCCACCCACTTACAAACCCTCTGACTACACTCTTGAAACATCATGATCTTGTTTTCAAAGCAACAGCAAATAGCTAGAAACTTACTGACCATGTGCTGCTGGCAGGAGTGTCTATATAACTCACTGGGGCCAGGGCAAAATGAAAATGTGGATCTCAAATTGCAAAATGATGACTGCAGAGCATTAAACAAAGTGCAGGGCCCTGTGCAACTGTATAGGTCACATGCCCACAAGGTGGGTCCTCGGTGCCAGGTACTGCTTCTGAGCAATTTGCTGTTGTGAACTTATTCAGTCTTCATGATGCCACTGTAAAGTAGGCATCCCTAATCCACAGATGAGGAAAATTGAGGCCAGGGAAGCTTAAGTGACTCTCCCAAGGTCACAGCTGGGTAGTAGAGGAGCCTGATTCAACCCGTTTGCAGCCCTAGCATCAGCGCACTACTCACACTAGTGTCTACACCACACTCTGATAAATATACTCATGCTGCCTTGTGGGAGCCCACATCAGACTGGGGCTGGGAAAAGAGTGCCCTTGCTTTTAAAAACACTTATTTAAAAGTAAAGTGGAAAGTTTCAGCCTGTGTCACCAGCCTCTTCCTCCTTCCCCAGGTATCATCCGACAAGGGCTCCTGCTGCATTGTAGCCACTGGCAACCCAGGCACCACTGTCCCAGCGTGGCCTGGCCCCCAGGAGGGCCCCGATGGCCTGTTTCCTGTGCGGAGGCACCTCTGGAGCAGCCATGGACATAGCACATTCCCAGGTAAGGATGGTTTGTGCCTGACATGCTGCCCCCAAGCCCCTAATCCCCAGACTACCATGAGATTGGGGGAATAGAAAGGAGTTCCACACTGCTCTTCCCCACCACAGCCACCCGTCCTTTGGGAAAGCACATCTGCTTGCAAAAGCTTCCTCTCAGGATTTCAGTGGCCTGCAAGCCCACATTATGATCTCAGATGTCTAGCCCTGTCTCCTCTGAGGATTGGGGTTCACTCACTGTCCTGGGGATTAGGGCTTCAGCTATTCCATATGGTAATCAGAAAGGAGAGAACTAGCTCCTTAATTCCCAGGGACTCTCCCTCCCAGGCCAAAGGAAAGTGATTTGCCCAAGCTCACCAATCCCCTATTACTCAAAAGGCCTGGGCTGTGGGCTTAACAGGGATCAGGGTCCCTCAGTGTCATCCTGACTCTGCCACTTAACCAGTTACTTCTCTTTAGTGTACAAGTTGCTTCCTTTCTTTTAAACCTCAGGAAGAATAAGCTCTGTTTTAGTGGGAGTGGTGCAAATGATACAAGTTATGGCAGGTGCTTAGTTAGCAAATAGTAACTGTTATCATAGAAAGAATGGAGGGTGGGAGGGGGAGTGAGGAGATCCAGATAGGTCCTAACTCTTCTCCCCCCTCACACAGAGTTCTTCCACAACATGGACTACTTCAAGTTCCACAACATGCGGCCCCCTTTTACTTATGCCACTCTCATCCGCTGGGTAAGCTGGGCAGTTTAGGCCAAGGAGAAGAAAGAGAAAGAAGAGATGGAAACCTGCCTCCCAAATTACCGGCCTCCCTCTGAGCAACCCTAGGGCAATCTCCTGCTTGAGAAAACCCAGACCTCAGATATGATGCCCCATGTTGGCTTCACCCCAGACCTGCCCCCAAACCCAAAATTAAACTACCATCCAGGCCAGGGCAAGCAAAATTCTGGCCCTAAATCCACACATTTCATGATGTCTACCTCAACCACATATCTAACTCCCTTCTAGACCTACAAAATTGCCCAAAAAATAACTTGATCTATGCCCCTTGCCTTAAACCCTTCCCAAGTATTAACCTAACTCCTTCCCCAGCCTCAGTGTACCCCAGTATGTAAACATATCCTCTGGCTGGACCCCATCCCTAACCCCTTCCTTATAACACCTATCTTACTGACTCTTAACCTCAACCCATCCCAACCCCTTCATCTGAATCTCCCCCATGCCTTCCCAGAACCTTCACAAGGGCCCATCTGGAGTTTCATCCTAGGCCCACATATAACACCAAACCTGAACCTTAACCTAATGCCACACAGTTCCCTACCTGGCCCCATCCTTATCCAGAACTTCGCTGCAGCTGTAATTGCTGCCCCTTGACTTAATCCCATTCCTAAATCCAAATAGATCAAATCCCTGACCCTTAGCCACACTCCATGCATAACCCCAGCCCTGCCTCTTAATGACTATACACAACTAATCTCAACTTCATTACTTCACAACTAACCTCATTCTTGACCATAAACCTAACCACATTCCTGACCCATAAAATAACTAGATATCTAGGCTCATCTGACTCCTGACCTGATGCCATGTCACCCTGTCCCATCCCCTTCAAATTGCCCCAGTCCATCACCAGCCAAACCTTAACCAACTCTTTCACTGACCTTTAGCTCTGCCTGGCCCTCTACCTCTTCCAAACTCTTAACTTGACCCTACTCCTGGCCCTTAACCTTTCCGAACCCTGAAACCTCACCTCTACAAGAGAACCCCCACTTCACCTCCACCCAGACCTTTAACCTAATTCCATCCCTAACCCTAAAACATACCCCACTCCAACCTCGGCCCTGATCCTTTATATAACCCCATCACAGCCCACCCTCACCCTACTTCTAACCCTGTCTCTGATCCATCACCCCAGACCATCTCCCTCCCTCCCTTCCCCTGCCCCCACAATTCTTTCCCATGTCAGCTGGCTCAGGATAGGCCACTACCCCTTAGCCAAACATTGAGTGAGTGGCTCCCCTTACCACCACCTCCCTAACTTCCAGGCCATTCTAGAGGCTCCTGAAAAGCAGCGGACACTCAATGAGATCTATCACTGGTTCACACGCATGTTTGCCTTCTTCAGAAACCACCCTGCAACCTGGAAGGTGAGTGCCTCTAGAGATGGCAATGGCTGAAGTGACCTCAAATGCTACCACAGTGCTAGGCAAAGCTGGGAAGGCCTGGGGCTGGATTTGCAAACATGATGGAAAAGGGCAGAAGGTTGGTTTGTTGGTGGGGACTGCTAACCTCAGAGGATGACCACCCACCTGATTCCCCCCACCCTCACCCCCGGCCTGGCTGGCTGGTCTTCCTTCCACAGAATGCCATTCGCCACAACCTGAGCTTGCACAAGTGCTTCGTGAGGGTGGAGAGTGAGAAGGGGGCTGTGTGGACCGTGGATGAGTTTGAGTTCCGCAAGAAGAGGAGCCAGAGGCCCAGCAGGTGTTCCAACCCCACACCTGGCCCCTGACCTCAAAACCAAGAAAAGGAAGGAATGACAGGGGCCAAAATTGGGGGCATAAGTGGCCGGAGGCAGGGTTGGCAGGCCCTGGCCATTCCCACAGGGACCAAGAAGTGAGGTGTACACTGTCTTGCCTGCCAGGGACATTGCTCCCCAACCGACCTCCCCTCTTGGATCATATGTTCTGTACCACAGCTGCTCAGAAAGGCCCCGACCCTGTACCCCTACCTCAGCCCTGCACCCCTAACCCAGCCCCCTACAATAGGCTGTCAGGCAAACAGCCTTCACAACCAACCACACACACAGTCTGCCTCAGTCACTCACAGATGTCCCCAGGCTGGAAAAGACACACAGATGCTCACAATCCTCTTCCCTGGACTCCATGCAAACCCCCAAATACAAAGAGCCTGTCATAGTACACTCAGACAACCTCAAATCTGCACAGTCACACAAACAATCATACCCGAGTAATCCTGTCAACTCACATACCCCAAAGCACACACCAACAGCCAGCCTTCTGGCCCCCAGGTGTAATGTTACAGGGTGTACCCAGACACCTATACAGAAGCAGCTTTTGCCTTCAGGGTCTCAGGTCCCAGAAAGCCACACAAACACATACCAGTCATGCACAGTCTCACACAGCTCCCTGACACATATGCTCGGTCACGCAGCCCATTAGAATTCAACTACATACCACACATACACTATACATGCCCACCCACACAGAGCCCCAGTAGGTCTCCTGAGTCCCATGCAGACACACACTGACTCACCAAAATGTACCCCATGTCTCACCTGCTACCCACCCTCTGCCCCACCCTGAGCCCTGTGCCCCAATCCATGCCTCAGCTTAGACTGCAGACAGAGCCCCTCATTTATTTGGGATCCAAGGCCCAACCCCCAGTGCCCTCCCCAATAAACTGCAGCCAAGTTCCCATGCTCTGGACAATCACCTCAGATAAGGGTCGGGGTCAGGTAGGCAGGAGTCGCCACAGCAAGTGGGATTGGACAGCAAACACAGGGAATGGCTGGGACAAGCACTTGGCCATCACCTCCAACACCCCAAATCCCTACTGAATCCCAGAGTGGGGGAGACCTCTGCCAGTGGCCCCTCAGGCCTCACGGACCCGCCCCAGGAGGCCAGCGTTTTCCTGGCGAAGGGCCCGGTAGTCCTCGCGGATCTTCTCCAGGTTGCTGAGGGTCTTCTTGCCCATCTCTGTCTCGATCTAGGCAACATGAATCACATCCCTTCAGTGCACAGGGCCCCTTTCCCAGCTCCTGCTCACCACCCTCTCCATTATAACCACTCAGGGCCCTTCCTGGGCTCCTCCCACCCCTCCCAATAATAGTCTTCTCTGTCCCACTGCCAGGCCTTTGCACGAGTGGTTGAAGCACCTAAAACATCGTTTGCTACATGGCAGGATTATTCACCACATACTCAAACTGAAGCCTCTGCCAATGGCCCCGGGAGGCAGGCGTGAGGACCCTCTTGATGGAAGGTGGAACTCAGAGTAGACCACTTCCTGTCCCAAGTCATGTGCATGGCTAAGGGGCAGGGCAGAGACTCTAGCCATAAGCTGTGTCTGGTTCCACAGCCTGTCTTGGTACACACTAAGGAGCTGTCCTCTGGCCTGCCTTGGTTTTCCTCCCACCCCCAGGCCTCACCTGCTCCTCAAGATCTCGAACCTCTCGCATGATAGTGCCTGTGTCCTCAATGGTCTGGATGAGCTGGCTACAGTTCTGGGAACAGCAGGAACAGACGGCTTGTAACCCAACCTGGACCCTCCCCAGACAGCCCCCAAGGCACGCTTCTCCCCTCACCTCATGCAAGGCAGCTAGATACTTGTAGGCTTTCCGAACAGCATCATCCTTCTTGGCATCCTGACCAGACAGAAAGGACCTTGACGGTATCAGTGACCTTCCCCTGCCCCACCCCCCTATACACCACCTTTAGAACCCCACTCTCCCATCCCCAAGACATCATCCTCCACAGAGCAAAGCCAGGCCTGAGCATTATTGTAACTGCAAGGCTCACACAGGGTACAAACCAAAGCCAGCACATGAGCAGATGGGTAGGCAGCAGCCCAGCCCCACACCACCCCTCCACCCAGCCTAGCCTGCTTCATACTTTAAACACGAGCTCATCAGTCACTGCAAATGTCCGGTCCAGCTTCCCAGACAGGGAGTTGATTTCCTTCTGAAGCTCCTTCGTGTCAGACAAGATCTGGCAGAGATCAGGGTGGCTATGAGCCCATGTCTGGGATGGGGTGTCCGGCCATCTGAGGACATTCATGTGCCTACACTCACATCCAGACAGGACCTGTGTCATTGCATCAGGGTTGGCTGGAGTGGACTGTGTGAGGCTGCTCTGGATCAGGGTATGGCCAGACAGGTCTGCTTATCAAAGGGTGTGAGGTTCTTGCGTGGCCATGTTACATACATCTGCCCTTTGGGAATATCTGCCCATATGACCCACCCTCCATGGCCATGGTGGCGTACCTTAGTGATCTCTTCCTTCTGCTTCCGGATGTTGCCCACAATCTCCAGGATGCGCTGGGTATAGGCCAGCCGAGATATATCTCTGGGCAGGGTCTCCAGCTCGGACACCTAGACAAGGACACAGCAGGCACTCCACCAAGACACATACGCCACCCACTCTGAGCCACCTGTGGCCCTTGCATGGACCTTACCAGCTGCTTATAGATCTCCTCCTTCCTGCGGGCCTCCTCAGCAGCTGCCCGAACATTCTGGTGTAGCTCTTGGATCTCTACCAGCCGTCGAGAAGATTCCAGCTGCCAGAACCCCATGGGTAGAATAGAAGGCAGTGAGCAGAGCATGGGGATGGCCGCCTAAGGAGAAACCAAACCTGTCCCACCCACAGCCTAGGACCCCACCACCTACCTCTCTGCTATCTTGGAGCTTTCGGAGGTGGCGGTACTCAGCAAGGAGTGGGACCCGGTGTTTTTCCCACTGGCCCGCCAAGTGGATGACCCGTTGGGCACTACTCTCTACCACGAGCTGCAGGTGGCAGTAGAAGGGTTGATGTCACAGAACTTGGGCCCTCCCACCTCCAACCCTTCCATCCCAGGCCCAGTACCAGCCCCACCTGCAGCCTGACAAGGTTGGCAGCCCCATCGGGCAGCAGCTCGACCGCCCGGCTCTTCAGGCGTAGGGCCTGCTCCCGCTCTGCCATGCTGAGCTCATTCTGCCGACATTCAGTCTCTACCTGGAAGCCCAGGATCCCCACTCCCAGTCAGTAGAGGAGTTTGGCCATACACCACAGCCCTCCCCCCACATCCCCCTGAACCTGGAAAACCCTGGCCTAGCCCAAGCTCCCACAAATGATGACATACCTTTCTAGCCCAATCTGCCCCTTAACCCCCAAGTGATGGCAACAGACCTATAAACAGCAATGGACACCCACAGGCCCTTTAACCTCCAACCCCTCTACCTCCATGCTGACTCCCATGCTGATGAGCCTCATGAGCTCTTATCTGTAATGTCCCACAGATGCCCAGAAATGCTCACACACCTCCTGATTCTCACAGACACCCACAAGTCTTGACTGATGCTCACAGGCACCTCTCACCCCTACAGGTCCACCAAGCCCCACAACCCTACATCCCCTCTCATCCCCGCTGATTCTCCTGAGCCCTGAAGAGCTCCACATGTCCCCCAAAGGCCCCTATGAACCCTTCTGACATCTGCAGACCTCTCTTGAATACCTCTTAGCCCCCTCAAGTCCCCTTAAACCCTCTAGGCCCAAATTGTGATCTGATCCCAGGTCGCAGCCCCTCCCCTACTCCTACCTGCACAAGGCCAATTCCCAGGGTCTCCATGTTGGCTTCAGCCTCTTCAATGTTGTGGTTCACTTCCTCTAGCTTCTCCCGAAGGGCCTCCAGCTCTTGTTCTTGAGCTGCCCATGTGTCCTGGGAGGAATTGACCAGTCAGGTATCAGGCCCAGAAGATAGACAAGGGCCCAGGACAACCTCCACTGCTCCACTCACCTGTTCAGGCCACCGGGAGGAGGCCAGCACATCTGACACCTGGGCTGCCTGAGCCTCAGGCTCCTGGGAGAGTGAGAAGGGAGCATCCAGACTGTTGGAGAAGACCTTGCCCCTAACAGCCCAGCCACAACATCTGCCACATGTACCCTCCCAGCACCATATCCATGCCCACTCAACTGCTGATGGCTATCAGGCTATGATTGCATGAGGCTCAAGGCATTCTCCACAGCCTTAGAGTGTTTGCTCATAAAGAAACCTCCCTGACCCTGACACAGCTCCTGCTCACCTTCTCCTTCTCTGAAGTCCCAAATGCCCATGAGAAGGATGAGGGCCCCTCTGGGTAACCACCGAAGGAGAGAAGATATGCCCAGAGGAAACTTCCTGGGAAAGGCTGGAGTTTGCACAAAGAGCACCCCTCCACCCTTACATGGTTCCCACCCTCCATCCTTTCTTCACTGAAGTCCCCAAGAAGTCAATGGACCCCCCCCCCTATTGAGAAGAGGACATGCCTGGTGAGAACACAGGCACCTGTATGGATAAAGTATGGTGTTTGTACATAAAGCAACTCTCCAAACCAGCCTCAGTTCCTTCCGTCAGCACACCCCATGCCCACTCAAGTTCACCCACCAGATGAAAAGTGAACTTCTCTGAATGAGTGAAGCGGGAGCCCTTGGGAGCACCAGTCCTGGCCCCAGCACCCCAGGCCTGCAGCAACTCTCCCAGGTCTCGGGCTTGTGGGGGTGGGCCCAGCTGACTCCAGGTTTGGCGTAGATGCTCAACCAGGTGCTTCTGCAGCCGCTGCCGCTGAGCCCGTGTATCCTCCTGGAAACAGAGGGTAGGGCAAACTAGAGAATGTAGAGGCCTACTGGGCATCCAAGGCCCTGCCTCCTCCAGGGAGTCACCTAACAAGGTGCTACTGACAAGTCATACCCACCCTTCAGCCTCTCCCACCAAGAAGGCCCCTGGACCCACTCTTCTGGCCCACTAGTCTGGGAGCTCCCCAAGGATGGGGTCTCTTCTTCCTCATAGCCAAGATTCTCCCCACCCACTCACTTCTTACATTGAAGAAGAATGTGGGAAGGTGAAGAAGCCTGCAGCATCCAAATCAGAGAGTGACATGGAAAGGATATGTGAGGACAGAGCAGAGACAAAGCCAGAGGTGCTGGGCCAAGAAGAGTGTAGAGGCAGAGAGTGGAATTGAGAGAGACAGAGACAGAGACAGAGACAGAGACAGACAGACAGACAGACAAGAACAGAGGCAGTATTGAGGCAACTGAGGAAATATCACTATGACTGGTTTAAGAGATTGTTGTTAATTTTCTTAGGTGTGAAAAATGGCCTAGGAGTCACCTTAGAAAGTGAATGTCCTTATGAGTTAAGAGATATCGCTTAAGTATTTAGAGCTGAAATGACATGATGTCTTGGATTTGCTTTAAAACAATACAGATGAAGAAAGTTTGGCAAAATGCTTATAGTTGAAGGTGGGCGACAGGTACATAGGATTTATTAGGACATTCTACTTCTGTGTTTGCAATTTCTGTAAGTTTAAAAAAGAGAAAGAGAAAGATAGAACACATGACAGTGGGGGAGGTGGGGAAAGACAGAGAGAGACAGCTGCAGAGGTGGACAGAGGAGAGAGGGGACAGATACAGAGGTGGACGGAGAGAGACATAGCACAGAAATAAGGAGACAGAGGGGCAAGAAAGAGAGGTAGCACAACTACAGAATGAGAAAGAGAGTGACCAGAGATATTATGCAGAGATCTTGAGACGGAATAAATGAACACCGCTGACAACTGCAGAGATGGGAAGAAGGTAGTAGAAACAAGAGATAGAAGCAGACCCTGACTGCTCTGGTTGCTAGGAACCTCATGCACATTTTTCAGTCAAACACAGAGCACTATCACCACCCGTGTCTTAGAACAGGAAACTGAGACAGAGTGAAGATACTGACCTATCTGAGGTCCAGCCTTTCTGACTACAACATACTTGCACATGGGGAGCCAGGTAGGTGCACTCAGAAGGGAGAAAATCGAAGAGAAAAACAAAGTGTGGAAAGGAGGGGGCAGAGGACCAACAGAAGACAAAAATAGAGCAGCAGGTGGCAGGGTCCTTGGCAGCATGGAGCCAAGCATAGAGTAGTACCTGGGTGGAAAGGCGGGATGCCCAGTGGACCCAGTCCTTGTCCCTGGGGTGGTCCTGGCCCATGTGTTGACAGAGCTGGAGAGCATGGCATTCAAGGAGCGAGGCTACCCTCTCAGCAGGCTGGGACACTTGGGTGGGGACTGGTAGTAACAGGGGACTTGCCTGGAACTGCCGGGACTCTGGAAGTAGGAACAGAGTCAGCCCGCCTTCCTATCTTGCCACACAGTCAGGCCCACCTCTACCCTTCTTTCCAGCACCTCCCCAGTCTCACACTCACCTCCTCTGGAACTCAACTCAGGCATAACCAGCCTGTTGGCATGGAAAGGTTTCTTGGGGGCTGAGCCCTGGTGGGAGAGTAGAATTAAGGCCTCTTAGATGAACTGTGATAGGGGACACTGGTGGAGGGGGAGCCAAAAACCTGAGCACCAAGATTGGGACAAGGAAGGCAAGTTCAACATAAGATGAGGGGTCCCACCTGGAGGTGCTGCAGCTTGGGAGAGCGAAGGAGGGGTGGAACCCAGGGCAGGGCCAGCTGGTCCCGGATTTGGCTCCCGATGGATTGGAGAAGGATAGCTGAGTCACCTATGGAGGTCAAGGAGGGAGAATCAATCAGGTGACCATGCCGCAACTCCAAAAATACATACCACGGGGAAAGCAGCCATCGCTCCCTGACCCCCCTCCCAGAGATGCATATTCATCTAGCTATCAAACTCACACTCAGTCATTTAACAAACACTTACTGAGCACTACTATGTATCAGTCACCACTCTAGACTCTCAGGATATCTCAATGAACAAACTGATAAGAATCTTGCTCTCCCGGGGCAGCAGGCCAGTAGAGGAGATCGTGACTAAGATCATAAGGATGATACAGAAAACTGTCAGGTGGTGATCAGAAAAGGAGGACAGGGACTGTTGAGAGGAGGATATTATTTCAAACAAGGCAGTCCAAAGAAAGCCTCTCTGAGGAGACATGTGATCATAAACCAGATGCTATCTGGGGGAAAAATAATCCAGCAAATACAAAGGCACTGAGACTAGGGTGCACTTGGTATGTGTGAGGGGCATCAAGTGGAGTTAGAGGAGAGTGGGTGAGGGAGAGCAGGGTAGGAAGTGAGGCAGAGAGGCAATTCCCAGCACCAACTTGCCAGATGGGTCAGCCCAACCCCCAGTCCCTTCCCCCTGCCCTGCATCCCCTCTCTCAGCCCCAATCCTCCCACCTAGCTCTCCTGTAGACATATACCCCTACCCCTATCCATCAACTTTACAACCTCCACCTCTTTGGCCCCTGTAACATCCAGAAATGCCACCCTTTCCCCTCGCTCCAGGTGCCCCATACCTGAAGGCTGGTCTGCATCTTCAGAGGCATCAGTGGGCAGACGCTCAGCCAAAAAAACAAGTAGGTCCCGGAGGTCAGGCTCACTGGGGTAGAGGAAGTTCTGATAGCCAAGCTCCAAAGGATAACCTAGGTCCTGGGGGTTGAGGAAGGGACCCCTATCAGCCAGGCAGGTAGGCTCCTCCTGCCCTGGAAGCCCTGGCCCTAGACCCCAAATGCTCCCACTCTCTAACCACTACCCCCCAAACCTCCCCTTGGCTCCTCAAGGCCTCCAGGCCTCTGTGGGAGCCACAGAGTGATTCTAGTCAGTGTTACAGAGAGCAAGAAATAAGATTAAAGCTTTGGTCTTTCTAACCATGGCTTAAAATCCAAAGACCATAAAAGAGAAGATGGGTACTTCTGGATACATGAAAATAAATAAAAATTTTAAAGGAAAAATATATAATAAGCCAAGTCAAAAGAGTAGTGACAAGCTGTGGGAAAAATATTTGGAACTCATAAATAAAGAGCAAATCATCCTAGTATATAGAATGCCTAAAACTAAAAAAGTATAAAAGACTAGCAATGCAACAAAGAAATAGGCAAAAGATAGAAACAGACAGTTTACCAACAAAAACTTAAAACAGCCCTTAAACACATGGAAATATGTCCAATCTTGCTCATAAGAGAGACATGAATTGAAGGCACACTGAGAGGCTTCACACAAGCATCACTGATCTGGGACAACCTGATGCTACATTCTCCTGCAGTGCATACTGGGAGGAAGATACTATCTCTAGGGCAGTGTTCCTGTCTGGAACCTGAATCTACTCATGAGAAAACAGAGCAATTCCGACTGTGGGGCATTCCAAGAAACAACCAGCCTGAACTCTTCAAAAACATTTGTCATCACAAAAGAAACAAAGAAACAAAGGCAAAGTAGGACTGTTCTAGTTAAGATTAGAGTTGTAACAATAAAATAAAATGCGACCCTCAATTAGACACTGTGGTTAAAAAACACAACTATAAAGGATACTTTTGTAACAACTGGGGAAATCTGATCATGTATTAGACCTCAGAGACTATTAAATTTCATGCGTATGATCATGGTATTGTAGTTATGCTGAAGAATGTGTTTTTTCTTAGGAAAGGCACATTTAAAGTTTTAGGTATGAAATGTCATGATGTCTGACACTTTCAAATAGTTCAGCAAAAAAGTGTGTATGTGTACATACTGTATGTATGTGTGTATCTATGTGTTATCTATATAGAGAGAAAAGAAGGGAGCAAAATGTTACAATGTAGGAAGCTAGGAGAAGGGTATACAGGTGTTCACTGCTCTATTTTCATTTTTCTTTAAATTTGAAAATTTTCTCAAGGTACAAAGCTGGGGGAATACTATTCTGGGATACCATTTCTCACCTAGTAGATAGGGGGAAAAATCCAAAAATCTGACAATACACTCAGTGTGAGAGGTTATAGGGAAATAGGCATTCTCTCATACTCTGCTAGTGGAAATAAAAAATTAAACAGTCCCAGTGAGGGCAATTTCACAAATCTAACCAAGCTATACATGCATTTACCCTTCCACCTAGCAATTTTACTTCTGGAAGTTTACCATGAAGATATTTCTCCAATTATTTGAGAATATATATGTACAAGATTATTCATTACAGCATTCTTTGAAAAATATTGGATATTCCCTAAACAGGCAATCATAAAAGAATGGTTGAATAAACTATGGTACATACACATGATGGACTACTATGCAGCTATAAAAAGGAAAAAAATATTAATATTTTTATTATTTGATGTGAAATGGTTTCCAGGATACACTGTTAAGTTTAAAAAAAAAACAGCTAAGAAACTAAATATATACCTTGTGTAAAAAATGGTAAATAAGAATATATTTGCAGATATTTGCTATATCTGTATTTTAAAATATTGTAAAAATACACAAGAAACTAAGGCGATTATAGCAGACAAGTAGGGATAATGGGGTGAGTGGTTGGGCATTTAAGTGAAACCTTTCAAGGTATCATACTTCTGTCACCTCTTGGTAATCTTTTCTACCCTCTCAAGAATTAATCACCTGATTCACAATTCTTTATATTAAGATATCCCTATTCAAACAACTGCTGGGGTTTCTGTCTCAGAACTGGACCCTGGTTGATAAAATAACCTACTCAAAACAATAAATCATTTTTTTAAAAGAGACTACAGGCTTCAAAGTAAAAAAGATTGGGGTAGAAATCCAGCCTGTGCTACTTACTGGCCATAAGGCCTTGGACTGGTTATTTAACACCCAGAAGCTCAGTTTCCTAGCTGTAAAATAGGCCTAACAGTTCTTTCCCTAGTGGCTACTTTGAGGGAGAAAAGGGCCCATCAAGATTCTGGGTGGGGACTGAGAATTGAGCCCAGAAAGAAAGCCTTTTTATGTCAGAATTGCTGTTTGTCTGCAGCTTCGTGGACTCTGAAATCAGACTTTCCTGGGTTCATATCTAAGCTTTACCTCTTACCAGCTGTGTGGCCTCAGGCAAGTCACTTAACCTCTTTGTGTTTTATTTTCCTCATGTGAAAAAAGGAATGCAAACAGGTACCTACAGTACCTACCTCAGAAAGTTGTCATGAGTAAATGAGTTAACACCATGTTACCACAGTACCTGGCACAGAGTATGCACTCAGAAAACTTCATTATTATACACATATGTGTGTACTGGGTCAGTAAAAAAAAAGTGTAAAAACCACTGGCTTTTAAGCTATTTTGGTGTTTTTTTTTTCAATATCTGCAATCAAAGAGTTGTGACTGATACAGAAACTCATTCCAGGAGTCGGGTGTGTGAAGTGACAGACACCAAAATATGAAGGTGGCTGAGTCGCAAAAAGTGGTGGCAGGTATAGTGGTGGCACATGAAAAGGCAGACACCAGAAGGTGGCAGTGCTGAACAGAGGTGGGCTCCAGGGGCAGCACACAGCTGGGTTAAGAGACACTCTTTCTGCCTGCTGCAGACAACGGAGGCTCTGAGGCCAGACAACCACACAAGCCCCTTAATCACTAAAAAAAGCCATACTCTAGGCTCCACACTAAATTTAGTGTGAGCAAAAGTCAGTCAGCACTAAATCCAGTGGGTGATAGCATTAAGAAAAAAGAGGAACACAACTGGGGAAACTGACTCCCTGCCACTCAACATCTCCCACTATGCACTCTCCTTGCCATATAGAGGACATAACTTTCCCCTTATCAAGTGCTGTCCTCAAGAATACAGCCCCAGGCCATGGGACAGACTGCCTGCCTTATAAGGCCAGCAGGAGGCTCAGTCAGAAGAAATTTAGAACCTGAGAACTCCTGAACACTAAGAGATGGTCAGAACTCTGAGGCCTATTGCTATGAGACAGATGCTGCACAGGTAAGGTCCAAATTCAAGAAACCTGACTACCCTGTCCCATGGGTTTAAGTGGAAGTGTTCAATGTAGTTACTCTATTGACCCTCTATCATGATATACTGGGTATGTTGGACATATTCACATTAATTATGTAGCCACAGGTTACTGGAATGCAAGCAGCCAGATCAGACCTACCCAATAATAGTAATACCACTTACACAAAGCTTATTACATCCAGCTTTTCATATGTTAACTCATTATTAATCCTCATAGTACCTTTATGTGGTAGTTACTATTATCACACCCACTTTACACATGAAGAATAGGTCTAAACAGATTAAGAGACTGGCCCAAAGTCACAGAGCTAGTGAGCCAGGAGAAATGGCATTACTGGGAATCCCTGGATTAGTAACTGGACACAGGTCTGTACTGGGGAGGCATGATGCTTCATCAGAAGGCACATTACCTGTGTAGAGACAGTTTTGGAATTATTCTCTTAAGAAGCAGGAAGTGTGCGGCTGCCACAGGGCAGAGTGCAGTGTTAGTGCAAAAGTGAGCACACTGTTTTGGTTAACTAGCATATCTTCATTTGGATAACCATCCCTACCCCACCTCCATGTGATCCTGAAGGAGTAGCCAATCACAGTACATGGTGGTTAACTCAGGAATGAGCATGTGAACCAAGCAGAGCCTTTTCTGAAACTGGTAAATGGATACTATAGGGGGAAAATTCCTGGTGCTAAGCTTAAAATGCCTGAGGTAGAGACAGCCCAGGTACAAACTGGATCAACTCATTTAATGTTCATAACAACCCTAATTTTATCATCTCGATTTCACAGATAAGGAAGGACATTGAGGCCCAGAAGGGTTAGAGTCACAAGATTAGCAAGTGTTGCAGTGAGGGTCGGAACCACTAAAGCAGTTTGACCACAGAGCCAGCGGCCTTAATGCTAAGCCACAGGGGAGGTGACAGAGAGGAAAAGCAAAAGTTTCAAAGGAGCTTGGTGAATTTGTGAAGGAGGAAGGAAGAAGCTGTGTGTATTGGGAGGAGGGCACTCACCATGCAGGCCTGAGCCAGACTCATGGCCAGGCGGAAACGGGCGGACATGGCAAGAGGCAGCAGAGGACTCAGGCCAGAGCCCACAGCAGGGTTGATCACACGAAGGCAGCGAACAACAGCTTCTACAACCAGCTCAGTAGTGAAGGCTCGCAAGGTCTGCACTTCGGGAGGAACTGCCCTGAAGAAGAAGGAGACAGTCTTGATGTGCAGAACACTCAGGAAACAAGGATTAGGCTGGGCTTCACTGCCTTCTGGAAGCCCTAGGACTAGTGTAGGAGGAGGAGGATGGTATGGTTCAAACAGGTCCTGGGTATTGATGAATGTGACTTCCACTTGGAAACTAAGAACTGAGGAAGTCCTTGGGTCCTAAGAACTTGGTGTCGAATAATGGATGGAAGGGATCTACATTGAGAAAATCTCCAATTTCCCTATGCTTAAAAGCCCCAAATTTCTGTGGTCAGGAAGGACAAGGGGCCCGTGTAGCAATCTATGGTTTTCCAGGTCTACATATATAGTGTTTCCTGTATGTCAGAAGACCCTAGATATTGAACTGCTTGGGTTTGGGGACCAGATGTTGGGAAGCTAGGGTTTTCAGAAGTTCCAAATGTCAGGGTCCCTGAATTCAAGATCTCTGGATAATAAGACCATTTAGTTTCAAGCAATCCAGAAATCAGGCTCCCTAAATGTTGGCATTCTGGGTTCTTAGGGCCCTGGAATGCAGGAGTCCTGTGTGTCCAAGTCACAAAGCACTGAGGCCTCCAGATTTTAGGGTCTGGGGTTTTAAAAGCCCCAGTTGTTGGGAAAACAGGGTTTGGAGGTTCCCAAGTATCCACTACCAGGTATTTTGGAGTCCTTGAGTGGAAGGATCCAGGATTTTTAAGTTCCCTGGTTCTGAGGATACAGGTGTCTAAGAATCTCCAGATACCAGAATCCCAGGGCATTGATGTCAAGAGCCACAGACTTCATGTTCCTGGGTCCTAAGGTTCCCAGGTTTTAAGGTCTCAAAATGTCTGGGTCCTTGAGTATGGGGGTTTATCAAGCGTCGGGTTTGGGAGGCTCCTGATGTGTGTGTGTGTGTGTGTGTGTGTGCGCGCGCGCGCGCGCACGCGCGCGCGCGCTCGCGTGCATGTAAGGAGGGAGAAGGGTTTATGGTCCTGGAAGTTGGAACCCTGGATGTCAAGGTCCAGGGTTCTAAGGTTCCCGGGTGACTGGGTCCGGAGCTTTGGAATCCCAGATATGAGCATTCTGGGGTGGGTGGGGGCTCTGTCCTTACGTGCCGGCCTGGCGCAGGGAGTGGATGAGAATTCGGTCCGCCTCCTCCATGGTGGAGCTGTGTTCGAGTAGGAGGCCAGGTCCAGGGCTGGGTTCGGTCAGGAGCGGCGCAGCTGTTGAAACCCGGCTCTGCGCTTGCGGTCCAAGAAGTGTCACGGGCTGCCACTGGAGAGCTGGGAAGTGTAGTTCCGACAGTGAATGCAGCGAAAGGCTTGCATCCTGGTACGAATGTGCTTGCGTAGCGTGAACGCGCGATGGCTTCTAGGAGTTGTAGTTCTTCCGCCTACGGTCCCGTGGGCTCTTCCAAGTGAGCAAAGGAATATATTGTGCACGCACGCGCGCTACTGTGTTGGGAGGGCGGGATGGAGAGTGGCTTCTTGACTCATTCACTTAAGACAGCAGTCAACTTCTAGATTATAGTTGCAAGAGTTAAGGTCAGGGGCTTGAGTATAAAGGGACTAGGACCGAGTCTGAGCTCTTTAGCTCAAATCTTTAGTTCAACTTGCTAAATGTGCAATCAGGGTCAGGTTACATAGCTCTCCTGTGTCTTAGTTTCCTCATCTGTAAAATAAGACTACAGTAGCCTCCTCCCCATCCATGGTTTCACTTACTGCTGTTTCAGTTACCTGAGATCAGCAACCATCTGAAAATATTAAGTGGAAAATTACAGAAATAAATAATTCATAAGTTTTAAATTGCATGCCATTCTGAGTAGTGTGATAAAATTCTCCCACTGCAGGCTTTGCCACACACACACACACACACACACACACACACACACACACACACACGCGACTCATCCCTTTATCCAGCACATCCTTGCTGTATAGACTACCTGCCCACTGGTCACTTAGTAGCCTTCTCTATTATCAGATCCGCTGTGCAGTATCTCAGTGCTTGAGTTCAAGTAACTTTTTTTTTTTTACTTAACAATGGCCCCAAAGTACAAGAGTAGTGATGCTGGCAATCAGACATGTCAAAGAGAAGCCATAAAGTGCTTTCCTATGTAAGCATAGGAAAAAAGGAAAAAAACACAGTATATCTAGGGTTTGGTCCTATTTCTGCTTCAGACATCCACTGGAGGTCTTGGAATGTACACCCATGGATAAGGGAGGGGCTATTGTACCTGCTTCCTAGGTTTAAAACAGAAATAATTCATGAAATGCAAATTGTACTATGTGCCTGACACATAAGACAGTAAGAAAACACTATGTAAGTTGTAGTTTCTAAGTATTCATGCATTCAATAAATGTTTTAATATGTAACACACACACACACACACACACACACACACATATATATATATATATATATATATATATATATATATACTCTCAAATAAATAATTACACAGTATATATCCACATAACCACCATTCATACCCTGTCTCCACTGCTTAGTAGTGCCACGTTTGTCATAAATCATGCATACATATATGTGGGGCTCAGGTTTGGAACTCTATTCTGTTCTTAATTACTGTAGTTTATAATACACCTTGATGTCTGATATAAGTCCTCCCATCTTGTTCTTTTTCCAAGATTTTTGGCTTTTCTAGGTCCTTTGTATATCCATATACATTTTAGAATCATTTTGTCAAATTCCATGAAAAAATCTTCTGAGATTTTGTTTAGGACTGCATTAAATTTCTAGATCGCTTTGGGAAGAATTGACATCCTCAATGTTTTGATATTTCAATTAATTAATTTAATATATCTGTCCATTTATTTAGGTCCCCTTTAATCACTTGATAATATTTGATAACTTTTTTCTATGAAGATCGTGCACATAAATTACATTAGATTTTTTCCTATGTACTTTAAATTTCAAATATTGTTGGAAAAATTATACCATTTCTCTTATTTTAGTTTCTGTTTGGTGCCAGTACATATTTTGTAAAAATACTTTAAAAAATCAGTGCCTTTTTTGTTGCCAGGCTCTGGCCTGCAAATGTCCCATCTTTACCCCTGTTCATAATCTCATCCAATCCTGTTATGGCCCCGCCCTGTGACCTTAATCTCTCCAAAGCTGGAGGAATAGAGGGGGGCTGTTTGCAGATGGCTCTTCAACCTCGAAAGGAGGATGTCGGCATCTGAAGGCGGGAAAGGTGAGAGCAGCCTTCCACCCCTGCAGACCCTTTGAGCAAGCCTGGGCTCTGCTCTACCCTTGGCCCCTTTGACCCACTCACTGCCTACTGGGACCCCACCCCTGGAGAACCACTAAGGGACCTGAACCACATCACCCTGTTCCGATCCCAGCCATCCCCAAACACAGCCTTAACACCAACTGAGCCCTGACACTCAGCCTGACCTAGACACTGTGCCCTACGGCCTCCCAGCCCCATCCATAGCCAGTTCCTATCTGAAACTCAACCCCAATCCTGGCCCTGACTCCTCTACTAGCTCTCACCCCAACTTCAACTCCAAAACCAGCTCCAAACCTAATCCTAACACAAACCTTACCAACCAGAGGGCAAATCCTTGTTAGAGTCCAAATCCCAGCACTGATACAGACCTTATCATGAGCTCTAAAGTCACCTAACCTCAACCCCAACACCTGAATGAAAATACTATTTATCAGTGAATGTGCCTCCGACTTTCTGGAAAGAGCACAGACCCATTTTTAGGACCAAAAAAAATTAGAAAGCGAGAACACACACTCAATGGTGGTAGTAAGTCGTGAGGGCTTGAAGTCAAAGACTGCCTGGGTTTGACTCCCAACTCAGCCGCTTCGTCAAATCACTTAACCCCTCTTTTTGTATCAATTTCCTCACCTGCAAAATGAGAATAATACTATGTGCCAAGCAGTCTCCTGAATGCTGAACTCATTTAATCCTCACAACAACCCTATAATGCATTATACAGATAAGGAAATTGAGGCTCAGAGGGGTTATGTAACTTGCTCAAGGCCACACACAGCTACCAAGTAGTAGAGTCAGAATTTAAACTCAGATAGCTTCTTTCTTCCAAAGCTGGGGATTTTAACCAGGCCAGTTTACTGCCCCTCAGAGACTGAAACAAAGCTATGGGAACTGGGAATGCTCTTAGCTGAAAACTCCAATGCAAACTTCAGATCCCATGCAAACTCAACTTCAGCCCTAACCTTGATCCTAATTCTAATCCTAGTTTATTCAAATACCCAGTGCTAACCCTAAATCAGGACTCAAGCACACTCCACATCAACCTGCGTCTAAGCCCAACCCAAAAATTCACCACTTGAATTTAACCCTAAATCTGCCTCCAGCTATAAACTTAATCATACCCCATGCCAACTTAAACTGCTCCCAAGTCTAACACCAAACCCTACTTCTCTTGTAAAGATAATCTCACTTTCACTCCCCCATTAACTCTCACTCTACCCCCAATCAATTTCAACATCATCTCTTACCCCCTAATGTTTAATCCCCTTACCCCAACTCTTCTTCATTTTACATGTTCTTTTCTCCTTCCCTAAGACAGAGGGATAGGATCAGGTAGGAGGTGGCCATGATTTCTCCAATAACTTGTTCCTCCTGACTTGGTTTCTCTACACAGACATCACCCCAGAGGCCAGTCCATCCAATGGGACAGGCCCTGGTCCCGAATGGGGCCTGCACTCTGGGCCCCCAGAATCAGGGGGTGAAATTGGCAGAACATTGGGCCTGGAGACTCCTAAGCGAAGGACTCAGCACAGTAAGCACAAGACTGTCGCAGTGGCCAGTGCCCAGAGGTCACCCCGGGCACTCTTCTGCCTCACCCTGGCCAATCCTCTGCGGCGGTCTTGCATCAGCATCGTAGAATGGAAGCATCCTGGAAGGCCAGGGGTAGATCTTAGGGGTGAGGGTCATCAGGGTACCAAGAGTCAAAAATTGGGTCAGAGCTGGCATGGAGGAGGGCTAAGGTCACTGGGGATCAAGGGTCAAGAACTGGCTCAAAGGGAGAGTTAAGGAAAATGAAGGTCACCAGGATGGTCAAGGGTCAAGGACTACATCACAGCAAGAGTTGAACATGGCTACCTTTTCCAGGGGCAGGGGTTGGTCAGAGTCAAGGCCTTGGTCAGGATAGGACCTGGGAATGTCAGGGGTGGTCACCCTGGGGTCAAGGGTGAGCATTGGGTGGGGAAGGCGCCAAGGGAATGTAGGCATTCTGAGGCTGCTCTGCTTGGGTCCTTGACTACATCTACCTGAGGCCTTTCGACATTCTCATCTTGCTGACCATCTTTGCCAACTGCGTAGCCCTGGGGGTCTATATCCCCTTCCCAGAAGATGACTCCAACACTGCCAACCACAACCTGGTGAGGCTCGCCCTGCCCAGCCCCCAGTCGGATACAACCCCAGTAGAAACCACACCTCAAGCCTTCCAGCCAGGCATCACCCAGTTCTGATCCAGATGATGATCCTCCGCTGCCCAACCCCACCCTCAGTCCCAGCTATACCCCCACCCCCGCCCCTCTCAACCCCTAACCAAATAATTCTCCAATCTCCCGCTCCACCTCCAGGAGCAGGTAGAGTACGTATTCCTGGTGATTTTCACTGTGGAGACAGTGCTCAAGATCGTGGCCTATGGGCTGGTTCTCCATCCCAGCGCTTACATCCGCAATGGCTGGAACCTACTCGACTTCATCATCGTCGTGGTCGGGTGCGCATCTGAGGAAGATTACCCCACCCTAGTTCAACTTCCCACCCCAGGCCCGCTGAATTCAGGACTGAGGGAGGCAACTGCTTTAGACTGCCCTCATTTGGCAGCCAGAATCAGGAATATTAACATATTTAAGTCTATTTGCATTTCCGGTTATAGGGACTTGTGCTTTCCTGAGGAGAGGGGAGGGGTGGGAGGGATGCCAAGGCCTGAACCCCTCAACTTTGTTCCTTGCTCTCCCACCAGGTTGTTCAGCGTGCTACTGGAGCAAGGCCCTGGACGACCTAGGGATGCTCCACATACTGGGGGGAAGCCAGGGGGCTTCGATGTGAAGGCATTGCGGGCATTCCGGGTGCTGCGGCCACTGAGGCTGGTGTCTGGGGTCCCAAGTGAGTGGAACGCTCCCCGGGATTGGAGGTGGGAGTGGGAAAGGTAGGGGAGCTGAGAGTACTCTGTACGTACTTCGCACTCCCTTCATTCCCCACAGGTCTACACATCGTGCTCAATTCCATCATGAAGGCACTGGTGCCACTGCTGCACATCGCACTGCTAGTGCTCTTCGTCATCATCATTTATGCTATCATCGGACTCGAGTTGTTTCTCGGTCGCATGCACAAGACTTGCTACTTCCTGGGATCCGGTCAGCCAGCCCACACTTCCTGGGACAGGACACACTCCTCCACTGGTTCCTAGGCCCCACCCTGTTATCAAGTAAACCCTAATTCACAAGGCTCCGCCCACAGGCTCAGGCTCCACCCCCAGTAAACAAGCCCTAACGCTACATTCAAGACTCCGCCCGCAGTCTCAGACTGCGACCGCCCCGCTTGCTAATAGCTCCGCCCTATCACAAGACTCCACCCTCCGGTCAAAGCCCTGCCCTGCACTTAAGATTTCATCCTCCAGGACTGGCCCCATTTATTCAGGCCGTTCATCCGGACCACAGCCCAAGCCTTGCCCCCACCCTCTTTATAAGAGTCCCTCCTAAATTCACAAGACTCCACCCCCAAACTCATACCTCACTCCTATTTACAAGATTCCACCCCCAAATCTACAGTTCCATTTCCCAGATCCTGGTGATTGGGACTCAGCTTCCTAGTGGTTCATAATCCTGACCCAGCAGAGTCAGGAGCTTAATTAAGATCGTCCTTGATTTAAAAAAATCTAGGACCCTGAATTGAACTTCCCAGGTGGGCGGGGCTCCAGGGTGGCTGCGATGGCGGGCGGGCATGCTTCGGATTTCAAAACTGCAGCCTTCCGGCAGATATGGAAGCTGAGGAGGACCCGTCCCCCTGTGCATCTTCGGGCTCAGGGCGTGTGTGCACGCTCAATCAGACCGAGTGTCGCGGGCGCTGGGCAGGGCCCAATGGAGGCATCACCAACTTCGACAACTTCTTCTTCGCCATGCTAACGGTCTTCCAGTGCGTCACCATGGAAGGGTGGACCGACGTGCTCTACTGGGTGAGATGAAGGGTGGACAGAGTGCAGAAGCTGCACCTGCCTTTCTCTCCTGAGCTCAGACGGGTGTGCCTGTGTACCCTGAGGGATGTATGCCCTCTCTTTCCCTAGATGCAGGATGCGATGGGGTATGAGCTGCCCTGGGTGTATTTCGTGAGTCTCGTCATCTTTGGGTCCTTCTTTGTCCTCAATCTTGTACTTGGCGTCCTGAGTGGGTGAGGAACCTAGATACTCCCCTCATCCTGGCCCTCATTCTCCCCTCATCCTGGCCCTCATTCTCCCCTCAGCCTGCCCCTCAGCCCTGTCCCTTTTTTTTGTTCCTGGCAAACTCCTAGGCAACCTTCAAAACCCATCTGAAATTTCCCTTCATTCATTCAGTCTTAACATCTATGGTGTGCAAAGCACCATTTTAGGAATGGAATGAGACAAAAATCTCTGACCTCTTGGATATTGTATTCTGATGGAGAGAGACAGATAATAGCAACATCCACAATAAATAATGTATATGTAGTGTTTTATATGGAATATGTGCTATGGAAAGAAAGGAATGATAAAAATAGGAATGGAGAGATCTTATGGGGGGACAGTTAGGACAGGCCTCTTTAAGGTGTTATCTGAATAAAAATGTGAAAGAGATTGAAGGAATGAGCCATGTGGGTATCTGAGGAAAGAGTGCCCCAAGCAAAGGGAACAGCCAGTGTGATGACTCCAAAGCAAGAATGTGCTTGGCATATTCAATGAATAGCAAGGAGGCCAGCTTGGCTGAAATGGGGGAGGTGAGGGAGCTAGGGTGGTTCCCCCACCTAGCCCTCTATCCGTATCTCTCAGGGAATTCTCCAAGGAGAGGGAGAAGGCAAAAGCAAGAGGGGATTTCCAGAAGCTGCGAGAGAAGCAACAGCTGGAGGAGGACCTGCGAGGCTACCTGGACTGGATCATGCAGGCAGAAGAGCTGGACATTGAAGACCCCTCAGCTGATGACAACTTTTGTTCTGTGGCTGAAGAAGGCCGGGCTGGCCACCGTAGGCAACCCCAGTCTGACCCATTCCCTGCTCCGTGCAGGCATCAGTGGGCTGTCCTCCTGAGACCCAGCCCCCACCTCCAACAACTCTCAGCCCAGCCCTTAGTAGGACACAGAACCTAGACCCAGATCCCCTTCCCAAATGTAACCAGAACAGATTCTAAGTAACAGCCCCACACACACCTGACACCACCCCAGGCCATGCTTCCTACTGTCCTCATTATCCCTGCAGGGCCACAACTGGCAGAGCTGACCAATTGGAGACGTGGACGTCTGCGCTGGTTCAGTCACTCCACCCGCTCCACACACTCAACCAGCAGCCATGGTGGGGGTACATACAGGTTGAGGAGGTGGGTGGGATGGGTAGACAGAGGAGAAAGCCAAAGGTGGAACCTTGGGGGCTTCGTGTGCTGACCCTCTATTACTACTCTTCCCATAGCCAGCCTCCCAGCCAGTGACACGGGTTCGATGGCAGAGACTCCAGGCGATGAAGAAGAGGAGGAGGGGGCTCTAGCCAGTTGTACATTCTGCTTGTGAGGGTCCCCAACCCTTGACCCATGACCTAGCCCAGAACCAAGTCCAAACCCTGACCCTAGTACTTACTTTGACCTCCAACCTTGGCCTCAGTCCCTGACCTCCAACTACAGGCTCTCATGACACCCACATCTCATCCCCCTCTTTTCCAGAAACAAGATCATGAAAACCAGAGTGTGGTGAGTTGGGGAAGTTATGCAACTTCTGGACCCCATGATTTTGTGAGCCCCATCTGATCTCCCCAGGGCAGGCTGAGGTAGGTGATCTCAGCCAGTGGGCTCCCCTTTTCTCCCAGCCACCAGCTCCGTCGAGCCAACCGAGACCTACGGACATGCTGCCGTAAGGCTGTGAAGTCCAATGCCTGTTATTGGGCTGTTCTGCTGCTTGTCTTCCTCAACACGCTGACCATTGCCTCGGAGCACCACGGGCAGCCTATATGGCTCACGCAGACCCAGGGTGTGTTACCCAGCCTGCCATCCCTCTCCTCACCCCCAATTCCCTCCACCCCAAAAGCATCAATCCAGGATCTCTCAGGTACCTCAGAACCCCACTGCCTTACCACTCAAATAAATGCAGAAACCTTAGCCTGTCCCATCCCACCTTGTAACTTACACTTACATAGTACTTTCTGTATGTGTCAAGCTCTATTTTCAGTGCTTTACATGTACTAACTCAGTTTCTCTTCACCATAACCTTTGGGAATTAAGTACTAAGACATAAAGTACTTAGTGCCAAAGTACTAAAGTTAAGCTACTAATCCTAGGACTCAGCTAGTGAATGGCAAACCCAGGCACCCTGGCTCCAGAGTTAAGGCTATTAACACTACACTGTCTGGACAAGTTAATAACCCCTCTACAAAATGGGGCCAGTAATAGTATTCATTTCATGGAGTGATTAAGAGGATTAAATGAGTTAAAGTGAAAAGTGCTTAGAACATTGCCTGACCCACATAAAGCCAGCACTTTATAAGTGGTAGCTCTTCCTAGTATTCATTTTAATCTCAACCCCAACATTAATACTAAGCACACTTTTAATCTCAATCCAGCTCCAGTCCTAACTAAATCCAAGCCTCTAACCCTATCCTTGAGGCTGACTGAGGCCCTGCCTCAACTCTGCCACTCTCCCCAGCTCCAGAAGCCTCTCAAAACCTCACCCACTCTAACCTACAACCTCATCTCCATCCCTAACCCTAACACCACCCCAAATCTGGGCCTGGCCTGATATCAGCTACCCCAGAACACCCCATGGCTCCTGCCTCCCCACATGTCACCATGGAAACTGGGCAGCCTGGTCACTCCTATTCCTCTCCCTACAGAGTATGCCAACAAAGTGTTGCTCTGTCTATTCACGGTGGAAATGCTTCTCAAGCTCTATGGTCTTGGCCCCTCTGCCTATGTTTCCTCCTTCTTCAACCGCTTTGACTGCTTTGTGGTCTGTGGGGGCATCCTAGAGACCACCCTAGTGGAGGTGGGAGTCATGCAGCCCCTGGGCATCTCAGTGCTCCGGTGTGTGCGCCTCCTCAGGATCTTTAAAGTCACCAGGTGTGTGTATGTATGGGGAGGATTGTAGCTCCAAACATAGCCCCAACAGTCCCCATCCCAGCTCCAATGATAACTTTATCTATGTCATCATTCATTTCACAAACATCCATTGAGTGCCTACTGTGTGCTAGGCACACCAGGAATCAAAGCAGACACAAGTTCTTGCTTTCATGGAGGTTCAAGTCCAGTGGGGAGGGTGTCTACTCCATTTCCACATGCTTCTTCAACATCAACCCTGTCTCTGAATTCAACTCCATACTCATATCCAACCCAAACCCCATCTTCAACCCCAAACCATATCATCTCTAACCCAAACTGCAACCACTCATTCTCCACAAGCCCATTACAACATCAACACACAATCCCAAGCCCATCTCTAAACTCATCTCTAACCCACAGCTTCATCTCCATCACTAACCACTACGCCCACATCCCTAAATCCTAACTGTCAGCCTATATCCAATTACAGTCCTGTTCCCAGCCCCAGCCTCAGTCTTATCCCTCTTTCCCAACCCTCAACCACAACCCCATTCCAACCTGTCCCTAACCCCAACCCCAGTCCTGGTCCAAACCTGAAATCCAATTCTAGCTCCATCAACTTCTATTTACCCTCAATCTTAACCTCTTCTCTTATTGTATCCCTAATGCCAACTGTAATCTGAAACACAACCTTCCCCTCACTTCTTAGTCTCACCTCACCCCAACTCCAAAATCACTTCTACTCTTGACACTAAAGGCCATCTCAACCTAGCCTGCCCCAGTGCATCTCAAACTGGAGCCCTGCATTGGATCCTAACTCACCACTTAGTATGTTAACCCTGCCTCCCCATCTCTGCTGTAGGCACTGGGCATCTCTGAGCAATTTGGTGGCATCCCTACTCAATTCAATGAAATCCATCGCATCCTTGCTGCTTCTCCTCTTCCTCTTTATCATCATCTTCTCCCTGCTTGGCATGCAGCTGTTTGGGGGCAAGTTCAACTTTGACCAGACCCACACCAAGCGAAGCACCTTTGACACCTTCCCCCAGGCCCTCCTCACTGTCTTTCAGGTGGGACCTGGAGACCATGAGATGGGCAGGTCAGTAGCACCCGTGGTGGGGAGAGGGTCCCAAGAGCTTCATAGTGACCCCTCACCTGCAGATCCTGACAGGCGAGGACTGGAATGTGGTCATGTATGACGGTATCATGGCCTACGGCGGCCCCTTCTTCCCAGGGATGCTGGTGTGCATCTATTTCATCATTCTCTTCATCTGCGGCAACTGTATCCATAACGCCTTGGGGGGCTGGATGATGGTGAACTGGAGGTGAATAGGGGGACCCGGGCAGTCCATAGGCAGGCTGCTTCTCTATCCTTTGCAGCCTGAGCTCACCCCAGACATCCTGTTGAATGTGTTTCTCGCCATCGCTGTGGACAATCTGGCCAGTGGAGACACAGGCACTGCCAAGGACAAGGGCAGGTGATGTCTGGCTCCACCTCCAAGTCAGTCTCTCCCTCCATCCCTGCCTAGGAACTCCCATACATATTCCATATCACCAAAGATGCCTCAGTCACCCTGACAATCCCTACCCTCAGATCCAACCTTCCAGTCCTCATTTATTCAACATTCATTTATTGAGTACCTACTTTGTGCCATATGCTGTCTTAGGTGCTGAGGAGACAGCAGCAGTCAAGGTAGATAGAACCTTCTCCTTCATGGCACTGACATTGAGAAGGCAAACAAAACACAAACAATTAAATATATAATATACTTTAATTAAATATATGTTGGTAATATATAATGAAGAAAAAGAAAGCAAAACAGAAGAATAGAGGGCAATGAAAATTGCTATTTTGGTTATGGTAGTCGAGGAAGGTCTCTATGCAGAGGTGACAGTTGAACAAAGACTTAAATAAAGTGAAGGAGTGAGCTATGCAAATATCTGCAGAAAGAATGTTAAAGGCAAGGGGACAGCAAGTGCAAAGATCCTGAGGTGATGATATTCTCAGCACATTTAAAAATCACCAAGGAGAAAGATAAATACTATATGATTTAACTTAAATGCGAAATCTAAGGAACAAAAAGAACAAATTAATCAAAAACAGACACACAAATTTGGTGACAGGGGAGAAATTTGGTGAAAGAGGGGCTGGGAGAATGGAGTGAAGAGTTAAAGAAGTAAACATTAGTAATTGATAGTTGGTCACAGGGATGGGTAGCATGGCATAGGGAATGCAGTTAGCATTAATATGATGGCTAGGTGGAGGGCCAGGGGAGGGAGGGAGCAATTGGGAGGATTGTTTTATGAATTATATAGATGTCTAACCAATGTGCTATATACTTGAAACTAATTTAAATAAATAAATTTTTAAAAAATCACCAAGGAGACCAGTGAGTCTGAAGTGGAATAAGCAAGGAAGAACGTGGTATGAGGTGAGCTCAAATGGGTGAATAAGGAGGCCAGATTGAGAGCATTCTGGACCACAGTGAAGACTTTGGTTTTTTCCTCTGAGTGAATATGAGCAGAGGAGGGATGTGTCAGACTTAGAATTCAACAGGATCCTTCTGGCTGCTGTGAGAACAGACTGTGGGGATAAGCGTGGAAGCAGGGAGGTTCTATGGGGTCAAAGAAAGGTCTGTTCTGACTGCAATGCCCTCCTCAGCCTCACCCATCTGTTGTGATCCTTAGAATTCACCCCACCTCATTTACTTGCACAGGGAGAAATGTGCTAAGGAGAAACCCTCACAGGAGAATAGAGCGTTGGTGAGTTAGAAGCCTGGGCACCATCTACACCTCGTGCTACTAACAATACTCATCTACGTGTTTGTGTCTTTAACTCCCAACCTCTGCCTGTTCATTCCTTCATGATTTCATCTTTTCCATGCCTCCCTGCATCCATCCCCTGATGTCTCCCCCACCATCAGTGGCCCCCATCTTCCTGTCCCCAGGTGCCTGGTGAGGACAATGAGGAAGAGGAGGGTACAAGGAATGAAGGAGCAGGCAAGTGGCCAGAGCCAGGTGGAGATGTGGGACTTTAGGGACAGCACCCAAGCAGAGCTCTTGACCCCCAATACCTTCTTCTCTGGAGAGCAGCCTTTTCCGAGATCATCTTGAAAACAATGGACTTGGTGTATGGCCAGCAACAGTTGGGACAATGATATTAATGATAAAGAGATGTTTTGTTTTAATGCAGAACTTCTCAGAACTTTCATTTTATAATAGTGTGTATATGACTGCAAAGATGGTGATGTTCATTCAACACACATTTACTGAGCAATTACTGTGTCCAAGGCCCTATTCTAAGTACTAGGAACACAGTAGTGAACAAAACAAACTAAAATCCCTTTTCTGAGGAGCTGACATTCTAGCATGGAGATGGGAAGAATTTACTGTTCTAGGTGCATTACATACATTTTCTCAATTAATTCTCTCTCTTTTGATCTTCTGGTGCCAGGCATGGAGGAAGAGGAGGAAGAGGATGAGGAAGAGGAGGAAGGGGGTGCAGGGCATGTGGAACTCCTACAGGAAGTTGTACCCAAGGAGAAGGTGGTGCCCATCCCTGAGGGCAGTGCCTTCTTCTGCCTCAGCCAAACCAATTCGTGAGTGCTGGGCATAGGTGGGGGCAGAGGTGAGGAGCAGGAGGGGCTAGGGCAGGTGGGGGGCCAGGGAGCAGCCAAGGCTGGGGAGGTTGCTGTACAACCTGATGCAACAGGGCTTAGCTGCATCCCTCGAGCTCCCCCAATAAACTGTGGTCCTGGATTCTGAAAACAGCCCATTCCGCACTCCCTAGACTGAGGAAGGCCTGCCACACCCTCATTCACCATCATGTCTTCACTAATCTTATTCTGGTGTTCATCATCCTCAGTAGTGTGTCTCTGGCTGCTGAGGACCCCATCCGAGCCCACTCCTTCCGCAATCATGTGAGCCTTTGGCTGGAGGCTGGGGGGCACTCCCAGAGGTATCCTACTGGGCACAAGTTGGGGCCAGGGTGGAGACAGGGAGACCATTATCTGGGCAGAGAGAGAGGAGCAATAATGGCATCTGCTATGGTGCCAGCCTTTACTGTATATGAAACACACTTGGGGAAGCACCAGGGAGATCAGTATTTGGCTGAGGAGGAAGTTGTGCTCAGAGAGATTAAACATACCAAAAGCATCCATGTAGCTGGGTAGAGGCAAAGTAGTTCAAATTTAAACATTGGTCTTTCTGATGGCCAATCCTTTTGCCTTATGGAGAAGTTGATGATCATGAGAGAGGGAAGAAGGGGTGAAGGGAGGGATGATGGGAAGGACAGTAACTCTTATGTAGAGAGGTACACATACACACACATGTACACACACACCTACACACATATACATACCTAGTATCCCTCTCCTCCATGACTGTGATACTCTTTCTTTCTCATCCTCCAGATTCTGGGGTACTTTGATTACGCCTTCACATCCATTTTCACTGTGGAGATTCTATTAAAGGTAACTAATGGGCCCCCAATCATACCCCAAGTTGCTCCAACCCACTCCCCACCCACCCCTGCAGCCCACCTCTCTTGTTTATATGCCCTCTTCCTACTTCTATTCCCAAATATGGGATCTAGTCTTATGACCTCTGACCCCCCGCCAGATGACCGTGTTTGGGGCCTTCCTGCACCGAGGCTCCTTCTGCCGAAGCTGGTTCAATCTGTTGGATTTGCTGGTGGTCAGCGTTTCTCTCATTTCCTTTGGCATCCAGTGAGTGACCTCTTACCCATCCCATTCCTCCCAGAGCCCTGACCAAATCTGGGCCAGGGCCTGAGGATTGCCTCCTCACCAGTTCCAGTGCCATCTCGGTGGTGAAGATTCTGCGAGTACTCCGAGTACTTCGGCCCCTTCGAGCCATCAACCGGGCCAAGGGACTCAAGGTAACCCCACCTTATCCAAACCCACAGGACCCAGGCCCTTCCCCACCCCTGGGGCCAGGATTACTGATCAAACTGACTGTTTGCACTGATGCTTGACCACACAGCCTGGACCTGGCATATAACCACATATACCTGACCACAGGCCAGGTGGGCATGTGACCTGCCCCATGTTCCTTATCAATGGTCACTTTTCCCTGTCACATGGCCACATATCCTTGTCTGGCAAACATTTATTCCTGGTTGGTGCCCACACATCCCTGGCCCACATCATTGCCCCTTGATGATGTGTTCCTGACCACATATCGCTAACTCAAGATCACATGTCCTTGACCCAAGTCCTTTAGCTCCATCCATGCCCAGAGTACCTGTGCCATGACCACTGTGGCTTACAGTGTCCATTATCCATATTCATGGGTGTCTGCAGCACGTGGTACAGTGTGTGTTCGTGGCCATCCGGACCATCGGAAATATCATGATTGTAACCACACTCCTGCAATTCATGTTTGCCTGCATTGGTGTGCAGCTTTTCAAGGTGGGAAGAAACACTGGAGGGAGGCCCAGGCATGGGTCAAGGTGGGGGTGAAGGGTGAACCTGCTTGACAAATATCCTCCCTGCAGGGGAAATTCTACAGGTGCACTGATGAAGCCAAACACACCCCTCAAGAATGCAAGTGAGTGGCTGAGACCTTGTTCTCCATGGGGCCCAAGACCCCTCTCAAAGGCCAAAAAGACCCATATAATTCACCAAGTCCCCTGAAACCCCTAGAGCTTCCTCCCAAGAACTGCAGAGAATTCCCCAGATTTTATAAAGGCCCCCAAGATTCCTAGAACTCTCCAAGGCCTCAAGATATACCACCAGAATGTTCCCAAGAACTGCAAAGGCTTACCTCCCCCAAACCCCTCTCCACATTCCTGAGTTACCTACATTCTACTCCAGACCTTCCAGCAAATCCCAAACACAACCCCCCTCACCCTCATGAAATCCTTGTCTTCCATCTTCTGTGGAGAATAGCGATTAAAAGCGTGGGCTCTGAAGTCAGACATTCCTGGTTCAAATCTATCCCATGAGACTTTTCTTAACCTTGTAATTTTTTACATCTCTTAACCTTGCTGAGTCCCATTTTTCTTACCTGAACAATGGGGATAAAAAGAGTGCAGATCTCACAAGTTTTTTTTTTTATGAGGAATAAATGAGTTACTACACAGAGAGTATACTACAATGAAAAGTTATTATATATAAAGCCGAACACCATGCCTGACATAGACTTAGTTCTGATCAATGTTGGCTATTATTAGAATTACTTTTTTCTGGGTGGTCATAATGATGATGATAATGGTGATGAAAGCTAAGACATGTAGTGCCAACTATGTGCCATACACTATCCTCATTGATTGACTTCATTCTTAATTAATAACGGAAATATGTTCCATTATTATCCTATTTCATAGATAACTGAAGCACAAAGAGGTTAAATGACCAAGGTCATTCAGCCAGTAAATGGAGGGGCAGGATTTGAAGCCAGGCTATCCAGCTTCACCACTATGCCCTGTCTGCCAACTCCATACTGGATATCCTAGTCCCGTTCCATAGATCCTCACCCCTCCTCACCCACCAAACCTGTCTGCAACATCCACAGGGGCTCCTTCCTGGTCTATCCTGATGGAGATGTGTCACGGCCCCTGGTCCGGGAGCGGCTCTGGGTCAACAGCGATTTCAACTTTGACAATGTCCTTTCAGCCATGATGGCTTTGTTCACTGTCTCCACCTTCGAAGGCTGGCCTGCGTGAGGGGCAGGGCCCTAGGGATGGGGAGGGGATTGAGAAGGAGTCTCTAGGGGACTGGCTGGGATTGTATCTTGGGATGTGATAAAGGTCTTTTGAGACTGGATAGGATTTTGGGGGGACTCGTGGGCATATCAGAGGACTGGTAGGGGTTTCCTAGTAGGTGGCAGAGGTGTTTTGGGGACCTAAGTGGGTGAGGTTTCCAGGAATTGGGTAGAGGTCTCTGAGGGAGTAGATGGAAGTCTAGAGAGGACTGGATAAGATTTAGGAGGGACCATGTATATACCTGGGGTGGCTGGAAGGGAATCTCAGAGGAGATGGAGTGGGGGATTCAGGGGTTTCCAAGTCTTTTGAATATTAGTTGGAGAACTCTGGGGTGATGGAGCATGGAATTCAAGTTGATAGAACAGAGGATTTAGAGATCTTTGGGGACTAGTGGGAGAGTTCTGGCGAATTGCATGGGAATCTCCAGGTGGCTGGAGAAGGGAATTTGGGGGTCTGTGGGAACTTAAGGGATTTGGGGATCTTGGAGGGCCTGGTGGAGGCCTCTTTGGGATATGTGTGCAGGTACCAGGTGGTTAGGTCAGGAGATTTAGGAGTTATTTGGGGTACCAAAGAGATCCTTGGCTGTCTGTGATAAGTGGTCTGGGGGCAAGTTTTCGAGGCCTAGGATATTCCCTCAACCTACTTCAACTGGTTCTCCAGGCTGCTATACAAGGCCATTGATGCACACGCAGAGGATGAGGGCCCTATATATAATTACCACGTGGAGATATCAGTGTTCTTCATTGTATACATTATCATCATCGCATTCTTCATGATGAACATTTTTGTGGGCTTCGTCATCATCACCTTCCGTGCCCAGGGTGAGCAGGAGTACCAAAACTGTGAGCTGGACAAGAACCAGGTAACTTCTGTCCCCTGATCCATGACCACCAACCCCTCCATTTACACACCTCCTTGCCTTGAGACCCCACTGCCCACTCATATCCTGCACCCATATGCAGCGCCAATGTGTGGAGTATGCCCTCAAGGCCCAGCCACTCCGTCGTTACATCCCCAAGAACCCGCATCAGTATCGTGTGTGGGCCACTGTGAACTCTGCTGCCTTCGAGTATCTCATGTTCCTGCTCATCCTGCTCAACACAGTTGCTCTAGCCATGCAGGTCTGAGCTCCCTATCCTGACCCCTGCCAGATACCCTATTCTGTCCATACAATCCCTTGGAAACTATTAAGAATGCTTTCGGCTACAAGTAACAAAACCCCCAAGTGATAGAGAGTTAAGCCACATTTCTTCAAATCTAAGGCCAATAATTGTAAGATGGGTCCTGATTTCAGAGATCTAAGAATGTGAAAAAGAAATGGCAGACAGCAATTGTAAGTTGCTTTTGTGAAGTGCACCCATATTTCAGAGATTCTAAAATGTGAAAAGATGTGCATCCCAGAGTCAACTAAATATGGTAGTTACTTCTCATAACAAGAAGTGTGGAGGTAGGCTGTTTGCTCATTGCTCATCAGAAACCCAGGCTCTGTCTTTCTACTTCACCATTCTTCGTGAGTTGGGTTTCATTCTCATATTTGTTGCTTCTTGGTCACAGGAGGGTTGCCATAGCTCCAGGCATCAATACTACATTCAGGGCAGGAAAAAGGAGGAAACATTGCACCAGGGGGCTCCCCTCATTTGAGCCTTTTATTGGAAAGCAAAATATTTTTCACAGAAGCTGCCCAACCAGCAGCAGACATGTTTATTTCTCAGTCAGAACTAGCTATGAAGCCAGGAAATCAAAAACTGGGATTTCCAATATCCACAATGGAGACAGACATTGTGAGGGGTTTGGACAACCCATAGTGCTACCACATCCCCAGACTCAACTCAATCCAAGCCAGAGAACATTTGGTTGGAGATAGAAAGATCTCTGCTTCAGTCTCTGTCCCCACACCCAATTTTCTTCCCCAGCACTATGAGCAGACTGCTCCCTTCAACTATGCCATGGACATCCTCAACATGGTCTTCACTGGCCTCTTCACTATTGAGATGGTGCTCAAAATCATCGCCTTCAAACCCAAGGTGCTCCCCAGCCCTGAGTCATATGCAGTGGGTAAATTCCTTGGGGTGGAGCTCATTGCAGAGCTCCCAGGGGGCCAGCAACCATGGAATTGTGAGACTAGGGAGTGAGAGGAATCCAGATGCAGGTCCATTGTGTGGTCTAAGTTGGGCCCTGCCTCCTCAAAGCCCCTACCACTGTTGGCCTCCTACCCTAGCTTGCTAGCTCTGAGAAGGACACTGCTTTCCTCCTTCCTACAGCATTATTTTGCCGACGCCTGGAACACATTTGATGCTCTTATTGTGGTGGGCAGCATAGTGGACATTGCCGTCACTGAAGTTAATGTGAGCACTGGCCTTCCCACTAACCCACTCTCCCTCTACCAACCTTTCCCCACCTCAACCCCAGGGCTTTCTTTAAAATGGGTAGGTGGTTCTCACTCCCATTCATCCCACTCATAGAGACTCAGTACTTCTCACTAGCTCTTCCCTTCTGAGTCCCTGTTGGTTTTAGCCAAAGACCCCCTCCACCAGCTCCCTCATTCCATTGCAATGTATCCTCTGGTTCCACTATAACCTAAAATAACTGTTATTTCTATTGTTTCCTTCATTGCCTCTACATCCTCCTTCAATGGCTCCATCACCTCCACTAACTCCGGCTTTGGTTCCATCTTCTCTTCTGACTCCTTCATCGGCTCCATTTTTTCCTCCAACTCCATCGTCTCCAACACTGGGTCTTTCACGTCTCTGTCATTACCACTGGCTGCACTGATGGTTCCACAATTTCCTCCATTTTGTATAACATTGTTATATAATCTTGATTGGCAATGCTACTGGCTCCATATCTCCATAACTGGCTTCTCCATTGGGTCCCCCATTGGTTCTCTCATCTTTATCATCTCCATAAAACAACTGGCTCCATAACTTCCTCCATTGGCTCCAATATATCTCCTCCACTATCTCCTGTGCCTCTACTCTCCTTCCACCCTCATTACCAACTTTTCCCACAACTATCTACCACACAACCTTCCCCATCATCCCTTGTATAATGACTCTACCATCCATTATCCCCTATAACTGTTCATCACTTCTTCCCTTGTTCATTTGGGCCTGTGATCTCATTATCCTCTCTCTCACCCCTGTCTTGGCTATGTCTACCTCCAGAATGGTGGCCACCTTGGCGAGGTAGTCCCCCACCTCATAACAGGGACTCTGCTTCTTTACTCACCCACCCTCCCTTCCTTTTTTCCTGAAGAGTCCTTAAAAATGATCCCTGACCCATCTGGGGCCTGACTTTTGAGGGGTTTAGGAGCTGGGAGGGCCAAAACATGGGAGGTGGCTGGGGCAAAAGTGGATTGAACATACTGCCACACCCCCAAACCCAGAGCTCTGAGGACAGTTCCCGCATTTCCATCACCTTCTTTCGTCTCTTCCGAGTCATGCGGCTGGTCAAGCTTCTCAGTAAGGGTGAAGGAATCCGGACACTGCTCTGGACATTCATCAAGTCCTTCCAGGTAACCTCCGTCCCTTTGACCACCTTTTGCCCTCACCTCACACCTCTCAGCCTTCCCTTTTACCACCCCCAGAACTATATCTCCCAGCATGCCATACCTACCTGTAACTTACCATCTCTAGTTTTCCCTCTTTTCTAGGCTCTCAATTCTCAACATGCCTTGGCCTCACTGACCTCAATCTATTGTATTTAATATTGTGTCCACATTTGGGAGATATTAGTAGTCATGACATGGGCACCTGGGGGGATGGATCACATCTCTTAGCAAGCCCAGGCTTGAGGGAGCAGAGCATTCTGAGGATTATAGTTCTCTGCCTGGACCTGAGCATCTATGTATCTCCCTCCCCCACCCACCCATAGGCCTTGCCCTATGTTGCTCTTCTCATCGCAATGATATTCTTCATTTACGCAGTCATTGGGATGCAGGCAAGTGGGGACCCTAGGGAGCATTTCTCAGGCATTCTGCTAAGAGATAGACTGAAAGTGGGGTTTGTGGGTGGAAAGACAGACAGACATGCTGGATGACCCTGAATCAGTCCACAGGTCTATGAAATGGGATCAGCAGTGCCTGCTTGTCAAGGTTGTGAGGATCCTTTGGGTATTAAGAGTAGTGAAATGGGTGAGGATCCATGGGGGCATGGGTTCACCCCTCTGACACAGCCCCTGTATGCCCACAGATGTTTGGCAAGGTGGCTCTTCAAGATGGCACACAGATCAACCGAAATAACAACTTCCAGACTTTTCCACAGGCTGTACTACTTCTCTTCAGGTGACATCTACTCCCCTCCCCTGCCACTTCAGTCTCCAGCATGCCCTTTGGTGCCCACATCCCCTGTCTGGGCTCCAGACTGCCTGAGCTTTGGGAATAATAGGGCAGCATGAGGTTCCATATTGCCTGAGAACTTTTCTGGCTGTGATTTGAGTCTTTTAGAATATTCTGTCTTCAGCCATCCTTTATCTTGTTGTAAGATGTATCCCCTTCTTGGACCCCAGTGCCGCATTTGTAAAATGTGAACATGACTGTCATCAACATAGCATGCCAGCTTTTGAAATTTCAAAATGTTATCTGTGCCCTACAAAATATTATATGTAGCCCTTGGAAGGAATTGAGTCATCTCCCAAACCCTCCAGCCCCCATAATACCACTTGCTATGATTTCATAGCTTCCCCTCCAAGGTGGTACCTCTGTGTGATCCCCAGGTGTGCCACTGGTGAGGCATGGCAGGAGATAATGCTTGCTACCCTTCCTGGGAATCGGTGTGATCCCGAGTCTGACTTCGGCCCTGGAGAGGAATTTACCTGTGGCAGCAATTTTGCCATCGCTTATTTTATCAGCTTCTTTATGCTTTGTGCCTTCCTGGTGAGGACCACTTTCCCTCAACCACCATCACTGACATGGTGCTGGCCCTTAAGGGTCTGGGGATGTCAAATGAAATGGGGGGACTAGAACTTCAGAGTTGGTGAAAGGGCTGGCCTGGTGATAATATCAACCCAGGGACTCATGACCCAGTAACCACATAAGCTTACCTCAGCCTCCCACCAACTCCCTACACCCTGCTCAACCCTTCACCTAACCTCTTTGCTCAATGGCCCACAGATCATAAATCTCTTTGTGGCTGTGATCATGGACAACTTTGACTATCTAACCAGAGACTGGTCTATCCTGGGTCCCCATCATCTTGATGAATTCAAGAGGATCTGGTCTGAATATGACCCTGGGGCCAAGTATGCCCTTTAACTCCATACCTACTATCCCAGGGGACAGTACACTGCTCCACACAGTCCCCCAGCCCTGGAACCTCTGGCCTACGTCTCCCATTACCCAGTCAGTAGGTGCCTCAAGGTTCCCACAGTTCCTCTCCTGTGCCTCCCCCCACATCCACCCCACTTCTCTCCAATTGATTTTTCCCTGACAGGCTCTGGGGTGTTGGTGGGGAGAAGTAGTGATAAGCTTGAGAAAGGGCTAGAGGGGTTAACTCCAATAAAGTGGTACCTCCCACCCACCCCCACCTGCCCAAGGGGTCACATCAAGCACCTGGATGTGGTTGCCCTGCTGAGGCGCATCCAGCCCCCGCTGGGATTCGGGAAACTGTGCCCACACCGAGTAGCTTGCAAGGTCTGTGAAACTACCCAACCCCCACCCTGCCCCTGAGGAGGCTGTCTACCATCTGGCAGGGGTGGGCAGGGACTTTGCCTTGGGTAAGGAGCGGGTGTTTGGTTGCATTGTCAAAATTTCTGACCCCCGGACTTTCGTGCCTGAGTCCCTGGCATTTTCCCAAAGTGGGTTTCATGTCCCTGGTGTGCAGAGACTTGTGGCGATGAACATGCCCCTCAACTCAGATGGGACGGTGACATTCAATGCCACACTCTTTGCCCTGGTTCGGACATCCCTGAAGATCAAAACAGAAGGTGCGTGGAGGGTGGAGGGGCAGCAGTGGGAGGGTACCTGGGAAGGTTGCAGGGAGCCAGCTGGAAAGATGGTTCCCACTCCTAGCTCTAAACCTCAAAATGGACGACTTTGGCCCTTTTTTCCACCTGTCCAATGGGGGCGGTGTGTGACTGCGGTAGAAGCTTGTGACGCCGCTCCAACAGTGAGGGAGGGGCTGTGAAGAGCACTTTCTATTGGCTCACGCCCCACATCCTCTCCTGATGCAGGGAACCTGGAGCAAGCCAATCAGGAGCTGCGGATCATCATCAAAAAGATCTGGAAGCGGATGAAGCAGAAGCTGCTAGATGAAGTCATCCCCCCTGCTGACGGTGAGCTAGCCCCACCCAAATTCCTTGAGCCTACCTCTGAATGTCAGATGATTTATTGCTCACCACACACACACACCCAGCACTGCCTGGAGTGGTGGGAGACAAAAGGGAGTCCATGCTGTGGGTAGAGTAGGGGAAACAGAAGACCCCTGTGTGACCCTGCCTCCTCTCCCTTGCCCCCAGAGGAAGAGGTCACCGTGGGCAAATTCTATGCCACATTTCTGATCCAGGACTACTTCCGCAAATTCCGGCGAAGGAAAGAAAAAGGACTACTGGGGACCGAAGCCCCCCAGAGCACATCCTCTGCCCTTCAGGTCTTCAGTGCAGGGCCTGGGTTGGTGGGGGTATATAAGAACACTGTGACAGAGACTGACTGCCCTTTTGATCTCATAGAATCCATGTCACAGATGAGAAAACTGAGGACTGAAGACCCACAAAGGGACAGGGGTAGTTGAGGGGCTCCTTCCCCCACCCCACACTCCTGCATGGGTAGCAGGTTCAATGATGGGAAAATTTAGACCCTGAGCTTTCCTGCTTCCCTATTTTTTCACCCCCACAGGCTGGCCTGAGGAGCCTACAGGACTTGGGTCCTGAGATCCGGCAGGCACTCACTTGCTACACAGACCAGGAGGAAGAGGAGGAGGAAGAGGAAGAAGAGAAGCAGGAGGGAGAGGAGAAGGAAGATAAGGACCCAGAAACATACAAAGTGAGGACAAGTTTCAACTCTCCCAGGAATGTAAAATACTCCCTCAATCTCCTGACTTCCACACATCCTCTGGAGAGAAGTCTTCCAGAGAAGCACCCAGCCCACACAACAGACAGATGTTTACTTGGCACCTACCATCCGCTATTGAGGGCAAGACCCAGATTCAGCCCAGCCCCCTAGGGAGTTCATTGGAGACACACTATATGACCAAGTGACTTAGATATAATGTGGATACAACACTCAGTCCTGTGACTCCCACAGGCCCCAATAAGCTCCCAACCCCCATCTCGCCTCTGGAGCTCCGTGATTTCTGTGTCTCTGCCTGCTGGGGACAAACTTCAAGATTCGCTTTCCCTTGGGCCCAGTAATGATGATGGTGGGGCTCCCAACTCCAGACAGTTCAGTGTGCCCCAGGCTGGATCCCACACCCACAGGTACGGTCAAGAGTCTGGGGAAGATTGTAAGGGAAAGCAGGGACTAGCCACTGTACAGGGGCTATTCAGAGGGTGTAGGAAGAGAGCCTAAGAGGGCTTTATAATGGAAATTTGGTAAATGTAGGAGAGCTTCAAGGGCTCAAGTGGGAATAAAGAGTAATAGATTCATAAGAGAAAGACAATGCAAAAGTTTCATGTGAAAAGCACATGATGTGGAACTAAATAAGTTTAAGTTCAAGTTCTGAATTTGCCATTTGCTTAAGTGACCTTGGGATAGTCACTTAGTTTTTATGGTCCTCAATTTCCTCATCTATGAAAGGGGGATAATAGTACTTTACCTCATGGGGATAATGGTAGGATGAAATGAGGTCATGCCTAGCTTTCACAGCTTTCTCCTCACCACTTCCCAACACACCCCCCAATTCTTGTGTTGAAGTTGTCTCTTTAATAGGCCTGCTTTTTTTTAATATTGGGTCCTGCCAATGAGACAAACATCTATTATAAGAAAGCCCATGTCCACTTTAAAATGATGACAAGCTAATTTTACGTGAATTCCCTACTCCCAGCCCCACCTCCAAAAATTAGAAGCCCGGTGTTTCTGCAAGGAAGGGGGCATGGAATGAGAAGGAACCAGGAACCCAGGACCACATTTGGGGGGAATCTGATCTACCTAACTTGTCTCACTTTCCTCAGAAGAAGCTCTGGGGCTCTCATTTTCACCATTCCAGAAGAAGGAAGTTCTCAACCCAAAGGAACTGAAGAGAAAGAGAAACAGGATGAGGAGAAAGAAGTCCCCAGCCAGTTCTCTGAATCCAACATGTAGGATGAGCCCATGAGCCATATGTGGGAAGGCAGGACTGATGGCCCATGACCCCATGACCCATGCCCAGGCCTGAGCTCATTCCCAGCCTTCCCTCCCTCCCATACAGGCTCTCCTACTTAGATGAGCAAGCAGGGACTCCCCTGCCCCCCATCCTCTTGCCACCTCATAGACCCCAGAGATATGTGGGTGGGCACCGTGCACCACGCCGCCGTCTGCTGCCCCCAACACCTGCAGGTAAGAGCAAGCGTAGGTCCTGGGGACCCCCAAGGGCCAGCAGGGCAGAGGATTGGGGAGGCAGTGACATTCCTCTTTTCCCCTGGCACCCCTACCCGCCACCTGCAGGTCGGAAGCCCTCCTTCACAATTCAATGTCTTCGGCGCCAGAGCAGTTGTGAAGATTTACCCATCCCAGGCACCTATTATCGTGGGCACAATTCAGGGCCCAGCAGGACACAGGTAAGGCAGGGGACAGGGTGGAAGCAGCATAGGCTGAATTTATCAGACACTCTACACGTCAGGCCCTTCTGAGAAACGGGGCACATATGAATTACACAATCCTCACTGTATCAGTGAGTGGCACTGTTATTAGCCTCAGTTTATAGATGAGGAAACTGACTCCCAGAGAAGCTTACCCCAGATCATACAGCTAGTAAGTGGCATAGCTGAGATTTAAACCCAGGTCTTTTGTGCTCTTAAATAAAGTCAAGTCTGAGTTATACACATCCATTTTGATTCCAGCTGTGTTTGGGGGTAAGAGATAAGTATAGGAGTGAGTTCTATACTCTTACACCTCACCCATCAATCACTGTCTCTCTCATGTTTATTCTGGTCCAGGGTTCCTGGGCAACCCCTCCTCAACGAGGTCGGCTCCTGTATGCCCCACTGTTATTGGTGGAGGAAGGTACAGCAGGGGAGGGATACCTCGGCAAATCCAGTGGTCTACTGCACACCTTCACCTGTCTGCGTGTGCCTGGAACCCACCCAGACTCAAGCCATGGAAAGAGGGGCAGTGCCGACAGCCTGGTGGAGGCTGTGAGTCCAGAAGGGGTGTAGACAAGAGGAATGGGGGAGGAAAGAAGGGATGAGCTTCAGAAGGAGGGAAAAGGGGTCTCCAGTCTCTATGCTGTGCACGTAGCTCTCCCTTTGCTGTGCAACTTCTGCTCGGCATGATGTGTGCACCACTGTCCCTCAATGACTTCCCTGAACACCCTCATAGATACATCATTTATCCACACTGATTCCTCTGTGCACACTGCTTCCACTCCATGCTGTGCCCTCTGTCAACTTGGATCTATTCTCTGCCCCCAGGTGCTCATCTCCGAGGGTCTAGGCCTCTTTGCCCAAGACCCACACTTTGTGGCCCTGGCCAAGCAGGAGATTGCAGATGCATGTCGCCTGACACTGGATGAGATGGACAGTGCTGCCAGTGACCTGCTGGCACAGGGTACCAGCTCATTTTATAGTGATGAGGAGTCCATCCGCTCCCGCTTTGATGAGGAGGACCTGAGAGATGAGATGGCCTGCATCCATGCCCTCTGAATTCCTATCTCTCCTGCACTGCTCAATAAAGTTCCTGCTTTCCCTTCCTCAGAGGAAGACAGGCATGGACCACACACCCTTGGATTTTGGTATCTTTGCACTAGGGGCCTAGGGCTTGCCAACAGCCCCTATCCATCCATCCATCCATCCCCATTTCAGTGCTGAGCCACTGCCCACACATGGGTATTTCCAGAAACCAGGACAGCCAGGTCTGATTATTCAGTGTCAGTGAAGGAGGGAGGAGGAGAAGGAAGAGACAGCAGCCAAAAAAAGCTGGTGGTGGGGGAGGGGGACGGCACTGGACAGAGATGGAGGAAAGAGGAGCGAGGGGCCTTGGATGATGATTGGGGTAAAGTCAGAGATTCCACAAGGGGTCAGTCAGGTCAAACTGAGGAAAGACAGACAAATGCGGGGGGGGGGGGGGGAATAAGGAAACCCAAAGAAGAGTCCTGCCAGTAGAAAGGCCTGGAGGTTGGAATTAGCCTGGTATGTGATATATCAGGCAAGGGGGTCCTCTGATGGTATTGGGAATTTCAGGGAGGTTAAATTGGGATCACCCTATCTCCTATCTCCCACCTTCTGCCTAAGAAAATGAAAATCTAATTCCAGTGGCAAAAGACAAGGGTGGGGCTCCCAGTCCAGGGAAACCCATTCAGGGCCCACCAAGCTTTCCTGAGAATAAGCAACTCTCCTTCTACACAGATCCCAGAGCTCTTCTTTCTGCTCCTTCCTTCACCTTTAGTCATTGCCCAGCCTTTGGGGTCTTATTCATTCAGTGAATATTTACCCGGCATTTACTTTGCAACAGGCACTATTCTAGGTTTCTCTCAAAGCAAACCGAGGTGGCTTAGACATGTGACAGGACTTGCCCAAAATAGTAGTCAGCCCCACTCCAACAGAATTGGAGGCAGTGCTGGGAGTGGCATGGGATGGGACTACCATTGGGGAGAGTCTGACCTAGGGTCTCATCTCTGAGAGCAGGGGTTTTGCATTTGTATAATTTATGTCAGTTGAGCCAGTACTGAAATTTGAGGAAAGCCAAAATTGGATATTGGGACTCAGAATATAGAGTTGCACTAGGCCTTGAAACAAAGGCTTGGAGTCGTTCAGTTAGTGTAATGTAGGAACAGTAAGTTGTGTGCAGAATGTAGAGAGTGAAAGTAGACTGTTGTGGGAAAGGCCACCTGAGGCCAGATGATGCAGAGCCTTTCAATGCCAGGCCCAAAACCCTGGGACTTTTCCTAAAAGCAGTGGGAGCCATGGGAGGGATTTGAGCAGGGTAGTGACATAGTTAACTTTGCATTTTAAATAGATGCTCTGATGGCTGTGCTGAAAACAGGAGGCGGAAGGGACTGGAGACGCTAAAATTGGCAGGAACAATGGTCTCCATAGCCAGGGGAGGTGGCAGAGGAGATGGTGAGAAGTGAGTGGATTCCAGAGATGTGTGGGAGGTAAAATGAACCATTTATTTGGCCCTGTGCTAAATGCATTACAGAGATCATCTTGTTTAATCAGTGCAACAATCTTATAGGTACCTTTTGAAACCAAAGTCAGACAGGAATATTAGAGGTAGAATTTAAATTCAAGCAATCAAATGTCAAAACCAATGCTTTTTCCCTAGTAAGGCAATAATGGGGAACTATCCATTACATATTTGTATGAATTTGAATGCGTGTTTTAAAAAAATTAAGTATACATTCAGATGATTCAAAATTCAAAAGGTACAAAGGGTACTCAACGAAAAATTTCCCTTCCTTCTGGATGCAATCAGTGTTATCAGACATCTTTTATATGTGTATACGATGCTATACTGATAGGTTAGCACAGTGGCTAACAGGTGTAGGAACCAGAATTTCTGAGTTCAAATCTTAGTTCCACCATTTACCAGCTCTGTGACCTTATGAAAATTCTTTTGCCTCTCTGTGCCTTAGTTTATTCACCTGTAAAAGGATAGTAGTAGTACCTCCCTCATAGGGTTGCCGTGAGGATTTATATGAATGATATATGCTCAAAACAGTGCTTGATATAGAACAGCCACAATTTAAAATGTTAGCTAATGTCTATTCTATAATTATGATACAATCTTTCCCTTCTCTTTGTACACAATTCACACACAGTTTGACATCTTGCATGTCTTAACTAAATATCTTAGTGATCATTCCATATCTCCATATTATTATTGACAGTTGCATAGTACTCCATTTTGTAGCTGTGTCAGAGTTTATTTAAACAGGCCACCCTAACAGGCACTTAGGATGTAACTGCTCTTTCTAATTATAAACATCACTGCCGTGTATCATCTTATACATACATCTTTTAGCACATGTATGACTATCTGTAAGAAATTCCTAGAAGTGTAAATGCTAAGCCAAACAGTATATAGATTTTTTAGTTTGCTAGATTTTGCCAAATTGCCATCTACAGAGGTTATACCAATTTAACTTCCACTGGCAACTTACGAGAATGCCTGTTTTGGGCCAGCCTGCCAACATTGCACATTATCAAACTTTACTGTTCACCACCCTCAAAGATGAAAAACAGTGTCTTATTAGTTTGCATAGGCATTTCTTTTAGTATGAGTGAAGCATCTTGAATTCCAATTGTATTTATCCTTTGGATTTGCAACATGGCAATCACCACTGACTTCAATAGAACTAGTTTTAGTAGCACGAAGGAGGGGTAATTCAATTGAGAGGGCTGAGGAATAAACAGGATGTAAAGTGTAAAGTTAGAATAAGCAAGAATTTGAGTCAAGAAGAAATAGGGGAGGTGTCTGGAAAGGGGAGGAGAAGGGTTTCTAAGATGTGCTTAAAATGCACATGAGAAGAAACCCTCAAGACTTTGAACTATGCTTAAATTGCAGGGACTTTGGCCCTGCCAAGTACTAGCTGGGCCGCCCTGTGCAAGTCACTTAACCTCTCCTGGGACTCATTCTCCTCATCTGTAAAAATGGACTAATTAATAGTCCCTACCACATACAGCTGTTGTAAGGATTAAATGAATGAACACATTCAACAAACTCAGTAAAGGGCCTAGCAAAATGTCATACTGCAAGACCCAATAGTCCTCCTCCCCCCAGACCTCTCTAGCTCTGTTCTCGGAGAGCAGAATCCTCCCAGAAGGCTTTCACGGATCTAGCCTTCAAGATGGAATGGCCGCCAGTGCTTTAGGAGCTGCTGCTGTACGCAGGCGTGCGCGGCCAGCGAGGCGGGGGCGCGAGGGGCGGAGCTGCAGCCGTCTGGATTATTCCGACGACTGCGCCCCCACCCACCGCTCCCGCCCTTGCTAACAGGCTCCTCCCGCCCCCCGCATTGCTGATGCTGCTGCTGGCCGACATGGACGTGGTGAATCAGGTACGCGTTCCAGCACCGCGGACAGAGCTCCCTGCGGCCTGGCTTCCCCGCCCGCCCGCCCGACTCTGAGAGGTGGAGGCCAGGGTCTGGGCAGCGGACACCAGATCCCGGGCGCTGGGGCCGAGGTCTGCGGCAGATGAGGGGAGGAAGGGGGAAGTGGAGAAAAAGAAGGAGTGCGCCCTTTGCCGCAGCCAGGGCCGTCCTCACTGCTGCAGCGGGGGCCGCCCCAAGCCCAGTTCCTTACTGGCGACCGCGAAGTGAGGAGGAGGGAGTCTTGGGGCTAGGGTACGAGCAAGCGGGGGAGGAGAGGGGAGAATGTTAGGAAGATTGGGGGTTGCTGCGGATGAGCTAGGAAATAGAGTGACAGAAGGCGTGAGGGCGGGAGGGGGCGGGGGCGGGGGATGGTTATCACCTGCCCCTCCCAAACACAGACCGTACCCTGGTCGACGACCGCCCCTTCCCCCAGAGTGGACCAAGAAGGTCGATCAGGTTTTGCCTCTCCAAAACCCTTAGTCTCCCCTACCCCAGCACATATCCAATGAAGCTATATCCAAGCCTCCTCGCACCTTAATCAGCCCAGACCCTCACTACCATCTCACTCATCTTCCTCACCTCAGGACCTCACCTGCTCTCCAAGCAGTACCAACCCCTCCCCATCCTCATCACCTCAGACACCCCATCACCACCATCTGACTCACGTTTACCACTGCAGACCCCTCCCCCACCCTCCCCAACCCGACTCCCTCCCACTATGACTCACCTTCACCACTCAAGACCTCCTTCTCACCCTAATGAACCCCCGACTCCTTCCTTACTCCCTCCACCCGATCTCCTTCGCCATCTGACTTACCTTGCATTTCAGACCTCCCTTTCCTTAACTCATCCTGACTCCACTCCCATCTTCCTCACCCTTGACCCCCCTGCCATTTTTCTTACCATCTACCCAAACCTCCCCACCAATTCTAAACCCCAAGAGACTTTTCTCAGAGACCCTGTTCCCACACCTTCCCAGAAGTGTCACTTTCTTGTTCTCACCCCTTCTCCAAACGAAATGTCTTTACTCCCTCCCAGAGGTCACATGCCCTATCCCCAGAGGTCATCACCTGGAGCCTCTCTCCTCACCACCCTCTCCATTCCCAACAACCCCACCCCTTTCCCACTGATTTTCTCCTCAGCTGGTGGCTGGGGGTCAGTTCCGGGTGGTCAAGGAGCCCCTTGGCTTCGTGAAAGTGCTGCAATGGGTGAGTGTGGTCTGGGCTGTGGGGAAAGAGAAATAGGTAGGTAGCAGGGTCCAGAATAGTAGAGTGGACTAGGGATGGGGAGCAAGGAATGGATGGGTGGTTTGGGGTGGAAGTGAACCCCAGGAAGAAGTCCCAGGGTCTTCGGACCAGAGAATAATGGGCTGTAAAGTGACGTCACATAAGGCCAAGGGTACCCCCATTGTGAAGTGGAAGACTATGATATCCTACTTCCTCTCCTGAGGTGATTGATAGAGAGGCAGGGGAGGTGGAGCCTAAAGCTGGTTGCTGTGGGAGAGATGCAAAGCCAAGAGAAAGCTAGAGATAGTGAAAAAGACAGAATGAGAGACAGGGAATGATGGAGACAGATGGAAATACCAAGGAAAAGAGACAGAGCTATTATAGAGAGGAGAGAAACAGAAAGAGACAGAGAAAGATGCACAGAAAACAGAGATGCAAAGAAGAAATAGACATAGGAGGAGAGGCAGAAAAAAATGGGTTTGGGGAGAGAAAGAGACAGAAAAAAGAGACACTCAGAGAAAAGAGAAAAAGAGAAACCAATACACAGAGAAAGAGAGGCACAAGGAAGACAGGGAGCACCATACAGAGACCTAGTGAGAGACAGAGCAGGGAGATAGAGACAGGCAGACCAAGAAACAGAAAGACACAGAGAGACATATATTCACACAGAGAGAAACAGAGAAAAAGGAGACAGAAAGAGACACACAGAGATACTAGAAAGGCAGAGAGAGAAACAGATACAGAGAGACAAAGAGACATCTGAAGAAGACAGACACACAAAGAAACAGAGACAGAGAGATAACAAGAGAAATAGAGACACAGAGACTAACAGAGACAGACAGAAATACAGAGAGAGCCATAGAAACAGAGGGACTAAGACAGAAGAGAAAGAGGGGGCCAGAGCATTGAGAGGTAGAGACAGAGAGAGACATTAGAAGAAAGATAGGAAGAGACAGCCACACCCCTGTAATCAGCTTGTCCTTGGACCCGAAGAGCCCTGATTAGGGGGAGGGGGTGGGGACAGGCCCATCTGCTGCTGCCTGTGCTGGGCCCTGATCTGTCCAGAGGAGGGTACCCCCGTCCTATGTGCACATAAGCTCACTGTGGCCATTCCCATCCCTACTGCCCAAGGTCTTTGCCATCTTCGCCTTTGCCACATGCGGCAGTTACAGTGGGGAGCTCCAGCTGAGTGTGGATTGTGCCAACAAGACCCACAGTAACCTCAGCATCTGGGTCGAATTCGAGTACCCCTTCAGGTGTGCCCCCACCCTAGCCCACCCCTGGAACCCCAACAGACCTGAGAGAGGGCGGGGGTGGGTGGGACTTCCCAACATCTCCCCAGTGGCTCCTGCCCAGTCCCTAACTCAGAAGACCACTGCCATTCAGGTCACTTACACATGCACTGAGCACCTACCTTGTGCCTGGCACTGTTCTGGATACCTAGGACATGTGGTGAGCAAGACAGGCATAGGCCATTGCTCTCTGGCTTTTGTCTAGTGAAGGGAAGATGCAGGAGATGGGCAATAAATAAGGTTCAAAAGTGAAAGTATGTAAGTAGATATAGCCTTAATGAAGTAGGTACTCAACTAATGTCAGCCGATATTATCATTTAATTCCCGTTCATTCATTTCCATACACATTTTTTTTGAGAATCTGTTGTATGCCAGGTACTGCTCAAAGTGCTGGGAACATAACTGTGAAAAAAAAAAAAAAAACACCAAACACAAAAAAAAAAAAAAAAAAAAAAAAAAAAACAGACCAAGCTCCCTACCCTCATGGAGCCAATATTATAATAAATTAAGAGGATAATTGCAGATTTGGAGAAATTCATGGAGAGGATCCCCATGCAGGGTTTTATGATAGAGAATAATGAGAGGATGCTGTTTAGCTATAAGGAATGACTAAAGCCAGTTAAACAGTTCTGATATTTTTTGAGCTCACACTCTGTGCTGGTTGTTAGGTGCACAAGAGTGAGCACAAGCAGGTAAGATAACTGCCCTCAAGGAGATGCTTACCTCCTAGGGAGTGGGGAGACAGAGCCTCATAGACTCAACTTGTCCACTACTTGGACAAGTCACATAACAGCTCTGGATCTCAATTTCTTTACCTGTAAAATATGATAATATTCACCTTACAGGGTTAGGATGAATATTAAATGAATTAATACTTGAAAAGTGTTTAGCACCGTGCCAGGCACACAATAAGCACTCCATAAGTGTTTGTTAACATAAGAAAAATAAGTAAGTTTAAGGGACTCAGTAAAGAGGTCACTAATTGAGTTGGAAATTCGGGGGGTTTTGAGCACTAAGGGTAAATGGATGCTCAGGAGATCACTCAGGGTGAGAGGGCAGAGTGAAGAGAGGAAAACCCAGCACAAGCCCTGAACAATGCTCGAAAATAAAAGGAGGTGCTAGGGAGATGTGGCCTGAGAAGCAGTGGGGCAACCAAGGATCTACTGGTTCACAGAAGCCAGGGAAGAGAGTTTGGGGAAGTAGAGAGAGCTGGAAGCATGGGATGCTGCCAAGAGCAAGTCCTTTGGGAATCCATAAGACCACAAAGATTTGTGGACCTCGCCACTAACATCTCCCATGCCTTGGACCTTTTATCCACAAGTTCTTCAGGAAAACGTCTATACCCTGGGTTCCCCTGACCAATCCACCCACTACCCCAATACTCCCTCCTTTAAGGGCCTTTCATTCCTCAATGGATACGTTCTCTCCCAACCCAGCATGCTAGAAACCTGGAAACTCAAACTGAAATTCAGTTCCTAGCTCCAACATTCAGCAGTTGCACAACCTTGAGCAAATAACTCAATCTTGCTGAGCCTCTGTTTGTTCATCTGTAAAATGGGTATAATAATGCCTGCTTTAGAAAACTATGTCATTAAATGAAGCAATTATGTAAGTGGTTAGTAGAGAATCAGTACGTGTAAGCCTTGGGACCTTTGCTACACAAGGGCACTGGCACTATTTGCTCACTCTCGGGATCCTATCCCTCAACCTGAAGCAAGAGCTCTGGGACCCCAGCCGTCTTCCCTACACACATTTTCTCCCTATAATCCTTCCTCTATCACACCATGAGAAAAGCCTTAGCCCCAATGCCTTCCCAATCTGCACTACCCGCCCCCCATACATATATCCTGTTCCAGGATCCCTTCTACGCCCCATCTGTCTGTCTTTTCCTATTTCATAGTCTCTGGGCTCTCCTCTGCTAAGCATATGCTTCTTTCTCTTTTATGTCTGAAGTAAGATAGGGAGAAGAGTAAATATCTAGGGGGAAAACACAGGGTTCAGATCCCAACTCTGGCGTTCTCTTGCCAGTTGTGTGACTTAAGAAAGTCAATGTACTTCACTGAGCCTCTGTTTCTGCCTCTGTACATTTTATTTAATAAACATTTATTGAGTGCCTACTATGGCAGCAGTGTCAGGCCCTAAAGATGCTGCAGTGAACAAAACAAAGGGAAAGCCCTACCTTCTTGTAATTACAGCAAAAATCAAGAAAATAAAAGGTATATCAGTTGGGGTATCACTGCTACAGTGAAAAATGGACCAAGGAAGGGGGCTAAGGGATGGTAGGAGGGAATAATTGGGTTTAATTTTAAATAGTAATATCAGGGAAGTCTTCATTGAGAAGGAGACAATTGAGCAAAGCTTGAAGGAGATGAAGAGTGTAAGATATACAGCTATCTAGAAGAGCATTTTAGTGCAAAGATCCTGGGGTGGGAGAGTGCCTGGTGTGTTCTGCAAATAACCAAGGGGGCCAAGGTGGCTGGATTGGAGTAAGGGACGAATAAGATCTATTTCACGAGGATGCTATGAGCAATCAATGATATGCGACTGGTACACAGTAGGTGCTCTGTGGATGGTATTTCCTCCTCTTCCTGGGACCTTATCAATCTGGGAGACTCATGAGTGGGCAGTGGGGAGGGGTTTCTTAGGGTCTGGGCCACACCTGCCCACCTCTCTCTGCAGGCTGCACCAGGTGTACTTTGATGCACCCGACTGCAAAGGGGGCACTTCCAAAGTCTTCCTACTGGGGGACTACTCCTCATCAGCCGAATTCTTTGTCACCGTGGCTGTGTTTGCTTTCCTCTACTCCATGGGGGCTTTGGCCACCTACATCTTTCTGCAGAACAAGTACCGAGAGAACAACAAAGGGCCCATGCTGGTGAGCCCCCACAGCCACGTGCATGCAGGGGCTAGGGGATATGGAGCCTCAGGGAGACAGTCATGTTCATAGGCCACACCAAATCCCAGACAGGCCTACATGCAAGCAAGCACCGAAACAGCCATACATGTTACTGCTGCTGTTGTTATATGAGCATCAGGAATACTAAATCATAGAGTGACATGGACACACTATCACACTCTGACAGGGGCACAAATCGTAACCCACACAGAATCCCAGACAGGCCTACACCTGGAAACCTGCAACTTCTCATTCAACCACACAGTTTAGATCAAAGAAAAGAACACACAGTGGTTCACTGTGAAAGTTATGCTTGTCATGCCACACAGACAAACTGATTCCTACACAGCTGTACTGATACATCCTTATCCAAGACTCAAAACGACACATTGAAAAAGTGGAAAGACAGCACTTTCCACAGATTTGGCAACCTTTCCACAGAACACCCCCCCACACACACACACACGCCCATACCCACATATCACAAACACACTCCCACATCTTCTGTGTCACATATACAAGCCCAAACTGAAAGAGCTACCTTCAAGAGATTGGTGGGGATAAGGCAGGGGAGAGACAGACCTCTTCTGGGGACCCCCCTCCCCTAGAAAGGCCTCACAGCCTGGCATTAAACAGCCCATTCACAGTGCCATCTTGCTTTCCCCTGCCCATCCTAGGACTTCCTGGCCACGGCAGTGTTTGCCTTCATGTGGCTGGTTAGCTCGTCGGCATGGGCCAAGGGGCTGTCAGACATGAAAATGGCCACAGACCCAGAAACTGTTATCAAGGGGATACCTAGCTGCCACCTGAAGGAGAATACATGCAAAGAGATAAGAGACCCTGTGACTTCTGGCCTCAACACCTCGGTGGTAAGCCCTGGGAAGCTGGCTGGGCTGGCTGGGGAGGGAGACTGGCTCATTTACAGTCTGGCACAGGGAGTGGTGGAGACAGAGAATGAGAGAATTCAGAGGAAATCCAAGAGGGCTCCTCAGAAAAGACATGCCAATAACAGAGCCTTGAAGGATTGAATAGCAGTTGTTACCACGTGACATCACAGACTGTCCCTAAGAGGAGAACTTGAAATCCTCTGTCCAGTTAGATTTGGGAGACCTGGGTCACAGGCCCAGCCTAGTCACATCAAAACTCTGGCAACTCAGTACCTTCTTGGGGCCTCAGTTTTCTTATATACAATGTGAATGAATTAACTTAGAGAATTTCCCGCCTGGATGCCCCCTAATGTTCAGAGTCTGTCTGAGCTCAAATCCTAGTTCTTCCACTTACAAGCTGTTACCTGAACCTAGTTATTCTGCTTCTCAAGCCTCAGTATAAACATGTCAATTGAAAACTTAGAATATGTTCTGTTCCAAAGTTGAGTATTTGTGAGCTAATAACATACAAAGTGCTCAGAAAAGGGAATGGCATGTGGTAAGTTGTATACAAATGTTAGATGTTAAGATTCCAACTCACTCTGTCACTTGCTGGCTGGCTGTGAGACTTAGGCAACTTAGTCCCACTGGGCCTCAGTTCTCTCAACTATAAAGTGGAAATACTACTTCTTATCCAAAAGTTGAATTAAATTGTATATATTTTACATACATATAAAACATTTTTGTATTTATAAAGCATGTATTCATTTTAATGTCGATGTATTTATATTCTTTATACATGTGTAGTTATACACATATTTGTGTACACATATGTGTTCTTATGAATCTCTTAGTATTTACATATTTCATCAAAGTTTATGCTTAACATTTTACTATACTGTAAATTTACTAAATTTACTATAGTGTAAATTTAGATTTACTGTATTTTATACATGTATGTGTATATGTAACATGTAGATGTGCAAATATATAGACACACATATAATAGTATTTCTAGATTTCAATATCCCCGAAAATCTGAATTCTAACACACCCTGCCTCACCCCCCCCCCAAGGTGATTTTTCTGCACATTGATGTTCATGCGCTGGGACTGGGGAGGGTCCGGGTTTCAAAAACCACCACCCTTGGAGCCAGAGGATCCATGCCCAACTAGCGCGGCCTCGATGTTCCCGGGACCGCCAAGGTAATGGGCGTGGGACGACAGCTGGGCTTTGTCTCCCCGCAGGTGTTCGGCTTCCTGAACCTGGTGCTCTGGGTCGGCAACCTGTGGTTCGTGTTCAAGGAGACAGGCTGGGCCACCCCATTCCTGCGCGCGCCTCCCAGCGCCCCAGAGAAGCAACCGGCGCCCGGGGACGCCTACGGCGAGACGGGCTATGGTCAGGGCCCCGGCGGGTACGGGCCCCAGGACTCCTACGGGCCGCAGGGCGGCTACCAACCTGACTACGGGCAGCCCTCTGGTGGCAGTGGCGGTAGCTATGGGCCTCAGAACGAGTACGGGCAGCAAGGCTATGGCCCTCAGGGTGCGCCCACCTCCTTCTCCAATCAGATGTAATCTGGTGAGTGACGGATGGGCAGTGTGGCCAAGGAGGGTACTTGAAAGGAGATGGGCGGGTCAGCGAACCAATAAGAGTCTGGTGTAAATGGTACGTGAGATGCTGGATGCAAGTAAGGGTGGGAGTTTGAAGGAACCAATAGAGAGGTGGAGGCACATGCTAAGAGCAAAAACCTATCCAATGAATGGAAAGCAGAAAAGTGGTGCTTGTAGGTGGGAAGAATAAAGAGCCAATAGGAAAGATAGCGTGGCTCTGCGGAAAGGGTGGGGAGAGGGAAACGGGCAAAGCAACCAATGAAAGGAGGGAATAGCAGGTGTACCTGCGTAGTGAAGAATCAGCGTAGCGCTGGAGCAGGAGAGGGAAGAGCAGGTGATCTATTTGATCGATAAGGCCACTGGATGGTGGGTAAATAGTCTTCGGTTATGAAGGTTAGTCAAGCTCAGGCATCGAGAGTGGGCATTGGGATAGATCTGCTAACTCTCCTCAACTCTTAAGGTGAATGAGGTGGTGTGGAATTTCAAAGAAGAAAAAGGGGCGGCACAGGGACATTGGAAAGGCTTGCTGGCCTTCTTGCCGGACCTGAAAAGAGAAAGAAAATTTCCCTTGCATAAGGGGTGGGGTGGGGTGGGGAGAAGAGGCGGGGAGATTGCATTAGAGGGGAAAGGCGAGGAAGTGGCAACATGTAGCTGGAGATAGCTCTGGCAATTGGCCAGGATGGGAAGGGCAGGGAGGAGTTTATTATGCATCTCACATCTAATTCCCCCCAAAATCCTCTTGGCTCCATCTTCAGAATATATCCATAATCTTCCCACTTCTCACTGTCCTATATACCCTGGACATTTTAACAGGTTTCCACCTCGATTCTGTTCTGTTCTATTCACAGCATTGTGAATAGAGATCAGATCAAGCCACCATCCTCCTGTGCTCAGAGCCCTGCTCCCATCTCACTCACTTTGAAAGCCAAAACCTTCACAGAGCCTACACAATCTAGCCCCTTGACCTCTCACCCCTTCCCACGCCTCCCCCTTGCCTACACACACCCTGTTCCAGCCACACTGGCCACCTGGATTTGCCAGGCACAGTACGACTCCAAGGTCTCAGTACTTGCTTTACCCCAGGAGTTTCACAATGACACAAACCAATAACCTCACCTGGCCAGATCCTTACATCCACTTTCTTATCTCTCTAATAGTACCCTGTTGCTTTTCTTACTTCAGTCTGTAATTATTAGTTTATATGTTTGTTGACTGTCTCACTAGACTAGGCGATATGACCTTGAAATTATTCATGCTGTATACACCTCATTTAGAGCAGGGGTCCCCAACTGCCTGGGTTGTGGACCGGTTCTGGTCTGTGGCCTGTGAGGAACTAGGCTTCACAGCAGGAAGTGAGCAACCAGCGGGCAAGTGAGCGAAGCTTTATCTGTATTTACAGCTGCTTCCCTGTGCTATCTATCATCACTGCCTCAGTTCCACCTCATCATCAGGCATTAGATTCTCATAGGAGCACTGGTCCCTGGTGCCAAAATGGTTGGGGAACACTGACTTAGACTACTGCTCATGTTAAGAAATATTTTATTGAGGAAACGATAGAACAACATAACATGAGACTTTTTACTCTCATTTTACTCTTCTCTGCTCATAATCTTCCCATGACTTGCACCTCATTCAGAGTCAAAGGTGAAGTCCTCACAATCTAGTCTACAAGGCCCTATGTCACCCCATTACCTACCTCTCTGACGTCACCTCCCACCACTTTCCCTTGCTCATTCCACTCAAGCCCCACTGACTTCCTTGCTGTTCCTCAAACACAGTAAATAAGATCCCACCCCAGGACCTTTGCACTTGCTATACCCCCTGTCTGGAATGCTCTTCCCCTTAGTTATCAGCATGGCTCATTCCCTCACCTCCTTAACTCTTTATTCCGGTGTCACTTCAAATGATTTATCTGACTACCCTACTCACTAAAGCCACCTCCCTTTCCCTACTGGCACTCCTAATTCCCTTTCCCTGGTCTATTTTTTGTTTTTCCATTTCATTTATCACCTTATGTTATGCTAGATGACTTCATACATTATGGTGATTATTTGAAGTCTGTCTTTCCTGCTACAATGTAAGCTCCACAAAGATGAGAATCTTTGGCTGGCTCAATATAGTTTATTACCAATAACTAGAACAGTTCCTATTAATGAATTTCTTTGGGTTGGAGGAGTGGGGACCATAATTTCTTCAGCACCTAACCTAGTGGGGCAAGGTATATCTTCCCAGTAGGGGCAGCTGGGATGAAGGCATAGCAGTGCAGCCCCTCCCTAGGGCACCATCTGTGTCTGGATCTCCTCTCCTTTCTGTGTATTTTATCTCCACAGGTCGGTGCAGCCCAGGAGGACCCCAAGGGTGGGCAAGAGCTCAGGAGAAGGCCTGCCCCCATTCCCACCCCTACACCCCAGGTCTCTACCCCTCAAGCCAGGAGACCCTTAACTGTCTTTGCTATACACACACACACACACACACACACACACACACACACATATATAATATATATAGATATCTATTTGTCTGTCTGAGCCCTACCCCCACTCTACTCCTCTCATGCATTAGGGGTTCAATCTTGAGTGGGCCCCTCTTTTACCCCAGCCCTTCCCCTGCATCTCTTGATCCCTCTCTGTTCCTTGGCCCTTGCCCTGAGGTTGGGGAGGACTTAGAAAGGGGGACAGGGAGGAGACAGACCTTGCTGTGTGGGGAGGATGGGCATGACTTCAGACTATCCTTTCTCCTTCCTTTCCTCCCAACTCTGGCCTTTGTTTCCTCCAGCAATGCTGAACAGGGGCCATTACAGAAAATTCAACCCCAAGATGGGGACATAAGCAGGGTTTGGGGGCTTGGGACCCAAATTGGTCTTGGAGAGGAGCTGTGGATTGGAGGGGACTAGTAAGCAGGGGGGTTGAGTTCCAGACATATTAGAGGTGGAGACCAAAGGAGAGGGGTGCTCTAGAGCATTCTAGAGTGAAGCTGAAGGAGGCTGAAGGTATGATTCTAGAAAGGGTGGAGCTTTGAGTGAGGCAGCTATGGGCCCCAAAGAGGGCAGGGCTTGTAGTAGGACTCGATTCTTTGGAAAAGGGTGTTACTAGGGGGCTTGGGGACAGGGTTTAGAAGAATGCTAAGTGTTCTGAAAGGTGTGGGGCTTGAACTAGGCAAGTAGGTGAGGCTCCAGAGTGGGCAGGTGTTGGGTTAGGACCTGAGTCTATGGAAGGGGTGTGGCTTGGAACATTCTGGAGACTGAGATGGATTCTAAAGTGGACTGGCAAGAAATAGGATTTGGGAATGGCCGAGCTTGAGTGAGGATGTGGTAAGGGTTCTAGATTGGGAGGGCTTATAGTGGGGCATGATTGGCGGTTTCAGAAGAAGCAGCCTGCCCCTCTACTCTGCAGTGGGGCCGCAAAGAAAATATGTTTTAAAGTGGGCAGGTCTGGCAGTGACTAGGGCCTGCAGGATGGGTTTTGTAGGGGTAGGGGGTACTATCCCTGGCCAAGGCTGGGGCCTGGGGAGAGCTGAGAGATATGGTTTGAAGGGTAAGGGGTGGGATCCAGAGAGAGGCACCCACACACACCTTTGCCCACCCCTGCGACAGGACAGCTAGGTAATCAGAGGACAGAGCCAATGAGTCTGTGGGGCCAGCCCACCCCTCCTTTTCTCCTGCCTCTTCCTTCTCTCCACACCCCCCCCCTCCCGGGGTGGTTGGAGTCTTGATATGGAGACCCTATCTTAGACCTTCTGCTGTGTCTGTGATGTTGGTAGTGCCTGTGACTGTGTGTTGCCATTTTGTCTGGCTGTGGCCCCATTCTCACCCCTCCAGACTCCCCCACCCTTTCTTCTGCCCTTTGGTATTGTTTGAAGACTCCTTCACCAAGGAAGAACAAATATAATTAATTCTCCTCTAAATAAACTCCTCAGCCACCTAGTCCACTCGGCTCAGCCTTCTCAGTGTGTCTTTTTTGGGGGACACAAAGGGAGAGATGGGGGAGAGGAGGTGAAAAGAAGTTCCACATCCCCGCTGCTGGATGCCAAACAAGTCACCCTACCATTTTAGACTCCTCCAATGGATTTGTCCGAGCAGCATCTAAGTCACCCTCTGAGAACCCTGCCCAAGGCCCCACTACGGGCCACAGAAAGCCTTGTCTTTCTAGGGTTCCATTCTAATTCTAGTCCCTTAGCCACGCGCCTTCACAGCTCTGTCCTCAAATTCCCAAGAGCTTTGAACAGGGCCCATACTTCACAAAGAGACTTCCCTCTACCCTCCTGTCCCCGTATTCTTCAAATCCTGCTGTCTCTCCATTTTCTTGCCTCTGCCCCAGCTGGAAAACCGGGAGACCAGCTAGACTAGGAGGCTGGGAGGCAGAGTGCTAGGGTGACTCCTTAGTTCATTCATTCATTCATTTGTTCATTTCCTTTAACCCCTCCCCGACTCCTCCCTGGAGCCAGGAGAGGTGGTGACAGAGGTGTACGTAATAGCACAGGAAATCCCTGGTGCCGGAGTTCTGACTACTGGCCCGACCCCTCTCCTTCCAGCCCTAGGACGCTGGAAAGCCTGAGAACACCAAGGAGAGACTCCCAGCTCCGGGGCTGAGCTCAGGGAAAGGGATGTGTAACCGGAGAGAAAAATGGGAACAAGGGAAGGAAGGTTTTAAGATCTATTTTTCAGGACTGGTGCGACATCTGGGCCTGTAAGGATGGGAGGGAAAGGGGGAGAGGGCATGGGAATCTGGCCTGTGATTTTAACCTCCTCCCCGTAAATCTCAATCCCGGCTCTGAAACGATGGGAGCGGGAGTGTGTGGGGGTGTATATGATCTAACTCTGATGGGGGCGAGGGAGCACCCAACATGGAGTTGAAGATCACTCTTACAGCATTCATCCAGGGGAGAGTTCCTTGGCACATCACTAGTGGGGAGGGGGCCGAGAGGTAACTTTAACGACTCCCCCAAATAAACATCCAAAATAAATTATCACGAAGCGCCAATACAAGTATCCTAGCGCCCCACCCCCTGCAGTCAGGTCACCACTTCCAAGTCCTCCCTCCTCCATTACAGAGCCCTCAAGCCCTAGAAAGTCCTGTGAAATGCCACGTGGCACCTTGGGGTTCGGGAGCCCACGGCCGTAGGGCAGGGGAGCTCTCTTGCGCCGCGCTGCTGGGTTGCATGCCCTTCACCCCTAGGCAGGGGGCGCCTTGGCCCCAGAGAGACAACAGGCCCAGGGACGAGAGTGGTAGGACGCGCTCCTCCCCCGCTTGTGTCAGGTTTACGGAACAGAGCTTCCAGGCTGGGCGCGTGATAACCTGTAACCTGACGGCCGGCCACAAGGATTCCATCTGCCTGACTGGCTCGACTTGACCCTGCCCGCACGCGCCATGTTCGCGCGTGGGTCCCGGAGGCGCAGCCCTAGGCGTGCGGTGAGCGAGACTCAGGGTAGTGGCGGGGGTCTGGGGTAAACTAAGGCCTAAGAGAGGAGGAGGCAGGGGATAGCGCGGAGGCGCCCCTTCCAGGGTCGGGTAATCCCCATGCCCAGAATTCCTAGACCAGATTGGCTGGGGTTGCTGAATATAGATGAAGGAAGGTGAAGATCTGGTGATCCAAGATCCCTGATCACCTCTATGCACACCTTTATTAGAAACCCAAGGACCTAGTATGCGTCCCCCTCTTGTGAATTATGGAAGGAGGTTCTGAAGGCCAAAAGATTGGGTCTTGGGGTCCTAGATGAAACAATGGCCTTTTGAGCTTCTGAGGGAAAGGACCACCCCTTCTCCCCGCCGACTCTGGCAGGTGAACTGAAAAGTGGGGTCCTACATTCTTGAGGTGCCCAATACTAAGGGTCGGGGGATTGGGATTTGGTAAAAGAGGGCTTCTGGGCTTCTACTTCAGCGAAGGAGCCTTTGACTTCCTAGATAGGTGGATCTCTCTCTTCCTTTGGAAGGGGTCTCTGGGTAGGGTCTGGGTTTGGTGGTCCACAGAAGTGAATAGCCCCAGAATATGAGGGGTAAGGGCCAAGACTTATTGGGGTGGGGTTTCTGAATGGATCAGGGGCCTCCTGAGGTCCTGGAGGAAGGTCTCCAGTTCCTTGGATATGAAAGGGTGAAGCCAGGGTTTGGGCAGGGGCCAGGGAGTTTTATGTGTGGGTCCCAAGTAAGGATGGGGTCTCAGACCCTACCCTCTGGAACTGGAGTGCTGCTGGCCTCTTGGGTGGAGAAGGGGCTGAGATGAGCTCTGAGGAAGATACTTAAATTAGGGACTCTGTGCTCTAAATGGGGGAGTACTGAGTTCTGGAGGAGGTGTTTGAGCTCTAGAAGAATCAGAGGCGTGGGGAGGGGGATGTTCACGCTGGGTGGGGGGAGACTGGCCTGGGGAGGGGAATCTCCTGAAAAGAGGGTATATAGGGAAATGGCCTCAGCTGTCCCGCCTCTACCTCTGTTGTGTCCCCTCCCCCATGCTGCCGGTGTTGTCCCAGCCTGCCCAGCGCTACCCTGGTGGGACAGGCCCCAGCATGCAGTTGCGGGCCTTGGAGTGGATTGGCGGGCGTTGATTTCTTCCACCCCGCCCCCTCTCCTCCCCGGGTCCCGCGTCTGACCCCGCCCACTACAGCCTCCAGAGGCAGAAGACCCAGACCGCGGCCAGCCCTGCAACTCCTGCAGGGAGCAGTGCCCTGGCTTCCTGCTGCATGGCTGGAGGTAGGTGACCATCCTAGGGCCTCGCCTTCAGGGGAACTGCCCCTAGATTGGAAGCGGGTAGGCGGGGGTGGGGGGCTGTGGTGGTCTCTAGTGTAAGCTCAACTGGGGAAAGAGCGTCCTGCTCCGATTCAGAACCCCACCCTCTGACTCATTCTCCATTGTCCCGTTCCCAAGAGATCTCCACCCAGGACACAGCACCATCCCCAGACCTGCCCTCCTCAAGCCTGAGTCTCATCCCTAGGGAGATCCTAGGCCCTGGGCTCTGAGCACCGCCCACTGTCCTCCATCCCCCCTCTTGGACTAGGAACTCCTCTCCCTGACCTAGTGCCCTATCCTCCTCCTGAAGTCCTGTACCACAGACAGAGCATTATTCACAAGTTTAGAGCCTCACCATAGGCTAGAGTCCACCTCCAGGGAAATTTCCCCCACAATGTCCAGAACTAGCCCTGAGGGTAACCCCCTAGCTGTATAATTCCCAATCTCAGACTCAGAGCCCTGCTCCTACTCTGGCCCAAGTCACTGAGTTGAAAGTCTTGGGAAGGCCTGGAGACTCCCACCAGAACTCCACTCCTTCACCTCTTGTCCCCAGGCTCAGCCCCATCTCCTTTCAGCCATGTCCCTGGGCTCAGGGTCCTTGGTGGTGATAATCTACGTTTCTGCCTAAGTTGAATTTATTTGGGCTGTTGAGGGGTCCGAATGGACTACCCCTTAGCAACTGACCCCCATCCTGACCCCCTCAGAAAGATCTGCCAACACTGCAAATGCCCGCGGGAGGAGCACGTGGTGCACACAGTGCCTGTGGACCTGGAACGCATCATGTGTCGGCTAATCTCAGACTTCCAGCGCCACTCCATCTCTGATGATGACTCGGGCTGTGCCTCAGAAGAGTATGCTTGGGTGCCCCCTGGCCTCAAGCCAGAGCAGGTGACCAGAAGGCATAACCCACTCTTGCTCTCCAGTGGGTGCACACACAGGCGCACACACACACACACACATTCAGGTTGAAACCTATTTCTGGGGCAACAATAGGGTATATGGTCAGACTGTGCCTGTCTTTCTGATCCATCTGTGATCTAGGAGTGGTCAGTCCCCCAAACTCACAGGGAACCCTGAGTGATCACTGGGCCATTTCCCCAGGGCCTGTTCACTCCATCCCTGCTCTACCCCTTACCTCAGGGGTTGTCCCAGCACTCCATTCACCACATCTCCATTGATTAATTCATTCAACAGACAGCTATTGAGCACCTACTGCATGTCAGACACTATTCCAGACACAGAGGACACAACAGTGAACAAAACAAAAAACTAGATTCCAGTATGGAGAGACATCTGATAAGCAAACATCTAAATTAAAAAAAAATGTCAGATGGTGTAAGGTCCGTGAAATAAAAAGCAGAGGAGGGGGAGGGGAATGAAATTTTAGAATTATAAATAGGGTGCCCAAGTAAGCCTGTGTGAGAATATGTTTGAGCTTCCTGAAGGAGGTGAAGAGTGAACTATGCAGAAATCCAAGGTTAGAGCAATCCAGGCAAAGGGAATAGCTAATGCAAAGGCCCTGAGGCAGGAGTGTGCTTGGTAGGTGTGAGGAGACCTGTGCATCAGAGCAGAGTGAGCAACAAGAAGAGTGGAGGTGAGGTCAGAGACGTGGTGGGGAGGGGCCATGGAGAGGATTTGAATGTCCAGTCTGAATGAGGAAAAAGCCACAAGAGAGTTGTGAGCAGAGATGGGATATGATTAGTCCTATGATTTAACAGGATTTCTCTGGCTGCTGAGTGGAGAACAGACTGTAGGAGTGAGGGTAGAAGCAGGGCACAAGTGAAGGAGACTACTGCAATAGTCTAGGTGACCCATGACAAGTGCTGGCAGTAGAAGTAGTAAGCAGTGGTCAGATTCTGGTTATATTTTAAAAGTGGAATTGAAAGGAATTGTTTGTGGGTATGTGAGAGAGAGGAATCAAAGATGACCCTAAGGGTGGTTGGATTAAGTGCTGTGGGTCAGGCCAAGGCAGGAGCTTGTCTAAGCATAAGTTTGGTTTTGGCATCCAGATGCCCATTAGATATCTGAGCAGCCATGTTGCCTGGAACCCAAATGAGAGGACATAAGGCTGGAAGTGTATGTTTGTGAGTCATTTGCCCCGAGATGGTATCTATAGCCACAAGGTTGGATGTGCTTCTCAAACAAGTGAAGGGAGACAGGCAAGAGGACCAAGGACTGAGCCTGAGGACCCACCCGTATTTTGGGGTCAGCTAGTTGGGGAGGAACCAAAAGAAGGACAGAAGAGTGGCCAGTAGGTTTCCTTTGTGTGTCCTGGAAGCCAAGGGAACAAAGTGTTTCCAGGAAGAGGGAGTCATCAACTGTGTCCATTTCTATTGATGGGTCAAGTTGGATGAGGACCGAGACCTGAACAATAATTTTAACAATGTGTATGTCATTGATGACCGTGACAGGAACAAATTTAGAGGAAGGGCAGGGACTGAAGGGGCCTGGAAAGCTAACTGGAGTGTAGTCTGGAGAGAACAGGAGAAGAAATGAAGACAGTGAGTGCAAACAGGTCTTTTTGAGAAATTTTTTTCTGTAAAGGGAAGGAGAAAAGTGAAGCAGCAGCTGGAGGAAAAAGTGGGGTCAAGACATGAGGGAAGTCTTGGCATATTTTTTGGGAGGTGATGGACATGATTCAGCCTGGCGGAAGGAGAGATGGAGGAAGTCAGAAGTTCTCTTCTAGTAACTTTAATTTTCTCGGAGAAGTAAAGACCCACCATCCCACTGCATTCCAACTCACCCCTGGTCGGTCTCAATTTCTTCTCCCATCCCCCATGTCCTCCCAGGTATACCAGTTTTTCAGCTGCCTCCCAGAGGACAAGATACCCTATGTCAACAGTCCTGGGGAGAAATACAGAATCAAACAGCTGCTGCACCAGCTGCCTCCACACGACAGTGAGGTAAGGAGAGAAGACAGGAAGGGCAAGCCAGGTAAGGGGCACAGCCTGGGCAAATGCTAGGCTGCTGGAAATACGGTCAGAGGAGAAAAGGTGAGCTGATCTAAGGTGAAAGGTCTGGATGGGCAGGGGCAATCAGGGGACATTCTTTAGCAAAACCACAGCTGGGCCTTGGGAGAGGAAGAAAATCAGGGGTGGATATTTCAGGCAGGAAGCACCATCTATACAAAGACCTAGAAGTAAACTTTTTGAGCATGGATGAAATTTGGGAGAGGGTTGGGGGTTGGGGACAGACATTAGGGGAGGGGCCTGGACAACCCCTGCTACCCTAGGCACAGTACTGTACTGCACTGGAAGAAGAGGAGAGGAAAGAGCTCAGAGCATTTAGCCAGAAGAGGAAACGGGAGAATCTTGGGCGTGGCACTGTGCGCATCTTCCCAGTGACCATCACTGGGGCCATCTGTGAGGAGGTGAGCCATGGAGGGCCTCTGAGAGTGATGCCTTTGCTACAAGCCCTGGGGTTCAGGGCCCATCTCCCAGACCCTGGAAAGATGAGGCCTGCCACTTAAGCCCTAATAGTCTATTTCTAGTGTCCCCTCTGGTAGATGGGGTCTTTTCTTCACATTCCACTGTTAGGCAGAAACCATCTCTAAGGCTTCCCTGGCCAGTGATGACTGTATACAGGGCCCCCTGGTGGATTTAGCCTGTCCCTCAGATCCCACTGTTAGGTGCAGTCTGTCTCTAAGGAGGCCCTCATGGATCTTCATTTATTTCCTGCCCTCCACCCAGTGAATGTGGGTCATCAGCTGTCTTTCTTGTCCTCTTGTGGTCAAGATTTGTCCTTAAGAACCCACTTACAGTGGCAGAGCCTGTCTCTAGAGCCTGGTGGTGGGTGGAATTTGTCTTCAAGGCCCCCCTGGTGGGTGGAGCCTGATCTTAGATACTACTCTTAGGTGAGATCTGTCGTTAAGCTCCCCCCAATGGGCCTGGCCTGTCTTTCTGGTTTCCCCAACCCCTCAAGGGTGAGACTTGCCTTTGAGGCTATCTACAATGAATAGGACCTGTCTCTGGTTTCCCACAGGAGCAGAGCCAGTTTCTAAGTAGGCAAGGTCTATCTCAAAGTTATCCCATAGATGAGGTCAGTCACGAAGGTCCACCATGGGGAAGGCCCAAGTATGACACATGTCTTGGCTGATCCCCATCCATCTAACTATCTTGGTGAGGGTAACAGTGTTTGTCATCTGGCAGTGCGGGAAGCAGATTGGAGGTGGGGACATTGCAGTGTTTGCCAGCCGTGCAGGCTTAGGTGCCTGCTGGCACCCCCAGTGTTTTGTGTGCTCCACATGCCGGGAGTTACTGGTGGACCTCATCTACTTCTACCATGCTGGCAAAGTCTACTGTGGTCGCCACCATGCTGAACACTTGCGCCCACGCTGCCAAGCCTGTGACGAGGTTTGTGACTCTCTGCCCAGGGCTGGGAGTGCAGGGCGGGAAGTGCCAAGGGAAGGCCCTGCTGACAGCCAAAGATGGCCTGCGCCCCACAGATCATCTTCTCCCCTGAGTGCACGGAGGCCGAGGGCCGGCACTGGCACATGGGTCACTTCTGCTGCTTTGAGTGTGAAGTATCTCTAGGAGGGCAGCGCTATGTCATGCATCAGAGCCGCCCCCACTGCTGTGCCTGCTATGAGACCCGCCACGCAGAATACTGTGACAGTTGTGGGGAGCACATCGGTAAGTAAACATGGCATTGGACAACTGAGCCACAGCACTCCCCCATTCTTCCCATCTACCATTATCCCCCATACTTTCAGTCTAGCCCTAGCACCACAGACCTACACCCTTCACTGCAAGTCCCATCACCAATATCCCCTGTCCTGCCATACTTTCTAACACTACCCACACAGCACTAAGATCTAAGATCCACTGCTTTCCCACCAAGGCCATGCCCTACCTTCTAAGTCCTGGCTTAATGACCAAAGCCTCTTCAGGCTCACCTTCCAGTCTCCTACCTGAAACCACCTCTTAATGTTTAAGCCTGACCCACATCTTAGAGTCCAATGCACATCTCCTACTCTGGGAAGGATCACCCTGGGAAAGAAAGGCAGGGGGAGGAGACATTTATCAGCCAATTTCCAGGAGAGAAGTTGAGGGACCCTGCAGTAAGGATTAAACCTCAGGTTTCCTGCTCTCAGAAGTGCCCCATTTTGGAGAGGTGGGGAGAGGGCGTTTCTGAGTACCCTGCTTCAGATTCATTGCCTCTTCTTGAGAAGGGCCCCATTCAAGAGGAGTGGGGAAATGCCTGGAGGCTCTGCCTTAGTCTTACCCTTCACATCATCCCCACAGGCCTGGACCAGGGCCAAATGACTTATGAGGGCCAGCACTGGCATGCCTCGGACCACTGCTTCTGCTGCAGTCGTTGCGGGCGAGCCCTGCTGGGCCGCCCCTTCCTGCCACGCCGTGGCCTAATCTTCTGTTCGAGAGCCTGTAGCCTGGGGTCTGAGGCCACCACTCAGGGTCCGGGCTGCCGCAGCTGGAGCGCAGGCACAGTCTCTGCACCGTTTGCAGCTTCGACAGCCTCTTTCTCTACTGTGGAGGGAGCATCTGAGACCACCAGCAAAGGCACCAGCATGGAGCCATCGCCTGGTGAGTTAACCCTCGAGTCAAGCACAGCCACTCTATGTCCTTTATCCTCCCCCTCACTGTGCCGCCGCAACCCTGGCCCCTCTCTGTGAGCCCTTAACCTGTGGCATCCCTGGCCCCACCCCAAAACTATTCCAGGCCTAGTCTCTACCAAAACTTCATCCTCTCGTGTACCCTGGTTCTGCTCTCCTGTACAGAGCCCTCCCCTAACTCAACTTGTACCTGTTTGAGCCCAAGTACCTCCCCCTTTCTTCCAACACTTGACCCTCCACCGTACTGCAAACCTAATCTGTTCCCGCCTATGGCATGCCCCCTTGCACCAATCCAGTCCTGCTCCTCCACTCAGTCTGTCCCAGGCTTCCTATTTCCAGGACTCCCCACTTTGCTGCCCCTCTCTGACCCCTGTCCCACTTTCCCAGTCATGATGGGGGAAAGGGGAAAGGAAAAGGCCCTTCCACAGGCCTCCCCTGAGAGGGGGGCAGATACAGGGACTCCCTCCATCTCTCTCCAGACGCAGGCCCTGAGGAACCCACCCGCTTTCTGAGAGGGGCCCCTCACCGCCATTCCATGCCTGAGCTGGGGCTCTCCTGTGCCTCCGAGCCCCCCACAGGGACCCCAAGCCAGCCAGCCCTGGAAGATGGTGCCTTCAGTCGCCAGAGCGCCCCGCGTGTCAGCTTCCAGGACCCTCTGGTGTCTGAGGGAGACCCGCGACGGACCCTGAGTGTGCCCCCAGCCCAGCGCCGCAGGCCTCGCAGCCCCCCTCCCAAGGCCCCCCACCGCCACCACCATCTCCGCTGTCGCCTCTCTGGCAGACATCGCCACCATCAGTGTAACTCAGGATCCAGGTGGGACTCAGAATCTTGCTCCAGCTCACCCTCCAGCTCCAGTTCCGAGTCCTCAGGGGACAATGGTTTCTTCCTAGGAGAACGCATCCCACTGCCCCCACACTTGTGCAGATCGGTGCCTGCTCAGGATACCGCAATGGAGATGTCGAATTCCCCTCCACCACCCCCAGGGAACTCACGCCAGTCCAGAGACAAGAATTGCATAGTGGCCTGAGGCAAGGCAGTCCTGGGGGCTCCATTCTCAAATTGGTATAGCTGTGACTCACCCCACAACCTGTCATAAATCCCCTTCTATCCTTTGTTTGTACTGTTGAAGTAATTTAATATTTGGTGTAAAACAGGCCTGATGGCCTCCTTACTTCACCTTCCCCCTTCCCTATTTTCCTGCTCCTGATGCTTGAGATTTTCCACATTTGATCAAAGGATTAATTTATTCATTATCATCTAACAATCCGTTTATTATTTATATGTATCCCTCCACAGAACCGCCCTCCACACGGAGGCTATTTGGAGTGGGTCACAACCTGGGGTCTAGAGGCTGAAATCTGAAGCACCTTTCTCCCTCATTTTGTGGCTTAGGTGGGGCATAGTCCAGGCAGAACTGGTGTCTCCTTTTGGATACTGCAGAAGGGGACAGAGGTACACCCTTAAAGGTAGCCACACCCAGGAGGGTTGATTGGCAGGCTGGAAGACGGTCTGCCAATGAAGGCACTTTTACCTCAATAAGGGGCTGGGTGTTGGCTAGAAGTGTTGTAGGGGTGGTGAGGAGTCATTTCAATGGAGGTGTTATTTGCAGGTTGCAGAGAGAAAGGGAGTTCACCTACACCGGGCCATCTGCAGGGTCTGTTAAGTAAGGAAGAGAGAAAGCATTGGTTGGATCCATATGCCCATTTTGCAGACAAGAATACTGAAGCTTATGATACTTATTGGCACTAAAGCTACAAGTACCAACAAAGGACATAGATGGCATTCATGCCCTTATGAGACCCCTTCTCTCCTCAGCCCCCTCAGCAACACCCCCCCACACACACACACACTTACCAGTAGGGGCTGCTGTATGTCTTTGCTGCTTCAAAGGGAAGGTGTCATACGCATCAAAGCCAAAAAGGCAGGTGGCAATGAGGCCCAGTACCTGAGAGTTGGATTAGGCTGGTCAGCCTACTCGGCCTCATACCTTGTACCCACCACTCCCAGTAACTAACTGCCCCATGTAGGGACGGTGAGTAAAACCCCAAGATGGGAAGCCAAAGAGCCCCAGGGAAAGGCCAGGAATTTGGACTCTACTCATGCCCTCCCTCTTCCTAGTACAGTGGCCACGTGTTGACCCCAAATATAGGTAGGACCATTCACAGTGTACATTTGTGACAAAGTTAGCAGATGGCAATCTAGTGTGTTGACAAGGTCCTATATTGGGACAAGGATGGCCTTTTACAGTAAATGATGATCTTGGGAGGAAACCAAGACCTGGGCCAGACTTTACTGCAGGCCCTGAGGATAAATGTGTCCTACTGTGGGTCCTACACTTTCTGCCATAAGCAGAATCAGAAATGGCCCCTGGATCCTCAAACCCCGCTCTCTGTGCTTTGGAGCTGCCTCCAGGGCCTTTACCCCTGCGATGATTTTGGAGTGGTGTCCTCTCTCAACAAGGACAACAATGGAGGTGATCAGGTAGAGGATGGCTGCTATAAGGCTTCGGAAGAAATCCTGTGAGGAGTAGGGAGAAGAGGGAAGTCAGCGTCCAGAGTTTCCAGGATAATCCCAACTGCCTGCACCCCTCCCTAGCCTTGTCATTTCTGGCCCCTTTCTCACACTCCAAGGCCAGTTGATGAATCGTATCTTGGTGTTCAGGTCACACATGTAGATGACAAAGAAGATAGCAGCAAGGATCATCTCAAACACCGACAAAGAGGAGTATGCTGATGTGGAGGCACTAAAGCAGATCAGAATCACCAGGCATAATATCTGGAAAGATGACATGAGGAAGGGGGCCTCCATCAATTCCCCAGGCTGAGGGAATGGAGTGAAAACAGGGGTCTCAAACTCAGATGTCTACCAGGACTGGGAAGATGACAAATAATCATAGCTAAACACTGTGTGCACACTTTGTTCCCAATATTGTTCTAAGAGCTGTACAAATATTAGTTCACTTAATTAACCCAACAACCTAATAAGCTGGGTGCTGTTATTAGTATCTTTATTTTGTAGATGAGAAAAGTGAGACAGAGACGTTAAGTGACTTGCACAGGATCACACCCAGCTAGTAAGGGGTCGTGTTGGGTGCTTTAGTTTCCTCCTTTTTCCCCTCTAAGAGGCCACCTGTGGGAGTGGCCCAGCCAGGTGTTTCATGGGCACTGCTGGAGCCAGCATGGGGCCTTGACTAGGCGGGACGTGCGGTTCCCCCGGCAACCACTTTGAAAAGCGGTGAAAGTGACATGGGAAGGGCAGGACTCCGGTTAAAGGTGCCGCACCCCTTTTACAAGCGACTCAAAGGCGGTTCCCACTTTCAAGGGGGCGGGAAACCGAGGCTATGGCGCAGCCGAGGAGCTAAGGACCTCCCGCCCCACCACGACAGGATGAGGAAGAACTGGAGAAAGGTGAGGCGGCCTACCCCGCGGGACTAGAGCGCGGGGCTCCGCCCTAACAGGCCCCGCCCCTGGGCGCGCCGCCAGCACTCCCCACGGTGCCCAGGCCGCGCCACGCCCTGCTACTGGAGGTCCTCCACCTCCCAGCCCCCTGGGACCCCCTCGTTGAGTCCACTGATGAATCCACGCGGTCTCTCTCCACGGCCCCCCCCCATATATGCCATGGACCCCTGGCCTCACCCCGTGACCCAGCAACTTCTGATTGACCATGTTCTCCAAACCCCACTGACTCGCTCTGCGCCCCTGGTTTCAGCCCTCTGACACTAACCCACCCACTCCGGACCCACTGCCCAGCACTGCCCACCATGCGCCTGCCTCACCGAGGGCCTCCTGGCTCCGCATGATCCAGCCACCCCACCCCGCTTTTGCCCACCCGCCTGTCCTGGGACGCTCACAATCTCAGCAAACAGAAGAATTCCCTTGCGGATGCGCAATAAGTTGGTGCAGGCGGCCCAGCAGCCAGGGGCAGAGAGGCGCTCGGAATCCACCATGGCGTGGGTCGGAGTCCCGCGGGGCGCAGATGTGCTCGCTGATCGAGAGTTCGAGGACACAGCACACCCAGCTGCCTTGCCCGCTGTCTGGCCGGGAAGGGGAACCCCGGGGCGAAGGAGGGAGTGAATCATCGCGTGGAGCAGAAGCGGGCGGGGCAGGAGGGGGCTGGGCCAGGTGGCTGCCGCCCCGGAAGCCCCCTCGCCCCACCCGCTGGAGATACGCCCCACCCAGCGCACAGCCACCGGGGTGCCCCATCTCCTGGGGCGCCAGCCTTTGAGGCTTGGCAGTTCGGGGTATTTAGAGCGGTAATAGCGAGACCCTTTGCCCTTTTAGAATATAAATGTGCCCGAGGCTGCCTCAATTCTGAACTGTGGGGAGCTGCGTTCCGAAAGGAGTGACTCAGTTTCCTTAGTTGAACCCTGGTGAAACCCAGAGTTCAGAATATTTCGAATTTTAGAAAGTTTTCTCTGTGCATCTGTGGTATATTACTTAACACTCTCCGTGGGTCCTGAGGCTGGCCCATTAAAAAAAAAACAACAGCAACACACAAGTTAATATTTCCTCAAGCAAAGGTGTGGACGTTTACAATGAGTGGGATACGCCAGGACTGAAAATTGTGCCTTAAGTCAGGTCAGGTTTTGTAACCAAATGGTGCCAGACTGTGGAAAAACTGGCGGTTTCCAAAGCTTTGGGGACTTTGGAATTGTGGACCATGGAATAAACTTCTTAGCAGTGATGGGAATGGGACTGTGTAGCAGTGCACAGGCTGAGAGAAAACAGGGCCTGGTGAGCATGAAGCTGCTCAGGAAATGAGGGCTGACATTATCAATAGTGTCAGAGCCCAGGGTTGTCTCATTCTCTGTTCTGCAATCCTAGGGAAGTCCTGGTCCTAAGTGCTGGGCCTCCATTTTCTGGTTCTAAGGAGAGGGGCTGTCAGCCCAGCCCCAGATGAAGAATGGAGAAGGAACACAGGTTTTATTGCCAGGAGCTTGGGAAAATGAAGGGAAGCATCCTGGGGTGCCAAGAAGGTGACAAGGCTGATGACATTGGAGAGTGTGTTACCCTGAGCAAGTAATTTCTCCTGACTCAACCTAAATTTCTGCATGTGAGACAGGCACCTGGTCATGGAAATCTTGAATCTCCCCTGAGGTGTGCTGGCAGACACACTCTCTAGATTAGACATTGGTTTTATTCTCATCTCATTTGAGGAGAGGAGAGTTGTGGCTAGAAAGCCAGGATGGTTCAACCGAAGAGCCTGCCTGGTCTCCACTCCCCAGCCTAGGGCTCCTTAAAATCAAGGAAAGGGCTCCCCTCTCAGCCCAGTGAAAGTGATTGGATAATAGAAGGAATAAAACATATTTTTCCCAGTGCTTAAGTGTGTGCTTTCCAAATCTGTAAGGGAATGCCTGAGTCTCTAGAACACAATAAACTCTGCTCTGCCTCAGGGCCTTTGCACCTGTTCCCACTGCTGTCAATGTCCTTCCCCCAGCACTTTATATATCTGGTTACTGATCATTCAGGTCTCAATTCAAACATTATATCTTGAAAGAATCCATCAGCCCACAATCATTACCTCAAACGTAACCTTCTTTTGCTGTCTTCACAGCTGTCACTTCTCTCTGAAATTATTAATTTTCTTGTCTCTTCTGCCATCTATCTACCTTCCAATACATCAGCTATACAAGGATAGAAATCTTTCTGTTATGTTCCCCTAGCATCTCCCCAGTGCCTATCATAGTGCAAGGCAAACAGTTGAGGTTCGATTAATACTTGTCAAATGCTGGTGAGTTAAGGCCTGGGAATCAGGCCTTGATTAAATCTTGCTTCAAACCACCCCCCATCAAGCTTTAAATACTCTTTGGGCCTCACTCCCCCTCTTCTGTGAAATGGACATATCAGGATTATTGAGTAGATGTGTAACCAGATGAAAACAGATAGTGCAGATGAAGCCAGTAGCAGGAATATGGCTAAATGGTGGTTGGGGTTATTAATATTAGTCTCCTGCGTGTGACTGTGGTTATAGGACTGTGGATCTGGAGCCCTTTCCTGACCTCCCTAAAGCCACACTTCTACCAGGCTTTGAGTAAGGGGCAGCATACTTCCCTAAAATGTCTATAGTGCTAACCATTCAAAGGTTCACCCCTTCTCTTTTTTATACCCCAACTCCCAGCTTGGCTTTGCAGTCCTTCTCTCCTTCCCAATGCCATCCTGGACACTCACACTCCAGTCCTTTAATTTCTCCCCCAACTCTGTAGCCCTCCCCATAGGGGTGAGAATTGCCCACTCCCGCCTGACCACAGCTTCCGTCTTGGGGGTATAGGGCCATGTGTTCAGGATGTGGTGACAGCGAAGGTGACTGGTCATTTCTGGCCTTGGCCAGCACTTGGCTTCAGGGCCCCGCTTGGAGTCTCGCTGGCTATATAAATCTCAATCCTAGAACTGTCTCCAGGAAACTCTGGCCTCTTCCAGGACCGGGAACGCCAAGCATGTGGCGTGTACACACAAGCCCGGCCACAGTTCTTCACCATCTACGGAAGAGGGGGGCGTGGCCCGAAGTTTCTAACAGCCTTTTTTAGCCCAGGCCTCTGACTCATACCTTCCAGGCTCCACCCCAAAGGGGGTTTCAGGGCCCCAGCCAGTGCCCTTAGGGTATCAGTCTACAGGGCAGCGAAAGCTGACCGACCAGGCCGGAAGTGAGAGACCGCAGCCTCCGGATGAAGAGAAGCCTAGTTTCTAGCCTTGCTATCCCACCTGGCAGCCGAGGGTCTGGATGATTCAGGGCCGGGCTTGTGGGTATACTAATGCATTCTCACCACAGCAGGCCCACCTCTGCATTCTCCATGCCACTGAGCAATAATTTGCTGTGAGCGCTGCTCACTTCCAAAAAAGTGGAATGAATGAATGGGCTGAGAAGCAGGAACTGGCAAAGAGAAACGGAGTGGGGAGAAAGCACAGAGGGCTGAAGGTCAGCAGAAGCAAAGACCCTTTTAGAGGTATGAAATAAAGAGCACTTGTCAGTAGTTACAAGAAGAGGCCCTCCTCCAAATCAGATCGACCCACCCCCTTTTACCGGGTGGACTTGGGAGCCCCACCCAGCCTAGAGTACCTGGCAAGTCAAGCCGGGATCTCACCACTTTATTACCTCCCCCCTCCTGAAACAAGAAGTTCAGGTTTGGCGGGTCATGGAGGGCCGTACCACTGATGCCGCGAGGGGAGCGTGGGCTGGTCGACTGCACAGCAGGAGGGGGGACAAGGCCAAGTGGTAGTTCTGCACTCGATGCTAGTGCACGGCTGGCGGAGCACACCAGATCCAGGTGGGGCAGTATGATGCTCAGTGCCTTCGCCTTCCGGCTGCCAACTCCAGAGCGAGCTGTGGCGCCGCTGGGACCCCGAGGGCCCATGAGAGCTGCTCCTGGCTTGGTACCAGCCAGGGTCGCAGGGAACCTGGGGTTCGGTGGGTGGGGTCCTGTGTGGAGCTCAGGAGGAAGAACCGCGGGGCCATCTGCTGCCGCCTCTGGACTAGGCTCTGGGCTGCCCTGAGTTTTGAGTCTCATACAGGTTTGAGGATGCTGAAGTGGGGAAACGCTCGCGCTATGAGACCTCATCACCTCTTGCCCCCAGATCTGGGCTGCGATCTGGGGATGGTAGTACTGTAGGTTAGATTGAGCGGTAGGGAGGGGAACAGAGACCTGGGCCCCTTAGCCAAGGGTGGCCAGGAGACTCCAAGGGCCGAGGGAGACAAAGCCATAGCCCCTTAGGGAAACATTCCACCAAGGCCTGGACATGCCTTTAGGAAAAGACACAACCCTTCTTCACCTCCAACACCAGCACTCACGGCCTCTGGTGAATTGCGGGGCTTGGGCGGGGCCTCTAGGGATAAGTGGAAGGGCAATCTGGGGATGCTGGGCCACCAAGGTTGCCTAGGGTATCTGGAGCGGGAGAGGAAGTTGGAGGTCCTGGGGCCCCAGAGGGTGAGTCAGAACGTGTTCTCTTAGGGCATCTGGGGGGAATCAGGGTCCTTCTCTACACCACGAGGGAAGAGTTTGGAATCAGGGGTTATGAAGAGCAGTTGTAGACGTCCAGAAATAGTCACAGGATGTTCAGAGTGTGCAGGAATACTGCAGTCAAATGGGCTATCGTGGGGGCCTGCGAGCGTCCACGCACAGCCGCGATGGTCGGGGGTCGAGGGAGATGAGAGAGACAGTCGGCGGCCTCCGGAACTATCGAGGAAATGGTCGATAGCTCCCAGGACCCTGAGGGACATTCTAGGTCTTCAGACGTCAAGGGAGCGTGGGGATTCACCCAGGCTCGTGTCGGTGCCGACCACTTCTTGCCCCTCCCCCGCCAGGTTCAGGCCGCTACCCTCTCCAGCCCTCTGGCTCTAGTGCCCTGCAGCTTCAGGCAAGATTAAATGCGCGCCCCCTGGTGGTCCGAGCTACGGCCGACGTGGCGGCGCTGATACGCAGGGCTGGCGCCACATTGCGCCTGCGCCCCAAGGACGGTTCGTGTCGGGGGCGGGGCCTCCAAGGGGGCGGGGTCGGAGTGCCGCTAGGTTTTGAGAGGCTTGTGCGAGCCAGGCTGGCGGGGCTCAGAGGGAGGTGGGGCGGGGCCTTGAGGTTATCCTAGCATATTCCTTCAGGAGGCGACACTGGGAGGGTTTGCTATAGGTGGGTGTTGGAATATTACTTGAGGGTGAAGGGATGGATGGTTATGCCAGTCAGCGAGGCTTGGATTGGCATTTCTGAGAAGGTGGGGCCTGAAAAGTGTGGGGCGGGCCTGAAATGCTGGTCTAGAGGGTGGACCACATAAACCCGTTGGGAGCGGGGCTTGACATATCAGGAATGGTTGAGGTTTATAGGCTAACTGGAGGGCGGAGCCTCGAATGTTCAGGAGCCACACCCTGAAGTTGCACCCTCCAGGGTGGGCCTAGGGTGTTATACGATGGGTGGTGTCTGCGTGTTTAGAGGGATGATTCAAATAGCCGGGCCCAGGAGCATTATTTAAGAAGGCGGAATCTGGACTGTTATTCGTGTGGGCCGAGCCTTAAGGGGGCACTCCCTAGGTAGTTAAATAATGAGCAAGGTCGGGATGTGAATTCTAAGCAAAGAGGCTAGACTCTTAATTTAGGGGAAGAGCTGACGTTGTTTATAGGATGAGTCACTAACAGTTTTCATAGCCTCTCCTATCCCCCAGCAGGTAGCGTGTAGGACTGTAAAGACAGTAATGTCTTTCTTGGATAGTCGCCTGTCCCAAGGCCCCCTTCTCACTCAGAGATCCTAGCATGGCAAATGAGTAAATTGTTAAAAACCTTTGGTACTTTGGGGAGCTTGAGAAGTCCATGTCGTTGGAGACTTCTTAATGAAACTTGGTGTAAGGTAAACGCGTGACACGCCGTTTAAAAGCAAGAATTTATTGGGAGAGGGATCCTGGCCGAGGTTCTCTGGTCTGGAGAGGAGAGGGGCCAGAGAAGTCTCTCCCTGGGCTGGGAGGGCGCAGTTTTTATGAGGTTATGTGGGGGGTAGGGGTATAGGGTGGGGAACGTTAATCAAATGCTAATTGAGCCTCGGGATTAGGTTGGGCCCTATTCAGAAGGTCTGGATTCCGGGTATCAACCTGGGGAGTCTCCAGGCAGGCATCTGGCTGGCCCTTCCCTGGCAGACCTAACACTTGGGAGCACAAATTGGGGGTCAGGATACCTGAGGAAGATGGAAGCTGCTTGAGAGCAATGGACAGGGCCAGGCTGAGAATCCAGGACAAGTCAATAATGGATATCTCTTCATTTATTTAGGTCTTCTTTAATTCAACAATGTTTTGTGGTTTTCATAGTACATTTGTTACACTTCTTAGGTTAAATTTATACCTAGTTATTTTCCTATTTTAAGGCTACTGTAAGTGGAATAATTTTCTTAATTTCATTTTTATATTGTCTATAGAAATACAATTGAATTTTGTATATTGATCTGCCCTGTAACCTTGCCAACCTTGCCTATTAGTTCCAAAAGCTTTTTAGTGGAGTCCTTAGGATTTTCTGCATAAGGTCTCCTGTAAATACAGATGTTTTTACTTCTTCCTTTCCTAAGTGGATGCCTTTTTTTTTCTTGCAAAACCTCCCTGGCTAGAACTTCAAGGACAATATTTAATGGAAGTAGCAGGAGTAGCATTGTTACTTTGTTCCTGAACTTGGATGGAAATGATTCAGATTTCACCATTAAGTATGATCTTAGCTGTCTTCTGGACAGATTGTTTCTGATAATCAATCATCTTATAATCCTATTGGGGTTACCATGTATATAATGAGTGGTTTTATTTCTTTGTGTTACCAGACCAAAGTCTGTGTGCCTGATCATTGACCAAAACTCAAAATGTCAGAGTTCGGAATAAAGAAAGGTTTATTGATCATGAAGGTACCAAATGAGAAAATGGGAGACCTGGTGGTGCCTCAAATCCACCTTGTTCACTGGATCAGGCCAAGGATTTTTAAGGTGCTAGGGAGAACAGGTATGTGAAAGTTCTGGTGGGGCAAGTTTTAATTGGAGGCCCCTGGAACTTGGCCATTTATGGTCAAGGGGAATCAACACTGGAACTTCCTTAACAATGGACCCTTGGCTTCTGGAAGTGTTCCAGTGTCCAAGTTCCAGTTGTGTCCTAGTTCTTTGGTTCCGTGGGGATAAGACTTTGGTGCTGGTGCAGCTGGAAGCTAAAATTCTCTCCTCTGTACATGTCCTGGCTGCATGACTTGCAGTCTTGGTCTGTTGTCTCTGAAAAGCAATTCAGTATCTCATTAAACAGGATAGGACCATTTTGAACTGATTCTACAATTACATTTGTATTTGCAAGTTTTTCTCTTTGGATTTTGACATTTTGACTATGTTATGTCTGGGTATCAATCTCTTTGCATTTATCCTACTTGGAGTCCATTAAGCTTCTTGGACATGCGGATTAAAATTTATCCATCAAATTTAGAATGCTTTTAGCTATTATTTCTTAGAATAATTATTCTGCTCCTCTCTGTCTCCATTTTTCTGGTACTCCTGTTACACATATGTTGGTGCACCTAATGTTGTCTCATGTTTCTCTGATGTGTTCATTTTTCTTGATTCTTTTCACTGTCTATTCTTCAGACTGCATAATCTGTATTGATCTCTCCTGTAGTTCACTGATTCTTTCTTCTGCCAATTCAAATCTACTGTTTGCTTGCTCTTCTGATGAATTCTTTCATCATGGTTATTGTACTTTTCAACTCTAGGATTTCCACTGAGTCATTTTTTTTTTTTTGTAATTTTACTTCTTTATTGACATTCTCTATTTGATGAGGTTGTTATCATACCTTCCCTTAAGTCTTTCTAAATGATTTCTTTTACTTCTTTGAACAAATTGTAATAGCTACTTTGAAGTCTTTATCTTCTAGGTCCAACATTTGGGCCTCTAACAGGCAGTTTCTGTTACCTACTCCCCACCAACACCCACATGTGGGTCACACTATCTTATTTCTTTGCATGTTACATAATTTTTTGTTGGAAACTGTACATTTTAGATAATGTATTATAGCAATTCTAGGTGCTAATCTGCCCATTTTTGTTATTATTTGCTTCTTCATTTATGTAATTACTTGGTTGGACTAATTTAGTCAAATCTGTTTCCACCTGATGTTCCTCTTCAGTGGGTTCAGCCTTGGGCATGAGCACATGCACCCTGGAATAACCATACTTTTATCTAGACTGTCTTTATTTCTTTCCCTAATATCCTAATTTACTTTCTATCTGGTCTGCTTATATTGATACCACACCCAGTTGTTAATCTCCACTATTTTTGACAATGCCCTAAGGTATAATTTGTTCCATAGTTTTATCCAATTAAAGTCAGCCCACTTGTATGGGGTGATCTTTGAGGGCAGTCCTTGCTGCTTGCTCTGATTCTAGAATGGCTCTTCTCAGCTGTTTCTTCCTGTTTTGCCCATTGCTATCGTTGCTATCGTGGATATACTTGCCTCCTCTTAATTGCTCACAAAGCCCTTGCAGACAAAAAAAGCGGGGGTATTGTAATAAATCCAACTGAAAGTAACCTCAAAGGGTGATCTGGTCATAAATTCCTAACTGGGTAGTTCATGATGGGTAGTCACGCCCCAGGCATAGAGCTTCTTTAGTAAAAATTTTACCTTTGCCTTATGCAAGCCTGTCCATCGTTTCTGTGCATCTAAGGTAACACATTTGAAATGCCTCTTTTTTAGACCCCTGAAATGTAACCACCCTCAAGAGAGTACATAACCTTGTTACCTATCCTGTAATCTGATCCCCACATTGTTTTCTCCCACTTTCATGTAATCTTTCTTATGTTCTCTATTTAATTCCAAATGCATAAAAGTAATGGCAAACTGACATTCTGAGAAGCATTTTTCTCAGTCTGTTGAGATCTTGCTCCCAGATGTATCCTTTGTATAGGAGTTTATTTGAGCCAAACCGATGACATATGCTAGAGAGCAAGATCACAAATGCTCAGTAGAATAACGATTTTGCAGCTTTTATGCATTTGAAATTAAGGAGGAGATGTAAGGAAGATAGGAAAAAGCTAGGCAGGGATTGGATTACAGGCTAGTTAACAAAATTATGTGCCCTTTTGAGAGTTAATACCTCCTTTGAGTGGTCTTAACTTCTGATATTTCAAAGGTATGTTAACCTAGATGCATAAGAATAATGGACAGGGATAGCTTAAAACCTTTCAATAAAGATGTTATAGGCCTGGAGCATGATAACCCACCATGACCTGCCCAGTTAGGAATTTATGAATCATATCATCCTGTGAAGTTACTTCCATAGAACTCCTAGCTTTTCTTTTTTGGGGGGTGGGGGGGGTGGGGGGTGGTCAACAGCTACTTGGCTTAGATAAACTCTAATAAACTCATAAAATTTTTCTAATGGTTTGGACATTCTTACATTAACACCCTTATACTTCTCAAATTTCTGTTTCAAATAGTCCCTTAGGGAGAGCTATTGAATTCTCTGTTCTTTGCTCTCCCACCCAAGAGCTGGGGGGTTGGTCAGAAGCCCATTTCTCTTGGAGTGACACCTCTCCTCTATGAGCAGGGTGTTGGGGAGGTTATATCCCTTGGTATTATCTGCTTGTTTTTCCAAGTGTGAAAACTTCACCCTATCAATAAGTTTTGAAAAGGGCAGTTGGGGCCCAATGTTCTTGGTCTGTCACATTGTGGGTAGAGCCCCTACCCTATGATGGGGTCTGGGTGGTGGGAGGGAGCCCAGACCTCTCTGTCAGAACTCCCCAGAATATAGCTTCTGCAACATGGGGCTCAAGGAGGTGAGAAATACTGGTATCCTGCCCAACTGCCCTAGTCTGGGAGGTGGAGGGAGTGGGAACCTCATGTTCTTGGTTGCACCCTCCTGGAGTAGAGCTTTTGTCATGTTGAGCTGGTATGCAGAGAGGGAGCAAGTCATGGCTCAAGTGCCAGACTCTTGGTGTTTTTAAAGTGATTTAGTAGATTTTCTTGAATAAGTGTTTCGCCATTTGCTGTGAGCCCTTATGCAATTCGCAGAGACTTTAAATGGTCGTTTTAAAAATATTACTTTGTTGAGGATAAAGTCAACCAGGTTCCTTATACTACCATTCTGGAAGTGCTTCTTTAATTAATTAATTGATTAATTAATTAATCTATCTATCTTTATTTATTTAAAGCCTGCAGCACCTGGTATTCCTAGGTGGTCTCCCTTCCAGGTACTAACCAGGCCCAACCCTTCTTAGCTTCCAAGATCAGACAAAATCAGGCGTGTTCAGTATTTTTTTAAATAATGAAATATCCCTAATAGAGAAGAACATACATATAATATACATGAACAGTTTGACAAATTGTAAAATTAATACCTGTGTAACTTTTCACCAGGTCAAATAAGAGAATATGACTGATTCCCCAGAAATCCCCAATGCATTCCACAAATTCCTTTTTCCACTTAATGAAATATTGTAGCTATTTTCCTTGTTAAGCTATGAAGAATTTTTATAAACCTTTTTAAGTTAAAGTATAACATACATTCACTCATAAGCATAGTTTGATGAATTATCACAATATAGAAAAGCTTACTTGATCAATATTATCAATTGTGTGTGTGTGTGGGTGAGAGAGAGAGAGAGAGAGAGAGAGAGAGAGAGAGAGAGTTAGTTTTGGGTAGGAGCCAGGATCTACAGGTAGGCATTTAGATTGTCTCCAGAATATTTTTTTAATTGAAAAAGTTTCTAGACTAAATATTATTGGAAAAACATAATGCCCAATTTTTCCATTCTTTCTTTCAGATCTAGTCTTAGAAATGGAGTCAATGGTTCAGGAAAGGTGTGTGTGTGTGTGTGTGTGTGTGTGTGTGTGTGTGTGTGTGTGTGTGTGTGTATTATGCTGCCCCTGATAAATGTTGAAACAATTTGTGCCCCTGTCAGCAGTGTATGAAAGTGCCCATTTTCTTCCACTCTGGACATCATTCATGGGAGTTACTCTTTGAGATCTTGGCCAATTAAGCCTCTCTGAGCCACAGTTCCCTCATCTGTAAAATGGATTTTAAAAATAGTTTACATTACAGAGTTTTTTGGAGGACTAAATGAGTGCTTACATGGGCGACTGGCATAGAGGACCTACCTTACTTCTATACGTGCATGAACAGAATTTTGTTATTCATTTATTTGCAGTGCTTTGATTATTAGTGAGGTTGAGAATAATTATGTGGTTAATGGCTATTTGTGTTTCCCATTTTGTGAACCACCTAATTATGTGCATTGCCTATTTTTTAGTCAGGGGTTGCTTGCCTTTTATAGTTATGGAACTGTAGTAGCTCTTTGTGTTTTAAGTACATTGACCTTATATCTTTCATATATGTTAATTTTTTAAACACAAATTTTGCCATGTCATAACTTTCTCATAACTCTCATCACCTGCAGCAGAAAGTTCTAAGCCTCAAATTCCCTGCCACCCATGACCATCCATCACTACATCACTCCAGCTTCACTTCCTGGAATCTTTCAGAATGCTTTTTCAATCTTCAACCCCTCTTGGAAGTGTGTACAACTAATCCTCTTCTGTGTACTGTGGACAACTACTGTCTTCTTCTGTCTTCTGTCTTCTAAACCATCCTCCCCACAGTCCTGAGTGTTTGCAGTCTTAACCACTCTTGTAATTATTAATTTTCTCTGTAATAGAGTATGTACTTAGTTAATGTTGATCAAATGAACAAGAGAATAAATTATCGAATTTGCAAAACTTTCATATAGTCTTCCTTAACTGCATGGCAAACAAATATTTTTCTCAATGTTTGTAAATATAAAAAAATCCTGATTTTGTTTTTAGGATGAAGGAAAAACAGGAAAAAAGAGTATCTTTTCTTCCATTATATTTCCCCACAGAGTTTGCATTAGGACCAGAGTAGCTTGGTTTAATCTCTGTGGTACATGTCAGGGGTGAGTCAGAAACCAGGTGTGAACCAGCTGAGAAGTCTCTCTCAGGGGGCTCTGGCCCCAGCATGTGTAAGCCTATATTGTGTACACTACTTTACGTGGCTGTTTCAGGGAGTGGGTATCACTTCAGCCATGGACAGTTTGTCTTTCAGGCAATGTTCACATCATTTGTAATAAGACATAACATCATGAACCCCCTGATATGATGTGATGAGGTCACATCACCTCTGTGGCATTCTTGCCCAAAATCTATAACCTCAGCCTAATCATGAAAAATCATCAGGCAAGCGCAAATCAAGGGATATTCTACAAAATAAGTGAACTGCATTTTTTGAAAGTTAACCACTTAAGGTCATGAAAGACAACAAAAGACTAAGGAATTATCACATTTTGGAGGAGACTAAAGAAGCATTACAAGTATATGTAATGTGTGATCCTAGATTGAATCCTGGGACACAGAATGTGGTCTGTAATTTAGCCAATGACATTGTTCTAAGTGTTAATTTCTTGATTTTGATAATTATGCTATTGTTACATAAAATATTTAGGGGGATCTGGATAAAGGATATACAGGAACTTTCTGTACTGTTTTTTCAAACTTTAAGTCTGAAATTATTTCAAAATAAAAATTAAAAGATTTTTATTATATATTTTGAAAACCACAGTGGCTTTTCTCTTGAGATTCCAGGGCCCATCTCAGGATGTCTAGGGATTCTAAGTCTGGAACATGGACATGAGATTGAATATTGGGCTTCCTGTTTTCAAGACCATTTTCTGACCCACCATAGTATTCTACTTTCCAAACATTGTGACCATGTCCCCATTTTATTTAATTATATTTACAGTTTCACATTGAACCCTTTTCCCATTCAGAGGGGAAAAAAACACAGCTTGCTGCCAGTGTTCATTTAACATCCCGCATAGGAATGCTACATTTTCTAGCATTTGATATTTTCAGTCATCATGATGGAATACTATAAATAGAGTGATGTAATTTGTTCCCAAAGACTATCGATATACTAGAGTGATGCAAAAATAATAATAAAAGCAAGATATTTCATGGCAAACTTTGGGGGTAAGGTTAGGACTATAATCTGCAAGGTGTGTGTGTGTGTGTAAACACTGCAGCTGCAAGCACCACCCACGAGTATTCTCAAGGCAAATGGGAAAAGGGTTAAAGGCTCTGGTATATTCATTTCATCCAAGTTATGTGCTATAATTCCTTTCATCCCATCCCCTTCTGTTGTTCATTTAAGTGGTCTTCAAGCCTTTGCTACAATAAATAATACTATGATGAATCATATAAAAATCTTTTTGCACATTTTCAATGATTTCCTTGGTATGAATAATTTTGTAGATTTGTAGTATTTTTTATGACTATTTGCTGAAATATCAGTCTTCTACTTTACAAACTCTTAAGGTCTTACACAAACGGAATCTAATTACTTTTTTAAAACTTTAGGGCCTGGCTCTCACAACATATTTAATGTTAGTAGGAAATATTTTTTAAAAATATTCGTTTGTTCCTCACTGCACTACAAGCTTCTAGAGAAGAGGAGGTCTATTTTTATTAATATTTGAATCCAGAGCTTGTCGAGTATTAAATCTGGCATCGATAAGCACCATTATTACATGTCTATTATTTATTATTGCACACAACTGACATGCACAGATTTTTTTTGTTAACAATTTATCGTACCTATACTTCCTACATCAGTAGGGCACAGTGACGTGCACACAGTAGGCGATCAGTAAATAATAGTCAAACGCCTACACGAAAGAATGACAATAAAGAATCCTCCTACCACGCCTACCTCCCTGAAAAACTACATTTCCCTGTATGCTTGGCGTGACGCGCGCCTATGAAGTAGAAGAGCGATGATTGCTTCCCACCGCTCCTTATCCGCCTTCATCTGTCGATGCCGCAAAATTTTGTGGGAAAGTAGTTCTAACTCTAGTCGTCAGGCCCCAGGGCAACTTGAGTCCAAACTAAATTTCCCAGCAAGCAGTTCACCGGCCAGGAAAAGAAGCAAGATGGCGGACGCTGAAGATGGTGCTTTGCGGCCGGCAGGAACTTCTATTACCCCGATTTCATTCCACTTCAATCGCACGTTCGCCCAGAGACGGCTGGCGAACTCGGGAGATGGCGCAGGTGTGGCTCCGGAGGAGAAGGATTTCCTGAAGACTGTGGAAGGAAGGGAGTTGCAGAGGTGAAGTGCCGGGTCTCTCATCCCTTGGAAATTGGTGCGGTGGGTGCAAGCGGGAGGGTGCAATCTGAGTTGATTGTCTTGGTGACGGTGGCCTGGAAAGCCTGAATACCGCCAGAGGAAATTCGTGGAGGTGAGGAAGCGGATGGAGGACAGGTGGAGAAATTGAGCCTGATAGACGTGTCTTTCAGTCTTGGGGATCCTGAGGCGTGTGTGTTCCAGAAAAGGAAAGGAGGGGAGAATGACGAGACCCTTAATGTCTTAACTGATGCGGTGGGTCTTCTCTGACATGAGGAACGGGATGGAGCGGAAGATTAAGGTTGGAGGAAGTCATCATCAGCTTAATTCGGAAAGGACGGTGAGGGAGGGACTTGCAGAAGAGAATCAACCATCCAGGAGGATGGTGGGGAGCCTGGAGCTGAGGAGAGAGTCTGGGCTGAAGATGCTGATTTGTGGGTGACTGCTAAAGCCATGGACTGAGGACTGATCCTCAAAAGCACAGTTAAAAGTTGGGGGTGGAGGGGAGAATCCAAAGAAAGTACCATCACATAGGAGAGCTCGTCAGAATGGAGGACATGGTCCATGGGACTGGGGGTGAGTTGGGCCCTTGGTGATTTCTCTAAATGTTGAGGTGTGATTCAGAACCCAGTGACCATACTAATCTTCTGACTTCACTCCTCTGTGTCTACATCAGTGTAAAGCCCTCAGAAGCTCCGAAGGAGCTCATTATCCCTTTGATCCAGAGTGGCAATTGCAGGCAGCCACTGACCCAGGCCTCTGGGCCATCCACAGATGTTGAGGCTGTAATGGATAGGATGCTGTCCCAGGCTATGAAAGAGCTCATTGAGGGTGAGTGATCCCCCTTTGCCTTACCCCAGTAAAGGAAGAATGGGAGGAAAATGGAATGATAGGGTGGAATTTCATTGCTCCCTCTCATTCTTCTTTAGAATCCAAGAAGTCTCTGGAGGAGAGAGAGAATACAGGAGTTGACCCCATGCTTGCTATCCCCGTGATCCAGAAAGGATGCACCCCCAATGGGGAAGGAGTAGCTGGTGAACCCGGGGCTAAGACAGTAAGCTGGCCCCTCATCCCCCTCCAGCCCCAGCCTCTCTTTTCCCTGTCTACCAAGCTTGCCTCCCTGCACACAACAAGGAAAGTCTGTGTATAAACTAGAGGCCGACTGCCTGTCCCTTCATTCTTCCTTTAAAGTGTTTGAGGAACACCAAAGAGATTGACTGATGTAACTGGAGTGGAATGAGTGAGGGGCTAGTAGATGAGGTCAGAAGTGGGAGGGCTAAACCAGGCAGGGCCTTATGGGTCATGGTGAGGTCTTTAGATTTTACTCTGAATGAAATGAGAGCCATGAGAGGGCTCTGAACAGAGAAGGGACAAGACTTATGACTTGACAAGATTTCTCTGGTTGGTGTGAGCAGAACAGGCTAGTAAGTGGAGATAGAAACAAGGAGACTAGCAGTCCAGGCTAGAGATGATGGAGACAAAGATCAGAGTGGTAGAAGTGAGTCCTGGAAGGAAAAGTAGGGTTTAGTGAGAAAGGGAATTGCAGGGTCAGTACTCCTAATGGCAGCAATGACTGAGACAGTGTCATGGAGGCAGGAAATAGATGTGTGTGTCCAACAGTGAGGCAACTTATGGTGTATCTGGAGCAGATATAAAGAATTGAGGGAGTGATGATGGGAGGTGAGAAGAAAGGTGAGGGATGTGCCTACGAAATAACAAAGTCTATCTTTCACTCCCATGGACCAACTTTTCACTTCTTTATTCACTTTTTTGCAATGCTTTGGAGCCAGGTTTTCCTATAGCCCCAGACCAGCATCTCTTTTGACTGAAATGTTCTCATCAGCCTTCATATGTTCTCTTTTTTTTTTTCATCATAAAAAAGAAAAACCTTTTACTTCACTCTCCATCCTCTTCCACCTTTGGCCTCATTTCTCTCATTTCTCTCATCTCACAGCCTTCCACATCTCAGTTGATCACAGTTCTACCCATCCTTCCTCTCATTGAGTCTAAAAACCTTAGCATCACCTTTGACTCTCCTCTTTATTTATTTCACACCCCCATATAAATCTGTCAGCAGAATCCTTTCATCTCTCTTTTCAAAATACTCCTAGAATCTGGGTACTTCTCCCCATTGCCACTACCACCATGCTAGTCTGAGCCACTAGCATCTCTCATCTGGACTATTGCAGTTACTTCCTCACTGGTCCCCCTTGTGGCTGCTACCCTTTTGTGGCTCTGGCCCAGCTCTCTCAATTAATCTCTTACCACCCCTCTCTGTTTCCACATATCTGTTTCAGTCAGGTTGACTTACATGATGCTTTTCACATGTACTAGATCTTGTCCTGCCTCAGCACCTTTGCTTTTACTGTTCTCTCTGCTCGGAGCACTTTTCCTTCTCATATTCTCATGGCTACCTCTGCCATCTCTCTGGTCTCTGCTCAGATATCAACTTAGTGACACTCCCTTCTCTGTCCTTCTGCATCTCCTTAACATGCTTTATTTTCCTTCAAATAATTTATCACCACTTGACATATCATGTTTTATGTATTTTATTCTGTGTTCTACAACTGGAACATAAGTCCCACAGGGACAAGAGTTTTTGCCTGTTTTGTTCACCGTTTTATCTCCGGTACCTAGAACAGCACCTGGCACAGCACCTGGCACAGAGTAGGTGCTTTGTAAATATTTGTTGAAGGACTGAACTGGAGGAATAAAGTGAGGAATGGTGAGAGGAAAGCAAGTTACCCTTGAGCTGACTGGAAAAGAAGCACTGAGGGTCACCTAGTGAGTGATAGCAAATTTATTTCAGAGTGCCCGCTGTAAGCAAAGCCTGACCATCCTTCCTACTCCTGAACCTATAGGTGCCAGAGGAAGCCAATTATGAGGCAGTCCCTGTGGAGGCCTATGGGCTGGCCATGCTGCGGGGCATGGGCTGGAAACCTGGAGAGGGCATCGGCCACACCTTCAATCAGTGAGTTCTGGTGTAGCAAGGGAATAGCAGACCGCCCACCCAGAACCATCCAGGCATGGGATGAGCAAACTACCACCCTAACCAGTTCCAGAGTCTTCTACTACTGCTTCTGACTCGTGTTTGCTTTTTGAAACTTTGAAACAGGATCCCATTTATGGCAAGATTGTCACTCTTGGCATCAGTTTCCTCACCTGAAAAATAAGCATAATAACAGCATAGTCTTCCTAGGTCTGTTGAGAGTTGAGTGAAAGTTACACATAAAGCACTCACAGTCAGCCCTGGCCCCAAATAAGCATAGACTAGCCATTTGCTGTTATCACATGGACTTAAAATCCCTTTGCATTTCTGAACATTCTTTTCATAAGCCTTTGGCAGCTAGATGTGACCCAAACTGACATCGAGCATTTTATAATCCGTTTTTCTTGTTTGGTGTGAATATCTGATTTCCCTTGTGGAGAAATTGGTGTGTTTGGTTACACTGTAGATACTATGTAATGGATGGTGTGTGCAGCGTGTTATTAGGTTGAACCAAATGAAATTGCCTTTTGCATAGGTCAAAAACTGCCCTCACATGAGATGGGAACATATATTCTTGAATATATTGATAGGGTGGGATTTGGGCACAGGTTGGGGAGGAAAATGGGGTATTGAAGACCATTGATTGCATCCCCCAACAAGCCCATATTCTGTGATCTCTTCAGAGTGGTTAAGCCCCGCGTCAACTCACTGAGGCCCAAAGGGTTAGGGCTGGGCGCCAACCTGACTGAAATCCAGGCCCTGGCCCCCACTGCCCCACACCGCTTTTCAAGGCCAGATGAGAAGCAGGAGAAAGATAAGGAAGACCAGTCTCAAGGACTGGTGCCTGGAGGAGCTGTTATGGTTCTTTCAGGCCCTCACCGAGGCCTCTATGGGAAGGTAAGGAGCCAAGATGTGCCTGGAACCCAACACAGGCAGTAGGGAAGACTGATGTGAGCATCAGAGGGAGGAAGAATTAGGTTTGGGGTAGAAAGGCTAGAAGTCTTTGTCTTTTAGGCTTGCCTGATTATTACTTCATTCAGTAACTCAGGACCACTTGTTGATTGTTTCTGAGCCTCAGTTTTCAACATGTCTTTGCCACAAGTCCCTGAGGTTTAAATGCTTAAAATATGTCCCAAATCTCATAGTCCATTGGGGAAGACAGGGACTAGACCTGGTCCCCACCCTTCGGGGTCACAGTCTGCTGAGGGAGACACAGGGGTCAAGCCTATTGGAGGTAAGGGTGGAGTGCATGGTTCTAGAAACATGGGTCAAGTCCACTCAACTCCTGCCTACACTTTAGGTGGAAGGCCTTGATCCCGACAATGTTCGGGCCATGGTTCGTCTGGCCATGGGGAGCCGCATGGTGACTGTTAGTGAGTACTGCCTACGGCCCGTCTCCCAGCAGGAATTTGACAAGAGCTCCTTGGATCTCAGTGAGTGAGCCTCTTACCTAGCTGGGGGAGTTGGAGAAGCATTCCTGGGGGTGGTAGGGCTTGTCTTGGGAGAGGGGTTGTTAGATCTACAGAGAGAAGGGGCAGCAGTCTGCCTGGCAGATGCACCTTCTGCTCAGAGCTCAGGAGGTGAGAATGAAAATCGTGGTTTATTCATTTTGATTAAAGAAAGGTTGATCTAGTAAACCTGGGTCTTTAGCGTTTTTCTGAGGGAGAAGAAACAGGTGTGGAAACCAATTCCCACCCTCAGATGATCTTTGTCTATTTGGGGTTTGAACCTCTCCTTTGCTAGAGAGTGAGAGTAAGTAGGATTAGGGCATGACTGGACAGGAAGGCATTCTAGGTGTGTTGGTAGGATGGGGAAGTTTGGCAGATGCGAGGTGGGTGCTGACAGAGCTCTCCAGGACTCTTAGCCCTCACTGGGTGGTGGACTCAGGTAAGCAATGTCAGCACAGGCTGGGGTGGTTGAGAAGGGCTTTCTGAAAGAGACAGAGACTGTCAAGAGGAAGGAGAGTTTTAATCACCTAGGCAAAGATGTGATGGTGAGAGGAGACACTTTGGCAAATGGGAAGTAGCCTGAGGCTGAGGCGTGGCCAGGAAGGAAAAAGATGGAGATAACTGAAGTTCTTTCCTACTTCTACCTTCACCTCCTTGAACAGGCCAGGTGAGCAAAACTTCCTCAGGGCGACAGAATGGAGCAGCCTCATCATGGAAGGCTCCCTTGGATCAGGACTTCCCCATCCGGCTGGAGGACTCAGAGAGGAAGCGGAAACACCTTCCAGACCGGTGGGACCTTGGGCATCTGGGATGACAGTAGAGGTCAGGGGTATGGGGAGGCTCCAGCAGTCAGAGAAGGCTTCCAGGGTGAGTCAGGTGAATTGAAGGAACTAGGAGTAGCATTATGGGTGGGCAAAGGCAGGCTGACCAAAATGTGCATCTGACTAAGCTTGGAGTCTGTCCCATCTCCACAGACAGGATGAGCCTGCAGCCAAGAGTGAGAAAGCAGCCCCTAGGAGTAAGCACTGGTTGCACAGGGACCTGCATGTGAGGTTTGTGGACAAGCTGCACAAGGGCGGCCAGTATTACAATACCAAGGTGGGAACCTCACAGCCTATGTCCCCTTCCTCCCTCAGGGACTGGGCCCCCTTAACTTTTTAACATTCTCACATCCCCTGATCTCTCCCCAGATGATAGTTGAAGATGTCCTTAGCCCAGATACCTGTGTGTGTCGGACAGATGAAGGCTGGATCCTGGAAGGTGAGTCTGAGGGATAGTCACTGGGTCATTATCATCCAGGAGACTGATCAAGACTGTCTTAGGCCAAGAAACTGCCCAGGCAAAGGCTGGGATGTTGGGCAGAGTTCAAGTTTTTTTGCAAGGCCCAGCATCCTCTAACAGAACATTAAGATACTTATTGGAACCCTACTTTCCCCATCTGTAAAATTAGCATGGAAATGACCTATTTCTCCCTCTTGTGACTGGTGTCTTGTAGGGGTGTTCATTGAGCTCCCTGTCACAGAGTAGGGGTTACAGCATGGCCATGATAAAGTATCTTGTTATTACCATCACCTATCATCATCATACATAAATGCTCCCTTTAGTACAACTATTGTAAGGAACTGTTCCTTAGGTTTTATCATCTGGAATGGGTGTGATGGGACTCCCATTTGTCAACATGGTACAGAGTGGCTCCAGGAAATACAGGAAAGGTACAAGACCTTAACTGAGCTGGCCCTTGCTGCAGGCCTCACTCCCCTCTCCTTGTCTCTAGGAGTCAGGGAAGACATGCTGGAGACCCTCATCCCCAAAGTGGAAGGCAACCGGGTGATGGTGGTGCTGGGGCCACATGCTGGAAGGGTGAGTCCCAGACCTGGAAATGGGGGTGGGAGTGTGTCCTGGTATCTGGGTTGGCCTAACTGACTCCACATGCCTCTACTCTAGGTGGGCTGTATGCTGGGCCGGGACAGAGAGCGGAGCCAGGTTGTGGTGCAGCTGCGGAGAGAGAATCAACTGATGGAGTTTCACTATGATGCTGTCTGCGAGTACATGGGCCCCAGTGACTCAGATGAAGACTGACCCATGGACCCACTCCATCCCCCAGGCAGTTACCAGTTCTGTACAGTGTAAAAGGCCTGCCTTTGTGAAGGTGGGGAAATCATTGTTCCATCTTGCACTTGCAGTGCAGCCCTGGGACAGGGACAGGGCACAAGATGGGTTGGCCAGAAGGGAGGCTAGAAACATACCTAGTATTTACTAGCAGTATGTAATAAAAACCATTTCAACTACTTAGTAAAGTGAAGAGCTCATAAATGATATGCTGAGCTGTGCGTAGAGGTAGGAGCTATGCTAACTGAGGTGGGAACCATTCCATTTTTCAGCCCTACCACCTTCCTTGGGCTGTCAGACAAGTTAAAGGATTCATTCACTCAGAAGCTCACTCTCAGAACATAGAAGCTATGAAATCTGTCTCCTAAGCAGATGCTATGGAATCTGGAATTCCATATCTCTGGACAACTTCCTGAGCAAGCATTCTAGCAGTGACTCTACTTCTATACTTGGTCAGGAGCAGACACCCAGAGGATTTCTTGAGCCGGTGACTGGAAACAAGAGAAAGGGAGGCATTTACTCATAAATGGGATATGTTAGCACTACATTTCAGAGGAGCCAGTTAATTTCAGGACCTCTATTTTAGTCCTAAGACTTTAGCTTGAAGATAAGTTTTGCCTGTCTCATGTAGAAGTTCTCTGGTTGCTCCAGGTTATTGTCAAAGAATCCTCAAACTTTTTTTTCTATTTAGCAAGCTGATCTACAAAATCAATAAGAGAAGTCCGAGTTTTAGGCACAATTGTTTCTAAATCATCCCTAGTCACTTAAGTCATTGATGTAGTAAGTGGTATTTGAGTTAGGCCACTGCTATAGAGTACTGATGTAGCACAGCGCTGGAGAATTTAAACACTCTTAGAGCATATTAGTAAAGTTAAGTTACTGTCCCCAAGCAGAGGCAGACTACTTTAGAGCTGAAATGAGCTAGCTAGGCCAATGACTTATGTGCCCTTAAAGTATGGGATAATTAGAAAAACTTCCAATATTTACTAGCCCCAACATGACGTACACTTGCACAGACTGATTTACCTTTTTGTCATACCTAATTAATTCCAGAATTCATGTTTGCAAGATCAGCCAAACAGGGTTAAGGCATATAGTACGGGACAACTCCCCTCACCCTGTTCCTCTGGTTCTTGAGTCATTGTGATTACACGCACTGCTCCTGGAATTCCAGGCTGGGTTGTATTTTTAATCTTGGAGAGAAGGGTTGGGATTCTCGAGGTTCCTTAACTGACATGTCCAGTAGTCAGCTTCCTATGCTATATGTGCTTCACCCAGTCAAAAGGCCTCCTTTTTCCAAGTCATAATAAATCTATCTTAATAACACCTCAAGAAAGGTTTAAAGCTCCCCTGGGAAAGGTACTGGACCCTTCTGTCTGCAACATAGCATTACCAAAAACTTTGGGACAATCCCTCCATCTCCATGCAAAATATTTAAAATAGACATTTCATCAAAATCTGATTTCCTGGTGTTAATGTTCTCCTGAGCCTGCCTTTGAAACAAGGCCTGAGGACCCTGAATAGGGCCCTGTGTCCAGAACACCTAGTCTTAGGCAGAGGCTTTCCCGATCTGTCCCTTGTTCATTGTGCGCAAAGACTTGTTTCTCAAGGCATTTTGAGTCTGTCATTTTCTCTCGGCTTGCTGTCAAGTGTTTCCCTGTTGCCAAGGTTGCCCCTCGAGCAGCAATTACTGCAGCAACAGCTTCTGTGTGTTCTTGAATTCTCCATAGATCACTTAGCAAACCAGGGACCATGACCCAAATAATCTGTCCAGACTGGCTTGTTCCACATCACAGGGACTTAGCAAGATATGGATGAACAAACATCTGCCTCTTCTGCCATGTACCCAGATGTTTCCCTGGCAGGGTGTTGCCTCTTAAAAACTGTGAAGACACTGAGCCAGTAATTGGTGGCTAGAGACTCAAGAAGCAGCTTATCTTCCAGAGAGAAGTGAATTATTTGGGTGACTGGGACTGACTGCTGCCTGGGGCTGAGCTTGGTGACAGATATATAAAGATACTCTTCTGACATGCTTTCCTCAGGGTAAAGCATGTTCCCACTCTCCCATGGGGGCCTCTTCCATGTCTGTAGCATCACACAGATGGATAAGTATCCAACATTTTAGAAAGCTATATGAGGGAGTGGTACCTCACCAAGTGTCCCTATTGCTCCCAATTCACTCAACAAGCAACTGTTGATCCCTACTATATATATCCCAGGTACTGTTCTGCATGCTAGATATCCAGTAGAGAGTAAATCATTTCATTCAATAAATATTGAGACCCTACTATATTCTAGATATGATTCTACATACTGGAGATACAGACATGAACAAAACACAGATCCCTGCCCTTGTATAGATGACATTCCAGTGGGGATGAGAGATGATAAATGATAAGCATAAAAAGAATTATGTAATACAGGGATCCCCAACCCCCAGGGTTGTGGAGCAGTACTGGTCAGTGGCCCATTAGGAACCAGGCCACACAGCAGAAGGTGAGCGGCAGGTGAGTAAGCAAAGCTTCATCTGTATTTGTAGCTGCTCCCCAGTGCTAGCATCATCACCTCAGCTCTACCTCAGATCAGGCATTAGATCTCATAGGAGCACCGGTCTCTGGTGCCAAAAGGTTGGGGACTACTGCTCTAGAATGTTAGAAGGTGCTAAGAACGATGGGAGATGGAAAGGAAGAGCAGCAGGGTAAAGAGGATCTGGGATGGGTGCATGGCAGTAGTCATAAGATGGCCAGGGAAGGCTTTACTACTACAAAGGTGACATTGAGCAAAGGGAAGAAGGCAGTGAGGGAGGGTCATGCGGCTGTCTGGAGAGTAAGTAGTCCAGGCAGGAGAAACTGCAAAAGCTGTGTGGTAGCTCCATCGCTGTTGTACTTGGGGAAGAGTGAGGAGGTCAGTGTGGCTGCAGGGGAACAAATGAGGGAGATGAAGGTAGGAGGCCAGGTCAGACAGGTACTGCAGTGCTTCAAGGGACACACACACATGCTCACACACACACGCACTGCCACACTAAATACACCTCCAGTGCTTTGGTCACTCTGGCTGATTTCTGCTGTTGGGAACTGATTCTCTCCTGGCTGCCCAAAGGGGCTGCTGTAATGTCCTAGAAGGCTAACCTCTCTATGAATGTCACTCAGGGTACTTGCCTCAAACTTGGAAATCATCTCCCTTCCCAGGCCTCAGGTGTGATTTCCACGCACCCCTGGTCTTTTACAACTTTTCTAGGAGAGTTATCATTGCCTGCAGATCACCAGACACCAGCAGCCTAAAGGAGAAAAGCGTTAAACATGTCCTCTGGTTTCCTCATAACATCTCACAAGAGGACTAAATGCCAACCTTTGCTCACTAATCTAGAACTTCTGATTTTCCTCATAACCTCATCCCATGCAGTAACAACCTTTCATATTTGGGATCCTAAGAGATGGCTTTTTATGCTATTAGAAATATAACAGTGACGTTCACATGGGAAGAAGTGATTGTGGCATATGAAGGCAGAAGAGAGGGGTTGTATTATTTCTAAAATAGCATGGATATACCTCTGAAACCATTACCACAATCATAATAGTAAACATCACCTGCAAAAGTTTCCTCTGCCTCTTGCTAATAATTTCTTCTTCCTACCTTACCCCCACCGTTAAGCAATCATTGATTTGCTATTTAGTTTGCATTTTCTAGAGTTATTTTTATAAATGAATCATTGAGTATGTACTCTTGTTCTGCCTGACACTCTACAAACTTATTGGAGATTTGTCTATGTAGTTCCCCGTTTATTCACATATAAAATCTACCTCTTTAAAGTGTACAATTCAGTGGTTTTAGTACATACACAAGGTTGTATAGCATTACCACTATCTAATTCCAGAACATTTTACCACCTCTAAAAGAAATCCCATACCAGTTAGCACTCTATTTTTCCCTCTCCAAGGCCCTTGGCAGCCACTAACCTATTTTCTTTTTATGGATTTACCTATTCTAGATATTTCATGTAAATGAACCATATAATATGTGGCCTTCTGTGTATGGCTTTCTTCAATATAATATTGTCAAGGTTCATGCATATTATAGTATGTATCAGTACTTTATTTCTTTCTGTGGCTTAATAATATTCCATTGTATGGATATACCATCTTTTGTTTGTCTACTCATCTGTTGATGGAGATGGGTGTACAAGTCTTTGGACATGTATTTCCTTTTCTTGTGGGTAAACATTGAAGAATGGAATAACTGGACCATATAATAAGTATATGTTTAATGTTTTAAGAGAGCACCAATATTACTTCCAAGTATCCAGCACAATGTGTAGCATATAGTAAACTTTTAATGAATAATTGTTGTATAAAGAATAATTGACTTTATGACAAAAAAGACAAAAACAAAAACAAAAAAGAAAAAAAAAAGACCAAAAGAAAAGGAATAATAGACTTTATGACAAAAGAAACCAAACCTGCCAAACTATCTAAGATGGTTGTACCATTTTACATTCCTACTAGCAGTGTATGAGAATTATAGTCCCTCTACATCCTCACCAGTTTTTTGGTATGGTCAGCATTTTTATTTTATCCATTCCAATATACGTTTATGATATCTCATTGTGGTTTTAATTTTCATATCTCCAATGACTGGTGATTTTGAGCATCTTTTCATGTGTTTATTGCCACCCGTGTATCTTTTGCGAAGAGTCTTTGATCTCTTTTGGATTAATTTTTGTGCATGGTGGGAGGTATGGATCCAGGTTCATTCTTTTGCTTATGAATGTCCAACTGTTCCAGCACCATTTGTTAAAAAGACTATATCCTTCTTCCACTGCATTGATTTGTGCCTTTGTCAAAACTCAGCTCTTTGCCACAATGAAAAAAAATCAGTTGTCTGTATACGTACGGATTTATTTCTGACTCTATTCTGTTCTATTGATGTAATGTCTATCTGTATGCCATTATTATGCTTTGGTTACTGTAGCTTTATAATGATTCTTAAAATCAGGTAGAGTTAGCACTGCAACTTTATTATTCTTTTGCAGAGTTTTGTTGGCCATTCTTGGTCTTTTACATTTCCATATGAATTTTAGAATGTTCGACATTTTCTACAATAAAAGAGCCCACTGAGATTGATTCAGATATACAGATCAATTTTGGAAGTTTTGACATGTTAATAACATTTGGCATTCTGGCTCATGAACAAGGTCCATTTTTATATGCCCTTTTTAATTTCTCTCAGCAGTTTTTGTAATCTTTGGTGTGTAGGTCTTGCACATCTTTTGTCTGATTTATCTCTAAGTATTTCCTATACAAGTTATTTTCATATTGTACAAGTTATTTTTAAATTTCAAATCCAAATTATTCATTGCTAGTGTATGGAAATATAATTGATTTTTATACATTGATCGTATGTCCTGCAACCTTCCTAAACTTATTTTATTAGCTTTTTTATAGATTCTGTTAGGTTTTCTACTAGAAAGCCATGCTGTCTATGAATAAAGAGAGTTTTACTTCTTCCTTTCCAATCTGGATGTCTTTTATATCTTTTTCTTGCTTTGATGCACTGTCTAGAATCTTCAGTACTACATAAAATAGCAGTGGTGAGAATAGATGTCTATCTTGTTCCAGGTTTTAGGGGAAAAGCATTCAGTCTTTGTCCATTAAGTATAATGTTAATTGTAGGGTTTTTTCTCTCCGACATACCTGTCATTTATTAAACAAACATTTATTACCAAGCAAGCTCAACACATTCTAATCATAAACCTGTTTGTAAACTCACTAAAGTCCCAACTTCCTGTCCTTCTAGGGACTCTGGTCATACCTTGAATCAAGAGTTCCCCTGTGGTGGATGAGACAGTACTCTAGGGGCAGAGTTCTGTTATTTTGTAGTATCAGGCAACCAGTGGTTCGCAAAATATGAACCCCAGATCAGCCACATCAGCATCACCTGGAAATAGAGTAGAAATGTAGTTCTCAGTCCCCTCACAGACCTGATGAATTTGACCTTCTGGGGTTGGGGACCAACACTCTATTATAACAAACCCTCCAGGGCCTTATGATGTGAGCTTCAGTTAAGAACTGCCTTTCCAAAAACAATGGCAGAAGTAGGTCTCTTTCAGGTTCAAGCTTTGGGCAATGCCTCTAACAACAAAGGCCACAGTCACAAACTAGACTCTCAGGTTTGTTAATGCAAGATGTAGAGGGCTTTGAAATTAGGCAATCCACATCTTTTTCTTTCAAGGAGCTTTTGAAATTTTTACAAATTTAATTATGGCAAAAACACAACATGAAATCTACCCTTTTAAATTTTAAATGTATAATGCATTAATGACTATAGGTTAAGTGGTGTACAGCAGATCTCTACAGTTTGTTCATCTTACTTAACTGAAACTTTATGCCTGCTCATTAGTAACACCCCATTTCCACCTGCCGCAGCCCCTAGCAATCACCGTTCCAGTCTTTGATTCTATGAATTTGACTATTTTGGATACCTCATTTAAGTGGGATTGTGTATCTTTCTGTGTCTGGCACACTTCACTTAGCAAAATTTCCTTAATATCCATTCAAGTTTCAACAGTGTGCAAAGGTTCCAATTTCTTCACAGCCTCACCAGCACCTGTCTTTTGTTTTATTGATAATATCCATTCTGGCAGGTGTGAGTTAATATTTCATTATGGTTTTGATTTGCATTTCCCTGATGATTAATGGCTATGAGCATTTTTCATATACCTGTTGCACAGATACTCTTCATCAGATTGAGGAAGTTATTTCCTGTTCTTGCTTTCCTGAGAGTTTTATCAGGAAGTGATGTTTAATTTTATCAACTTCTTTTTCTGCATCTACTGAGATGATCATACTTTTTCTCTTTTGTTTGTCAGTATGGGAAGTTACATTGATTGATTTTTTTTGAATGTTAAAGCAACCCCGCATTACTGGGATAAACTCTATTTGGTCGTAATGTATTATCTTTTAAATATATTTTTGGAATTGATTTGCTAAAATTATGTTTAGAATTTTTGCATCTGTGTTCATAAGGGATGTTGGTCTTTTTTTTATTTGCATTGTTCTGGAATCATTAATACCATCCATCTGCAGAATACTTTTCATCTTGCAAAATTGAAATTCCTTACCCATTAAACAATTACTCCTCATTTTTTCCTCTCCCCAACCCCTGGCAACTATTTATTCGTTCTTGAGTGAGTGTTAGTCATTAGTCTTTAAGACTAATTTGTACATTTCAACTAACTTGTGGAATTTATTATTATAAAGTTGTTCACAATATCCCTTTATCCTTTATAGTATCTGCAGAATTTATAGTGATGTCACTTCTCTCATTCTTGATATTGGTATGCTGTATCTTCTCTCTTTTTAAAATAAGTTTTCATGTTTATCAATTATATTTATCTCAATTAGTCAACTGTTGGTTGAGTTAATTTTCTCCATTGTTTTCTGTTTTCTGTTTTCATTTATTTCCATTTTCACCTTTATTACTTCCTTTCTTCTGTTTACCTTAGGTTTACTTTGCTCTTATTTTTCTAGTTTCTTTTTTTTTTTAATTTTACTTTATTATTAGTTTCAAGTATACAGTACATTGGTTAGACATTTATATAATTTATAAAATGATCACCCTAATTGCTCATTCTCTCCTCTGGCTCTCTACCTAGCCATTACATTAATGCTAACTGCAAGCCCTATCCAATTCTCCCTATCCCCGCAACCATCTGTCAACTACTAATTTGCACTTCTTTAATCCTTCACCCCATTTCCCCAGGCCACTAACTCCCCTCCCTTCTGGCCATCCTCAGATTGTCCTCTATATTTATGAGTCTGTTTTTGAGTAGTTTGTTCTTTTTGTTCCTTAGATTCCGCATATGAGTAAAATCATATGGTATTTATCTTCCTCCGTTTGACTTATTTCACTCAGTATAATAACCTCTACGTCCATTCATGTCATTGTGAAAGGAAAGATTTCATTTTTTTAATGGCTCAGTAATACTCCATTGTATATATGAACCATAACTTTTTTACTATATTCCTGCTGATTTCTTGCCTACTTTTTCTAAGAATCATGTAGATAAGAATAAGGAAATCTTTAACTGTTATTGTTGATTTGTCCATTTCTCTTTATAATCCTATCAATTTTTGCTTCATATATTTTGAAGCTCTACTATTAGGTACATAAATGTTTAAGATTATAATTTCCTCTTAATAAATTAATCCCTTGTCATTATGAACTAGCTTTCTTTATCCTTAGTAATATCCTTTGCTCTGAAACCTACTTTTTCTAATATCTATATAGCAATTACACCTTTTTTTTACCTACTATTAGTATGGCATATATTTTTCCATCTTTTTATTTTTAACCCATGTGTGCCTTTATATATATATATATATATATATATATATATATATATATATATATATATATATACACATATATATATATATTAAATAATCAAGCATTTATTCTATATGTTTTTTTATTGCCTACAGCACCTGGTCTTCCTAGGTGGTCTCCCATCCAAGAACTAACGAGGTCCAGCCCTGCTTAGCTTCCGAGATCAGATGAGATCGGGCATGTTCAGGGTGGCATGGCTGTAGATGTGCCTTTATATTTAAAGTGTGTTCTTTATAGGCAGCATATAATTGGGTTGTGCTCTTTATTCAACCTGACAATCTTTGTCTTTTAACTGGGGTATTAAGGTAATTTATCTTTAATGTAATTAATGTGATAATATGATATGACAAAGTTTGATCATATCATGTTGCTATTTATTTTCTATTTGTTCCATCTCTTCTTTGCTCCTTTGTCCCACTTTTTCTGACTTCTTTTGGATTAATCATGTTTTTTATGATTCCTTTTTCTCTCCTGTGCTGGTTATTTTAATGATAACTCTTAGTTTTGTTATTTTATCATTTGCTCTCTAGGATATGTAGCATATTTAAATTATAGGACCAAAGGAAAAACAACTGTTATCATACTCTGGCCCTGTGTGCCTTCCTTTACCAAAATATCTGACTTTTCTAGAAGATATTACTATAATTCACAACTTTGGATACATGGGCAAAATTAGGATGTTTTAAGAATAACTATAATTCATGTTTTGGTTTTTCAACATTTGCTCTTTACATCTATTATCTAACAGAATATTAAAATAGGTATATAAGTATTAGTGAATAGTGCTTATTTAAATAAATTATGGCATGATTGCTTCATCATTGAGCTTTTGAAACTTTAACCATCATATATAACTGTCATTTTTTGTTTTATTTCTTATTACAAAATATAATTTACTGTGATTTAAAAATTTTTAATGATTTGGATTCTGAATTTGTCTATATGTCTGTATTTTATTTGTTTAAAAGATTCTTTTGGGTTTTGGAATATAATTTGTATATTTAAATTTTTTATAGTGTAATTCAAAGGACTATATAAACTGATCTTTTGTTAAATAGCTTTTTAAAACGGAAAAAAAGGTATACATTTTAACTTACAGTATTCCCTGTTAACTGATACTATACCCCTTTGTATATTATATAAGGACCTTACAGTAATAAATTTCCATTTGTTTCTTCCTGACCTTTTACTATTATTGTTTTCATGAATTTTACTTTTACATATGTTATAAATACCACAAAATCTTATTTTTGATTAAATGGTCAGTTATTTTTTAAAGATACATAAATAGTATGAAAAATATCTCATATGTTTATCTATGTAGGTACCATTCTAGTGCTCTTCATTCTGTTCTATAGATCCAGATTTCTATCAGATACCATTTTTCTTCTGCCTGAAGAATGTCCTTTAATGTTTCTTGTAGTGTAGGTCTAATGGTATTGAATTCTTTCAGCTTTTTCATAGCTGAATCTATCTCTATTTTGCCTTTGTTTTTGCAAGGCATTTTTGCCAGGTTTATAATTCTAGGTTACCAGTTTCTTTTTCAGTACTTTGAATGTGTCATCCCATTGTTGGTTTCTGGTGAGAAACCAACAGTAAATCTTTTTTTAAATTAAGTTTATTGGGGTAACATTGGTTAATACAATTATATAACTTTGAGGTGTATATTATAATTTCATATCTGTATATTCTATTGTGTGTTTACCACCCAAAGTCCAGTTTCCTTCAGCTACCATATATTTGATCCCCTTTACCCACTTCACTCTCCACCTAAAACCCTGTATTTGACCCACTTTACAATGTCTACCTCTTCCTTCCTCCCCCACCCCACTAGTAACCACTAGTCTATAGTCCTCTGGTTACCGATAGTCCATTGTCCATGTCCATGAGTCTCTGTCCTGTTCATTTGTTGCTTTTAGGTTTATGTCCTACATATAAGTGATACTATGTGATTTTCAACTTTTCCTGTCTGGCTTCTTTCTCTTAGCATAATTATCTCAAGGTCCATCCATGTTGTCAAAAATGACAGTATTTCATCTCTGCTTATGGCTGAGTAATATTCCATTGTATATATGTACCACAGCTTCTTTAGCCAAACATCTATCGTAGGACACATCAGTTGCTTCCATGTCCTGGCCACTGTGAATAATGCTGCTATGAACATCGGTCAGTGTACAAATATTATTTTGGATATGGGTTTTCAAGTCTTTGGGGTAAATACCCAGGAGAGGGATTGCTGGATCATATGGTAGATCAAGTTTTTTTGAGGAACCTCCATACTGTTTTTCATAGTGGCTGTACCAGTTAACAGTCTCACCAGCAGTGGATGAGGGTTCCTTTTTCTCTGCATTGTCTCCATTTGTTATTACTTGTCCTGTTGATTATAGCCATTCTAACAAGTGTGAGATTGTATCTCACTGAGGTTTTGATTTGCATTTCCCTAATAGCTAGCAATGTTCAGCATCTTTTTGTATATTTGTTGGCCATTTGTATGTCCTCCAAGGAGAAGTGTGTGCTCAGGTTCTCTGCCCATTTTTGATTGGATTATTTGTTGTTGTTGTTGTTGTTGTTGTTGTTGTTGTTGTTATTGTTATTGAGTTGTATGAGTTCTTAGTATATTTTAGATATTAGGCCCTTATCAGAGGCATTGCTTGCAAATATATTTTCCTATTCGGATGGTTGTCTCTATACCTTGTTGATAATTTCTCTTGCTGAACAGAGCATTTTAGTTTGATGTAGTCCCGTTCATTTATTTTTGCTTTTACTGCCCTTGCCTTTGAGGTCAAATTCATAAAATTCTTTTTAAATCAAGATCCTTGAGTTTTGTTCCTATGTTTTCTTTTATGCATTTTATTGTTTCAGGTCTTATATTTAGGTCCTTAATCCATTTTGAGTTAATTTTGGTGTGTGGTGATAGACAACAGTCTATAGTTTCATTCTTTTGCAGGTGGCCATCCAGTTTCTCCAGAACAAATTATTGAAGAGACTTTCCTTTCTACATTATATGTTTTGGCTTTTTTTGTCAAAAATTATTTACCCATATAAACATTAGTTTACTTCTGGATTCTTGGTTCTGTTCCACTGGTCTGTGTGTCCGGGTTTTTTTGTTTGTTTGTTTGTTTTTTGTTTTTTTCCTGCAAATACCATGCTGTATTTATTATTGTTGATTTATTGTACAGTATGGTTTTGGGCAGAGTGATGCCTCCAGCCTTGTTCTTTTTTCTCAGGATGGCTTTGGCAATTCGGGGTCTTTTGTGCTTCCATACAAAGCTGTGGTTTTTTGTTCTATTTCTTTAAAAAATGCTGGTGGAATTTTGATGGGGATTGCATTAAATCTGTAGAATGCTTTAGATAATAAGATCATTTTAACTGTGTTGATTCTTCCAATGCAAGAACGTGGAATATCTTTACATTTCTTTGTATCTTCATTGATTTCTTTTAACAGGGTCTTGTATTTTCATTATATAGGTCCTTCACATGTTTCATTAAATTTATTTCTAGGTATTTTGTTCTTTTTGTTGTAATTGCAAAAGTACTTCTTTTGTCTGCTTCTTTTTCTGACATTTCATTATCGGTTTTTGAACATTATTTTGTATTGAGAAACTTTACTGTATTTGCTTATTGTTTCTAGCAGTGTTTTTGTGGAGTCTTTAGGGTTTTCTATATAGAAAATCATGTCATCCACAAATAGTGACAGTTTGACTTCTTCATTTCCTATTTAGATGCCTTTTATGTCTTTGTCTTGCCTGATTACACTTGCTAGGACCTCCAAAGTTATATTGAATAACAGTGGTGATAGTGGAGAGCCTTGCCTTGTTCCTGATCTTAGAGGGAAGGCTTCTAGTTTTTCATCATTAAGTATAATGTTGGCTGAGGTTTTGTCATAGATGGCCTTTATTATGTTAAAGTACTTTCCTTCTATACCAATTTTGTTAAGTGTTTTGATCACAAATGGATGCTGTATTTTTTCCCAAAGGCTTTTTATGCATCTATTGATATGATATGATTCTTATTTTTTAACTTGTTAATGTGGAGTAAATCTTATTGAAGATTTCTTGCACGTGCTGATTTCAAGATTTTCTTCATGGACATGGTTTCATAGTGTAATGGTTAGCATGTCTACTTTACATGCATAAGGTCCTAGGTTCATGCCCCAGAGGAACCATGGTCCATGATCTATTGCCATACCAACCTAAATAAGCCTGATGTCTGATCTTGGAAGCTAAACAGGGTTGGGCCTGGTTAGTACTTGGATGGGAGACCACCTAGAAAGACCAGGTGCTGTAGACAATAAAAAAAAAGTAGCATAAATGCTTGATTATTAAAATGTATATAAAGGCACAAATAGGTTAAAAATAAAAATATGGAAAAAGAAAAGCTATACTAACAGTAGGTAAAAGAAAGTTCTAATTGCTACATTGATATCAGAAAAAGTAGGTTTCAGAGTAAAGGATATTACTAAGAATACAGAAAGCTAATAATAAATAGATAGATAGATAGATAGATAGATAGATAGATAGATAGATAGATTCTCTTCATTGATGCTTTGAAGAATCTTTCATTGTTGTTATTGCTGTTGTTTGAAAGTTTGATGATGATAATGTATCCAGGCATGGATCTCTTGGAGCTTTTTGGTTCCTAACATGTGTAGATTAATTTTTCATGAATTTGAGAAATTTTTGGACATTATCTCTTCTGCCCATTTCTCTCTCCTCTTTTTCTGGGACTCTCATTACACATACATGGGTACATTTGATGATGTTCCACAGATCTCTGATGCTGTATTCATTTTTCTTCATTCTTTTTTCTTTCTGTGTCTCAGAATGGATAGTCATAGTCGTAAAGTTGAATGACTTTTTTTCTGCCAGCTCAAATCTGCTGTTGTGCCTCTCTAATAAAATTTTATTTCAATTATTTCATATTTATTTTCTTTTTTATATATTATTTTGATATTCATTTTAACTCCTGGGTTTCTCTTTGGTTAATTTAAAATTTTCTATATCTTTTATTGTCTCTATTTGGTGAGACATTGCTATTAATCTTCCCTCTAGTTCTTTAGACATGGTTTCCATTAGTTTTTTGAGTACATTTGTATTAGCGACTTAAAATCATTGTATAGTATGTCCCATATCTGGTCTTCCGTGGGCACAGTTTCTATTTACTTCTTTTTTTCCCTTATGTATGGTCTTTGCTTTCTAGTTCCTTTGCAGTTTTTAATTCTGGACAGTTTAAATAATGGAGCAGCTCTGGAATTAAGATTCTCTCTTTTCCAGGTTTTGTTATGGTTACTGTTTGTTGCTTTGCATTGCTGCTGTTTCTTTAGTGACTTTTCTGAACTAATTCTGTGAAGTCTATATTCTTTGTTTCATGTGTCTAACAAAGGCTCTGCTTTATTATCTTGTTAGTCAGCTAATGGTTAGATAGAGATTTCCTTAAATTCCTTGAGCTAATGTCTTCAAACTTTGCCTAATGTTTCTATGTGTGTGCTAGAGCATGCCTTGAACTCTCCAACAGGTACTTTACAACTCTGCCTCAGCCTTTACCCTTGCTTGCAAGGAACCTCAAAGTCATTCAGAGATGAGAGCTTAGGGCCTCCTCAGTTCCTTCCTGGGCATACTTATAGCCCTGCATACACACATGCATGTGGCCTTCCAGAGTCCCAGGAATATGTTAGAACCTTTCAAAGCTCCTCTGGACATCTCATTCCCCAGGTTTTTCTTTCATGTATTTTTGTCAGCTTCTTGTTTGCTCTGTTATCACCACCTCAGGCAGCTGAGATGTTAAAAAGTGGCCACTAACTTTTTTCATCTTTTTTTGTTGTTGTCATTTATCCTTTTTGGCCATCAATTATTTTTGAAAAGCCTATTCAAACTGAGAGAGTTCTGAGTCAGTCAAAAAAAGACAAGCCCTTTGTGGGGGTATCCATGGAACTCCTGTATAGTTCAAGAATGACAGTTATCTCGGCCTCACACCCATTAGGATTGCTACCATTAAAAAAAAAAGAAAATAACGAGTATTGGTGAGAATGTGAGAAACTGGAACCACTGTGAGCTATTGGTAGGAATATAAAATGGTGTGGCTGCTATGGAAAACAATATAACATTTCCCCCAATAAATTAAAAACAGAATTATCATATGATCTAGCAATTCTACTTTGGGATATATATCAAAAAAATGAAAGTGTCATGTTGAAGAGATTTTGCATACCCATGTTCATAGCAGCATTATTCATAGTAGCCAAAAGGTGAAGGCAATCCAAGTGTGCTTCAATGAATGAATCAATGAGCAAAAGGTAATATATACATACAAAGTAATATTATTTGGCCTTTAAAAGGAATTAATTCTAACACACACTGCAATACAGATTAACCTTGAAGATATTATGCTAAGTGAAATAGGCCAGTAACAAAAAGACAAATACTGTATGATTCCACTTATATGTGGTATCTAGAGGAGTTAGTCATAGAGTAAAAATAGTGGTTTCCAGGGGTTGGGGCAGCAGTAGATGGAGCGTTGTTGTTTAATGGGGTATAGAGTTTCACTTTTGGAGGATGAAAAACTTCTGAAGATCTGTTTCACAACAATGTGAATATACTTACTACTACTGAAGTATACACTTAAAAATAGTTAAGGTGGTAAGTTTTGTTATACATATTTTATTATAATTAAAAGTACATTAACACCTACTATATGCCTAGCATTCTGCTTCAGCTTTGTATACCCAGTGCCTGCAAATAGTGGTGGTCCTCATCTTTTCCACTCAGCAACATTGGGCACCATCATTTGACTAACTTCTTAAAATGCTTTTTCACTTGACTTCTGTAAATCTTTTTTTGGTTCTGCTCCTGCCTCACTGGCAGCTCCTACTTGGTCTATTGCAGGTTCCTACTCATTTCTTTGACCTCCGTACTTTGGGAATGCCCCAGGGTTTAGGCCTCGGCCCCCTCATCCACATTTACTTTCTAGGTGATCTCTAGTCTCCTGGCTTTAAATAACATTGATATTCTGATGGGTCCTAAAATTATATCTCCAGCCTGTACCTATCCTGATCATCGGTCACATCCAATCACTTACACAACACCTCTACATGATATTTCATAAGCATTTCAGACTACACACACACACACACACACACACACACACACACCTCTCCCACTTCCCTCTGAAATCTGCTCCTCCCGCTGACTCCCAGGTTAATTAAAACCTTTTGAGTCATTCTTAACTTTCATCTTTCTCATGCCCTATATCCAATCTGTCAACACATCCTTTCAGCTCTATTTTCAAAATATTTCCAGAATACATCATATCTCTTCCTATTAGGTAGTTAGTCAGGCATGAGTGACAGGAGCAAAGACTCTGCTCTGTAACCATAGAAACTTCCCTTGAAGACCTTCCTTAAGTACCTCCCAGAAACACCTCCCTTTTAGGGTTATAAATTACCCCAAATCCTAGAGAACAAAGGCTATAAAAGCTGCTCGCTAAATCAGCTGTAAATTCATGTGCAGAAAATACTGCCCATAACTTCAGCCTCATTATACCATCATTATAATATTATGACTATGTCTGGAAGTTCATGAATCTAATTATAACAGACTGAATTCTGGGTAAGCACAGGCAGCTGTAGGCAAAAGGTTATACAGCAGCCAACTGTCAGTCAAGGTGACCTCACATAGGGATCATCTAGAACCTACCATTACAGCTCAAATATAAACAGACCTTCCATCCCTGCACAGTTACAGCTCTCCTGGCTGAAAACCCACTCCTCCCTTTGGGGTGTAGTGTCTTATCTCTTCACCTCCTAAATTCCACAGGGTTGCAGCCTTCCCTAGCATGGCCCATCTCTTTCTAAAATGTACTTTCAATAAATCTTACTTTTTCTAAATCTTGCCACCTGTAATTCTTTGCTGTGTTAGTGAGGAAGAACCAAGAGACAAAACTTAACACAACCATCCTCCACCTCCTTCTCCCCCACACTGCTAGGGTGCTGCTGGATTTCACCTCACCTCAGTAGTGACACTCCAATGCCCAATGTCTAAGCTACCAAAACCATTGCCTGATTTACTGCAATAGTCTCCTAACTGTCCTCCTTGCTTTCCCTTCCTATGATCCCCTTTGAGTTTACACATAGCAAGCAACCAGAGCTATTTTGAAAAGGCAAGTCTGGTCATGCCTCTCTCATCTACTCCAAAACCCTCAAATGGCTCCCTGTAACACTCAGAATAGGAACCAAAGCCTTTTAAATGGCCTGCAAGGCCTTGTATGATCTTACCCCAACCCATACCTCTGTGATCTCACCTGCTCAAGTTGCACTGATATGCTTACTATTCATTCTACCCATAATGCTCTTCCCCCAGATTTTCAGAGCTCACTCCCTTACTTCCTTCAGGTCTCTGCTCAAATATCACCTTATCACAGTAGCTTCTCTGACCACTCCAAATAAAATAACAACCCTTGCCCTTACTTAGCCCTTCTTGTCTCTTAAACTATTTTATCTCCATAGTGTGTGTGTATGTCTGTGTCATAATGACTCTGTGGACAAAAAAGGTGTCCACATACTAAATCTGGCCAGCTCAGGGGAGGCCAGCATGGCAGGTACTATAAACTCAGAGACTAAAACTAACCACATAGGATGGTCCAAAAATAAAAATTTCTATCTAAAGTGTCATGGTGAGAAGTTACATCCTGAACCTGTAACTTTCTTGACAAAGGTCAATGTTTACCTTAAGTTGTTGTAGCCACCAGCCCCCAATAGACACATGGACCACCAGAAATCAGTGAGTTGTAGGAAACACACTCTTTATTCAGCCAGCTGGGTCTGCCAGGGGTACGCAGACCCCAAATTAAGTAGCCCCCAAATTTAGAGGTGTAGGGTTTTTAAGCCCTAAATCTCATTCTTCATCCTGTTTAAGCACACAAGTCTATTTTTCTTCTTTTTACTAACTTTCAACCCACAGGTTGGTTGTGCAAGTGGGGATACAGAAGCAGAAAGCTTATTGTTAGAGCATTATGTTCCCATGGATGATAGCCTATGTTCCCATGGGCAATAGCCAAGTAGTAATTTTCCAGCCAGCACAAATAAGCCTATTTACTGTCCTTTTGTATCTAAGATAACATACCTTTAAAATGTCAGAATAATCCCCTTTTTCTAGAACTCTCAGGGCACAACCCACTGCACCAGAGCACAGATCACAGAACCTTCATTATTATCTTGTCACCAGCACACCATATATATGTGCTTTAAATGTTAATTATTAACTGTCCTGTGCCCACCAATGTAAAGGAAGTATGTCCCCCTTTGTTTTGCTTTTTATCCAATCCAAGATTTCCCTGATTTCCTTTCTCCCACTCCCTTAATCTACCGCCAATGGATTTTATGTAACTCTCCTTACATCTCCTTTGATTCTAGTGTATAAAATAAACTGTAAAACTGCCATTCTCAAGAACATTTTTTTAATCCATTAAGATATTGCTTCCTGGTAATTGTCAGTTTGGCTCAAATAAGCTCACTAAAACTCTCTACAGGTTTGGACATTTCTTATGTCAACAACTCAGAAGGATTTGAACATTGTTCAACTTATTGTTCTATTCCCAACACTTAGTACAGTGTGCCTGGTGTTGTAGACACTCAATAAATGTCGAATAAATTATGCTGGCTAGAAAATTACTGCTTGGCTATCGACCATGGGAACATAGGCTATCACCCATAGGAACATAACATTCCAACACTAAGCTTTCTGCTTCTGTACCCCTGTGGGTTGACAGTGTTGTGGCCACCAGCCACCAAAAGACACACGGACCACTAGAACTCTCAGTGAGTTATAGGAATCACACTTTTTATTCAGCCAGCTGGGTCTGCCAGGGGTACGCAGACCCCAAATTAAGCAGCCCCGAAATGTAGAGGTACAGGGTTTTTAAGCCCCCAATCCCATTCTTCATTCTGTCTGAACACAAATGTCTATTTTTCTTCTATTCATTACCTGTCAACCCACTGGTCAGGTGTGCAAGTGGGGGTACAGAAGCAGAAAGCTTGTTAGAATGTTATGTTTCCATAGTTAGTAGCCTATGTTCCTATGGCGATAGCCAAACAGTAATTTCCAGCAAGTAATTAATTTCAAATAGTCATTTTTCAGCCACCACATTCCCCACTGGCCTTAGCAAAAATCAAATTTTTGATTATTCATGTGGAATTTCCACGTAGCCTCTATTCTGTAATACTAAAAGTCTAATAGAATTAATTCTTTTCCTTATATATGCAAACAAGAAATTAAGAAAACATGTGCCTAAAGTTAATGAGAGGAGGAGAATGATTAAAGGTCCACTGCTGCAGACAGAAGGGTTGTTAGCCATGTTGATCAATTGAACATCCTATTAAACCAGTTATTTGATTCTAGTCTTTACTTTTCCCTAGTATCTAAATTTCTTTGTACTAGTCGTAAGCTTTCTCTAATTACTCCAGAATTATTGGCATAGAAGCAACAGGTTTTATCTAGAGCTATACATAACCCATCTTGTTTTAAGAATAATAAATTTAAACCTCTTATTTTGGAAGACTACTTCTGTTAGTGAATCAACTTGAAGTTTTAGTCTTTTGAGCTCAGTTAAATTTAGGGGAGTTCCTACCGTGACATAGTAAGGGGGTTTTGGGTTTAGGCACAACCAGCAATCTTGTCCTATGTCTGGGGAGGTCTTATTTAAAACCTTGTGTAATTCTCTTTCTGGTTCTGGTTGTGGGTGGTCAAATGCCTGGGCTAAAGAGGAAAAAAGGAAGAAACAAAGGTTTAGACATATTTGTTTGAGTCTTAGTTTTAAGGGCCCGTCTTCCTGAGCTGTCCACTCTCATGCTGCCTTCACAAGGGAGTGATGAATCCATGACGGGATGCTGTCTACTTTAACTGCAGTGGGCATCACAAGGTATACAGTGAAGGGTCTTTTCCATTTGGGTTCTAGTCCTTTGGAAGTGAACTTCCAGATCCACACTGAATCCACAGGCTGAAACTGATGGGGAAGTCTGTCCCCTGGGGCTGAGTGGACAGCACAAACCCAGGACCAAATCTCCTTCTGTACACTTTGAAGGGCCTGTAAAGACTTAAGTAAATCAAGATTACATAATTCTGCCTTTTTCTCATCTTTTATTTTAGGTACTAAAGGTGGGGGTTTTCCGAAGAAAATTTCAAATGGGGTGAATCCCTTAATATACCACCTGGCTCGGAAAAGAGCAAAGGGGAGAATTTCTACCCAGGTCCCACCAGTTTCTAATCCTAACTTGACTAATGTCTATTTTAGGGTCCGATTCATTCATTCTACCTGGCCTGAATTTTGGGGGCTGGTAGGCGCAGTGGAGTTTCTATTGAAAATTTAGGTAGCTAGCCAATTGCTGTGATACCTTTGCTATGAAGGCTGGCCCATCATCCCACCCTAAAGTTCCAGAGAGACCAAATTGAGGGAGGATTTCTTGTAGTAGTTTCTTAGTAACTACTAAGGCAGTCTCTTTCCTGGTGAGGAAGGCCTCTACCTATCCTGAAAAGGTGTCTATAAAAACAAGTAAATATTTGTATCTCTCCATAGTCAGGATTAGGCAGTCTCTTTGTTGGTGTAGTTGGTAGAGGAGAGTCCTTCCAAGGGCTTGTGAGAACCCGATTTTTCCTTCTGGGGTCGTCCACCACTCCTGCTGGTTCCTAGTAGCTCCCTTATCTTGAAAATATATGTTTTCTTCCACCATATAGGTCGGAGACGGAGGCAGTTCTGGGTAAGGAACAACAGTCAGTAGATGTGGTGTGGGCCCCACTGGCCTTGTGGCTGCTTTTCTTGCCTCTGCATTGGCTGGTAGGTTTCCTTCAGCCCCAGGACTATTCCCTTTTTGATGTCCTTTACAAAGAACAATAGCCAGAGCCTTAGGCATCTATATGGCTTCAAGTAGGGCTAAGATCTCCTCCTTGTTCTTAATGTTTTTCCCAGCTGAAGTCAGAAGCCCTCTTTCCTTGTAGATGGCTCCGTGTACATGTGAAGGGGCAAAGGCGTATTGGCTGTCTGTGTATACTGTGACTTTCTTATCCTTTCCCCATCTTAGTGCCTCAGTGAGGGCAATGTGTTCTGCCTTTTGAGCAGAAGTCCTATGGGGAAGAGCTTGTGACCAGATAGTGCCAGTTAGAGTTATGACCCCTGCCCCAGCGTACCTTCTTCCTTCCTGCATGAAGTTGCTCTCGTCCATGACCAGAACTTCATCAGCCTCAGGCAAAGCGGAGTCTTTGAGGTCTGGCCGTGAGGAACACACAGCGTCAGTGAAATCTGTGTAGTCATGAACGGGGATCTCGGGGTCTGGGTCTGGCAACAGATTGGCTGGGTTGATGACAGTAGCTTTGGATTTTAACCATACGATTGAGGTCATCCAGTGCCTCCCTGTTGTTGAACACCTTCTAGGCTATCTCAACAAGCTGGGATAGGTTCATCCCTGCAAAACCTTCTAAGTTTTGTAATTTATGTTGGATATCAGGGGCTGCCTGAGTAGCAAAGGCTATATTAATTGCCTCCTGGTACTCAGGGACCTCAGGAACAATGGGGGTGTACACCCAGTATGCCTTGTTCTCTAGGGGATTCCTGAGGTCCCTCCCTGTATAACTTCAGTTACCTTAGAAAGGTTAGTTAGCTGACAAGCAGCCATCCTAATTTACCCAATTAGAATCTGGTGGTACCGATCTAATGCCATTTTTCCTGCCTGAGAATTGTGTCCCCAGTCTGGGCGGGTGGGGGGAAATTCCTCCTCAATCTGTTCCCCTGTTTCCTTAACTTTTTTCCCTCCTGCAGCTATCTTTTGCGTTTCAGTCCGAATGTGTCCACATTCCTCCGTGTTCTTCTGAGGTCAAGGGGGTAATTAAAAGCTATTGGCAACCATCTCAGGTGGGGCAGTGAGTCTGAAAAACACTTTCTAAGAGTCCCATTAATGCCCAGGGTTTCTCAGAGAAAGACACATTCCGTGTCTTCTAGTTGTACAGGTCACTAGTCGAGAAAGGCACATAAACTATAAAGGGCCTGTCTGCTTGATGCCCCTGGAGCGGTGCCCCTCACAAGGGGAGAATGGCTGGGGTGGTGGTATTGGCTGGTGCCCCACCCAGAGCAGGAGCAGGAGGCCCATAGGGGTTACCTGCCTGCGTCAAAGGAGGTAAGGTGGTGCTATTGGCCTCTGTTGTCCTGGATTATAGGGTAGGGAAAGGTCACTGTCCTCTGGTGGAGATTGGAGAACTGGGGGACTGGGCTGTTTTGGAGATTCAGTTGCTGCATGTTTCCAGGTACCCATAACTGAAACTTGCGCCCCTAGAGAGAGGGCGCACCAGCAGAGCCAAGAAGGGGGTTTCTGAACAAGATTTAACCATTGATCAATGTAGGGAAACTGATCTGGATGTCCCGGGTCTCCCGTGACAATCTTTTAAACATTCCTCACCAAACCCTTGTCAAAGGAGCCCCCCAGAGGCCAGTTTACACCAAAAGACAGCCACTCAACTTCACACAATGTCCTTAGTCTGCCTGGAGAAAACTTTATGCCATAATCAGCCCCCTCTACAAACCCTTCTTTGAAATGTCACAGGAGACACCCCAAGGGTGTTTTCTGTGAACTTGGGCTTCCACCCATCGCTTGCACAGAAAACACAAAACAGACAGAAATGCAGACAGGAACAAAACAGACACTCAGACAAGGACAATTACCGGGGTGTTAGTGGACCCAGGGAAGTCTGCCACCTACAACCTAGACAGGACCAGACACAATAAACAGAACCTGAAAACAGGGCACAGGAGGCCGCGTCCCATGGCCTGGCCATGGTCCGGGAGATATGACTGCGTCCATTCTCTCCATGGTCCCCCAGTGACCGGTCAACAGAACCAGGAAGGTACCTTTCATCCAGACACCGAGGCCTCAGAGATTCCACATTCCCATCGGGACCAGGAACAAAGAGTGTGTCCTAAAAGTTGTGTCCTTGATGATTGCATTAACCCCGTCACAACATCCAAGGGCCCTGGAACATCTCAGGTTGGCCACCCCTTTGAATCTGTAACAGGGACAGCAACCGCTTTGAAGGCCAGTCCAGTCTTAGATCTCAGAGCCACTGCCTGAGATCTCACTGGGGCCTCCAAATGTTGTGGCCGCTAGCCCCTGAAAGACACATGGACCACCAGGACTCTCAGTGAGTTATAGGAATCACACTCTTTATTCAGCCAGCTGGGTCTGCCAGGGGTACGCGGACCCCAAATCAAGCAGCCTCGAAATGTAGAGGTACAGGGTTTTTAAGCCCCAAATCCCATTCTTCATTCTGTCTGAACACAAAGGTCTATTTTTCTTCTATTCATTACCTGTCAACCCACTGGTCAGGTGTGTAAGCCGGGGTACAGAAGCAGTAAGCTTGTTAGAATGTTATGTTTCTATAGTTAGTAGCCTATGTTCCTATGGCGATAGCCAAACAGTAATTTCCAGCAAGTAATTAATTTCAAGTAGTCACTTTTCAGCCACCACAACAGTTAGTATATAGAAGAAAAATAGACTTTTGTGTTCAGACAGAATGAATAATGGGGTTTAGGGCTTAAAAACCCTGTACCTCTGCATTTCAGGTCTGCTAGATTTGGGGTCTGCGTACCCCTGGCAGACCCAGGTGGCTGAATAAAGAGTATGTTTCCTATAACTCACAGATTTCTGGTAGTCTGTGCGTCTATCAGGGGCTGGCGGCTACAACAGAATGAACAGCCAATGATTAGTTCTTAAATAAATGCAGGTGGAAATCAGGATCTTACTTGTCAAAACATCAGAGTAAAACTTAATTCCTCAATCTATAAACAATCCATCTTCCAGGACACATTAAAGAAGGATTATTTCAGTGAGTCATACCTACAAAAGCAGATGAAATGTTCGAAGGAGGGGCTGTAATATTAAAGTTGGCCCAAATGGGTCTGAGCAGTCATGTTTAGCTTCAAGATCCATGCTTTGAGAAAGATTTCGACTGAGATGTAGATACAACTTATTCCCAGAAATCTGGAATGCCTAAACATTCATCCAAGTTTGTGTTTCTTCGACAGGCTACTCAATCATCAGAACTTGGTTCTTTTTGATCCTTCCTCATAACAACTTTGTTATAGAATGTGTATCATTCCTCATCTGGTGACTGTTTTGTTAATATACAGCATTAAATAAATAACCAGACCACTGGTTTGATAAAAAAACTAAAAAGGATTTAAAGACTTAGGAACCCATCTTAATTCAAATAGATATTAAGCCCTATTTTTGCTCTAGGAAAAAAAGGTGAGGTAAACCATCACTGTACAGGTGAGGGTGTGATTGTACCTTGATTACCAGAAGCTTTAACAGCTTTGATTAGTAGCTATCAGTGTGATCTGAGTAGATCTGAGATCCCTGAGGGTCCCTGTGACCCTTTCAAAGGGTCTGGGGGACAGAAGTATTTTCATGACAGCTAAACATTATTTGCCTTTTTCATATTCATTTTCTCATAAGTCTATAGTAGAGTTTCCAGTGACCATATGATATAAGATATCACAAGATACTAAACGCAGGAGCAGATATGACAATCTAGCTGTCTTCTATTAAGCCAAATAGTAAAAAGATTTGCAGAAATGTAAAAACAATGCTACTCTTCTAAACTTTTGTTTTGGAAGGGTTACATGTGACCCTCCCTCCCCAGAAATGACAATTGTCGAGAAATGAAGCTTTTGGGGGAGCTCTAAGCCCATTTTTCTCCATCCTGCTAGGCCACTGGTTCTCACTGGTAAGTGGAGCTTGGAGAGAGGGATAGGAAAAAGGCACATTAAAACTCCACAAATCTTGTTCTTATCGAGATTCAGCCAGTTTTCTTAAATAAATGTCCCTTGGATTATTACAAGCATTTGACTAATTTTCAGAGTTTTCAAAAAGTTGATTTGGACCCCCTTTTTTTGTCAGTGTTCTCATTGCTTTTATGGAGAAATGTCTTTTGGGAGTTCCCTACTCTGCTATTCTGAAAGTACTCTCCATTCATATCCCAGTTGAGCCTCCAAAAAAAAAAAATGTACTCTCCTCTTTCATTACTTTAAAGATGTGGCCCTACTATTTTCTTGTTTGCATTGTTTCTGTTGAGAAATCTGATGTTGTTCTTCTCTTTTTCTTCTTTATGTAACATAGCTTTTTTCTCTGGCTTCTTTTAAGATTTTATCTGTATCATTGGTTTGGAGCAATTTTATTACAATGTGCCTTTGTGTACTATTTTTCATGTTTCCTGTGCTGGAGTTCATTGAACTTCTCGGATATATGGGTTTATATTTTTCATTAATTTTGGAAAGTTTTATTTCCTTAAATATGTTTTCTGTACCCCTCCTCTCATTTGGAGATTATATTTCCCTGCATATGAGGCCACTTGAAAGTATCCCACAGCTCATAATCGTATTTTTTTTAGTATGCTTACAGAGTTGTGCAACTCCACTATCAATTTTAGAACATTTTCATCACGCCCCAAAAGAAACCCCATACTTCTTATCAGTCATTTCTCTTTTTTTTCCAATCACTTCACCCCACCCCGCAGCCCTAGGCAATCACTAATCTACTTTCTGCCTCTATGGACTTGCCTATACTGGACATCTCTTATAAATGGAATAGTACAATATGCAGGTCATTCTTTGTGACTGGCTTCTTGCACTTATACTATTTTCTTTATTATTATTATTATTATTATTATTATTATTATTATTATTATTCCTACAAATTTTCCTGATCTTTATACTGAAATAGTTACTTGGAAACAGTTTTATTTTTCTGTGTCTTCCTTTTATGATTTAAGTGGTTCTGGAGCAGTACTAATTGTAGGGCTAATTACTCCAATGACACAGCCTGGAAACTGTCCAAGGGGTATGCTAGGGCAACTGTAGGTTTCATCTTATTTCTCATTTCTCAGGGATCACTTCTCCTTCTGTGACAGCCTGCTGAAATGTGGTAAGGGTAAGAGTTAATTAAAACCTAAAACTAGACAAAGGCCTAGCTCCTGGAACCCTTTGCCACTTTCTGTTAATCATGAAACTTGTAACAATGAGCTCAAATGCTAACTGCCTGAGTGACTCTGCTTACCTGCATGGCGTGAGAAACAATCAATTGTATATAAGCTGGAAATTATTGCTTGACTACCGTCATGGGAACATAGGATATTAACACTAAGCATTCTGCTTCTGTACCCCTGCTTGCACACCTGGCCAGTGGGCTGACAGATAGTGAATAGAAGAAAAGTAGATCTTTGTGTGCAGACAGAATGAAGAATGGGATTTAGGGCTTAAAAACCTTGTATCTCTACATTTAGGGGCTGCTCCTGGCAAGGACAGCTACCAGCTAATAAACAGCCTTTGAGAGCATACCTGGTTTGGTCTATTTAATGTTGGCCACCACACTTTATTGCCTGATGTCTATGTCTTCAAAACCATTGTTTCATGTATTTTGTCCGGGTTTTCTTTTTTTTTTTTTCTTTTTTTGTGGGGGGGGGCGTTGTTTCATGTAAGAATCCAAATTTGGTCCCCATTACTCCATCTTAATTGACAGTGCATAACAGGGGTTGTATTTAAGACACCTTTTGACAGTGAGACCAAGAGAATTTGCCAATGACAATGGACAAGAATCAAGCATGATATATCTGCTCTTCAGTCTGAGTAACAGACTGGCTGTTGTAGTGCCACTGGTTGAAATAAGAGAGACAGGATGGTATTTGAGCCAGGGAAATTCGAGACATCTGTTTGGATGGGTTAAACTTGAGATGCCTTATGAGACATCCACATGAACATGTCAAACAGGCCATAGCATATATGAGACTGGTGTTCAGAAGAGGTCTAGGATAGAAACCTAAATTAGTGGGTCTTCCAAACATTTGCAATAATTAAGGCTATGAGCCAAGATGAAGTCACGTAGGGAGACAAAACTGGCTAAAAAGGGGGGCCAGAATCATATCCATATTTGGAAATTAAATAAAGGTGGAGGATTAGCTGGAGATAAAGGAGAAAACCAAGAGGGTGAAAACAATAAACTGCAGATGTGCTGGCTGTCACAGGAGAGGGTAGAGAAGTGACTGCTGCTTTGGCAAACTATTGGTGATCTGGTTAAGAGAAGTCTCAGAGACATGGGAGTGACAGAAGCCAAACTGAATTAAGCTAAATATAATCTGGTACATGAGAAAGTAGAGCCTGAAGAAAGCCAAAAGATTGGCTTTGCCTAAGATCACAGCAATGGTGTCACACCGTGGATGTTTGCAACACAGTACATGAAACAACCTAGACAGATGACCTTCAGTAAGGGAACAGCTGAACAATGTTACATTTATTCCACTGAATACTGTGAATGAGTTTCAAAGGATGAATTTAACAGATGTCCACTATATATTAATTTTTTAAACAATACTTGGGAAAAAAGTAAAGGATGGGTGGATTATACCAATGTCAATATCCTGAATGTAATACTTTACTAGTTTTACAACTTACCTTTGGAGGAAATCATTAAAGTACATGGAATTTCTCTGTATTAGTTTTCAAAACTACATGTGAATACACAATTATCTCAAAACTTAAATGTCGAAAAACTATTTCCAGTATGTACATAATTGGGGTCTCTTTATTTCCCTACAGTAAACATTTATACTTCCAGCAATCAAAACACCATCTTCATTTTGTAAATAAAATGAAGAGCCGGACGGGAGAATACCACCCCTGGCTTCCCCAGGCCGAGGGTGGACAGTCTCTCAGCTTTCAAGGTTTGTAGGTCTGCCCCCTCCTGGAGGGTTCCCAGTCGCCTCTCTAGGAGTTTGGGAAGACTATGTATTGTTAATAGGGCGAGGCCACTCTAGCCACCAGAGGTCCAAGTCTCGTTAGCTCAGAAGGTTAACGCCTGTAGTTCTCCAAGCAAGACCGAGATGGGAAATCCTTGGCCCTTTTCTGCTCGGTGCGGAGAAGGTTCCTTCGCCCACTCCTTGGTTCCCTCAGACACTCACGGACTCGCGAAGCCACCTCCACTCCCCGCACCCTGGGAGGATGCCGCTTCCACTCGCGGTGCTCCAAAGACCTAAATCCCAAACAAAAAGGGCTGTGGCCTCCTCGTCTGGCCAGGATGAGTCATTTCCGGTGACAAATTTCCTCCCCCGGAAGTGCGGCCTGATGTAAACACCGGAGCCGGGTGTCAAGGCCCAGGAGGTCAGAAAGCCGGGCCGCGGGCGGCACCGAGACCTGGGCCTGGGAACGAGGAGGCACGGCAGTCAGGTCAGTCTTGGTGGTGGGGAGCTGGGGCATGACCCCTGAATTGGTCGGGGTTCGGGGACAGGCTGGGGGGCCTTTTGAGCAGGGGTCTTGGTGGATGGTGGAATCTAAGACTGGGATCTTGAGTGAGTGCTGGTGTTGGAAGATACTGTCTTGGACATGAGAAATGTTGTGAGGGGGTGCTTTGTGTGAGGCATCCCTGGGCAGGGTCCTTGGATGGCGCGGGTCGTTGGAATGACAGTTCAAAAAAGGGATCTTGGAAGGTGGGGCTGTCTAAAGAATGGATCTTTGGGGAGCGTTGCAGTCCAGTGGAAGTGGTACAGCGGGGAAAATAGGAGATCTGGGCTCTTGGAGGATAGAGAGGGGTATGCCTGGGCAAATGTCTTGGAGAGATTGGGGTTTGAAGGGAATATGGGGGCCCTAGGACACAAATCATAAGGGGATCTGGGGCAAGAGTCTAAGGGGTCGAGTTGTCCTAGGTAGGGGTTTGGGGAAGTGTGTGTCCTGGGCAAGGGTCTTAAGGGGATAGGGGTGCCCCAGAACAGGCTCTTGAGAGAGAAGATAGGGGGTCTGGAGGAAGAATTTGTCAACATAAGAAATGTCCCGTCCTGTTGAGGATTTTTATGAGTTTATTTGAGCCACAACTCTTGACAGTTACTGGGATGCTTTGGAAAATAGCAGTTTGCAGTTTCTTTTATGCATCTGAGTTTAAGGGGACAATGTAAGGAAGATTACATGAAGATGGGAGAAAGCAAGGTGGGGAGTGGTTTACAGGATAATTAAGATTATGTGCCTCACACTTTAGAAGGAGGGGTCTGAAAAGCGGCATTTCAAAGGTGTGTTAACCTAGATGCACAAAAACAATATACAGGGCTTGCTTAAGGCACTGATAAGCTTTTGACTAAAAAAGCTTACATGCCTGTGATGTGACTACCTGCCATGACCTGCCTAGTTAGGAATTTATGACAGGTCACTCTGTGAACTTATCTTCTGTAGAACCCATTTTTCATCCACAAATCTTAGGTGGACAGGATTCCTGGGGTGTAGATCCAAGCCAGACCATGTTGGAGTCAGTCACAGCAGAGCACATGGAAGGGGATGTCCCGGGGCTGGGGGATTTGGAGTGATAGGCAATTCCAAGGTAGGGTGTTTAGGGTATATAAGGTGATCTGGGGAGACATCCAGCCCTGATTGGCAGAAGTTAGCATGCCATGAGATGAGATCATCCTGAGGTAGATATGGGACCTTAAAGGGGTTTGGGGAGGCCTGTGAGGAGGAATGGTGTGAGGTTAGTGGGGTGGTGGAATAGAATAGGTTGGGGAGGTCAGAAGGCATTAGGAGGGGAGTTCCTGAGGGTAGTAGACCAACCATAGCCAGTGTCAGCGCCAGGTCAGGGAGGTGCAGGAAGAGGTGGATGTCATAGTCCTCTTTCCCCATTTGTTAACGGGTGGAATTGGGTGTTAGCTCCAGGTGTGAAGATGAGAAGTGGGTGGGAGGTGTTTCTAGGCTATGTTGGGCATTAGAGCCAAGATTGCCTAGGGGTGGAGAGGAGATATCACTGGGGCATCTCCTACCTTATTACTTCCAGACAAATAGTGATGGCTTGGGAGTAAGGAGGAGGTCAGGAGTCCAGGTCAAGGTAGGCCTAGAGATGGTGTTAGCCAAGTGTGAGAAGATGGAGAAGTTTCTGGCCATGCTCTTTGGGGTCTTGAACTTAGAGTGGAGACACCAAGACTCTTTCCCCCTGTTTTTGTCTTTGCAGTCCTGCTGGGGTTAGTAGGTAGCAGAGTGGGAGGAGAAAGAAGGAGTCAGTTAGGGACAGGAGTTCTAGGACTCAGAGGGCAGACCCCAGGACTCTGTCCAACCCAATGCTCCTTTGTGTCTAGGGAAGCAATCCTGGATCATGACTCAGCAGCCACTTCGAGGAGTGACCAGCCTGTGTTTCAACCAAGACCAAAGTGAGAAAGACTTGTACCTGTACCTTTGTGAGAGGGAGGGAGGGAAGGAGAGAGAGAATGGTTAGCAGTGGGTGTTAAGCATCCCTTGCTTCCCACATCGGCATCCTTTGAGGCAGCCTGGATTCCTCCTATCCCTTAGGCTGCTTTTGCTGTGCCATGGAAACAGGTGTGCGCATCTACAATGTGGAGCCATTGATGGAGAAAGGGCATCTGGGTGAGCTGTCAGTGGGGGAGGGGCAAAAGGATGGGCTGGACATTGGCTCCCATCCCTTACTGACACCCTGTCCTTGTCCAGACCATGAGCAGGTAGGCAGCATGGGCCTGGTGGAAATGCTGCACCGCTCCAACCTGCTCGCCCTGGTGGGCGGTGGTAGCAGCCCCAAGTTCTCAGAGATATCAGGTAAGTGCCCTCATCCCATCCTGCCCTTGGCCCAGATTCCCTGGAATCCTGGCCTCCCCCAGGCACCCAAAGGCACTGGGAGATGAAGATGTCAGAGCACTTTAGAGTCATATAGTGAGGCCTATGGCTTGGAGATCATGATTCTTATGGATTGAGAAGCTTGATGTTTTGTCTTCATTTAACAAACATTAATTGAATGTCTCCTGTATGCCATGTCTTAACCTGTAGAGCGCTTGCAGTGAGCCTGGTACTGTTTTAAGCACTTTATATGTATTAATTTATTTAATTCTCACAGTAACTGTGTGGTGGGAAGTATCACTATCCTCATTTCTACAGATGAAGAAACTGAGTCCCATAGAGGTTAAATAACTTATCTAAGGTCACACATCCAATAGGTTTTAACATCTTAGAGCTGTCTCCCCAGTGCTCACTTGCCTTGAGCCTCTAGTTCTATCTCATGTTTTAAGGGTTTTTGTTGATCCCATCAGGACATAGCAAGAGACTCATCCTAGGCAAGTCACAGAGCCTAGGATTTCTCACAGAAATCTCCTGGAAGTAGGGACTGGGACCCCAGAGGCAGAAATAGTTACTGATGACAATTTATAGGCTGGGCTGCGAGTCCTTGCTTGCTTGCTAATGGGCTGTGAGGCTCTTGGCCAGATACTCAATCCCTTCAAGCCTCAGTTTTCTCACTTGTAAACGGGTATAACAGTTCTAGAACCTGTTCTCTCAGGAACCACATCCACAAGTGCTCGTGCTGTGTGAGGCTCACATTGGGTATTAGCGAATGGTTAAACAATTGAGTTGAGGTCCCATGGGGAGTAGGGGTGGGACTTGTGTCACCAGGGTTGCCCCTCACCCTAAACCTTGGCTCAGACAATGCACCCACCTGCCCAACAGTGCTGATCTGGGATGATGCCCGGGAGGGCAAGGACTCCAAGGACAAGCTGGTGCTGGAGTTCACCTTCACCAAGCCAGTGCTGGCTGTGCGCATGCGCCATGACAAGTGAGCCTGAGAAGGACTGGGGGTGGGGGAGGTAGGAAGTTCCAAAAGCAGGCGAGAGGGTTTGTCCCACCTAAGCATCCTGCCCTCCCTTCATGGCCGTACCATGTTGTGTAATGCCCACAGAATCGTAATTGTGCTGAGGAACCGCATCTACGTGTACTCCTTCCCCGACAATCCCCGAAAGCTGTTTGAGTTTGACACCCGGGACAACCCAAAGGGTGAGAGGATCCAGATATGCAGGCGTAAAGGAAGGAGGCAGTGGATGGGGTGGAGAGAAAGAAATGAGAAAATAGTAGGGGCACTCAGAGAGAAACAGGGAAAGAGGGGCAGGGAGGGGTTCTTTGCACAGAGATACCCAGATGTCCTGAAATGCTCATATTCCCAGTCTGTCCATCTTTCTATCCCTTAGCCAGTTCTCTCTCCCCACCCTTAGCCCTGCCCCACCCCTAGGTCCCCCAGATAACAGAGCAAAAGCAACTAGTAAGCACATAGGTCAGTTTGTCAGAGATCCCTGGGCCTCCTAGGGCTGTCACAGCTGCATGGTGGAGAAGGGGATCTGCCTTGCTGGTGGAGAGCATAGCTGTGGGCTGCCCCCTGATGCTTCTGTAGGTAATGAATACCAGCTCTGTCCATCCTGAGACTGCCTGACCCCTACTTCCCCTTCAGCAGCACTCTTCCTCCCATCCCCTGATCCTCATATCCTAGGGCTCTGTGACCTTTGCCCCAGCCTGGAGAAACAACTGCTAGTGTTCCCAGGACACAAGTGTGGGAGTTTGCAACTTGTGGTAAGCTGTCCAGTTGGCAGGGGTGGGTAGGTGGGTGGGCTGGCTCTCCCTGTGAATTCTGGGTCTCTGCCCTCCATACTTCCCCAAACCTAAACTGTTCCTTCCTACTATAGGACCTGGCAAGCACAAAGCCCGGCACCTCATCTGCTCCATTTACCATCAATGCACATCAGAGCGACGTGGCCTGTGTGTCCCTAAACCAGCCAGGCACTGTAGTGGCCTCAGCCTCCCAGAAGGGCACCCTTATTCGCCTTTTTGATACACAGTCCAAAGAGAAACTGGTGGAGCTGCGCCGAGGCACTGACCCTGCCACCCTTTACTGGTGAGCACTGAGTACGGTATGCATGGTGGGCCAGTGACCCCACTCCACATAACATGGGCATCTGCCGGTCTGTCTTACAGTATCAACTTCAGCCATGACTCTTCCTTCCTGTGCGCTTCCAGTGATAAGGGCACGGTCCATATCTTTGCTCTCAAGGATACCCGCCTCAACCGCCGCTCCGCGTGAGTACCCCTGCCCCACTTGCTATATCCTCATCCCCCTGCCCATGTACCACACCTGGGCCTAGCCAGTGCTGCTTGCAGGCTGGCTCGTGTGGGCAAGGTGGGGCCTATGATTGGACAGTATGTGGACTCTCAGTGGAGCCTGGCAAGCTTTACCGTGCCTGCTGAGTCAGCCTGCATCTGCGCCTTTGGTCGCAACACTTCCAAGAGCGTCAACTCTGTCATTGGTGAGTGAGACTGTCCTTTGACTGGTGGTAGTGCATGGGAAAAGGCCTGCAAGTTGGACTTGAAATAATTTTTGGGAATGAGAAACCTGAGGAAGCTAGAATGGGTGGCTCAACTGCATCGTTGGTAAGGGGAATGGGCATGTGGGCGAAGGCCTGAAAGGGGGACCATAGGCCACAGGACACCTGAGAGGAGTGTGTGACTTTGGGAGCCTCTAACCTTTTACTGATCTTTTCCCCCTACAGCCATCTGTGTAGATGGGACCTTCCATAAATACGTCTTCACTCCTGATGGAAACTGCAACAGAGAGGCTTTCGATGTGTATCTTGACATCTGCGATGATGATGACTTTTAAGGACCCTGTGGGTTGTGCTAAGGAACTGCAGTGACAGAATGCAAAGCATTTGTTGGGGTGGGAGTGCTGGAAGCCCCAGAGAGCAAGCAGTAATGGGGCTGGTGCCCACTTTCCTTCCGCAGATCAATGCCTAAACACCTCATTTCCCCCAAGCACTTCTCCTAAGCACTTCTTGATTGTTTGTCTTTGAGGACTGTGTGCCCACAGGGCCAGGCCAGGGACCCAGGGAGGTAGCAAATGCCCTGGGGCTCCCAGCCTGGAGAAAACTGCTAGGTACCCAGAGGGACTGCCCTAATCCAATTTGGGATTAAAAAAAAAACCTTCCCAGAAAGAGCCAATCTCTGATGTGATGAATATGAATAAAAAGCCCTTATTAATACTTATGGCTGGACCTCGAGGGTGGGGCCTGGAGGAGATGAAGCTAAGAAGGCCCTGCAGCAGTTTCCGGGAAAGCCGTTACTCTCTAGGACCAAGACTGGAGGAGGTGGGATCCTACTCTGGTCCTTCTGACAGTTCCTGCCTTCATCACTGCCATGTTTGAATGTCTGGCTACTGTGTGGTTGCGCTGCCAGCCCTGCCTGAAACAGTTTCCTTAGCGCCCCCACCCGGAGGGCGGGTGGGAACGTCTGGCCCCGCGGCCGTGGCTTGGTTTCCCGGCAGCCCCCGCTGCCTTACAATTCAGGCGTCTTTGCTTTTCCGGTCATGTGCATTGCTGCGCCTGCGCAGTCCACCTGGGCGGGTAGAATATCCTCAACCCTGCTCAGATTCCATTTCCCAGTGTCCGCCCTGGTAGCGCGGGGTGTAACGGTTGTTGTAGTCCGGCTGCTCTTTCTGGCTGGTCCAGCTACATCGATTCGCAGGATGTCGGAGGTGCGGCTGCCACCGCTACGCGCCCTGGATGATTTCATTCTGGGGTCAGCACGTCTGGCGGCCCCGGATCCATGCGACCCGCAGCGATGGTGCCACCGCATCATCAACAACCTCCTCTACTATCAAACGAACTACCTTGTTGGCTTCGGCTTCGGTCTCGCTCTGGCCGGGTGAGGGAGAGAGGCAGCAGCTGGCCTGAGATACCTTTAGGGCATGGAGGGTGGGCCGGCGGGATTCTGAGAACCAGGATGTGTAACTTTAGGGGGCTGCAAGACCTGGAAGGGTGAATTCAATAGAGATGGAAAGCTTACGGAGAATGGGAGGGGGAACTTGAGGGAAGTGGAACCTAGTTATAAGAAGGGCCTGGGGCGGAATAGAGGCTGGCTGAGGTGGGCACGATGCGGGTAGAGGGACTGGAGGGAAGATCTGGGGAGGATGGGCAAAGTGTGGGCTGGGAGGTGGACCTGAAGATAAGGAGGGCCTGAAAGTGGGACATGAGTGTATTTGGGAGTAGCGGGGCGATGTGAGTGATGGGGCCAGATTAAGGCGTCCCTGGAGGCTTTAGGACAGCGACAGGGACATGCGCCATAGTGGTCAAGTTGAAGAGTTTGGAGCGTGGACTTGTGGAGGATCTGGTCTTGAAGGGGAGCCTGGCTGATTGGAGCACAGCAGGAGCAGGTACTTGTTGGGGAACTTGAGCCAAGAGGGAGAACCGAGGCATGGAAGGCCTGAGACTAGAGAGGTAGGGAGAATCTGGAGGAGGGACTTGAGTAGGGTTGCAAGAGTGTGACGTAAAGCCTGGAAGTGATTCTAACAAGGATGGAGGGAGGAATCTATAGTGAAATGGAAACCTGGAGAGGGTAATTTGAAGGGAGGGAAGCCTGGAAGGGAGTCCTGTAAGGACCCTGGACCTGGGAAGAGGGAAATATTTGGTGACAGAAGGCCTGGAAAAACAATCTGCAAGGCTTGGGCTCAAAGGGTGGTTTTGGGGGCAGGATGGGGCGGGGTGCTGGAAAGGGGCCCCTGCGGGGGTAGAGGTCAGAAAGAGCGAGCAGGGAAGGAGCCTAGCGGGATGGGAGGGTCTGAAGCTTACTTAGGAAGGAGCTGTGGGATTGAAAAGAATCGAGGGTCCACAGGGTGAGTCCAGGGCTCCTGGAAGTCAGAAGCCCTGGAGGGTGGACCTGTTGGGGGCAGGGCTGGTGGGAGTATTTTCTGGGGCGGGAGGGTCCAGAGAAAGGGGACAAAGCTCTTGGGGCCTGGGATCGAGTGCACGGTGGTCTGGGAGGCTTGGAGGCCGGGCGACCCTCCCCCCTACTGGTCAACTAGCTTAGTTCTATTGTCCCCGCAGGTACATGCGCCCACTGCACACCCTGTTAAGCGCGCTGGTAGTGGTGCTAGCCCTTGGGGTGTTAGTATGGGCAGCCGAGACTCGCGCAGCCGTGCGTCGCTGCCGCCGCAATCATCCCGCCGCCTGTCTGGCCGCAGTGCTTGCCGTCGGTCTCCTGGTTCTCTGGGCGACTGGGGGTGCGTGCACCTTCCTGCTCAGCATCGCAGGGCCCGTGCTTTGTGAGTCTCCAGTACCCCAATAGGCGGAAACTACGCGTGGCGCCAGGCCGGCCCTGCCCTGGTTCCGGGTTGGAGGGGGCTGAGAGACAAGGCGGACATGGCCACACCCCTTAACAAAGCCCCTTCCCTAGGTTCGCTCCTCTCTTTTGAGAATACCTCCTTAAACCTCCTTTCCGGACTTCACGCTTGGTATTGTTTTCTGCCGGCCACGTTCCCAGTACCGTGCACCCTCCCTGGCCACGCCCCTGTTGCAAAGCATGTTACTCAGTCACACTATCAGGATCAGAGGTGTCCTGGCCACTGACCACTCCATTGACCTGCTTGTGCCCAGTTCCCCTCTGTGGGCTCCCACTGGCTAAAGATTTATGTCCTGTCCCACTGACTCTATTCCTCTTGATGTTGCCTGTAGTGATCCTGGTGCATGCCTCGCTGCGTCTGCGCAACCTCAAGAACAAGATCGAGAACAAGATTGAGAGCATTGGTCTCAAGCGCACGCCGATGGGGCTGCTACTGGAAGCTCTGGGACAAGAGCAGGAAGCTGGATCCTAGGGGCCTGGGATCTGTACCTAAGACCTGGAGAATGCTACCCCCATTCTGGCCAGTACCCAAGATTCAGAACCCTTTCCCAGCCCTTAAAATTGGAGTCCCTTGCCCAGTTTCAAAAGCTGGGCATTAGTGATGCTCTCCTCAGATCCAAAACAGATATCCCTCATACCTACCCCCATTACCTAGGGAACCAGAGTCTTACCTAACCCTGAACTTGGGACCCAGATCCACCCACATTCAGCACAAGACAGGCTTGGAGAACCGATCATCCATGGTCAACATCAAACTCTGGACTGAGACACTCCCCCAACCCCAATCTGGAATTTACCGGTCTCAGCTCCAATGCTGGGGTGTGGAACCAAGGCATTCTCAAATCTTGAACCCTAGACCAAGGCTTTTCTAGATCCCACCCCAGGTTTGAACTCAGATCAAGGCATTGCCAAATTTTGATTCCAGGACCCAAGTGTTCCCAGCCCTAGTTTGGGTGGAAGAGTCAGATATCCTGACCCTGTTGAACCCTTGGTCCCAGGTGACTCTAGTGCTCCTGGTCCCACTTGCCTCCTTCCACTTGTTTAGAGATTCAGCCCCTTCCCCAAAATGTTCTTCAGTTGGTGAGGGCATAGGGTGGGGTGGGTGGGGATAGCCCCAATGTGGAATGAGGCATATATATATCAGTGTTGCTGCAACAATAAATGTTGCATTGTTCAAATCAATTGTGCCTCCTGGATAAAGTCTGCATTTCAATGGCCAGAGTGGCCTGCTTTTCAGTTCTGCTAGACTTTCTGACTGGGTCTGTCAAATATGTGGGCTGAAGGGGTGAGATCTCAGTTCCTTCCTGGAACGTGTTACCTCCAGAGTGGCATTAATACACAATACACAACGTAGTTAAGGGCATGCAGTGTTCCCATCATCATTTGCATTATTAAGGGCTCTTGTTCAGGGCTGGCTATAAGTCTTAGTGCAAACAGGGAAATTTGTTGCCCCATGTCACAAAGCAAATAAAGCTAAAGTGGATGACATTATCACAGGCTGTTTTGTAGTGTTACTAGGTGTTATAAAAACGTGGTCTTAACTACAGGTGTGGGCCTTGTGGCAAGGCAGAGAGAGCAGCAACACATGGATTCAGTTTACACATTTATTCTAGAAATCCTCTTCCAGTGTGGATAGTGTCTTGGGCCCAGATCCATTGGTACAAAAAGAAAAGTTTAACACCAGGGAAAGGGGGTGGGGGAACCCCCAGCTCCAGAAAGTCACAGAGATATAGGAAACATAGCTTGTGTAGATTTGTTTAAAAAGTGGTGGATAGAAGGAAAGCCAAGGAAGATGTGATGCAGCCTGTGGCCAGACATCACCTGAGGATTTTACTGGCATCTACCAAGTGCCTGGTTCCATCATGGTAGCATCCTAGGACACAATACATCTGATGGCTCTCTCTGCCTTTTGGCCTTCCAGATGGGATAGTTAGGGCAGAGGCTGTGGCCAAAGGCCAGGCATCTCACCTTGGGGGCAGAGGCAGCGGGCACAGACAGGCAGACAGGGACTGGGGCTCCTTCAGGTACCCCTGGGGTGGGAAAATGAACCCAAGCCTCCCACTCAGACTTCATTCAGTTCTTCTGAATGTGGATTCTCTGCCCACTTCCCTAAGAACTGACCTGGTGGGCAGTGGCAGAGAGTTCTGTTCACACGAGTCCCTGACTGCCCCAAACAGAGCCCTATGACTCTATATGGTCCATTTTGTGGAGGGGGTTCCTGAATGGAACAGGCTGGGCATGGGGACAGGAATGAACCCAACCAGACGAAATCACAGTTTCCCTTTTATAAAACGTGTAGTCTTGGGGGAAGACAGTGAAAACCTAAATCACAACTGTAAACAAAAATGGAGGAAGGGGCTTGGAGTCCCAGTTACACATTGCCCCTCTTTTAAGCTGGCTGAGGGCCCCCAGTTCCCAGCACAGTATGAGAGGAAAAGCAGGGCATCAGACACCTTCTTGAGTCCACAGGGAGCTGGGGGCCTTGGAAGATCAAGCTGGCAGCCCCAGGACCTAGAGGAGCAACCACACCCCAGGGCTCAGTGAGGTCAGCTGAATGCTCCCCAGACTGGAGTCATGCCCAGGCCAAGAAGGGTATATCAGAAGGGAGTCAGACCAGTGTCCCTGGGGTCTGAGAGTCAGAACTGGAGGACTGCTCCCCCTCTAGTGTCAGGTCACTTAAACGAGCGCTCAGCTCCGGGGGGTACAGGAAGTCCGCGTAGTATCTTTAGAAGGGGCAGCAGGAATCCAGATGAGAGGATAGGAAGACAGAGAAGAGAGGAAAAGACAAACAAAACACAGAAAGAGAGGAAAAGAAGCTCGTTAAAGAGGTGGAGGCAGGCACAGGAGACAACACCTTGAGGCTTGCAAGCGTGGAGTATGGCGAAGAGAGGAAGAAAAAGGCAAGGACACATGATGCGCCCCCCTCCTCCCAGCACCCTGGTTCCAAGGCTCATTTTCAGCTGACATGCACTGATTGTTAAAATATTAAAATTCTTCCATAGCTTAATAAAGAATTGCTGCTACCAGGGCCCAAGAAACCCCTCTACCAAGACCTGATGGACTAATGTAGGTCAGGAAAGGCCCAGTGACCCTGTACCAAGGCTGCAGCTACCACCCTCATTGTCCAAGCCATTAGCTCTCATGACTAGATGCTCCCTGGCCTGGAGACCCTTGCCATCTGCCTAAGGAACCCTTACCCATCAGTAAAAGCACCCCCCATACCTGCCGGAGACAGGGGGCGCCGTGAAACTCCTCGAGTGCGGGAGGGGTGCCTGGCTGGGGGCCCCGTACAGCGCCTGGCCCACTTCATAGCAGCGGGCATGGAGGAAGGGTGGGTGTTGTGAGACCATGTGGGGGAGCACAGGCCGGCGCTGGGGCCCCGCAGCCAGTCCCGAGTTCCGGATGTACCAGTCCCGCAGTCCCTCCAGGGCAAGATTCTTATGGCCGCTGCGCTCAATACGGGTGGGTGGGGGAATCCACAGCAGAGGGTTTGGATGCACTTCTGGACCCTCAGCAGCCTCCAAGGGGAGGCCACAGGGCTTGGTGCGGGTGGTACGGGTGTGGGGGTCCTTGCTACAGAGGAGGGGGCTGCTGCCATCAGCTGCATACACAGATGGTGGGCCTGGGACCATGGCAAAGAGCCCATCCCTGCGGGAGAGGGGTCCTGGGACCTCAGTTGCAGGCAGCATCTCCCCCCAGCCTGACCCACCGATACCTCGGGGCAGGCCCCGGTCCAGGGAATAGTCCAAGAGGAAGTCCCCACACAAAGGTGGGAGCCTGGAGGCCCCACGGGAGGCAGGGGCAGCTGAGCTGGGCCGGGCAGCCCGGGGAGGGTCTGGGGGGCCAGCTGTTCGGGAGGAGAAGGCAGGGGTTGGTTGGGGGTGCTCATATAGCACCTCACTGCTCTTGCAGACTGGGGGACCAGTGGCAGGGGGAGCCAGAGGGGCAGGTGGGGAGCCAGCTCCCCCACCAGCTGCTCGGTCCACTAGCAGGGCCTCAGAGCTGTTGCTGCGGCGGGTGCGAGCTGCGAAGAGGGAGGCACGGTCAGAAGCCGGGTCCACCCGGGGGAAGCCCATCTGGGAGTCCTGGCTGCCAGACCACTGGCGAGAATGTAGGCCTTCAGGTCTGAGGAAGTGGAGGTGGGGGTGATGAGAGGAAGGTCAGAAATATCAGGCAGATGGGCTGAGTGCTCTAGGTCTCTACCATGTCTCTCTCTGAGCCTTCACTTCCCCGTCCCCAAAACGAACCCAGGATTAGAAATTGTGTGCATAAAGGTGTTAGATAGAGAGGCATGTAAAGGGCAAGTGAGATTCTGTCCCAGACTGGGGGACAGAGGGATTGAAAATGTATGAGGGTCCTAGGGTTGTTAATTCTGAGGGAGTTGTCAGTATATGTAGGGCTGAAGAGAAAATACTGGCAGGAGAGGGCCCACTAAAGGGCTCTTCCAGATACATTTGACCTGGCACTTCTCATGACTCCCCACTTTCTCCACAATGAGGTCCTAATCCTTAGGCCTTTCCTGAACTCTCTGTCCCCCTATGTGTATTAACCACCAAAAACTATCATCTAAACAGCCACCATCAGAAGATGCAAGCACCATAAGGATGGGGACTTTGTTTTATTCACAGCCTGAGAAAAGCAGGCACTTAGTATTTAAAAAGCAATAGAGTACAGTGGTTAAGAGCACAGACTCTAGAATCAAACTTGCCTGGGTTCACATACCAGGTCTTTGATTTACTAACAAATCACTTAACCTCTCTGTGTCTCAGTTTCCTCATCTATAAAATGGGAATGCTAACAACACCTACCTCACAGGGATCTCGTGATGATTAAATGAGTTGATACCATGTAAAGCATTGATTCCTAACAGTCAATAGGCACTCAGTACATGTTATCCAGAACTTATGCCCAGAGTCTCTCAAAGGCAGATATTATGCCCATCTCACCAATGAAAAGACCAAAATTCATAGAAGGGAAATGACTTGTCCAAATTGCATAGAAAAGCTCATACTCAGACTGAGGCTTCTGCCCAGAATCCTCACCCACTTCTCCATCAAAACAACTATTCATTCACCTTTCGAAGCTAAGCCTTTCATGTCCCATACCCATTGGTAATGCTCTCCCAGTTAGGTTCCCTTCTCTGGTCCTCAAACCCACCCCCTGAATCCTCTTACTTGCAGAGCTGGGGGCCAGCGCCCCGGGTGAGAACAGGAGTGGCAGGCACACTTCGCCCCTCAAAACTGGAGGCACTCCTGGGCAGTGAGCGTGTGGGACTAGACAGAGACAGGAAGGCCAGGTGGGCATCCACATTAGAGATTGTCCCCACCAACGGGACCTCCTGCCAGGCCAGACCTAGGATCTCACTCCTGGTGCATGCGAGGGAAGAGGCTCACCCTCACCTGGTAGGGCTGGCCACAGAGTTGCGCCGGCTCTTCAGGTCTCCATAAAGATCTGATGAGGGTGGTTTCCATGGAGTTCGTCGCTCAGGGCTGCCCCCAGATACTGCCCACAGCTGGTCCCAGGCCTTGGGTGGTGAGGGGCGCTCAGTCAGAGGGAAGCAGCCACGGAGCTCCTCTGAGTGCGGGGAGAGAAAGTGGGGGAGAATTCAATGAGAGGAGCCTGATGAGTTTTGAGCAAAGCAAAGCAAAGGGGAGGGGCTAGGAAAGCAGAAAGGGACAGAGGGCTGAGCAGGGCTAAGCAGGCTGAAAGTGAAGAACAGGGGGATCCCACCGGAGAACAGGGCATGGTTAAGGGAGAGCTGAAGAGGGAGGGGTTGAGAATCAAAAGATAGGTGGGTTTGGGGTACAGGGGTCCTCACCATTATCATGGCTGGCCCCAGACTCTGAGAGGGAGCTGCTCTCTGAGTGCAGAACTACGTCCTCTACAGGTGAGAAGGGGGAGACCCCAACCCATCAATGCCAGGCTTGGGGCCACCCCTTACACTGCTGGCCAGTCTCCTTCCTATGCTTTGCCCTCCCCAAGAATCCACCTTTACCTAAATTCCAGACCACCAGAGCTTTGGCTCCTCACTTTCCTGGCAACTATGTGTCAGTTCCCAATGGCCCCACCCTTGCCCAGATCCAGTTTATGACCATTCCTCTTACTGGTTGGGTCCTTAAACTTTAAGTTCTACCTGCTGCCCGCTTTTCACTGGCTATTCCCCCACCCACCCTTACCTTGTCCCTTAGTCAGTGCCTACTCCTCTGCTTTCACTGTGGGATGATGGGGCCTGGCTCACCTTGGCTGAGCTGAGCGAGGCGTGTGCCCAGGCAGATACCCTGGGTGGTGATAACTGCCCCTGTGGACAGTGTGAGCACTGGGAGGCCTAGGCGAGCCCGGAAGTCCCCAAGCTGCTCCTCCAGCTCATGCAGCCTCCGCAGTGCATCTGCCTGGACCTGGCGCCGGCGTCGGCGCTGCTCCACACTCAACTCAGGGGCCAAGGCCAGGCGGCGGGCAGCTGCTGCAATCTGCTGTTGCACTGACACCTCCCGTTCCAAGGCCTCAAGAGCCAGTTCCTGTGGGGTCCACCCAATGGTGACACAGAACCAAATGTTAGAAATGGCCAAGCACAGGAACCAGGAGGTAGCAGAGTCCATCAACACTGGAGGCCTGGAAGGCTCTTCCTGGGAGTAGAGCTTATTCCCTCTAGGGGCAGGGCCTGTCTTGATGAGGGACTGGGCCTATTTGCCTTCCAGAGGGTGAGAGGCTTATATGGACATTTGGGGACCAGCATCCTCCCTCAGACCAGGAACCCACCTTCCTCAGACTCAGTTCCTTTTTACCTTGACCTCTGTTTCCTGTGGACAAAACCCTGTCTCTGCCCAGGCTCCCCCTCCTCTCTATCTGTCCCACCCCCAACTTGCTCTCCTTGCCCATCTGCTCACCTCAGAAGGGCACAAGGAATGATGTGTTGGGTTGGAGGGTGGTGGAGGATAGGCTCGAGCTGCAGGGGGCCGCCGACGAACCAACTGGGGCCGTTCGCCAGGCTCTAGTGGGCACTCAGGGGGCAACTTGCCAGTCAGCTCCTGGGGGGGCAGCAGGGGTCAGAGACTACCAAAGGTTAGTTGTGGGGGGCATGGGACAAAGCAGAAATGACACCAGAAGCTACAGAAGTCCTACTAGGAGCCCAGTCCTGGTTGGCACACCATGCCTTTTATTTCTCTTCCCCTTCCCAATTCTCCACCAGGCAGGTGTGCAGCCTGGACTCTCAGACCTTCAATGACCCAAATCCTGGAGTGGTGGGCATGGGAGGTGGGGAGGACTGCTTTGGAATCTAGAATGTCAGAGTTTTTATGAAGGTAACACAGTCTATATACTACATATCATGAAATATTCCTTCAGGGCCTGGGGCTATATGCTCTGAACTACATTATTTCTGGCAAACTGTAGACATTCACACTAAGAGGGTTAAAACAATACTATGAATCACCCATGTCAATTCTGGTCAGGTTTAACTGCCAAATTTTGGAGATAACAATTGTTTTGTGAGGTTTTTTGGACTTCAAATTTTTGTCGGGAATGTGGGCCCAGACTGCCACATTTTATTGATTCTAAAACATCTAAGCTGAGTTTTGAGGAGCTAGTAGGTGACAGGGAATTTGCAGCTCAGACAAGTGGCTCAGCATTTGCCACTCCAATCTGCCAACCTAAGGGCCCAGGCTCCTCACCCCCAGCCCAACACTTTTAGGGTCAGGCCCTCACCGCCTCCTGGAGACACACTTTGCGTAGCTCCTGAAGTTTCAGGCTCAGGGCCTCCTGCAGAGCCCGCTGCCGGTCAAGCAGCCCCCTCAGACGCTCTGATTTCAACTGGGGGGTGGCTTCTCCGAACAGGGCAGCTGGACATAGAGGAAGCAAAGATCAATGGGGCAGCTATTATAACCCTTCCCAAGTGTGTAGGCAGGTGATGACTCAGAGCAGGGGAGGAGGCAGAAGGAGTGGGAACCAGCCACTGACCTGAGGCATGAAAGGTGGGAGAGCTAATCAGCTGACCTTTGACTTCCATCCTGGTGCTGTCGAGAGGCTGCAGCTGATGGCGGGACAAGGCCTGGCAGTGATACATGGGAGCCATTAAGGAAGCACTTGTCTGGTCCCCCAACTCCCGCCCCACACAGCTTCCCACAACCCAGCTGGGAAGGTGGAGGAGTACCCTGACCCTACTGCCTGCTTGAACACCCTCTCAGAATCTGTGTCAATGTCTAACCCCACTTGACCCTGATACCTTGGTTCTCTTCCCATTGAGTGGGAACACAGCAAGTAGGGTGTTGGTCAGACTTACGATGCCTCCTCAGAGGCCCATGAGCCAGTCAGGAATCTCATCTGGGGAGAGAAAATGAATATGTCACAGGTTCAACCAACTATAACAATAAGCATTTATTAAGTACCTGGGTGCCCGGAATAGTTACCTTCTATTCTTAATCTTCACAAACACACTGTGACAGCAGTTCTGTGATTAACATTACTTCCAATTTAGAGATGAGGACAATAAGGCACAGAGAAGTGAAAGAGCTTGCCCATAGCTAAGGATAGAGCCCAGGCCCACCCCTCTAGTCTAACACTCTCCCTCACTAGAGCTGCTCCAACCTCACCAATTCCTCATAAGCTCAAAACCCATAGGACCTCAGTGTCTTTGCCCCAGCTGCTGCCCGGAGTGCTCTTTTTCACTTCTCACCATTCCAGTCCCTGGTTCTCACTTACATGCTGGAACCTCAATGTCACTTCCAGAGGTGGGCTACCACATTACTCCTCCTCACAACTGCTGTCCAATGAGAGACTATGCTTCCCTCGTATATTCATGAGGACAGGAAACATATCTGTCCTATTTTCATCAGTATCTCTGGCACTCAGAACACTTCTGCATGCACAAGTGCTCAGTGAATGTCTGCTGGGTGAATGAAAGAACAACGAGGCAGTCAACCCAGGGATCAAGCTCCAATTTGTGGGTCATTACTTGTCCCAACTCTATCATGTAGCCCTGGTATAACAGATAGTGTCCACTTAGCCCCAGGACCCCTCTAGCCCCTCTGCCCACCCCAACCTATCCTGCACCCAGCATAGAAAAGTCACCCTGCTGGGACTATGAACAGTAAAGTCCACAAGTGCAGATAACAAGCTGATTCCCTCCTGCCTCTTTCTCTGCCCCTGAGCTGGCCATGGAGCCTGCCTTGGCTGGTCACCAGCCCTGTCCTCATCCCCTCCTCTGGAATTTGCTCCCTCCCTCCCACATCCTGCTCAGTTCCCAGCTGAGCAGCCAGGTGTCATCACCTCCCACCACCTGGCCTGACCTCAGTGGAAGACAGCTGGGAGGGACTCATGAGGCCACAGAGGTCCCATCCCCACCTACCTGGAATTCCCCAACTTGTCACGAAATGGTAGCCAGGTGTGGAGAAGACCTAGGCAACTGAGGAGGCATGGGTTCAAACCCCTTCCACATCTATACGTTGGGGGATGTGGCCAAGCTGCTAATATGGTGCTACCATTTCCTCAGCAGTTCTCCTACCACTCAAAAGGAAATGTACCCCTTCAGTGGTTCTCTGTCCTCAACATTAGAGATGGGGATAAGTCCCTAAAGCCCCTTTCCACACCCAGGCAGCATGTCCTTTGCAGAGGCGCACACACTCCCATCCTCAGAGGTCTGACAATGCCCAGCACAGTGGGGTTTCCTTGAGGTCCTACCTTGGCCTCCTCTGCCCCTTGGCTTCTGGGGGTTCTTTCTTAGCCTATATTTGGGGTTGAGGAAATTAGGAGCCCAAATTTAGGGCTCCCCTAAATCTTCCTCCACCCCAAGAGGAAACTATACTCTTCCTCAGTGGACCTGTTCACCAGGATTAGTCCTGCATCTGACATTGGGCTGCCTCCAGCCTTCCTTCCCTGGGAGCTCACAGCATCTTGGAAGTCGACACAGGGTCTAGAAAGGAACTCCAAATCCACCCTGTCAACCTGACCTTAGGGACATAGCTAGAGTCTGAGTCATGGGTCAATGGGCGGGCTAGACACAGGGTTCACGCCCCACACCCTCACACCTGGCTTCCGAACCTTTGCCTCCACAATCCTGTTCTTGGCACATTTGCCTTGGAACCCATACCCACCCAGTGATGAGAACGGGGTCCCAGCAGCCCCCTCCCTAACACTCTCTCACACCAGCCCCTGGGTCTTCCCACTGGTGACTATCCAATCCCAGGATGGGCTGCAGAATGAGAGCTGTAGAGGGCACCCCCACACCCAAAGGCAGGCTCAGCAGGTTTTTCAGGTCTGCCCTTCTGACACCACAGCTGAGAAAGAAATTCCTGGCTGTAATGACTGTTTACAACCAAGATACCTCATCTGGGTGGTACCCCAGCACATTCAGTGGGACCCCCATTTCTTTATCCTGCTATTATGGGAGCAAATACAAACTACCAGTGTCTGGACTGTCCACACTGCCCTAGGGGCCCCCTGCCCCACTCTAGGTGAACAGATAGGGGGATAGGAAGGCAGGTGCCAGGAAGCAGTTTCTCAATCAGCCAGTCTGGGCTTTCCTTAGGGGCTGGGCCCCAGGTTAAGGGAGGGCAGAGGCTACTCTCATGAGGGAAAAAGGGGGAAGAGGAAGTGGGGGGGACCAGAGAAAGGGTACTCTGGCTTCTCTCCTCCCTGGTCTCTTTCCTCCCTCCATTTACAGCAAGGGAACAGCTTCATGCAGGAAAGGAAATTGGACATTTTGGGCTTCACCCATCTACTCAGGCCCTCTTTCCTTGCTGTCTTCTTGCACAGACTTGGCTCTTATCTGCATGGAATGTTAGTACACCCCATACCGTCCTCCCCTGCCCCTGGGCCCATGTTCCCAGGTGCTCACCAATACCAGATGGGTACTGTGGGGTGGTCTCAGGTACCTGAAAAAAATAGTTGTCTCGACCAGGCCTGACTTCGGCTGGTAGTGGCAGGCTGGTAGTGGAGTGAGCAGTGAGCAATGAGCACAGTGGCAGATGTCAAGGCCGCCTCCCACTAGGCAATGGCCCAGCCTACCTGGCCAGGGACTGGGCTGGCCCATATCTTTTAACTCTTGCCTGCCTGCCACTGGGGTTCAGGTCACCCTTAGGAGTAGTCTTGGGCCAGGTCCCCTCAGTGTGTCCAGCATGGCCAAGAGCCTGGACCTCTCTCCTCAACCCATACATCCAGCAGAGAACTGGAGAAGGAGGGCTAAGGGTGGTAGAAGTGGCGGTTGCCTCTGGTGCTGCCCAAGGTCCCAGATTAGACCCTGCCCTCCCCAGGGTATTACCTAGGAGCTCGGGGATGGAGGTCTAGATAGGTGCTAAGCACGGGGGAGGCCTTGGTGTGTACGACTCTTGGCAGTTCATGTCACATTCCTGAGGCCCTAACCCTTTCCTCCCAGGGCAAGGCAGGGGTGGGAGAAGATCTTTAGACAATACCCACCCTCACTGGGGTAATAGTTTCCCAAGAAGAGGTCAGCTTTTCTAAGGAGAGACCAGGTATCAAGATCCTACAACCTTATGCAGCTCCAAGAGAAATCATCTCAACAAACCCACAAAACACACATGTGGTTTAACCCTTCTGGTCCCTACAAACCTGTGTGGATGGCACTGACCCAGATCCTCATATCCAGCTTGTAGATGTGGAAGCTGAGGCTTGGAGAGGTGAAGAGGCCTGATTCTGATTACAGAAGCATAAGAGCAGGTCGGATCAGACCTTGGGGCAGGGGTCGGGGGCTGGGTCCTGGTTTGGAGGTTGACAGAGGCTACTCCTGCAAGGGAGGAGTGGGAAAGGAGACTCATGCACCTTCACACCCATGCTGCCCTGCCTTCCCCATTCATCCCCCTTAGGCATTTCTGGCCAAGAGTCAGAAAAATTGAGGGCTCTGAGTCCCTAGATATAGTATTTACCCCACAACACCACCTGGGCCCTGCACACACCACATATCCTGTGCTGCATTTGGGACCATCTCCTCTGTAACCTCAGGGCCCAAGCACAGTCCAGGCCCCTGCAGCAGCCCACACTATGAGGTGAAAGGGCAGAGTGAGACAAACTCTCTGCCTGCTTGGCAAGTGGACCAAGCCTGGAGAACAGCTCACTCTGTATCAGCAACACCCTATATATGTGCCTCCTGCCACCCTGCCCACCTTTCTTCCTGGATATGAGATTTCTAGCATGGAACACAGAGGCCTCTTTTATCACCCCCTTCTCTCCCCCTTTACTTCCTGGGGCTGGTGGAGGTGGCAGACATAAGGTGGGCAGCTGGATGTTGGTGGGGAGTGTTCTCTCAGCCATGGCCTCTCCCACCTCTTGCGGGACACCAAGGATGTTGGGAAGAAGAATGTTTATAGAATCAGAGCCAAGAGAGTCAAGGGTGTCTGGCTGGCAATGCATATTGAGTCTCAAGGCTTAGGGTTTCTCATCTGAAAAATGGGTAACTGGTGCTTACAGATCCAAGAGAGGCAGGCCAAAGTCACTTTGGAGGGTAATTCACAGTGCAAAGATACTCATACCATGTCATTAATGACTGTCAATAATAATAATAATAACTTCACGCAGAGGTGGGCTGATACAAGGGTAAAGAGAGAGCAAGTAACTGGGCCTTTTGGGCCAGGTAGACAGGCAGGGCAGAGTCACCCACCACACGTCATTGCCCTGGACCATGATTTCTAACAGCCTGAAAGCTGGCCAACCTCTAAGCCCCACTGTGGCCAGGACCAGAGCCTCAGGTGGCTTCATGGAGGGATAGCAAGTGGTGGGTCTGGGATTCAACCCAGCTCTGCCACTTACAGGCTGTGTGACTGCTTTCACAAGTCCCTTAACCTCTCTGGGCCTCAGTGTCCTCATCTTTAAAATAGGGGTGATGATAACCATATGAACCTCACAGGGTTGTGAACATGACGTGAGTTAATCTAAAACTTGTTTAGGACAGTGCCTGGCCCACGCTAAGTGCTCAACATGTACTGTCGGGAAACAAATATATATACATATGTGTGTGTGTGTGTGTGTGTGTGTGTGTGTGTGTGTGTGTATGTGAGAGAGAGAGAGAGAGAGAGAGAGAGAGAGAGAGAGAGAGAGAGAGAGATTTAGAAACAGGACAGAGACACACAGAGCTGGTATCCCTCAGCCTCACCTTATACACTTGAAACAGAGCAATTTTCCTTCAAATAACTTTTCTGAAGTGTCATCTCACTATCCAAATCAGGAACTAAATATATTTAGGTGAATTTCTGAGATAGAGCTGGTATCCCTCAGCCTCCAAACCCTCCCTACTTGCCACACAGACCTGGAAACCTCCCTACTCATCACCCAGACCCAGAACTCTCCCTACTCCCCAAACCAGACTTTTGAAACAGAGCTGTTTTCCTTCATTATCCAAGCTTTCCTATCTCAACATAAAAAAATGCAGGAATCAAATATATTTACGCAACACAGTACTCTTGCTATCCTAATTCTTGGCACTGAAGCTCAGGAAAATTAAAAGACATGAATAGGCTTTTGAGTTAGAGCCGTTATCCTTCATTATCTGAACTCTCCCCACTCATATGTAAAACACATGAACATTTGTTTTTGAAAGCCAGTTCATCAACACATCACTGGATCCCTGTGACAAAGAGGAAGAGCAAAAGAGCTGCCAGAAAATCATACATATGTATATGCAAAAACAAATTACCTTCAGATAACTTGAATTCTTTTCATCCTCTGAACTATCCTAACTCTTCCTCTCAGAACTCAGGTACTAAATAGATTGGGACAACGAGGGATGCTTATGTTGTTATTAGTAGGTTTGGATAAAGGTTTAGGTAAATAAGATGGGTTTAGTATTTCATTCTTCAAACTCTCACTACTCCCTATGAGAAATGCAGGAACAAACATAACTGAATAACACATTACCTTCTTGCTCTCCAAATTCTCCCTGACTGTCCTCAGAATCAAGGAGATTCAGTCAGCAAAGGAACCTCATATTATTATTTTTGTTACTACTGGATGGGCCTGATTCTAACACCCAGCCGCTGTCCCCTCCAACCTGCCCCACAGAGGTTGGATGGACTTAGCACTTGGTTTGTACTGCTTACTGCTGAGAGAAGAGGAAATAAGCCCCTGCCCCCATCCCACCCCTACCAAGCCCTGAAGTCCCTGGCCTAGAACGGACTTTTCTCAGGCCAGGAAAGACTGGATCATACACCCAGGATCAAGACCAGGAGATGGGGTGACACGACCTAGAAGAGTCATGCATACCCTTGAGTCTGCCACCTCCACATATTTGTTCATCCACCCATGGGGCAGCCCCTAACTCAGCAAGGCTGGAAATACAATCCAGACCTTGCAGACTCCCAGAGAGGCACTGAATAATTTAGAATGTTCTGCCACACTGGGGTGGGTGGGAGGCATAGGTGCAGTTCTATGCCCTCCTAGAGCAGGGAGAGAAATGCAAGCTCTGTGTGAGATCACTGGGTGGGGGTGGGGAAAATCACATATGAAAAGCACCTCAGCCACACAGGGCCCACAAGGGTGCTTGTTCTTGCTCACAATAAGAGAAGCATTTGGGATGAACTTCAGAGATAGTATGAACAATAGAACCTCAAGTTCAGAGGCGGGGTATAATGTGACCCCTGTCCTGACACAGAGGAAATGGAAAGTGGGTGTTAGGAAGAAGGGAGATCTGCATAGGGTGGAGGGGCTGGCAAGGGGTAGAACAAAGGCCTGGAGTTGGGATAGGGTGAAGGGACAGGACAAGAAGGAGTGTGAGGGACAAAATAAATCAGAGTCATTGTAGGATGGAGGTCAGAAGGAAGGACAGAGGAGCCAGGACAGTGGCCAAGAGATGGAATGGAGTAGGTTCAGGAAAGAGTCAGAGAAAAAGAAGGGGTCAGCAAGGGACAATAGAGCAGGGCAGGGGCCAGGATCAGTATAGAACAGTAATTAGAAGACCCAATGGGGGACAGGCCAAGACAGTGGTCAAAGGAAGGGACAGAAAAAAGGGCAGGTTTGAGATGGAGGTAAGGAACAGGAAAAGACTGGGACAAAATGAGGCTAGGAATGAGGACAGGAATGGGACAAGAGAAGACAGGAGAGCAAAGCACAGGATTGGGCAGGGACAGGACAGGAGACAGGGGGATGATCTACAAGTGATGAGCCAGGTCGGGAGAGGGACCGGGGGACAGTTCAGCGGTGGGGAGAAAGTACAGAAGTCAGAGGTCGGGAATCTGGACAGACGGGATTGGGCTAACCTTAAGGGGATAGGATAGAACTGAAAGGAGTTCAGAGACTGGATATGAGTTTAGGGGACAGATCAAGCATCAGGATAGAAACTGGGGTGATCAAAACAAGGCAAGATGAGCTTCAGAGATGAAACAGGGTCAGGCAAGGATCTGGGGTCAAGCAAGGATCTCGAGAACAGATCTGAATGGGGTTTGGAGTCAGGATTGAGTTTAAGGGAACAAAACAGGAGTTGAAAATGATGCCAGGCCAGAATATAGTTGGGTCAAGGGTCAGACTGGAGGTCCTGGGGTCCAGACCGGTCCGGGTTCGAGGTTCAAAAGAGATGTAGTCAGGTTCAGCAGAAAATGAGATCACTGGGTCAGAGGTTGAGGGTGCGCGCGCAGGTACATCCCAGTCGCTGTTTCCGGGCCCTCACCCCGCCCAGTCTCCGTTCCTCACCCAGCGGGCTTTACTCACCGAGGGTCCTCGCCCCGCGGCGTAGGTGGGGTCAGTGTGGGCCTAGAGGGGTGGTAAGCACGTCCCGCCCTCGCCGCCCCCCGCTCGTCCCCGGGCTTGCGCTCGCTCCCCTTCCGCGACCTGCCGTGGGCCGCGTTCGGCCGCGCCACTGTTAACCGTGGGGGCGAGATGGGGAGCGCTGGAAGGGTAGGAAAGGACCAGCTCGCCCGTGGAAGGTGGACCCCGAACCCTCCCCACCGGTAACTCCAGTCGGTCAGCAGCCAGCGGCACCGCTACCTCCGCCGCTGAACGCGAGCCTGGGGGGGGCGGTGGTGACAGGGGGCGGGGCGCGAGACCACAGCAGCGGCAGCGACCAAGTGCGCACGCGCCAGTTCGGGTCTTGGAGCCAAGGAGCGCCAGAAGCGAACCAGCTGCGAGCGCGTGCGCACACGCTTTCTCGAGGGTGGTGCAACTCTACCCTCACCAGGCCAAGGCCCTTCAGGGATCAGACTGGCACCCCTCACCCCAAGTAACCCCCTAATGGACCACCAAGCAGTACCCCAAACTGCCTTCTATCAGCTGCCACCACACCACTAAACTCCCCCAACTACTCTCCGTGCTCCAAATGCACTCCAAACCACCCTTCTTCATAAATTATATCCGCAAACTATTGTACGTTGATCCCAAGCGGTACCCTCAATCCACCCTTCGTGGACACCCAAGGTGTAAAAACAAACAACCCACCGCTACCCCCAAATTATTCCCCCTAACCATCTACAATCAGCCCTGAAACCCTTAACTTCCAATGAGCACTTTCAAATCACCATCTACCCCCAATATGCATCCCAAACACCCTCCATTGACCCCAAACCACTCTCCATACACCCTTCTAGCCATGCTCTATTGACCCGCAAATGGTTCTCCAAGAACCTTCAACACCACCCCAAACATTCTCAACTACATTCAGTGTGGCCCCACCTGCACACCAAATCAATTCCAACAGTCACCTGTTCTACCTGCAAACCATGCTCCATAAACCCTCCACCAAACCATCCACTGACCAACCCCACCCCCCACAAAACTATCTTCCAACAGCCCCTCTCACTACCCCATATACTTCCAACTACTAAACATTATCCTCCAACTGCACCTCAAACTACCCTCCAACATTCTCTTCACCTCCAAACCATACTCCACTCATCCAAAAATCCACCTCCAAAGCACTCTCCAACAGTCCTTAACTATACTTTCAAATAAACACTAACCTTCTTTCTGTAGTGATCCAATTGGACTCCAAAATCATACTTCAATGACCCAAATATATCACAAAGCAATGTACAAATATTTTCTTAGTTATCAATGTAATAATCTAATGACCTTTTCTTAAAACAACTTAAGTGAGGTATAATTTACATACTTTAAAAGTCATCCACTTTAAGCATGCAATTCAATTATTATAATAAACTTGCCAAAGTGTTTAACAATCACCATAATCCAGTTTTAGAACATTTTCATTGTCTCAAGAAGATACTTTATGCAATCAATCCCCATTCTCATTCCCAGTCTCGGGCAACTGTTAATCTACTTTCTATCTCTATAGATTTACTTATTCTGGATATTTCATATAAATGCAATATGTGGATTTTTGGTTTGGCTTCTTTCACTTAGCATAATGTTTTTGAGGTTCATGATGTAGCATGTATCAGCAGTTTGTTCCTTTTATTGCTGAATAATATTCCATCCAATAATCTTTAACGGCTCCCCAAATCACACACTAATAGCTTCCTAATTACAACTCATGATAGTCCTCCAACATCCAGACCTTAAAAAGGCCCCCAAACTGCATCTCGGACTGTACCCATTGGCCCTCAACTATGTCCCCAAACCAAGCTATTGTTCTCAAACTTCATCATTAAACTACCCCCACAAAGCCTCATCTTCACTCCCAAACCTCCTTCCAACAGCCCCCACTTCACTCTCAAACTGTTCTCTAGCTCCCAAGAATATTCCCAAAGTGCCCTTTCAATGATATCCAACTTCAACCCCAAACTACTCTCTAACAATTACAAACCTCACCTCTAAAATTCCCCTTCCAAAAGCCCCCAACTCTGCATCTTAATACCCCTTAACTACCTTCCCTTGGTCCCATGGCTGCAAACTATAGCTCTAAACCACTCTTTAATGACCCCTATACCCAACCTTGTCTTAAAATACATGCAACTACATCTATAAAACATCTTCAAAAATTTCCCAACCATACCACCCTCCAGGAACTCCCAACTATACCCTAACTGATCTATAATAGCCTTAATACTATCTATAAACATCCCCTATTTATATTCCCAGTCTCCTAACTATACCTCCAAACTGCTCTCCTTCCAGTGACCACCAAACCATACCTCAGTCTTTCCTTTGATGACTTCAACTGTACCCAAACGCTTTTCAATGGCCCCTAATTATACCCTCAAACTTCCCTCAATTAACTCCAAACATATCCCTAAGTCCCTCCAGCAACCCCCAAAGTTACCCCCAAGTCATCTGTGTTAGCTTCCTGTGGCTACTGTATTGAATTTGATGGCTTAACAGATAAAAAAACGTATTCTCTCACAGTTCTGGGGGTCAGAAGACCAAAATCAAGGTGCCAGCAGAGCCATGCTCCCTCTGGCTCTAGGGGAGAATCTGTTTTTTACTGCTTTCTCTTTTGGTGGCTGTTAGCTTATGGCTGCATCACTACAGCCTCTGATTTCGTGGTCTCATTGCTGTCTCCTTTTCTGTCTGTCAAATCTGCCTCTGGCTTCCTCTTTTTAATTGATTACAATTAGGGTTCCCTGGATAACCCAAGATAATCTCCCCATCTCAAAATCCTTCCCTTAATCATATCTGCAAACCGCAGAGTCATTTTTCTCTCTTTTTCTTCTCCTTTTCCTTTTTCTCTCCTCCTTCTTCTTGCCATCTAAGATACATATATTCACAAGTTACAGGAATTAGGATGTGCATATTTTTGGCAGGATCATTCACCCTACAACAGTATATTCTTTGGCTCCCAAAGATACACATCCATCCTGTGCACATAACCCATGTACCTCATCCCAAAAGTTTCAACCCATTACAGCATCAACTCAAGTTCAAAAAATCTCACTTTAATATTATCAGCTCAAAAGTTCCAAATCTCATCATCTAAATAATCTAAATCAGGTATGAGTGAGACTCTGGGTATAATCTATACTGAGGCAAACTTTCTCTCCATCTCTGGACTTGTGAAACTAGAAAACAAGTTATCTGTTCTCAAAATACAATGGTGGGACAGGCATAGAATAAGAGAGAAAATGGAAGGAAAAAAGATGTCATTTGTCCCAAGTAATTTTGAAATCTAGCAGGGCATCAGGTTTCAATGCCTGGGAATAATCCACTGTGGCTTGAGGCTCTTCCTCTGGGCCCACAATTCTGCTCCAAGTTATTCTTCCTTTCTCTTGAAGGGTTGCATGTGTTGCAACTGAGAAGTTTCAGCCAGTATTATTCCAGTAGAATTTTGGGAGTCCAACATCCTTTCTTCATTTCATCCTGTCTCTGTTTCTTTTAAGCCAATCAGATGGTATTCCTGGCAGTATAACATTCTCAAAAACTTTGTAGTTCTCCCATGTAAATCACAGGAAATCATACCATTAGACAAGAGGATCCTCCACGAATCTTTCATGGATAATTTCATTTCTATTCCCGACTTCTGCTGAAATGGTTGAGAAGGTCCATGAGTCACACACCTAATCTCTTTAGTACTAGCAAGAAGTGATCCAACTCTACTGTTGGCTTTCTCTCCAGAGCATATTTTCCTGAAAGCAAATCTCCTAAATTTTGTATCTTTTGCCATCTGGACAGCCTGAGAATTTTCCAAATCATCAAATCCTGGATCCATTTTGCTTAACAGTTCTTCCCTCAGTTTGTCTCTTTCCTTTGACATCTTACAATAAGTAGCAAGAAGAAACAAGGCAGTACCTTCAACACTTCCTTTGGAAGTCTCCTCAGCTATATGTCTAAGTCCATCACTTGCAGGCTCTGCTTTCCACACAATGGTAGGACACAATTCAGCTAAGTTTTCTGCCTCTTTATAATAAGGATCTTCTTTGCTAGTTTCCACTAACATGTTTCTTATTTCCTTCTGAGGCCTCACCAGCAACACCTTTAGCATTCATATTTCTATCAACATTCTGTTTCTGATGATACATATATTTTCTAAGACAGTGTAGTATTTCTCTACCCTGCTCCTCTCTTCCTTCTGAGACTTTGCCAGCAGTGCTTCAACATTCATATTTATACCAACAGTCTGTTCAAGGCAATCTGGACTTTTTCTGTCATGTGACTCAAAATTCTTTCAGCCTCTACCCATTATCCAATTCCAAAGCTCCTTCAACATTTTTAGGCATTTGTTACAACATGTTATGAACTGAATTGTGACCCCCCCAAAAAAAATCCTTATGCTGAATCTAACCCCCAATACGACTGTATTTGGAAGTAAGGCCTTTAAGGAGGTGATTAAGCTTAAATAAGGTCATAAGGGTAAGGCCCTAATTCAGAAGAACTGATATCCTTATAAGAAAAGAGACACCAGGAGTGCATGTGCACAAAGGAAAGGCTACATGAGGACCCAGCAAGAGCAGCTATTTGCAAGTCAAGAAGACAACCCTCATCAGAAATCAGCTCAGATGGCTCCTTGATCTTGGACTTCTAAGCCTCTAAAACTTGAGAAAATAAATTTCTGTTGTTTAATGCACCCAGTCTGTGGTATTCTGTTATGCAAGCCTGAGCAGACTAAGACACAGAAGCATCTCACGTTCAGTTATCAAAATCTGTTTTGGTTTCCTGTGGCTGCTGTAACTAATTGCCACAAATTTGGTAGCTTAATATATAAGATATCTAATTGCTTCTTGGCCTTTTGGCTAAGATCAAGTGAAATATAAGGAATCTATTCTATCTCAATTCTAGAGGCCAGCAACCCAAAATCAGTTTCACTGGGCCAAAATCAAGGTGTCAGTAGGGCCATACTCTTCCTGGAGACTCTTAAGGAGAATCCATTTATTGTCTCTTCCAGCTTCTGGTGGCTGCTTGCATTCTTTGGCTTATGGCCACATCACTACATCTCTGTCTTTATGATCAAATTGCCTTCTCTTCTTTTGTTTGTGATATCTGCCTCCACCTTTCTTTTCTAAGTAACTTGTAATTATTCTTAGGGTCCATTCAGATAATCCAGGATAATCTCCCCCATCTCAAAATCCTTAATTTAATCATATCTGCAAACTTTTTAATTTTTTTATTTTTTTGCGTATAAGGTGAGAGTTACAGGAATTTGGACATGGACATCTTTTGAGGGACCATTAGTCAGCCTACCACACAACCCTATGACAGTTAACTAGTCCTTACATTACCTTACAGAAGACAAAACTCTGACTCTAAACACTATCTTCCCATAGTCCCTCCAACTGCACCCCAAACCGTCTTCCAATCCCCAACTCTATTTCCAATTTACCCTCCAATAGCTCCCGTCCGTATGCTTAAACTGTCCTCTAGCAGCCCCATTCCTCCTGAAGACCTTCACATAATCATTTAGTTGCATGGAAATTGTCCTGTAGTAGACTCCAACCTCCCCCAGAACTACCCTCAGTCACCATTCTCGTCTATCCCTAAACATCCCAACTTCACCATCTAACTGCCCTCTTACCTTCCCTTCATATCTTCCATTCACCCCACATTGAAGTTGTCTCTCAATGAAACCTCAGCTGCACAAGGTGGGGAGGGAAGGAGGAAGGGAGAGGGAGAGAGAGAGAGAGAGAGAGAGAGAGAGAGAGAGAGAGAGGACAGTGTTGAAAAAGTTGTGAAATTGTGAGTAAGAGATTGAGAGAGAAACTGAGAGAGAAGGATAGCTTTATTGTACAGGGTGTGTGATAGGGAAGCATTTATGGAGATATTTGGGATGTGTGTATGAAGCTGGTATTTGTAGAATTGGGGTGACTGATAATTAACCTGTGGATCTAATACTGTAATTTTTTTCTTTCACTCTGTCACAAGTCTTTTAACTTTGTAGCATCTTTTATCAGATTGTCATTTTATATTTTGGTGTGTCAAACTGGAGAGATGGTAAAGCATGGTGGTATAGTGCCTGGGCTCGAATCCCAGGTTTTATAAACTGGGGTGATCTAGGGCAAGTGACAACCTTGATGTACCTTGGTTTCCAGATCTATAGGTCGGGATAATAAATGGAACCCTCCTCAGAAGTCTATTGTGAGGATTAAGGCAAATGAAGTGCCAAGAATGACCAATAAATGTTTATTTTTACTTTTCTTTGTGTTGCTTTTTGTTTCTTGTTGAAGAAGGCCTTCTCTTTTGCCAAAGTCTTAAACGTGTTCTCTAAAAATACTTTGTTCTGATATTTGTTATGATTCCTAAAAATATTTTGTTCTGATATTTGTTTAGGCCTTAAGCCAATTTGGAAATAAATTTTTTGAATTGTGTAAATTAGGAATCTAATCCCTCCCTCGAAACGATAGTTATTTCTCCCCAAACCATTTTAGTAAATAGTCCATCTCTCTCCCAGTGATTTGAAATATAATTTTTATCATTTAGTAATTCCCACAAATACGTAGTTTGATTTTTGGATTCTTTTATTTCTGTATCATTTATCTAGTTTTCTATTCCTACTCCCATATCACAATGTTTTATTTACTAGATCTTTGTCATATATTTTGAATCTAGCAAGACAATGCCTTCATTTTTTAAATAAAATTAGATATTCTTACATATTTAAGTCACCATAGAAATTTTAACATCAGGTCTACCAGTTCCAGTTTAGAATTTTTATTGGTAATGTATTAATTTTTCAAAAGCTAATCTGCAGAAGAATTTTCATTTTTATTATGTGGATAATGTTTATTGTGTGTGTGAACATGTGAGGATGTGCATGTTTACCAAACCAACTTGGGAAATAAAGATGCCAATACGGGGAGGCGCAAGACAAATTGGAGTTCAGTGAAGTTCCCATAGGTCCAACTGATGGGCAGGGTCTTAGGATGTAAGGAAGAAGGGAAGGTTGTAGGTCCGGGTGTTCTGTGAGCTGGCTGTGCACCCAAAGGTATGGGTGGGACCCCTGTGCTGTGTGCAAGCCGGCTTGCATATATCTGGCATACAAAGAACTCAATAAATCTTAGTTGAATCAGTGCACAAATGAATAAATCAATTTGTTTTTGGAGAGCTAATTGTATGACAAACGACCTGCTAGTACTTTTCATAAATTATCTCTAATCCTTATAACCACCCCTCCATACAGGTACTACAAACCCCATTTAACAGGTCAGGAAAGCTAATGCTCAAAGAGGGGACGTCCCTTGCCCATTTCTAAACTCTGGCCTGTATAATTCCAGAAGTCATTCACCAAAAGGACCAGATCTAATTTCTATCCTTCCACTAAGTCATCCATCTGTCAAGGATTTATTAAGCACCTACTGTGTAGCACAACGACCTAGTACAATGGCCTATGTAGAGGACACAGAGTAGATGGAGCGCTCGGAAGACCAACTGAGCGACTGGACTGGGGGCACCGAAAGGCGGGGTTTATGGTGCGCACCTCCAAGGGCAGTAGCTGCTCCTAGTGATGGCTTTGGCTAGATTGAGGAGCGTGGTCTACGAAGCAGACACTACGAAAATTGGCCAAGATGGGGCGCAGTTCCGCAGCTAAAAGAGTGGCTTGAGGATTCTCTGCGCGCCGACAGGCCATCGTGCGCAGGCGCAGAGGACCCAAGGCGGGGCTTAATATTTTGTGGCGCTGGGAGGGAATGATTTAAGAGGAGGAGAGGCTTGAGAAATTACCTCTCGCTGATTTGCCTCTGCCTCTGAATGCATGGCCTAGGCTCCCCATTCTTGAGAGCCGGCCAATACAGTCTCCCCTTCTCGTCGGAGGCGTAGCTTAGGGCGGGCCTTCGAACCAGCTTTCGACTGTTGGCCGCCTCATTCAGAAGGCGGAGCTCAGCGAGCCATCCGTCCTCGGTGCGGTCACTTCCTGTGGAGTTTCCCCAGCCCAGGGAGGAGGGGGAAGAGGACGAGGAGTGGGAGGGCGGTCGTCCGGGGTTAGTTTTGGGGGGTGTTTGTCTGTTCAGGGCGGGGGATGACTCACAGCCCATCCCATCTCTTCGACGCCTCCGGCCCGCGCAGAGCTCGCTCCATGGCTTAGCGGGGGAGGCAGTGGTGACCAGGGGCGGGGACTCTTATTTTGTTAGGGGGACCGGGCCGAAGCCCGACCAGCCTGGCAGGGCTCGCCCGGGGCCGGGCGTCATGTCTCATGCAGCCGAGCCAGCTCGGGACAGCGTAGAGGCCAGTGCGGAGGGCCCTCGAGCCGTGTTCGTGGTGTTGGAAGAACGGAGGCCGGCCGACTTGGCCCAACTGCTCAGGTGCGGGGCTGCCTGGGGCCGGTAGTGCTAACTAGGGTTCCCGGAAGCCTGATCTGGGGGCAGCTGAGGCCCTGGACTGGGATTGGAGGCCCTCGGCCTAGGCTTGGAGGATGTCAGAGTGCCCGTCTTGGGGGGACAGCTAAGGAATCAGGCGGTGGCCTGCCTGGGCTGAGGCTTAAAGGAGTCGTGGAAGTGCATTAAAGATTTGGGGGAGGGGCTTTGACTGGGTTTAGAGGGACATAATCTGTTGTATCCAGAAACTGGTTTAGGATAGCTGAACCTGGGGAACTGAAACTGATTAGAGGCTGATTTGGGGTCCTTGAAGAGTCAGGCATCAAGGGGATGAATTTGAGGGGCACCCTGTAGGCGAGGCACTGATTTTAAGGAACTTTTTCTCTCAGTGTCAAGGAAGGGGTCCTAGGGGACAGAGGTGCCATCTTGGGAGCTTGGTGATTCCCAATGGCTGGTTGCTAGAGGCTCTGTTTGGGGATAATATGAATCTTTTGAGATTTGGGGCATCTCAGATATGCTTCCTGGGACCAGCCTTGTGAGCCTGAGTGAGCAAGAGAAGCAACATTCATCAAGACTTGACCAGAATAATCCCTTCACCTCTGCCCACCCACTCAGCTGGGTCAGATCCCAGGGATAGTGTAAAAGCCCTCTTCCTACACCCTCATAGGGGCTTGAATGGGAGACAGACAGACAGAGGTGATGGAGATGGTGCTACCTGTTAGTTCAGAGAAGGCCTTAGACCTCATTTGGGAACTCAGGGAAGGGTCTCATTCCAGCAGCCACCTGCCCTAACCTCAGCAGGCCAAGCCCTGCTCACCCCGTATATACACATGTTCTTTTTTATCTCACCCTCCCGGTTTGTCTCTCAGATCTTGGAGATAATCTGTCTCTAAAGCTGGAATGAGCACCAGTTGCACCATCCCTGCCTGGGTGGGTCCTGTTTGGCTTCTTATCCTCACTTCCATCAGCGGCCTTGGAAGCCTCAGCCCCCTTCTCTAAAATTTCTGTGCAATGGGTGAGCGAGATGGTAGGAAGCTTTGCCTTTTTGCCTGAGATTGTGCTGAGCTCAGTGGCTCCTTGAGCTTCCTCTTCTTGACTTCCTGGGTGGTTTTAGAGCTCTGTCTGAGGGTAAGGAAAGGAAGGAAGACAGATCCTTGTGGAGGGGAGAGAAGGTTTCTCAAGTGAAGTCACCCACAATCTCTCAGGATTCTAAATCTTTGACTAAATTCACATGCATATCCATTCCTGTGCATGTTGATTTTCCTTACACACTAGGATCTTGCACCCAGCATGGAGAGCTGAGCAGGATCCTTTCCGTATATCAATTAACTAACTTCTAATGCCTATATAACAACCTAGATAATCACAGTGGTGGGAATAGATAAAAGGGAGGGGTATACACAGTTTCTTTTGTGAATCAGTGAGTGCTGGTATTGGAGGTGTGTGTGTGTGTGTGCATTTAGATCTATCCAAAAAGCAGAGATTGCCAGACAGGCTCATCCAGCCAAGAAAAGAAAGCTCTCATAAAGCGGATCGTCCACCCAGATTCTCCCTCTTATAAATCCAGATTGTTGAGCTGAGGGGAGCGTTTGGTTATTTTCATTTTGTATTTGGATCTGTGTTGGTATCCCAGGAACTCTGGCTGAGGTGGAGGAGTGGGGAACTCATTTGCAAAGTGATGGATCTTTTTGTAAAGTGAATCCTCGACCCCGGTTCTCTTTGTGATGCATTCAGTTTGTGTTACAATGGGTTGTTATGCTGAGGGATGCCCCTACCATGCTGCATGTCTGTGGGCTTATATTCAGCTGCTAGGAAAACAGTAGGGGGTGAGGGGCTGGGATGACTCTATGCAAAGTCAGGAAGCCTGGAAAGTGAATCGTCATTCCTAAATTCATTTCCATTTTCCTCAAACCCAGGTTGTGGTTACACATGAGTGTTAGAACAGGGAGCTGAGATTCAGGTACCCTTGTTATTTTGAATTTTAAGGGACTAGGGGTAACACAGCAAAAGAGAGTAGGGAGGGGAGAAAACAGAGGAATTCATGGTGGTAGTACCCAGAAGAGTGGCTAAATGTTAGAGATATATTGTTTTCCTCCATATCTCTCCACCCCCCATCTCTCTCTTGGGCGGGGAGTGAGGTCTCCCTACAAAAATTGACCACCACCCCTACCTCCTCCACACCCTCAGCCTGAATTCTTTGCTTCCGGAATCCGGCATTGTTGCTGACATCGAATTAGAAAACGTCCTTGATCCTGACAGCTTCTACGAGCTCAAAAGCCAGCCCTTATCACTACACTCAAGGTATGTCTGCTCTATCTGACTCCTTTCTCAATTCCTCAGGCCCGTCTATCCCCTCTTGGTGGGCAGAGGTCCTCAGTGCTAGCCCAGTCTATTCTCTCCAGCAGCCTGTATTATCCAGATAGTAAAATGAGGGGCCAGAAAGAGGAAAAGCAAGAAAAGGTGTCCAGGAAAAGCAGGTAGCAGGCCAAGCTAGGATTCCGGTATCTTGGACTAGACCTCCCCTGCCTTCCCCTACCCTACTTGCATACCCATTCATTCATTCACAAATATGGCATACTGACTGCCTAGAGTGCCCAGGGATCTGACTTGGCCTGCTCAAGTTCAGCTACTGGGAGGAGTCATACCCACAGCCCCTGCTCACCCCCACCAGTCCTTGAGGAACCCCTGCTGATCTCTTCTTTTCCCCAAGCTGGGAAGACTAAATGTGCTGAGTCATGGGCCTGGGCTCTAAGAGAGGGGAGGGGACCTGGAAGAGGGGCAGGAAGAGAGGATTGTGAAATTTCTGAGATTTTCAAGACTGACTAGCTCCTGGAACTAGAGGCCCAGGCAGGGGAGGAAGAAAGACCTGCGATTGCCCCTGTAGCCTGATGCCTACCCCCAGGAACTCAGGGAGCATCTCCAGCTCCAGTTGAGCTTATGAGCCCTCTGTATTCACATCTACTGCCACAACTTCAATTCTGTCTTCTTCTGCTCTCCTTTAAATAGGATAAAGCCGCTCTCCCAGAGCCAAGAGGTAGCATCTGCTCAATATATAAACAAGCTCAAATCCAGGCTTCACCATAAGGACCCAAGGGCTAAAATTCCCCCACCAGACTGACCCCTAAGGGCTACTACCAGGCCTGGTTCCTGCGATTACTCTATCACACTTTGACTCCTTAGATTTGGATTGAGACTTTTAGCTTACCTGTGGCCCCATATTTCCCATTCCACAGCCTCCCAATATCACTGCAGGCCACACCAGCCGCCCCAGCCACCCCAGCTACCCTGTCTGCATCACCTTCTGCAGGGGGCTCCCGGACCCCTGCCATGTCATCATCATCTTCATCACGGGTCTTGCTGCGGCAGCAGCTAATGCGGGCCCAGGCCCAGGAGCAGGAGAGGCGTGAGCGTCGGGAACAGGCTGCAGCCTCTCCTTTCCCCAGTCCTGCACCTGCCTCTCCTGCCATCTCTGTGGTTGGTGTCTCTCCTGGGGGCCACACATTGGGCCGTCCTCCCCCTGCTCAGGTGCCCAGGGAAGTGCTCAAGGTAAGGTCCAAAAGCTCTAGGAGTGGGGTCCTGGTGACTGGGAATTGATTTAGGTGGCTTTTGGGTGAGGTCCTGGGGCTCTAAGAAAGGTTACAGTACTGTTAAAGTATGTTGTGCTAGTGTCCTGTTGTATTCATAGTTTGTGAGATGTGTTCTCATGGAGTTGTAAAGGGTTCTTGGGGGATCATAGAATGTCTTCTTGGTGGACCATGGAGGCTAAGAAGTGCCCCGAGTGGACCCCGGGGTCTAGAGTAGCTTTAGAAAAGCCCATGTATGTGTGATGTATTTAGGAGTTCTTTGGCTGCTGAGGTGTGTAGTTCCTAGATCTGTTAGATGATGTCAGAGATGAGGGGGAAGTCTTGGGGACTGTGACAGAGAGCTCTAGAAACAAGTATTCTTCCAGCTGTAGGTGGATCCTGGGGATACTTAACCAGTATTTGCTAAGGCAGGGGGTGGGGAGAAGGTTGCTCAGATTCTGGGCCCAGGTTGCTGGCCTGAGTCTAGAAATAGATAAATTCTGAAGGTGAGGCTGAGACTCAGAATCACCTCTCTGAGCCCTCTTCTTCCCGTCTTTCCTCCCCCTTCTCCCACAGGTACAGACACATCTGGAGAACCCAACACGCTATCACCTGCAGCAGGCACGCCGGCAGCAGGTGAAACAGTATCTATCCACCACACTTGGACCCAAGCTGGCTTCCCAGGCCCTCAATCCACCACCAGGGGCTGCTAGTGCTCAGCCGCTCCCTGCCCCCGAGGCCGCCCATGCTACTGGCCCCACAGGCAGCGCCCCCAACAGCCCCATGGCACTACTCACCATTGGGTCCAGCTCAGAGAAGGAGGTACGTGGTGGCTGCAGGCAACCCTCCTCTTCCTGCTCCCTCCAGCTTCTTCTAACTCTGTTCCATACTTTTTCTCCCAGATTGATGATGTTATTGATGAGATCATCAGCCTGGAGTCCAGTTACAATGATGAGATGCTCAGCTATCTGCCTGGAGGCACTGTGGGGCTACAGCTTCCCAGCACAGTGAGTCCCTGAGACAATTAACACATCCCTCTATCACTGAGACTACACCTGGGCTGGCTGTATATATAAGGGACCCTCACCTTGGATTATATTAAGATAGAGAGGGAAGCTGTATGATGAGAATGGGGCATAGCAGTGCCATAGGTCCTTGTGTTGGATTGCATGGAGGTGTGGACCTTGTAGTTTTTTGATACATACAGGGTGGAGACTTCATGGAGATATTAGGGCACACCAAGGCACTTAAGCTTCACTGTGGGAGGGACCAAGAGGGGGGACTCTTGTAGTATTTTGAATGTGCCAAGAGATTGGAACACACCAAAAGTCTTAAAACTTAGTATGGTTGGACCTTGAAATGATTACAGTGTACCATGTCTCTTACAGTGAACTGTGCCAAGAGGCTGGGGTCTTGTAGAAAGTGGATGAAACTTTCTAGAGCAAGGGATGTACTGATAAATTGTAATGTTCTGCTTCTGGAATATTCCAGTAGTCCCATAACTTGCTTTAGGACACACCAATTAGCCATAGCTTTGCTTCTTTCCAGTTTATAAGGGGGATAGAAGCATATATAAAAAAAAATGGTATTGTTTTATTAGAACTTTTTCTTAATTTGGATACAGCTGGAGATTGGGACCTTATAATAAATGTATCCAGCAGATTAGTGGGGGTTTTAAGAGATGAAATTCTATCAAGGAATTGAGACTAATTACTTATGGATTAGTATGCTGCCCTGGAGTATATCCAGAAGAGTATAAAGGAGAGAAAACAGTCTAGGCAGTCATAAAAGCAGTACTATTTGTGTAGTTGGGCAAGAAATTCTGGGAGATCAGAAGGTGCAAGAAGACACTAGAGTCAGGAACCTGGTACATGGCAGCTGGAGACCATGTATGTAAGGTGTTGCAATGCAGTCACAGCAAAAGACTAGAGATCCAGCTGAAACTCTCCAGAGGTCAGATTTGGGAAGGAACGTTGCCATGACAACTTCCCAAGGTCTGAGAAGATTGGGTTGGAGTGTTCCAAGAATGCTGAATTGGAATGTCATGCTGAGGGTAGGAGAAGTGCAATAGACTGAAATGTTGCATAGGAACCAACAAAGACCTGAGAAGGGTAGTTTTGCAGCATTTGTTTAGCAAGCCCTAGGCTTCAGAGGTCACTGAGGGATTTTAGAGGTTGTGGAGGCATAACGAATAGGCCAGGAAGGCTCCAGTCCCATGGCAAAGTAGGGTAGGTCCACTTGATCCTGTCCTCCTTTATTGGAAATTCCCTCAAAGGAGAAGGAAGGGTGCCTGTACTGAGCCAATCTTTGCATTAGGGGCCTGTCTTTGGGGTTCTGTGGAGGGATCAAGAGCCTTGTTCCAAGATGGGACCGAACCTGGGGTTTGCACCCAACCATCATTCCTCTTCCCTGTCTGCCCCCAGCTGCCCGTGTCAGGGAATCTGCTTGATGTGTACAATAGTCAGGGTGTGGCCACACCTGCCATCACTGTCAGCAACTCCTGCCCAGCTGAGCTGCCCAACATCAAACAGGAGATCTCTGGTAAGGGCCAGGGTTAATCCCATGTCTACCAGGTCTGGGGGTGAGCCTGGTTCTGGGGTGAGAGGTTTGTGCAGACAGAAATTGGAACTCTTTGCCCTCTTTTTCCACATGACCCTTTGGTCCCTCTTTCACCCCACTGTCTCTCATCTTGGTTTTAGCAAATGGCCTGTCACCATGGCTTCTTGAAAAATAGTAAAAAGAGTGGCATTTTTAAAAAAGTCACTTTCCCAGCCTGTGCCCACCAAAGCCTGCCTTAGCAGCAATGCTGCCCTCCATTTTTCCTGTGCCCAGAGGCCCTGACCACTCCTACTCTCTTCCAGAGACAGAGGCCAAGGCCCTTTTAAAGGAACGGCAGAAGAAAGACAATCACAACCTAAGTGAGTAAGAGTGTGTGCCTTTGCCAGCATGTTGTTCGGTCCTGCCTTGCTCTGTACCCTAACCTGCCTTGGAGGGGCCCCTCCCTGCAACAGCTGCCCAACACCCCAGTTTATCTTCTCTCCGTAGCCTATTGACAACTCTTTCCTGCTCTTTCTCTCCCCTGCCTCAAAGTTGAACGTCGCAGGCGATTCAACATTAATGACAGGATCAAGGAGCTGGGCACCCTCATCCCAAAGTCCAATGACCCGTGAGTGTGGGCCGGGAAGCTCCAGGCTGGCAGAAGGTGGAGCAGGGTCCCCACTCCCCTAAAGTCATTCCTGGGGGTGGGGACAACCTGGGTAGGAACCACCCAGCAGTTCTACTCTTCTGGTCCCTTTCCACTCAGCTTTCCTCACCCTAAGCAAGGTCACAGCCCCTTGCTGTGTCCCCACCTAAAATTTTAGATTTGTGACATTATGATCCATGTGCCTTGTCCATGCAGGACTTAGGCACTTAGTCTTCTGTCTATTTCATGCTTGTATTATTTATTCAAGAAATATATCAAGCTTCTGCTTTGTACCAGGTATCATGCTTAGGCCCTGAGGTGACCAGAGGGAACAAAACAGATAAAAAAAACCTGACCTCATGGAACTTATTTTACTGGAGGCAGACGGACAGCCTCCATGTGATTATGATGAGTGTTGTGGAGAAGAATAAAGAATGGGAGGAAGATGAGGAAATGCTGGGGTGGTTTACAATTTGGGGTGAGGAGGGTGGGGATAGAACAGGCCCCAACAGAAAAAAACATTTGAATAAACAGCCTAAGAAGGGGAGGCAGGAGCTATATGGGTATCTGGGTGAAGAGTGTTCAAGGTGGAGGGCATAGCTGGTCTTAGGGGCCCTGAGGTGGGAATGGTTTTTCATGTCCTGGGAGCATTGAGAAGCCAGTGTGGATGCAGTGCGATGGATCAGGATCAGATGTGAAAGGAGCACTAATGGGTCAGGTCATAGCGGGCTTTCTGGCTTCAGGGATAGGAGTTGGGACACTGGTGGAAGGTTCCAGGCAGGGTGTGAGCATTTCATACCCTTGATGTACTCCCACCTCAAGTTCTATGCATGGGGTAAGGTATTCTATTAGCTTGGTGCACACACACACACCCTGCCCTGGCTCCCAAGAGACTCTATATGCAGAACTCCCTTCTTTCCTTCCCCTCGGGTCCCACAGGGAGATGCGCTGGAACAAGGGCACTATCCTGAAAGCCTCTGTAGATTACATCCGCAAGTTGCAGAAGGAGCAGCAACGCTCCAAGGACCTGGAGAGCCGGCAGCGGTCCCTGGAGCAAGCCAACCGCAGCCTTCAGCTCCGAATACAGGTCTGGCAGGGGTAAGGGTGGGGGGATTCCTGCAGGCAGAGGCAAGGGAAGAACAGGCCAGGATTTCCCCTCCTGGCATATTTAGGGGATCCTGGGGCTTCTTGACTCCCATGATGATGATGATGATGATAATAAATAGTAATTGTAAGATTAATGAGAATAATAAATATTGGTTAGTGTGCATTGCATTTATCTTGTGCCATGCACTGAGACAAGAGCCTCATTTCCATTTACTAAGTTAATCTTCACAACCCTATGAGACAGGGACCATTTTTATACCTGTTTTACTGATTGGGACTTAGGCTCAGAAACATTAAGTAACTTGCCTAAAGTTATGTAACTAGTGAGTGGCGGAGGCTAAATTCAAACCCAGACCACTTGCTCTTTTAACTGTTAAACTCCTCTGCCTCTGAGTGGCTCTGAACTTCATCTTACCCCATACCTATCCCCTACTTTTTGCAGGAGCTTGAACTGCAGGCCCAGATCCATGGTCTGCCTGTCCCTCCCACCCCAGGGCTGCTTTCCCTGGCCACGACTTCAGCCTCTGACAGCCTCAAGCCAGAGCAGCTGGACGTTGAGGAGGAGGGCAGGCCAGGCACAGCAACATTTCATGCTGGAGAGGGGCCTGCTCAGGGTGCTCCCCATCAGCAGCCCCCAGTGCCACCCTCGGATGCCCTTCTGGACCTGCAGTTTCCCAGCGACCACCTGGGGGATCTGGGGGACCCCTTCCACCTGGGGCTAACGGACATTCTGATGGAGGAGGAGGAGGAGGGAGTGGTGGGAGGCTTGTCAGGGGGCACCCTCTCACCACTGCGGGCTGCCTCTGACCCCCTGCTCTCTTCTGTGTCCCCTGCTGTCTCTAAGGCCAGCAGCCGCCGCAGCAGCTTCAGCATGGAGGAAGAGTCCTGATCAGGCCTCACCTCTCCCTTGGGATTTCCCCACTCAGCAAAGGAGGATAAGTCAGGATGAGGCCCTGCCTTTTCCCTCACCCTCCCATGAGGTTGTCTTGCCTAGGTCTTCTGGAGGAAGAGATGAGATGAGGCCCCAACCCTACCAGGCAAGGAGGAGGAGTCAGGTGACACCCCACCCCTTTCCCACAGGCCCAGCCAGCTACAAGATCAGGGTCTTGTCTCTAGGAGATCACAGCCTCACCCATGCCCTATGGTACCTGCCCTTTCCCAGGTGAGGGAAGGAGACAGGAATAGATCCATCCCTGTCCACTGACAATTATCCTAGCCAGGTCTCCTGGGATAAGGAGGTGTCAGGATACTGCTCCATCCCCTATCTTAGAATGGTCAGTCTAGTCCATCCTGGCAAGGAAGAGGAATCGTAATTACGGGGTTCCCACCTTGGGGTTTGAAGCCCTGCCCCTTCCCCGTGACCCATGCCTTGGCCTGCCCAGGCCAGAAACATAAGTGAGGATGAGAGAGGGATCCTTCACCTGGAAATTCAATCTTCCAGCAATAAAAGGAGCCAGCCCCCGCCCCTCCCCTCTAGGAATAGCCCAGTAGGGGTATTTTAGGCATGAAGGAGTCTGTAAGATCAGGCCACCATGTGGCAATCACAGCCCTTGTCCCTTAGCAACGTCCCATCCAAGCATTCCACTACAGGGAGGAGTGTTACTTAAGCTCCCTTCCTTAACCTGAGACCAAGTGACTTAACCTAAGAGGGCTCTGAGCTGACCATGCCCTTGGGGGTGGGGGCAGACCTTGAAATCTTGTGGATTGACATTACAGACCTAGATCAGGAGTGCGAGACACCTACCTTTGGGCAGAGTCCTGACTCTTTCCTTGAAGGGCAGTTTGGGGAGGCAATGGGGAGTAGGGGTTACTGAGTCCAGGTACCAGCACCCCATTACTTTTTTTTTTTTAACATAGAGGAACACGATGAAGGAAGGGACCGTTCTGGGGATTTCCCCAGCCCAGGTAAAAGTAGAAGCTTTTCCCACCAAGGCAGAGGCTTGGAAGAAGGTTTACAAAAGCATGTATCCCTGTTTTGTTTATCTGATTTTTTTTACTGACCCCTTACCCAGAAGCTAGGTCACCCATAGCCATTGACTTCCACCCAGCTCTCCATTTGGAGGAATCTTCCTCATTTCAGAGTTATCAACAGACACTCCTCACCCATACCCATCCCTCTTACCACATATATACACCCAAGGCTGTCAACTTGATTGTTGGGCCCAAGTTCCAAGGAGAGTGTACTGAGAGGTCTGTAGGTTTGTGATTAAAATAATAAATGCTTAGGCGTGTTTGATGCGCTTTTAACTTAGGCAGAGTCTCCTGTCCTTTTGACTATGCAATGAGCATGGCTCATGCAGGCCAAGAGGAAGGAAGGTTCTTGGAAGAAATAGATATAAGAGATGGATAAAAGAATTTTGCCAGAAAGAGGGGCTGGAGGAAAACAACCAAAAGCAACCGGTCCTTAACTACCTTCCAGGCACTCTCTTAATAGTTGCTAGTGTTTTACCTAATTTATCATTCTAAGGAATATTCATCAAGAATATGCTGATTTTTATTCCTAGTTTATGTTTGAAGAAACCCAGGAATAGAATTTAACTATCTGAAGATAAACAGCTGGTAAATGGATGAAGAGCTAAATGGTAAAATTTGGTGAGTGAGGGCTCTGGTTTGAAAAGTGTCACTGAGGGCAAAGGGGTCAAAGATTTTCTTGCACGTTCTCTTAAAATTGATAATGAAGTGTGTGAATGTATCTGCTGGCAGACATTAGAGGCATTCCAGATAGAAGAAAGGGCAAAGACAGAAACCATAAAGGTCAGGAACAAGTAAGCAACTTCATTTCAGAACAGATGTTGACATTTTGGAGGAATTTTATAAATAGAGGTGAACAGACACAAGTATCTTGAAAGCTGGGGGAAAAAATATTCCTAGAATTTCTCAACCAGATTCTTGAATCCCAGGACAGGCATCAGGCCTGGTCTTATGTCTGCCCCAGCAGAGTGAGCATCACACTTGCTACTCCTAGCCTATCGTCACACTGTGACACCCCCTATGGCCCGGTAGTTGAATCTCTACCCCCAGACTTGTGGCTCCCTGATATCTTTATTTTTCTCCTCAAATTTGCTATATTCTCTTTATAAAGATAACATATAATACCCAGAAGTGTTTTTTAAGTTTGTATTTTGAAATATTAGATTTACAGAAGAGTTGCAAAGACATTAGGAGTTTCCATTCCCTCATCCAGTTCCCCCTAATATTAACATGCTATATAACCATAGCACATTTATCAGTCCAAAAGAAATAATATTGGCACAGTATTAGGAACTCAACTTAAGACTTAATTTAGATTTCACTGGTTTTTCCATGAATATCTTTTCTGTTCTAGGATCCAAATAAGGATACCATATTTGTGATCTCTCTGTATAACAAATTACCACAATCTTAGTGACTAAACAAAATGCATTCATTATCTCTCAGCTTTTGTGGGTCAGGAACCCAAGCTGTCTTAGCTGGGTCCTCTATTCCAGTGGCTCTTACCAGGGTGCAATCAAAGATGTTTGGTGGGATTGATGACTCATCTGAAAGGGATCAGCTCTGAACTGCCATTGCGGGGGGCAAGATTCAGTTCTCTGCAGTCTGTTGAACTGTGGGCCTCAGTTCCTTGTTGGCTGTCAGCCTGAGGTACCCTCACTCATTGATACATATGCCTTTCCTCCTACGAGGCAGCTCATGGTAGTTTGCTTCATCAAAGCCAGCAAGTGAGAGCTAGCAAAATGGAAATGAGAATCTCTTGTAATCTACTCATACAAGTAGCATCCTTTCAATGTCCAGGCATTCTGTTGGTTGGAATCAAGGGGAAGGGATTACAAAAGATCACAAATATTACTAGGCAGGGACCACTGAGAGACCATCTTAGAACCTTCCTACCACAGATGCCACATTACATTAAGCTGTCATATCTTGATCTGTGACAATTTCTGTCAACTGATAAGGTCTAGACATTGTGCTATTCAAGAAGCAACAAACACATCTAATATCCAGATTTTGATTTCTAAATGCTATTCTTAAAGTAAAAGAAACCAGGGCTCCTTGTGGAAATGGCTGACCTTAAGACCAGGGTAGGGAAATGCAAGATGAGCCTTGAAGTCTTGTGTAGTGTCAAAAAGGAAGAACCAAAGGTGTATGTGTAGGAATATAAGGATATAGTAGCCAACTTGAAAGAGCTCCCAATGGCCAAAGCTGGAATATTTCGAGCAACAACAACAAAATGATAGTGTTGGGTTATAGTCCAAAAGAAATTCATGATTCCATGATAAATAAGTGATATAATTGAATAAATAAATGCTGAAGATGGGACAACTTCCAAATAATAGAATTCCAAATAATAAATATAGAAGGAATGAGGGAAATAGAATACCACCGTGATAGTTACTGTAGACCTGACCAACTACATGCTAAAATTAATGGGCAAAACTTTAAGGCAAACATGGTAGTTACATAGCCTTTACATATTGCCTCCAAAATATTAACTACAGGCATACCTTAGAGTTATTACAGGGTTGGTTCCAGACTACTGAAATAAACTGAATCATAATCTTTTTGCTGGTGGAGGGTCTTGCCTTCAATTTCTAAAGCAAAAACACAAAAATGCAAGGTGTAATAAAGCAAGGTATGGCTTGACATAGCACTAGACCCAACTATATGCTGTCTACAAGAGAAACACATTAGGTAAAAATACACAGTTTGAAAGTTAAAGTAGAACAGTTTATACTGTGCAAACATTATACTTAAGAAAGCTGAAATGGCTATATTAACAAAAACTAAATACACTTTAAGACTGAGTATTACCAGAGATAGAGGCATTTCACAATGATATAAGGGTGAATTTATCAGGAAGACATACCATCAAAAATGGTAATTCTGCTAATATACTTAACAGAATTTCAAAATACATGACACAAATCCAATAAAGGGAAAATATGCAAATTCAGAATCATCAGAGATTTTAACAGCCCTGGTTTAGTTGTAGATAGAATTACATGATTAGCAAGGAAATAAGATATCCACTTCCAGCCAAGATATATTCTATGGGGACCAAACTTAGCTTCTTACCTGAAACATAAAAATCTAGACAAAATATAGGAAACAACAAATCTCAAGATACTGGACATCAAGTGATGAAGGAAAGTCATCCCTGAGAGATAGGAAATAAACAAGACTAGTGAACCTTAGATGACTACCCAGCTCACTGCCTGGAGACAGGGCCAACTCAGGAAAAATCTAGAAGTCTGCCTTTGTTGAGACAGCTAAGAGTCTGGTGGAAGCCAAGGCAATTTGAGTTAGCAGGGCAGTGAGAGTATCAGAGTGTAGAGGGATCCACAGAAATCAGAGAGTTTCCATTGGTATTTAGTTGAGTGCTAATCAGCACAGGCTTGTGAGAAAGCTACCCAAGACCTGAGGAAAATACACAAAAAGATTAAAGGGAACAATATCTGGAATTCACATAGGGCAGGAAATAATGCCTTTTTCAAAAGCTGGAGAGGAAAACCTAGTAATTCACAGATCATTGGATAGAGTACTATGAAGGGTCTTGCCTTAATAATGGGGAAAATTAACCCTAGATTCAATGATGCTCTGGTTTTACCCAGCAAAGCTTAATAGTAGTCCTTGCAAGTAACAGTGTTTCCAAGTACTTAATTGCATCCCAATACAAAGTTCAAGAATAGTTAGAGGAATATGGAAATATCCAGTACCCAATAAAGTAATAGTCATAATGTCTGGCATTCAATTAAAAATGAGTGGGTGTGCAAAGAATCAGGAAAATGCAACCCACAATGAAGAGGAAACTCAATTAATAGAAATAGACCCAGAAATGACACTGATGAGACAATTCATAGACAAGGATATTAAAACGTTATTGTGACAGAATTCCATATATTCAAGAAGTTCAAGGAAAGATTGGACATGTTAAGTAGAAATAGGAAACATATATAAAAAAACCTGAATTGAACTTCTAGAAGTGAAAGTAACAATGTTCGATTTTAAAAGTGCACTGGGTCAGATTAATGGCAGATTAGACATTCCAAATAAAAGATTAATAAATTTGAAGATATAATGTTAGAAAACATCCAAAGTGAAACATATAGAGAAAAAATACTTTAAAAGTGATTATTTATAATAGCCATACAGTTAAAACAATTCAAAAGTCCATCAATTGATGAGTGAATAAATAAAAATGGTATATCTATACAATGGAATATTATTCAGCAATAAAAAAGAATGAAGTACTGATACATGCAGTGACATAGAGGAACACTGAAAACATTATGCCAAGTGAATAAAGTCAATCACAAAAGACCACATGTGCGATTCAATTTATATGACATGTCCAGAATAGGCAAATTAAAAAAATAGAAAGTAGATTAGTGGTTACCAGAAATTGGAGGAGAGTAGTGAATGACTACTAATGAGTACAAAGTTTCTTTTGAAGATGATAAAAGTGTCCTAAAATTGTGGTAATAGTTGCATCACTGAGTGAATATACTTTTAAAAATTGAATCGTATACTTTAGGTGAATTGAATGGGGAGTGACTTAAATCTCGATAAAGATGCTAAAAAAAGAAAAAAAATTTTAAGATTTTATCACATAATTCTGATAAAGAGTTAAAAATAAAGCTACCTAAATATGAAAGAAAAAATAAAAATTTGAAGGAATTCATTACCAGCAGACCCACAGTACAAGAAATGTTAAAGGAAGTCCTCAGGCAGAAACCAAATGATACCAGATGGAAACCTAGATCTATACAAAGGAATGATAAGCACAAGAATTAGTAACTACATGGGTCAACATAAAGTTTTTTTTTTGTTATTTAAATATCTTTAAAGGGCAACATACTATCCAGAGAGAGAAGGAGAACACCATATTGTGAGGTTCATGACACATATAGAAATAAAATATATGGCTACCAATAACACAAATGTTGGGAAAGGAGAAATGGAAATATATTTAGTTTCTTATAGTATATATGAAATAGTGAACTATCATTGGATGGTAGAGTATAATAAATTAAAAATTAGTAAGTTGAAAATAAGTTAAACCCTGAAACAACTACTAAAGACATCAAAGAATTACAAGTAATAAATCAACAAAGGAGATAAAGTATCATTAAAAAATACTCAATAAATCCAAAAGAAGGGGAAAAAGGGGGAGAGAAGGGGGAAACAAAGAACAGACAGCACAATAAAAAACATTTAAATTCACCTGTATTAATAATCTAATAATAGAGTTTCAAAATAAATGAAGCAAAAACTGATATAATTGTAATGAACAATAGACAAATTCATGAATAAAGTCAGAAATTTCAGCACTCTTCTCAATAAATGATACATCAGACAGAAAATAAAGTAAACTGAAGATTAGTAAGAAGGTAGGAGACTTGACCACAACTATCAATGAGTTGGATTTGACTGACATTTTAATAAGAATCCACCTAGAAAATGCAGAATATACATTTTTTCCAGGTGTATCTGGAATATCTACTAAGATGGATTATTTTCTGTGTCATAAAACAAGTCTCAAGAAATTTAAAAGGATTCAAGTCATACTATGTTCTCCAACCAAAATGGATTTAAATTAGAAATCAGTAATAGAAGTAGATCTGGAAAGTCCCCAAATATTAGGAAACTAAATAATACATTTGTCAATAACCAATGGGTCAAAGAGGAAATCAAAAGGGAAATTATAAAATGAACTGAATAAATGAAATAATATATCAGAATTTGTGGGGTGTAGTTAAAGCAATCCTTAGAGGGAAATTTACAGTACCAAAATGCCTATATTAAAGAGCAAGAGTCTAAAATCAGTTACCCTAGCTTCCACCCTAGGGAACTAGAAAAATAAGAAAAAAATCAACAAAAGAAACAAAATAATAAAAAATCGGAGTAGAAATCAATTGCATAGAAGACAGAAAAACAAAATCAGTGAAACCAATATTACAGAGAAGATCAATAAAATTGATAAAGTTCTAGCTGGACTGATCAGGAAAAAAGAGAGAAGACACAAATGACCAACATCAGGACTGTGAGAGGTGTCATCATCACAGGTTCTACAGCTATTTAAAGGATAATAGGGGATAGTTGTACACCAATATCCATAACAAAATTATTCAAAATAGCTAAAAGGTGTAAACATCTGTCTATCAACAGATGAATGTATAAACACAGTATGGTATATAAATATAATGGAATATTATTCATCCATAAAAAGGAATTCTGACACATGGATGAACCTTGAAGACACTGCTAAGTAAGCTAAGCCAGGCACAAAAAGACAAATATTGTATGATTCTACTTCTATGAGGTATCCAGAACAGGCAAATTCCCAGAGACAGAAACTATAATAGAGGTTACCAGATGTTGTAGGATGGAGAAAAATGGGGAGGTACAGAATTTCTGTTTGGGATGATGTAAAAATTTTGGAAATACGTTGCTGATTGTTATACAATGTTGTGAATGTATTTAGTGCTACTGAATTGTGTACTTAAAAATTATTAGTTTATTTCATGCATATTTTACCACAAATTTTTAAAAAGAAATAATAGGGGAATATTATGAATATTTTTATGACAATAATTCTGGCAACAAATTCCCTGAAAGACTCAAAATACCAATACTGCTTTGAAAGAAATAGATAACTTGAATAACCCTGTATCCATTAAAGGAATTGAATTTGTGATAAAACATCTTCCCAAAAAGGAAATCCCAGCCCCAGATGGCTTCCTTGGGGGAATTCCACCAAATATTTAAGAAAAAAAATACCATCAATTCTACACAAACTCTCAGAATATTCAAGAGGAGGGAATATTTTCTAACTCATTCTATGAGACCAGCATTACTCTGATACTAAATTATCAAATTTTTTATAAGAAAACTATACACAACTATTCTTCATGAACAAAGATGCAAAAGTTCTTAACATTTTATTAAATCTAATCCAACTATGTATACAAAATATAATACATTAAGACATAGTTAAACTTACTCCAGAAATGCAAGAAAAACCATATGATCATCTCAACTGGTGCAGAAAAGGCATTTGACAAAATCCACCACCATCTATCCCTAATTAAAAAAAAAACTCTCAAAAAACTAGAAATAAAAGGTAATATCTCCTCACCATGATAAAGAGCATTTACCAAAAACCTACATTACATAAAACTTAATGGTGAAAGACTTGAATGCCTTTCTCCCTAAGAACATTTCAATTCGACATTGTACTGGAGGTTCTAGCCAGTGCAATGAAGCAAGAAAGAAATAAAAGGCATATAGATAGAAAAGGAAGAAATAAAGTTGTCTTTATTGGGAGATGAAATGACCATATATGTAGAAAATCATGAAGAATCTACAAAAAGATTTTTAGAAGTGAGTTTAGCAAGATTGCAGGACATAAGATCAAAATATTTTATTTAGTTGTATTTCTATATACTTGCAATAACCAACAGGAAGTTGAAATTTTAAAATATCATTCATAATTAGCATCAGAAATATAAAAGTACATGTGCAAGACCTGGACATTGAGTATAAAACTTTACTGAGAGAGACTGAATATATAAACGAATAGAGAAATACACCATGTTCATGGATCAGAAGGCTCAAAATTATTAAGATGTCAATTCTCCTAAGATTGATCTATAGATTCAACAACCCCAGCAGGTTTGAGGGTTGTTTTCATTAGTTTGGTTTTATTTTTTTGTTTTTGTATCATTGATAAGCAGATTCTAACATTCATATGGAAATGCAAAGGATCAAAACAACTTTGAAAAACAAGAACAAATTTAGAGGACTTGCATTTCCTGACTTCAAGACTTACTGTAAAGTTATAATAATCAAGACATTGTGGTATTGATGTTAAGACAGCCAAAAAGAGGGATGGGAGAATTAGATGAAGGTGGTTAAAAGGTACAACCTTCCAGTTATAATGATTGGGCATATAATGTACAGCGTGGTGACTATAGTTAACACTGCTGTATAGTATATTTGAAAGTTGTTGAGAGAGTAGATTCTAAATTCTCATTACAAAGAAAAATACATTTTGTTGGTATATCTGTTAGATGCTGGATGTTAACTAAACTTATTGTGATAATTTCACAATACACATAAGTCAAGTCATTATGCTGTACACCTCAAACTTATACAGTGATATATGTAAATAATATATCAATAAAACTGGAAAAATAAGACAGTCAAACATATAAATGAAAGAAAGTAGAAGTAGATCCATGAATATATATATGGTCAATTGATTTTTGAAAAAGGTGCAAAGACAGTGTGAAATGGATATTTTCAACAAATGATATTAAAACAATTAGATATTCACATGCCTAAACAAATCAGAAAAGTGACTTCCCTATTGGTGAGGGGATTGACTGGGTAAGGGGGAACTTTCTGGGGGTGATGTGAATTCTATGTCTTGATAGTGGTGTGGTGTGCTATGAATTTTGTGAATTTTACTGTGTATACATTTTACCTTTAAATTCCTGTAAACAAAATTGAACTCTAATTAACAGATTAGCTTTTAAAGTGATATAGATTAATAATTCTGAAAATCCCTTTTGTGTAATCTAGGCTTGAGGAAATAAATAAATAAATGTATTAGGAATAATGGGAGCCAGTTTACTTACTAAAGGAGTTATAAATACAAGAAAGAAGTTACAAATACGGATGGAGGAGCACAAGAATGGACCACTGAAATGTTGAATTAGAATTGGAGGAATCAAGAAAGAGGTTCTCATGATTTTAGATAAGATAAAGAGAACTCTGTGTGTGTGCATGTGCGTGTATTTCCCACGTCTCTTCACTGAGAGGTCCTAGAAGCCTCTAGTGATGAGCAATGATCTCACATAGGGTGAGATCATTTTTTTTTCAAGTTAAAATTTTTATTTTGAAATAATTTCAGATTTACAGAAAATACCCTTCATTCAGGTGCTCTTATTTAACATTTTGCCACCTTTCCTTTATCATTCTCTGTCTCTGTCTCTTTGTCTCTCTCTGAGTTGGTCTCTCCCTCTCTCTCTCTCTCTCTCTCTCTCTCTCTCTCTCTCTCTCTCTCTCTCTCTCTCTCTATCTATCTATCTGTATTTGTGTCAGGGGTACCCAAGACCAGTGGTTCCCTAACCTTTTTGGCACCAGGGACCAGTGATCCTATGAGAATCTAATGTCTGATGATTTGAAGTGGAGCTGAGGTGGTGAGGCTAGTGCTGGGGAGTGGCTGCAAATACAGATGAAGCTTCCCTTGCATGCCTGCGGTTCACCTCCTGATGTGTGGCTTGGTTCCTAACAGGCCACAGACCGGTACTGTCCGTGGCCCCGGGGGTTTGGGACCCCTGCCCAAGACCATGCTCCTGTTTGGTGGTTCAGTAGGAAGACTCATGAAATTCTGCATAGTTGTACTCAGCTAAAATTTATTGGTGAAAGGATATATGCTAAGATCAACAAGGGAAAAAAAGGACACATAGAAGCTGGAAAAATCCATGCACAGACTTCCTTATGTTGTCCACTTCCCTTAAGCAAAGGGAAAAGGCATATGGGACAAAGTCTATAGAAAATGAAGCAGAAACTTCCAAGAGTCTTCTCCCAGTGGAGTCACACAAGGTGTATTTAATTCTTTCAGCAATGAGTTTGTGACAACAGGTGTGATGTGTTGTCTATCAAGGAAGATCATTAGAAACTCAGTGTCCAAGTTTTTCACTGAGAGTTGGTCATGAGTCAACCTAGCATGTATCAAAATTCCAGACTCCCTGGAGGCATAAAGGTACTCAGCATAAACTACATTGTTTGTACAAATGGTTTGGGCCCTGTGAACTATTTTTTTTTAATTTAGGAAAGGTTTTGTACCAGTGTAGGGAATTGTTTACCAGCCCAGTTTCCAGATGTTAGTTAAGGGCCAACTTTGCAATCAGGTCTTTCTAAGGCCAGACAGTCTCAGGCCTACTATGTTAACTCTTTCCTATAGAAAGACATATAAGGTAAAACCATTCTCTTATAAAAATGACAGTATCATTATCAAAATCAGGAAATTACTATTGATACAATCTTATTATCTATTTTACAGACATTATTCAAAGTTTGCCAGTAGTCCCACTGACATCCTTTATAATAAAATAAAAAAAACTTTTTTTTCTGGCACAAGATTCAGTCCACGATCATATGTTGCATTTAGCTTCATATTCCTTTAGTCTCCTTAAAATAGGATCACTTCCTCAATTTTTCTTTTTTCTATGATCTTGATGTTATTGAAGAGCATAAATCTTTTATCTTGTAACATGTCCCTCAGTTGGGGTTTGCCTGATATTTTCTCATGATTAGATTCAGGTTACCAATTTTTGGCAGAAACACCACATAAGTGAGGTTGTATCTTTATCAGTGCATCACATCAAGAGGCAGTTGATACCAGTTTCTCCCCATATTGTTAATGTTAATGCTGTCCACTTGGTTAAGTTAGTGTCTATCAGGTTTCTCCACTGTAAAGTTACCCTTTTTCTCATTATAATTATGAAGTAATTTGTGGGAAGATCCTTTGATACTATGTAAATATGTTCTTCATCACACTTTCACCTTCTTGATAATTCTTGCCTGAAATAATTATTACAGGTGGTTGCCAAATAGCAATTTTCTAATTCCATACCTTCTACATGTGTTAGTTGGTGTTCCTCTGTAAGGAAGAGTTTCCCTTTGTCCTCTATTTATTTATTTAGATTGGTTTGGATTCTTTTAGATCATGGATTCTTTTAAAATTCAAATTAACTCAATTGATGGTACAACAAAATGCGCCAGGCTCATCCTGTACTTTCCCTGCCCCAGCCCTGGAATCAGACATTTCGACAAGAAGCCCTGGTTCCTGTTAGTGGAAAGTGGTAATTGGACAAGAGAAATAAGTTAGAGTCAATTAATTTAAAAATAAAAAAATATCTCTATTTTTAAATGATATGATTTTGTACCTGGCAAACTACAGAAAATCAATGCTTAAAACTGACTCTAACAAGAAAAGTATTCAGCAAAGTGGAAGGATATAAAATTAACCTACAGAAATCAATGCCCTACATATGTACCAATAACAACCAGTTAGAAGATATAATAATAGAAAAGCCCTAATTTATAATAGCAACAAAGAAGATAATATACCTTAAGAAAGAACCTAACAAGATATGTGAAAAAAAACTTATGTGAGGAAAACTTTAAAATGTATTTGTCAAAACCCAGATATCTTTATAGCACATGCACGCGCACGCACACACACACACACACACATGCACACACACATTTTAATGTATAAACATTTAAAAAAAATTAACCAGGAAGTCAGGAAATTCCAGTATGGAATACAGACTGTGGTAACATAATCTAATTATATTACAAATGTATGACATAACCTCACTAAAAAGGGTGGGGAGAAGACATGCTGATCTAAATAATCTTGGAAAAGGATAGTTTGACTGGACTCCAAGGCTAAAGACAAAAGGAACCATAGAAAAGCACTTCACTCAATTTTGGTAAAGTTGTTTCCCATAGGGGTATGGGTTAATAATTCTGATATTGCTATACTTGTATACTGGGATTGAAAAATTAAGTAAATGGGTGGTGGATGGCTGGAGCCAGGTTTCTTATGGTTGGAGTGGGAGTCTGCAGATAAGCAAGATGGGAAGGCGAGAATGAACCATGCAGTACTGGAATATCAGTGTGAATTCATGTTTATCTTAAAATATATACGGATGAATAGATACAGAAATAATTAGAGATTTGTATGTATACATGACTTATTATACATACATCTATTTCCTAGCTCCTAGATCATAAACATGGTCAAAAGATAACTGACAGACTGGGAGAAAATATATACAACATGTTAATATCCTTGATATACAAATAACTTTTAAAAATCGAGGGAAAAAATCCAAAGAGCCAATAGAAAAATAGACAAAAGAGTGAACATACAATTCATGTATTTAAAAAGATATTTAAATGATCCTTAAATATATGAAAAAGTATAATCTCACTCTTAATTAGAGAAACATAAATTAGAACTACACTAAGAGAATGGATCAACAAATTGTGGTATATCCATACTATGGAATTCTACTCATTAATAAAAAGGAAAAAATATTGATAAAACAACTTTGAAGAATCTCAAAAGCATTATGCTGAGTACATACTGTCTGATTCCATTTGTATGAAACTCTGCAAAAGAGAAATTTAATCTACAATAAATCAGTGGTTGCCTGAGGTGGGGGAGGGGTTTGGGATGGGGTACAAAGAAACCTTTTGGGGGTCATGGAAATATTCTATATATTGATTGTGGTTGTGGTTACAGGGTTGTATATATTTATTAAAATTCACTGAACCATACCCTTAAAATAGGTATATTGAAGGGTAGCAAAATATGCCACCTCAAAATATGTCACTTTGGTATATGGATTATTTTGAGCTGAAGACAATCAAATCTCAGCAGACTCAAGCAAAACTTTTATGTATCCCTTAACTGACCAAAATAATTTAGATAGAGGGACTTCTACCAGGAAGAGAGCTATTGCCAGAGATAACTTTTTATCTGAAAGACTTACCTGCATGGCACGGCAGATATCTGATTACCAAACATCTGCCCTTCTAATTTTCCTGTGAATTGCCCTCCTTCCTTTTGAATTTCCTGTACCCTATCTCATTTCTTAGCTCAGGATGGCATATAAGCCTCAATTGCCTGACTGCCTTTGGGTCTCATATTTTCATGGGGCTCCTGTATGTACAAAATTAAATTTGTTTTTCTCCTGTTAATCTGTCTTTGTCAATTTAATTGTTAGACCAGCCGAAGAACCTAGAAGTGTAGAAGGAATGTTAGTGCGAATGAAATTGGAACAGCTCCTTTGGGAAAGGAATTTGGAAATATCTAACAAAACTACATATGCACTTTTGGATACACCAATTTCAGTTCTATGAATTTACCCTGAAAATATACCTCAGATAATATGAAAATACATATATGTACAAGGCATTTTTTTGGCTGTTTATAATAGCAAAAATTGGAAACCATCTACATGGGCAAACATAGGAGAGTGTTTAAATTATGATACATCTGAAAAATGGGGTGTATTATGTGTGTTATGTTTACACAAATAAGTACATTTATTGTGGATAATGGGAGCCAGGTTTCTGTTGGAGAAGGGATTTACAAATACTACGGAAAGTGAGAAAACTAGGATGAACCTTGTGTTGTTGGGTTGAAATGGAAGGTATTATAATGAATTTGTTTTTAAAATATGTACACCTATAGCAAAATGTATAAATAGATAATAGGTTGTATATACATGAATTAGCATACACACATATATTTCCTAGCTGTGTCCTGAGAGGGCCTAGAAACAATTACATTCTAATAGCAATGAACAGAGGCTGAAAAAGAATGCGAGTTTGGAGCATCTTGTAGTGTCAGAAAAAAAGTGATAGGGGCATGGTCAAAGGGACACACAAGTCACCTTGAAGACACTCCCACTGGACGATTTGAGCATCAAAGGAAATGATGATAGTGATTGATTATAATTCATTTAATAAAATAACAGTAGTCAGTATAGATATAAATACGTACATTAACGGGGGAGAAGAGGAGGCTCTTCCTTATGGTAGAATAGCAAGTAAAGAAAAGTTGGTGTTAGAAAGTCATCAATGGATGCTGAAGACAAATGTTTGAAAATTTTATATATAGTGAGAGAATGATAAAGGTGGCAAAGTGTAAACAATGGTCTGACTTAGGTAAAGGGCACATGGAATTTCCTTGTGCCATTTTGCTTCTCTGTACATTTAAAATATCAAAATTAAGTCCCTCCCCCAAAAGATAGACAAAATAGGGAGTATCCTAGTACTGACATGTTGTCGCTAAACATGCTAATTTTTTCTTTCTCAAATAAAAACTACTGCTTGGGTGGCAAGGTTTGCAGAGGGGGCCAGAGAGCACAAGCGAGGCTTATAATGCACTTTAATACTAATTTGAATGTTTCTAATGTTTCAACATCCTGTTTTCGTTTTCGTTTTGTTTTTAATGAAGCTTTTTCATTTGATTCACTACCATTCTTTCACCTTAGTGATTTCTTTTCAATAATTTTGAAATTATTGATGGCAAGACCTAACACCGTGAATGAAAATCAGCGTCAAAAAACATTTTTTTTTAAGCCAAGGGCTTCACAGGAGACGCTATTCCCATTCAGAATCACCTGGAGGAGGGAGGGAACAAGACCAGCGCAAGCTTCCGCTTTCGTTTCTTTAAGTCAACCTTTCTTATTAAAGGAGAACCATGAAAGGGTGATTTTTCTGTCGGCAAACATTTCCTTAGCGACGAGTCCACTCATGACACGGGAATGTCATAGTATTGCATCACAATGGGTAGTCTATGTGAGCAAAAAGCCATATCAGATGACCCAGGTTCTGATAAAACGTTCAATTGCAATTCGTCCGACCTGTTAGTTTCATTTTCTTCTCTCCGTATCCAGAACGCGGAGCTACTGGGGTAGACTACTCCCCTTCGATTCCTGGCCAGTGGTTTGGTCCAATACGCAAACTGACAGAAGGGACGAGCTGCGTCTGCGCAGAAAACTGTTGGGGTGGGTGGGGGAGGAACATGGCGCAAGCTCTGTCCGAGGAGGAGTTTCAACGGATGCAGGTGCCGCTCGCCGGGGAAAAGACCACCGGGATGGGCTACGGGGAGCGGGGCAGAGAGAAGCCGTGCCACAGGCTCTGAGAAGGGTTTGGTTGGGATGGACCTTGAGTCTAAGGGGTTGGTCTGCAGAAGGGAAACTGAGGCTCTGAGTGGTGGGACTATTGGATTCCAGATACTACTGGTCTCTGAGGGGTTGGATTATTAGAGCCTTGTGGGTAGAGGAGAGAGTCGGAGAGTGGGGGATATCTAACTCAGACCTAGAGGGGACGAGACCTTTGGGCCCGTGCGGGGAACCCATGGGTGGGTGATGATAACGTTAGGTATCGAGGGAAGGAGATCCTGAGAGGGAGAAGCCATTTTATCTGAAGAGGAAGGAAGTGGGCGTCGGGCGGTTTGCGTCATGATGAGGGGAGCCATTACTTGGTGGGAGGTGGAAGTTTTTTGTGGGAGATACCACTGTGCCAGCGAATTAGGGAAAGACCCCAATGTTGTCATTGTTGCCGGGAGACGGAGATCCTGTGCGAGTGATGGTAGTGGATCCCAAGAAGGACCGGTACCATTTGGATGATTAGGGGTGATCCCATTAAGTCTGGGGTGAAGAAGTGCTTGAGTGGGTAATACCATTAATGTCTGTTGGAGAGAGGACCAAAGAAGATGAAAAGTGATAGTATCTTGGACTGCATGGAGCAGGGATCACTGGGTTTGGGGCGGGGATACCCTGATTGGGTACTCTGACCACTTGATTATTCTGGCGAGGGAAGATTCTGAAATGAGTAGACCCTTGCTGAGAGAGTTCTTTACTGGGAAAGACCATTGGACTTTGTGTTTGGAGAGACTCTGAAAGGGGGAACCCTGAGTAAGGATCTATGGGAGGAGAGGAGGAACTTCAAGTGAGGACAGAATCCATTGGTCCTTGAATGAGGGACCCAGTTGCCTCTGTGTGAGGGCCTGGAGGATGGAAAGGTGAAATCATTGGACCATGAAAGGGGAATACTCCTGTAGCTTGTGCAGGGGCTTCTGAGTGAGTAAGAGTAATCCAACTAGCCCACCCAAGGCCCTGTGGAGGAAGGACCCTGAAGGATGTAGGGCTATCCCATTGGAGTATGACTGGGAGATCTTGAGGTGTGTGGGAACCCTTTAGTGAGGAAGATTGATTCCACTGAGCCATGAATGAGTGCAAAACTATCGGGCTCTGATGGATAGGAACTCTGGGTGGGTGCCAAAGTTGTACTAATTAGATCAGAACTGTGGGAGACAGATCACTAGGTCTAGGAGTGGACAGGTGCAGGAAAGGTTCTGTAAAGGCCAAGCCCTCTGACTTTTATCTATCTATCTATCTATCTATCTATCTATCTATCTACTTACTTACTTAATTGAAGAAATGATTTAAAAATCCCCCCTATCTACCTCCCAAGCCCTCTGACTTTAGGAATAGCACCAATGAGTGGAAGCTGGTGCCATGGGAGGGAAAGGTCCTGGTTGGGTAAGGGACAGTGGTTTTGAGAACTGGCCTAGGTGCCCTACAGGATAGGAGTATACTGTTTGGAATGGTCCATACTTCACTTTCCCTCAATTCTTGAAAGAGGTCTGGATGTGCTTGGAGAGCCTTGGGGATGGGGACCCTGAGCAGCCCCCTTTTACTTAGTGAAATTGGTCAGGAGAATACCAGGCCCTCTTCCCTTGGGAAAGATGAAGGAAGGCAAGCCCCTGCCCCCTCCTCTGGCCAAGAGGATAGATAACACTCACCCCTGACAGAAAGATAGTCGGAACAGTGTTCAGTGTATGTGACGAGGTCAGCAAGGAGAAGGAGGAGGAACTGTATCCTGTGGGCATGGTGAACCATAGAACACACATGAGCAAGAGCCTGACTGGGTCAGCACTCTGTCATGACCTGAGTGCACAGTGGATTGGAAGGGGAGAGATGGAGGCAGCGGGGAGACACAGAGGTGAGACTGGCTGTGGTTATAAGTAGAACTGGAAAAGGTGGGACTGGGATGGAGAGACTGGAAGCTCATTTAGGATGTGTATGCACAGGTCTTTAGGATTGACTCAAGAGGTACACAGAGGGCAACAGGGTCTGTGGGGCTCAGGGGATTGGTACCCTCATGGTGAGGATAGGGGCACATTCCTAATTAAATCATTTCTCTTCCCTTCTTCCCCTAAAGGCTCAGCTCCTGGAACTCCGGACAAACAACTACCAGCTTTCAGATGAACTACGCAAGAATGGTGTTGGTGAGCCAAGAGGGTCTTATTAGATGGGGGTGGCTTTGGGGAACAGAGGCTGAGGGAAAACATCTCAGAGGCTTGTTAGGAAGTACTTTCAGCTCCTTGCCACTGACTGAGGCTGAGACTTCCTGCTTTCCCCACACCAGAACTTACCAGCCTTCGACAGAAGGTCACCTACCTGGATAAAGAATTCAACAAAGCTCAGAAGGTACTTCCCTCCACCCATTCACTCTCCCATGCTTCCCTATAGCCATCTGACTCATTCATCAGTCCAATGGGCACCAACCATAACCAGACCTAATTTTACGTGCTGTCATTAGTCATTCAAAAAATTCTCAAAGAAGTCCCTTTAGTTTGCTAATTTTATCTAATTCTTCTTAATTAATTGATAAATTTGAATTTACTCAATTCATTTTTTTAATTTCAATTACTTAGTGTCATTCACTGACTTCTAACTAAAGAGTCTAATCTAGGGGTAAATCTGCCTTGAATCTGCTGTCTCTTCTCCACTCCCCTGCCTTGTGCTCATACTTCCCATTCCTGTACTGGTCCTGTTGGTAAAGTGAGACTGAACCTACCTCTTCTGCTCTTCTGTCCTCTGAAGATGAGAGCATATCAGCTATTGTGGCCCTCAAGGCATTTAAGGCCCTCATTTGTCCCTTTCTTCACTACTCTGTTCCTATGCATAGCATAATGTTACACATAGTGTATGCTCCATAAATATTTGTTAGATGGAGGAATACAGAAGGCAGAAAGACTGGCATCTGGACAGCTGGGTTTCTCTTTGGTAGGGTGCTGATTCCCCAACCTGACAATTCCCTAGACTGTTCAGCAGGGGAGTGGCATTTTCCATGATGAATGGAAGGGATCCATGTAGACGTGTTTGGACAGATATAGCAATGAAGCCACAATGTCTGAGCCTGGAGACCCAGCCCATAAAGGGTTAAATACTAAGACCAATGAACAGCTTTGGGAGCTTAGAGGAAAGGATGTAAGCAGAATGCTACTCACTCTCCCATCATTCCTATGGGCCACAAATTGTCATGTAAGTTGTGCGGTTGAAGATGCTCCCATCCCCCAACGCCTGTCATTATTGTCTCCCCTTGACACTTGCCTCAATGTCTCCATACCCCAGTGAGAGTGTCCCTCTCTGTTCACCTTTTCTCTCTTCCTACCCCCTCACCTTTAGGCACTGAGCAAGAGCAAGAAAGCTCAGGTAAGGGGACCCATGGTGGGTGAATGTGTCTGGGAGTCTCTGTCTGCAGGGATATTTCTGTATGTTGGGATCTCCTAGTACTGGCCTTTCTCTGTGTGTGCAGTTGCATCCATGACTGCCACACTGTCATGTGTTTTTGTATTTGTCTTTGTTTTCCTGTGTTCATCTCTCTGTGCCTCTCTCTGTGTGTCTTTTCTTCTCATTTTCTCTCTGTCCTTCTCTCTGACTCTGTTTCTGACTTCCTTTTCCTCTCTCTCTGACTCTTGTTTCTCTCCTCAATCTTCCCATTTCCTTTCCCCCACCTGTTTCTATCTCTGCTATCAGTTTCCTTTTATTTCATTTTATCTCTTTCTGACTCCTTATTTCTCTCTTCTTCACATATTTCTTTCTCTGACCCCTTCTCCCCTCTCTCTATTCCTCTGTCTTCCTGCCTTTTCTTTATTTTGCTCTCTCTCTCCATCTCTCATTCTTTCCCATCTGTCCCTCTTTCCCCATCTCTCTCTACCTTCTCTCTTCCCTATTTCTCACTGCAGGAAGTTGAGGGGCTGCTGAGTGAAAATGAGTTGCTGCAGGCAAAGCTACACAGCCAGGAAGAGGACTTCCGTTTGCAGAACAGCACACTTATGGCCGAGTTCAGCAAGGTGATGGTGCCTGGGATAGCCAAGGGGGCTCCAAAGGATAGGGGCCACCTGGACTGAAGCTGGAGGGCAGCTGAGAGTGGTTGGACAGAGGCTGGTCTTTGAATCACTGTCCATGGTGCTGAAACAGGTCTTGAGTCTCTGATGGGGGCAGTGATTTGACAGATGAGGCTACCTATTGTGCTTGGATTAGAAGTCTGGAAGCTCTGACTGAGGTCAGCTGGTTCCTGACCAAGTCACTTCTTTTCTCTGAGCTTCAAGTTTCCTTGTGTATATTTTGGGGCTGATGCTAAGACCTGGGATATTATTGGGTCTTAGATAAAGTTCTTATATTTAACATGGATGGAAAGATGTTTAAGCTGCTTCCCTTTTCTTTCTTTACCTGATGTGAGCCCACATATAATTTATGTGGATTAGATAATTTATCTTGGATTAGATAATTATATCTTCTCACTGATTTTAGCATCCTCACTGTTTCTAAACCTACCAGGCAGCTGGAGAAAAGCACAATTGTCTTTTGTTCCTTTATCTCTGTTCTGTATCCATTCACAATAATTTTCTCAGTTTTTAGTGTTTTTTAAGGGAAAAAAATCTCATGGCAACAAAAATGTATTTCCAAGGCTCCATGTGAGAATGTAGTACTTAATACCTTTAAAATCAAAACAAAACTAACCTTTAAGCAGGTACAATACCAGGAGAGGTGATTTAGCAAGTACTAGTTAAGAGCCAGGAAGCCTAGATTAAACCTGTAGCTCTATATTTTACTAACTGCAACCTTGAGTGTGTCACTTGATTTGTCTGTTTCTTGGAAATGATGATAATGACAGTACCTGTCTTGCAGGGCTTTTGTGAGGATTGAATAGATAAATGTCTGTAAACTATTTAGAACAGAGCCTAGCACATATCAACTGTGTAGATGTTAGTTACTGATAGTATCCTTTGATCAATTCCTTTTCTCTCTAAAATATTTCTTAACTATTTAAAAGTTTTATATCTACTCTGTGGTCCTGCCCCACCTCAGCCTTTTCTACCTCTCACCTGCTCTACTCCTACAGCCTTCTTACTGGTCTCAGTTCTAGCTTCTTTGACTACATCAAGCCCTACACATTGTCCTGAATTGTAGGTCTTATGACATCGCTCCTTTAAACAACACCTCCTAGTGGGTCTTTGCCCCCTACAGTTCAGAGCCCCTGGTGCTCATATAAGAGCTGACATCATCACTTCACTTCTGATTGTTTCCTGCCCTCAGTTTCAGTGGTATCATGTGGTTTTTTTAGGAAGAAGGTAAGGCAGGTGCAAGCATTTGTCCATAAATCTAGCACATGTTCTACAGCACCTGCCCTGGGCTAGGCACTAGGCCAGGTATAGAACTTTCTTCACATTGCCCTCCTTCTCTTTATGGGAACTAGAAGTACTCACAGAGAGACCTGGGTTCAAGGCCTGCCTCCAGCACTTACTTACCAAGATATCTCACCTTATTTTTTCCTTCAACAAATAGTTATTGAGCACTTGCTTCATGTTTTGTGTTCTGGAAATAGTTGTAAGCAGCACAAAATGGTCCCCACTCTTAAGGAGCTTATATTCTGGGGGTGGGATGGGGAGAAAGATGATGATGTAGTAAACAAATAATAATTGTACTGATACTGACAGTTATATAATGTTTACTGTGTGCCAGGTCTCATTTGATGTGCTTTATGTTATTTATTCATTTAATCCTCACAGCAAGCTGATGAGATATTACTAGCATTGCTATTTAACAGATGAGGAAAACTGAGCTCCAGAGAAATGAAGTAGTTTGTCTCAATGTCCCAATGCTAGTAAATGGCAGAATAGAAATTCTCATCCAAGCAGTCTAGTTTCAGAATCTGGCTGTGACCCTATGTTACAAAATAAAATTTAATTGTCAATCACAATTTATGATGCAGGATTTTTCAGGGCTTTAAGAAGTTAAAAACATACTAGTTAAATTTCATTATGATTAGTGCAAGGTAAAAAAGAAACAGATTGTTGTGCTAGAGAGTATTGGAATTTCCATGTTGGGGGATACTACTTGAAAGGTGACATTTGAGCAGAGCACTGAGGGATGCAGAGAAAGAAGCCAGTCATGTGAACTGGATGAAAGGAATAGTGTTCTGGGCAATGAAATTAAAATTCTCTGGGCCTCAGTATTCTCATCTGAAAATGGGACAAAGGACCTTGTCAGGTCTGCTGTAAGAACTTTGTTTTAGCCAAGAATTTAACAAGAGGCTGGCTTAGTTTTATTTGCATTGTGCACCTCTCCAAGGCCAAGGGCTGACGATAGGGGTCTGTAGGTAGTACTGGCCCTGGAGGTGCCCTGAAAGCTGTCTGTGGTGCCCAGGCTCCCAGACACAGACCTCTCCACAGAAGATGACTGACTGGCAGAGTATTATCAATCCTCTGTGACTGCCATTTAACAGATGTGTGAATTTGAAGTTGTTTAACATCTGTGCTTTAGTGTCCTTATCTAAAAAGTGGGGATAATGAATAATGAGAGCACCTGGGTCATGGGTGTTATGAGAATTAAATGAATTGTAAAGTGCATGGGCCAAATGCTATGTATATTTCAGTGAATGTTGTTCTGATTCTCTGCTTTTCTGCTGCCTCGTCTGTCCCTTGCTCAGGTCTGCAGCCAGATGGAACAGCTGGAGCTGGAGAACCAGCAGCTGAAGGATGGGGCTGCCAGGGCAGGTGCTGTCCAAGTTGGGAGCCTTGTGGATGGGGAGCTACTGAGACTGCAGGCAGAAAACACAGCCTTGCAGAAGAATGTGGCAGGTGTGTGGGGCCCTCTTGGGGACGTGTGGACCTTGGGGCTTGAGTAGGGTGTTGTCCTTCTGGGGAAAGATGGAAAGACTTCAGAATCAAGCTTGCCTCTTCCATGAACCCTGGTGTATGACTTTGGACAAGACATTCTCCTCTCTGAGCCAAAGCTTCCTCACTTATGAAGTAAGTATAATGGTGTCTACCATTTGGAAGATTGTAGTCAAGATGAGAGGTAGTTATCTTTATGAGTTTAGTTCAATGCCTGGGATTTAGCAGATATTGCAGATAAGCAGATTGAACATCAGAAGATGTTTACTAAATGGAGAAGGGGAATGAAGGAACATTGGAAAGATTCAGAGCCCAGATTGTCAGTATGATCCGGGATGAAAACTGAAAGAAAGCTTGGTAGAGTGTGGAAGGATCCTGATGTATAGTTTTGAAGAGCAGCTGGGACTTGTGGGGTGCTGGGTGGTAGTTTAGTGATCAGCAGGGAGACTGTAGAATGTGGCTTGGAATCAGGATGTTATAAGAAGAATTCAGCTATAAGTAGGGAGTAGAGGATGTTAGACATGACCTTGGAGGGCTATGGGTGGGGCCTAGGAAACCAACTTGGTCTAATATGATGGTAGACAGGATTTCAGTGGTTGGTGGGCTTAAAAGATTTGTGATTGGTCTGGATGGGGCTAAACCTTTGTTTTTTAGGCTTGTGGTCTTTTGGGGCAGGGTTCCTGCTACCTGAGGTGTTGAAGACCACTTTTCCCTCAATTTGACATATGGCAAGGGTCTTCAGAGAGCACCTCATCCAACATACATCTCTGTTCTATCCATCAGCCCTGCAGGAGCGCTGTGAGAAAGAGGCTGGGAAGTTCCCAGTTGCCACTGAAGGTCAAGGGGACCCCCCAGGGGGCCAAACCCCTGCTCTCCTGTCACCCATGCCGTTGGCAGAGGTAGAGTTGAAATGGGAAATGGAGAAGGAGGAAAAGAAATTGCTCTGGGAGCAACTGCAAGGCTTGGAGGTGAATCTGGGTCTATTGGGGCTGGGGTGCCAGATGGCAGGCAGATGCCCTAGCTCTGCCTATGGTCCCACAGAGATGTCTGTGACATCACCATCTCATGGGCTGATGGATTAGGGATGCAAGAGGGCAGGAAGAAGGCACATACCTTACTTTCCCCCTTGCTGATAACAACCCCCTCCCTTATTCTTTCCTGTAGAGTCTGAAGCAGGCTGAAACATCCAGGCTGCAGGAGGAACTTGCTAAGGTGGGGCTGCCAAGTTTTCCCTGGCCTTTGCCCCATCCCACTTCCTACCCATCATGCTTCCACCAGCAAAGCAGAATATTAGCAGAATATTCCCTCATAGCCTCAGTTTTGTCATTTGTGAAATGGAGAGACTCAAACTTATGTCGCAGAACTGCTTTCAATTTGGAATGGGGTAATATAGTCCTACTATATCTTGTGCCTGATGGACCCCATTCCTTTCTTCTGTGTCCTCCTCACTCTGCTTGTTTATTCATCCATCCAATAACTTATAGACTGCTGGCTCTTATCTTAGGACCTAGAGACCTAGTGGTGTGGCAGTCAATCATGATCCTGCTTTCCAGGCCTCCCAGCTTAGCCATTCTGTGACGTAGCCCTTAGTCGATATGTTGGGGATGTAAATGCTGGGCTTTGAAGCCTGAGGGAGATTATGTTGGTGCTGCTGACCAGTTGGGCAACCAAATGACTGAACCCTTCTGAGACTCAGTTTCTGCATTTGTAAAAACAGTAATACTTCTCAGGATTGTTTTGAGGATTCCACAAGATAACAAATAAATTCAGCTTCCAAAAAGGAATTAGTAGAAAGTGTCTGTAAATATTAAGTTTATTTTTGTTTTCACTAATATTATTCTTGTTGTTATCATTTGTCTGTATCCCCTCCCCTACCCCAGCTCTCAGAGAAACTGAAAAAGAAACAAGAAAGGTAAATTTCTTTTTCCAGAGGCAAGGGAAGGGGTTCAGGGAGATTAGGAAAGGGATTGACTTATAGAATTGACTTATCTGTCTGCCTTTCTGTACCCAGTTTTTGTCATCTACAGATAGAAAAGGAAACACTATTCAATGACAGCCGGTAACTATCAGGGTTGGAGTTAGTGGTGGACAGTGCCCATCAATATTAACTCAAGACCACAGGGGCAGAGCTGGGAGACTGAACCTCAGGCCATGGTCAATGCCCTTGGCCGCCCCCATCACCCCCAGGAACAAGATTGAGGAGTTACAACAGCAGAAGGAAGCTGATCTCAAAGCCCAGTTGGTTCAAATTCAGAAGCTGCAACAAGAACTTGAGGCTGCTAATCAGGTGAGGGGCTGGTTTCTGAGATCAGCTGGGATAGGGGCCAGGGTTGGGAGTCTAGGGAACTCTGAAGTCTGCAGAGACTATTTGGGGAGTCTGAGATTTCTTCTGTTGGAAATATAGGGACTGGATAGCTCCTGGGCTCCCCAGGTGCTAGAAAAACAGGAACTAAAGAGTGCTGAGAGCCCGTGGGAGTTGGATTAGGAGACTATAAATCAGAGATCTCAGCGACCTGAGGACTTAGGGGTCTGTGTGTCACAAGTTTGGATGAATCTACAGTCCTGAGGGATTAGAGACAGAAGTCTGGAAAAATCTGTGGTCACTGGGGACTGGGACCAGGAGTTGCAGTGAATCTGAACTCCTAGGAGGTTGGGTGATTTTGAGACCTACGGGGGCTGGGTAGATAACATGACTTTCAAGGGTGAGACAGTTGGGCCTGGAGACTGTGCATTTGAGATTCTCAGGGTATGAGGACTGGTTTGGGTCTGACACTTTTAAGAAGTTGGATCAGGTGGGCTGGGTGGTCCTGAGACCACCAGAAGCTGTGAAAAGAAAACTGGTGAGTCTGAGACCTCCAGAGACTATATTAAAAGTCTAGGTGGGTCTGAGGCTTTTGAGGGTTGAGAGCTGGGCGATTTTAAAGCTTCCAGGCTTCTCCCTACAGTAGGTGAGTCTGAAGTCCCATGGATTGGGAAACATGGTGACTTTCATGTCTGAGGCTCCTAGGAGCAGGGGACAGAAGTCCGGGTAAAGCTAGGTTTGCAATTAGCTGAGTCTGAAGATCCCCAGAGACTGGGAACAGGAGTGGCAAATGGGGGCATCAGTCTGAGACCTCACTAGGAGGTGGCAACTAGGAGACTGTATGAGTTCAAGACCTCTAGAGTCTGGAGCTGAGTTTGGGTGAATCTGAGACTCTTGGGAGCTAATGTGGCTGAAACCCCTGAGAGTTTGGGTCTGGAGTCTGGGTAAAGCTGTAGTTCCTAGGCCTGAGTGTATCTGAGAATCTTGGGGCCTCCAAGCTGGAATCTGGATGAGTTTGAGACCTCTTACAGATGGGGCCTGAGTGATTTTGATATCACCAGGAGCCTAGGTGTTTTCTGAGATGCTGGGATGTAGAGGTGGCTGAGGCCTTTGGAGGGTAATGACCTAGAATCTGGGTGAAGCTGAGCTCTCTGATGGGTGGATAGTTCAAGACTCTAAAGTGCTGGGAATGTGATGTCAGGTGGTCAAAGAGGGAGTCTCTATGGTTCTATGTATCGCAGGGGAGTCTGAGGTCTAGAATGGGCTCCCCTGACCTCGTCTTCACAGAGCTTGGCAGAGCTGAGAGATCAGCGGCAGGGGGAGCGCCTGGAGCATGCAGCAGCTCTACGAGCCCTACAGGATCAGGTACATTATACTGGGTGGGCTCAGGAGGATGGAGGGGCTAGAATAGTAGTAATACAAGTGGGTATTGTACAGGCAGACAAGGCCTCAGAGGTCTTGCTTTCCCGGTGGGTGGGTAGGTGGGTGTGTGTGGGGGGTGTGGGTATGTATCTGTCCTTTCTTGGCTATCCCCCTGTTCTGGACCCACTCTCAACCTGTTGTGGGGATGAGGCCAGGTGTCTATCCAGAATGCGGATGCACAGGAACAAGTGGAAGGACTTTGGGCTGAGAATAGTGCCTTGAGGACTAGCCTGGCTGCCCTGGAGCAGGTACAGGACACTTCGAAGCCCTCACTGATCCCTCCCCAGTTTCCTATCTCCCTCTGCTTCTGATCTACATTGGGGCAGTGTAGTCTGGACCTCATGCTCTTCTTCCACCTGTTTCTGTTTCATTCTCAGCTTTTTTTTTCTGTTGGCATCCACCCCTCTTCTCTTTTGCCATCCATCCCTGCTTCTCTTGCTTTCTAGTTTCTCTCCAGTAACGTGCCAGAAATGAACTAGCAAACTAGTCTTAAGTGTGTACTCAGTAAACCATGTCTGTCTGTCCGTCTGTCTGTCCCTTCGTCTGTCCGTCTGTCCGTCCGTCCGTCCATCCATCCATCCATCCATCCATCCATCCATCCATCCATCCATCTCCATGTAGCCACCACCCAGATCAAGGCAGAGCATTTTCTGTGCTCCAGAAGGTCCTTTTCACCCCTCCCCATCCATACTTTCTCTCTCACCTTTAGTAACATAGATTAGTTTCACCTGTCCTTTAAATTCATGTAAATGGAATCAGACACCCAATTTTTATACCTGGCTTCTTCCCTGCAGCATTATATCTGAGAGGTTTATCCATATGTAGTAGTGGTCTGTTTTATCTCTGTTTAGTATCCCATTGTATGAATATACCACGTTTATCCATTCCCCTGTTGACCTTTCTCCCACTGTTCTTCTCTTTGAAATTCTTTCTTTTCCTCCTGGCTCCCTTTCCACTTCTCTCCCTGTCTCCCTGGAACTGGGAGGCTCACACCCTATGATTGGTCCCTGCTGTCCCTTTCATTCCACTTCCCATCACCACCACTTTCTCCAGATTCAAACAGCAAAAACCCAAGAACTGAATATGCTCCGGGAACAGACTGCTGAGCTGACAGCTGAGTTGCAGCAGCGGCAGACTGAATATGAGGACCTCATGGGACAGAAAGATGACTTTAACTCTCAGCTCCAGGTGACACCTCTGGCTCTGACCTGTCTTCTCCTAGTTTCATAATTCTAATTCATAATTAGAGTTTGCCATAAGGTGCAGTGGGAAGACTGTGGAGTTAAGAAGACCTGGTTTCCAGTCTGGCTCCCTAACATATTAGCACTTATGTGTCCCAGACTGAGTCGTTTCACTTCTCTGAGTCAGAGCCTCTTCAGTTCATTAGGAGAGGCATTCTGAGAGACTTTTGGGAGCTAGAGATATGGGGGTTGAGTGTGGCTGAAGCCCCCGGGAGTTGGGGTCCAGAGTCTGGATGAAGCTGTAGTCCCTGGGGGCTGGGTGTGTCGAATAATTCTGGGGCTTCCAAGCTGGAATCTGGATGAGTGTGAGATCTCTTATGGATGGGGGCTGAATGAGTTTGAAATCACCAGGAGGCTAGGTGCTTTCTGAGATGCTTAAAGCTGGGATGTAGGGGTATCTGAGGCCCCTGAGGGGTAATGACCTAGAATCTGGGTGAAACTGAGATCTCTGACAGCTGAGTAATCCATAATGGACAGTAGAATAATAAAGATTTCTAGTAAATAAGATAGAAGTTTAGTTTTCTCTCACATAAGAGTCTAGGTAGGTTGCCCAGGGATGGGACGATGGCTTCCTGATCACCAGTGACCAAGGTTCCTTCTACACTGCTATTCCACCACCTTCAACACAAGACTATCTTGGCATCCAACGTGCTTGTTCAAGCTCCCCTACCATCATGTTTATATCCTGTTTGAAAGGAAGGAGGACAGGTGGAAGGGCCCAGTATGCCCCTTTCCTTTACAAGCATAACCTATATTACTCACCACTTCTGCATCCAGAACTTAATCTCCTGGTCACGCCTAACTGTGAGGGAGGCAGGGAAATGTCAATTAGATGTCCATGTGCCCAACCACAGAATCTATTGCTGGGGAGGATGGGGGAATGAATACTGGAGAGCAGTTAGCAGTCTCTGCACTGTTTCTCATCTAGAAATGGAGAGGCCAATACCCACTTTACAGGGTTTAGGGAATTGGTCTACTGGAAGTATCCTGGGTGACTGGCACCTTCTGGGGGCTCCTTATCAAACTCGCTTCCTTTGTTCCCACATTAGGAATCATTACGGGCCAATAGTCGACTGCTAGAACAACTTCAAGAAATAGGACAAGAGAAGGAACAATTGACCCAGGAGCTACAAGAGGCTCGGAAGGTGGGTGGTGCTGGGGAGCCTGCAAGGGGAGGAAGTGGCTTAGTCTGTGGGGAGTGAGGGAAGGCAGGTGACATGGCCAATCCCATGGAGCTGGGAGGGGATGGAAAGTGACAAGGATGGGTGAGTGTGGAGATTGGAGGGAGGTGGTGTTTAGCACATTCCTTGGGCCTCAGGAGGTGGTGGTGGACCTTGTCTGGCATTGGGGGAGGAGGTTGACTGATATCCTTCTGCCCTACCCTCTCGGTCCCCAGAGTGCTGAGAAGCGGAAGGCCATGCTGGATGAACTAGCAATGGAAACACTGCAGGAGAAGTCTCAGCATAAAGAGGAGCTAGGAGCTGTCCGACTTCGGCATGAAAAAGAGGTGTTGGGGGTGCGCACCCGCTATGAGCGTGAGCTCCGTGAGCTGCATGAGGACAAAAAGCATCAGGAGGAGGAGCTCCGTGGGCAGATTCGAGAGGAGAAGGTGAGCGGGTGGATGAAGATGAACTTCTGCCTCTAAAGCCAGGAGAGTATATCACTGCTGGTGGGTCAGGGGATGGCAGGAGTGAGGTGCTCACTCTTCTGCCTGCCTGGCTCATGATGGTCTGCCTTCTCCCAGGCCAGAACACGGGAGCTGGAGAATCTCCAGCAGACAGTAGAAGAACTTCAAGCTCAGGTACACTCTATGGATGGAGCCAAGGGCTGGTTTGAACGGCGCTTGAAGGAGGCCGAGGTGAGTTGGTACCTGGTGAGGTTCAGAGGCTAATCAGAGGGTATCTATGCCAAACCAGTGGACCAGGAGTGGTCAGGCCCTGGAACTTTCTGAGATTCCCCCTGGCTCAACAGCAGCCCTGTGGCCATCAGAAGGGCACAATGTCAGATCTATTAATTTGAAAAGGCATCACTTCCTTCTCAAACTGTACTTCTGACAGGAAATGATTATATTATACTAATTTTATTCAAACAAAAACCTTTACTGCCATTTTCTGGAAAATTCCTCACAAAGCCATGAGGAGCATAGGTACTAGAGCCAGTCATTTACCTCGGTTTGAGACCTGGCTGGGCCACTTTCGAGCTGTGTGACTTTGAGCAAGTACTTGACCTTTCTGTGGCCTGTTTTCATTATCACTAAAAAAGGGATAACAGTAATACCTGCTCTCTAGGTATTATGGGGAGGTATGTAAAATGAGTTAATATTTATAAAATCCTTACAACATTCCAGGCCTATAGTAAGTGCTGTGTTATGTTTTATTAAATAAAATAAAACATAAATGCAAATGTTGGTCTTCAGTGTGAACTGTGCAGCCCTAAATGTGACACTTTTGTGTACTGCCTAAAGGCATGCAGTGTTTTCTGCAGGAATATCTTTTCTGAACACCTGGGGGCCCTCTGCTGCAATCTCTCAAATCCCTCACTGGACATGATATACTGTGGAGGGGGCATGTGATGTCCTTTGGGGGGACTTGGCCAGACCTGGGACTTGTCTTGTAGGAATCTCTAAAGCAGCAGCAGCAGGAACAAGAGGATGCCCTGAAGCAGGTTCGGGAGCAGCATGCTAGTGAGCTGAAGGTGCCTATTGCATGGCAGCATCCTTTTCTGGGGAGGGATGGGCTCTGATGCAAGGCCTGAGGTTTCCCAAGCTGAGGCCTGAGCTGCTCTCTACTTTGTAGAGCAAGGAGGAAGAGCTACAGGGTGTTCGAGATCAGCTCCAGCAAGCCCAGGTGGAACAGGACTGCCACCTGAAGACCATCAGCAGCCTGAAGCAGGTCACTGGTTCCTCCGTGGTGCCCAGACACATCCGAGGCCTCAGCCTGCAGTAAAGGGGCAGGGAAGGAGTGCAGTGCATGTAGCCATTTTGACGCCCACTACCCATGCTTTCTCTGTCACAGGAGGTAAAGGACATAGTGGATGGGCAGCGCATCCTGGAGAAGAAGGGCAGTGCTGCGGTACGATGGGGAAGTGTTCCACCACAGCTCCTTCCTTCCCTATGGCCCCCACCTGTGGGTGCACTGAGCCTCAGATCCCATCTTTCTTTCTATTCCCTCAAAGCTTAAGGACCTTAAGCGGCAGCTGCACTTGGAGCGGAAACGGGCAGATAAGCTGCAGGAGCGGCTGCAGGACATCCTCACCAACAGCAAGAGCCGCTCTGGTGAGGGACCAGGACCATAGGGGATGCTGAGGCCCAGGGAGGCAGGGTTTGGGCCTGAGGACTGGAGCTGCTTCCTATACCTCAATCCACCAGCTCTCCTGCATCTTCTGTCCCTCTTGAACTTAGTCTGTCTTTTCCCTTTTCACTGCATCTGTCTCCTCTGTTTTCATCTCTGCATTATATTTGTGTCTCTCTTTCCTTCTTACTGTGTCTCCTGTTTCTGTCTCTTTTTATATCTGCCTTTCTCTCCCTGCATTTTCTAGTTCTCTCCTTTTCTCTCACCTTTTCTTCTGTCCCTTTATTTCCCTCTCTGTTTCTCTTCTTTCCATCTTTTGTGTTTATGTCTTTGTCCATCTCCCCACTACACCCTCATGCACAGTCCCACACCTTACCCAGTGTCTCTAAATCTCTTATATCCATTCTCTCATTCTATAAATATGGACTGAGCCCCCATGCTCACATCCAGGGGCCCTGGTGGGAAATCCCCCTTGTCTTGGTCTTCCAGAAGCTCCCAGTTAAGCTAGGGAAACAGACTTACAATTAGTCAGCAACACTGTAGTGTGGTTATTATTCAGCTAAAGTCCATGTTATTTCTGCCATTTATACCAGAAGATGCTATGACAACAAAAAAACCTGGAGTCACTTCAGACTTTTTAAAGAAAAAAACGGTGTGTGTGTGTGTGTGTGTGTGTGTATGTGTATATGTATATGTATATGTATGTATGTATAAGTAAGTAAGGTGCATCTCCCATATCACAGGCTCAGAGAAAACTTGCTCGCTGTCCCCCCACAGACATTCTGCTGGAGATCCTTGGGGTATGGTGTCAGCCCCCTGCGTGACACCCCAAAGCAGCTGCAGGAAGAGAGGCCTGAGCACAGTAGTCATGTTTTAAGTGGCATGGCAAAAACAAATATATCTCTCACCAAATCAATGTTTGTCCAAGGCATTCTGTCTCCTGAAGTAACCTCTCATTATAAAGGAGGAGTCAGGCTTTTGTTTTGCTATAGGTTGGTGTACAAATCAAGAAACATTCAAATTATCTGCCATGTAGTCTCCTTGTTCGTTAGATGAAATTCACATTTAGGTGCATGGCTACAAGAGCCTGTCTCCAGTTTTTCCTCTGTCTCTGCTCTGACTCGTGTCCTTATCCAGGGTCTCCACTTCTATCATGTGCTCCAGCTTGCTTTCTCTCTAGGGTTTCCTCTTTGTATGTGGGTGTGCCTGTGTCTGTACCTTGAGTTTAGTGCAAATGCCACTTTAATGCCCTTGTGTGTCAATATCACCATCTTTTCCCCTGTCTCTTCACCTTTGTTTCTCTTCTGGTGTGTGTGGTTTTGCCTAGAGGGGCAGCTCTTTTTTATGTTTCTGCCTTTCTCTATCCTCCTGTCTGCCCGAGTGTCTTCTTGCCTTTTTCTCTCTGTCAAATCTATTTCTGCTGCTTCCTGCCAGTCACTGCCCTGGCACCCTGGGGATCTGGGGCTCAGGTTTCTCTTATCTCTCTGCCCAGGCCTTGAGGAGCTGGTTCTTTCAGAGATGAACTCACCAAGCCGGACCCAGACTGGGGACAGCAGTAGTGTCTCCTCCTTCAGCTACCGGGAAATCTTGCGAGAAAAAGAGAGTTCGACCATTCCAGCCAGGGTAAGGAGCAAGGAAGAGCCTACAGCCCCAGCTTCTACCCAAATTCTGGGGCTCTCTTTCTCTCCCCTGCAACCATCTCTTACTATGGGCCCAGCACACATTTTTTCCTAGTCAACTTTTATCCAAACTCACCAACTTTGATTCTAATTACTAAATGGGGGCGGGGTGCAAATTAATCTGTCTTTCTGTTTCATCATTTGTGGGCTAATTCTACCTTTTCTGGTGCCATAAAATATGTGGTTGACAGTAGGTGCATCATCCATGTAGGAGATCCTTTATTCCAACACCTGACTATCACTTGTTATTATTCTCATCTATTATGTCAGCTTCCTAGCCAGGTTTTATTTAGAAATAATTTATTCCACATGTGTGCACTGTAGAAAAATTTTAAAAACACAAACAAGCAAATTTTTTTATCTTCACCCAGAGATTACCACTATGAATCCTTAGTTCATACCCTTCCAGGCCTCTCTCTCTTTTTAAAGCCTAAATGAGATGATAAGTAACCTATTTTTATTCAGCTGATCTCTGCCCTCCCAATTTTGTAAATTTTCATTTCCTTTAATACTTTGAGCTTAATCAGATTTCTCTAGTTGGCCCCAAAATATCCTTTAATGCTGGTTTTCTAAAAACCAGCATTCAGTTTCAGAGTGCATGTTACATCTGGTTGCTTTATGTCCTTAAGTCCCTTGAATCTAGTGAAGTCCCTTTTTTTTATGACATCAACCTGTAGAAGAGACCATCCCAGTTGACATGTAGAAAGTGTTCCACCTTTTGGATTTTCTGCTGGCTTCCTGGTGATACCATTTAGCTAATTCCTCCTTCCCCTAGTTTTTATGTCAACTGGAAGTTAGGTCACATGTGCTATGGGCTCTCCCTTCATCCTCTCCATAAGGTTATGATATGGTGGTTCCTCTCTCCCCCTTTAGGCAAAGGGGGATTCAGTGTCTCTGAGGGTGCCAAGACTTGCCTACAGCCCTAGGTGAGAGCCACCCCCTAACTTGGTGGTTCTTCTGAGCCCTGATCTGTATGGGGCAGCAGCACTGAGCCTGGGCTGGCCTCTTTCCTCCTCTTCCCTGCAGTCCTTATCCAGCAGCCCTCAGGCCCAACCTCTGCGGCCAGCAGAGCTCTCAGATGAGGAAGTGGCTGAGCTCTTTCAGCGTCTGGCAGAAATGCAGCAGGAGAAATGGATGCTGGAGGAAAAGGTATTGTCTACCTGCTTGTCTCTGCTTGGCGTACCCTTGGCAAGGAGGCTGGGATGGGGGATGATTAATGTTCGGCCAGCCCTTTCTCATGTGTGAACATGCTCAGTTGAGGGGTCTGAGGTAGGCTGGGCCCACCCCACAGGTGAAGCACCTGGAGGTGAGCAGCGCCTCCATGGCAGAAGACCTCTGCCGGAAGAGTGCCATCATTGAGACTTACGTCATGGACAGCCGGATTGGTCAGTGCCCACTCCTCAGCCCTCACCCTTCATCCAGCCTCTCACTTGCCCCCTCCTTCCCCACTGTCGAGTGCTGTGGCTTCTCTCCTCTCCCTTTGGAACTCAGCAGTTACTGACAAGACCATAGCTGGTGGAAGGGAGAACAGGGCAGGCCCATACCTGTGTGTCTCTCTGTTCTCTTATTTTGGCTCCTACCTCCTCTTCTGGTCCCTATCATCTCCCCACGCTCTCTCTCTAGGGACTCTTGTCCTCTTTGTCCTTTCCTCTCCCTATGTCTCTTTCCCTTCTCTCTCCCCCTTTTCTCTTCTCCGTCTCTTCTTTCTGCACCATCCCCCCTTTATCTTGTCTCACTGTTCCTTGCTATATTGTTCCATCCCTGGAAATTTTCCTTCTTTGTACGTGTATCCTTTGGGGGCCTTATCCCTTCCTCACATTTCTCCTCTCCCTCCCCTTTCCTCTTTTTTCCTCTTTCTTCCTCCTCCCCCATCTCTTTTTCATTTCCCCCTTTCTTTCTTATGAACCAGAATAATACCGACTGACATGTGCTGAGAGCTCTGTGCTTCATATGCAGTCATATACATTTTTCCAGCTCCATCAGTTGGTTGTTGTTATCCCCATTTCTCAGGGCCTCAGCTAGTAAGTGACAGCCAAGATTTACATGGCTAAGCCTCTGCCTCCTATGTGACATGGCTTGTCCCCCTACTTTTCTCCCCTGCTCTGCTTCCATTCTTTCTATTCTGTCTCTGGCTGTCTCTCCTCTGGCTCTGCCGAGGGGGTAGCTTTCAGCCTGAGTCCTTGCAGATGTGTCCGTGGCAGCAGGTCACACAGACCGCAGTGGGCTGGGCAGCGTTCTGAGAGACTTAGTGAAGCCAGGTGACGAGAACCTTCGGGAGATGAACAAAAAGCTACAGAACATGCTAGAGGAGCAGCTCACCAAGAACATGCACCTACACAAGGCAAGTGTGGCCTACCAGTCTCCCCATCTGTCCATCCAGCCACCTGCCTCCCCAGCCACACAGCCCCTACATCATCTGCTAGTCCTGCCATTCAACCACCCCATTCACCAACCACTCCATCATTATTTTCCCATCCTCCAGTCAACTTACTCTTGTCAGTTTAGTTGTTCATTCTTCCTTCTGTCCTTGCATCCACTTCACTCATCCATTTATACATACATTCACTCATCTCCCATCAGCTCACCGTACTATTTGTCCATTTGCCCCTTAACCATCTAATAATCTGCCCTATGTCTTTCTACATATTTCCTGACCTATAGCTCTCTCTTTCTTACATGTTCATCCATCACCGTTGTCTTAGCTTTTACCCACCTGCCCAGAGACCTGCCTGCCTACCTATCGTCCTCCTTTTGTCCACCTATTTGCCTACCATGGATCCCCCATGCATCTACTCATATGTCCACTTGCCCTTCCTGCTGTCCAGATATTTCTGCCATCTCTGGGGGAGTCAGAAAGGATGTAGACCTGGCTCCTGATTCTGAGAAGCAAGCTCAACATTTAGTAGAAAGAAGGTGGCAAGGGCTGGGGTCATATCCTCCAGCATACCATGAATAGCAGGCAATCTACTCCAATATCAATATCTGTAGCTCCAGAGGCTCCCACCCCCTCACACATACACCTTTCCTGAGCCCACCCTACTGCTGGGGGCTCTGTGATCTTCTCCAAATACCTTCCTGGCCCAGTATAGACACAACTGGTCATTGATTAATGGGGTGAGAAAGATGACACCTCTGCTACCTTCTCTGGCCCTGATGGTTTGTTTGTTTCTTAGGATATGGAAGTTCTGTCCCAGGAAATTGTGCGACTCAGCAAGGAGTGCGTGGGGTCCCCTGACCCAGACCTAGAAGCAGGAGAAACCAGCTAAAGACCTGCAGGCTGCCCCCATTCCCTCTCCTTCCCACTCCCCAGGATACCATTCCCTTGGGCTGTGGTGGGGAAATGGGGGCCAGAGCTAAAATCAAACAGGTTGGGAGAGTGGACATTAAAGAGGTTGGAGGCCTGATGGCTAATGTTAATGAACCTGTGTTAGGGAGTGGTCCCTGGGGAGTGAGGACTCTGGGTGGGGAGGGGTAGGGATTTCTCTTCCCCATTGACCCTGGTTCCCGGAGGCCTTTGCCTTCATCTCTGCATGAGCCCACCTCCCCAGACCAACTCCTTTTTATTTATTTTATTTTATTATTTTATTTTATTTTACTTTTTAATTAATGTCTGGAAGCCTGGCTACTCTGCATTTGGGATTGGGGGTGTTGGGTGAGGCACAGTCCCCATTCAGCATTCTAGTAATGTGGGTGTGTGTGTGTAAAGGCTATGCAGGCAAAATACCATCTTTCCAGACAGGCCTACCCGTTGGCTGCTCTTATTCTTTCCAACTAGTCGGGTGTGCTAGGGTTGGTGACGTCACACCACTGAAATAGAGAGGGAGGTCTCTGGCCACAACTTTACTCTCCTTCACCTTCACCTTGCCTATCTCCAATAATTGTTGACTAGCCCCTTAAACTGAGTGGAGCAGAAATATCTGCAGATATGTATGTGGGTGGATGTGTATGGGGTGTGGGTGTGGATGAGTGGACAGGTGGGAGGATGAATAAATGGTTGGATGGATAAATAAGTGAAAGGTTGCATGGATTGATAATGGGTAGGTTGGAAAATAAATGGGTGGATGGATAGGTGATTGGATGAATAAACGGGTGGATTGGTAGGTGGATGGGTACAGGATGGACAGGTGGGGATGTTAAGTGGACGGATGGCTAGGGAAATGTCTGGATAGATAAGTGGGCAGGTGAATGAATGAGCTAATTAATGGAAAGAGTAGGTGAATAAATAAATGATGGATGGGGCTATGGGTGGAGATAGGGATACATATGGATGAATAGTTAGGTGGATGGGGTGACTACAAATGGATGAGTGGGTGGGTGGATTAATGATTAAATGGACAGATGGGTAGAGTAGTTGTGTGGGTTGCAGAATGGATGTGTAGGTAGGTGGTGGGTGGGTGTGGGTGGTAGAATGGAGAAATGGACAAATCGGAATGATCAGTGAGTGAATGGAGGGTTACATGGAGGTAAAACAATCGAAAGGCTAAAATTGGTCCTGTATTACTGTTCCCCAGTGCCACACACCTTTAATTACTAAAGATGAGGCCTCTGTGTGCCATGCCCTGTGCCCTTTCACATCACTCCATTTAATGCTCCCAGCAACACCAACAAGTTGGGGTAGCTCTCCATCTGACAGCTGAGGAAACAATGCAAGTCACTTTCTCAAGGACACAGCAAGTCTGACAAAACTGGTTTGAACCCATCCATGCTGGAGGCACTGGATTCCTAGTGCTCTTGCCACCAGGAACAGGGCCCTCTAGGGGAGGAGGCATGATCTGAGGCTCCTGGATGTGGACAGATGGAGACTTTCCCTCAGAGTGGGGGGCCTGCCTGGGAGAGAACCTGATACAGGGGTGGGACCTAGCATGTCACCATCTGCACTCCTCTTACCCCCATTTCACATGTGAAGACATTTGGATGGTGCTCCAGTCCCACTGAAGCAGTCTTGTTTAGAGCTGGGTTCTAATCCACACCTCTCCACCACAGAGCAGCTTTGGGGGCCTAGGCATCTAAAGAAATGCCCCCCCATCAGTTACCCCATCCTCCCTTCTCCAGCCTTGGGGGCAGGGAGGGGACACAACGCTGCATCATTCCCCATGGCACTCCGTCCTAGGGCCATTAACAGACGCCTCCCCATCGATCACATCTAAGTGCTGCTGATTCAGGCGGGTGGGGGTGGGGGCCCCTAGAGGCGGAGCGGGTAGGAGCTGAGCACGAAGAGGGGACAGTCTAGGAAGGAGGTGGGGAGAACTGGCAAAGCTCCCTACCACCCCCATTTTCCAGATGACGCGACTGAGGCCCAACCAGCTTTGTAGGAGGCGGAGTCTCCCCAGGGTCTTTCTCAGGCAGTACTAGGGGAGGGGGTTGTGGGAGCCAAAAGGCCCCTCCCTGCCTCTCCATCTTCCAGCTAGCTCAGAGGGGCGGGGAGAGAGCCAGAGGAGGAGGAGAACTCGGGCAGCTCTGCAGAGGGGGACAGGAGCTCTGGTGTTTGGTACCCCCAGTCCCACTGCTGTTGCCGCTGCTGCAGTGGGGACACAGGTGAGGTTGGCCTTATGGAGGGTGGGAGGGAGCCACCAACAATGCTGTCCTTTCCCTTCCTTGGTTCAGCCCCCATTCCTTAGCCCATCCTGGGACAGTTCTCGCGGTTCTGCTGGACCTTGTCCTTCCAGAGCCTCCTTCCAGGGACCCAGTACCTTCTGCCTGTGCTGCCCTCTCCGTTCCCAGGCCTGGCTGCAGCTGCTTCTCTTCCTCCTCCTACTGTGGCTGCTGCTGCTGCAGCTGCCAGTGAACACCACCAGCCCCTTGGGGTGTGGTTTCCCCAGACCAGTCTCCAGTGGGATGCACCCTTATCCTGGCCTCCCCCGCCAGCCTCCTACAAGGCCCAGCAGCCCCCCGCCCCGTTTTCCTGGAGACACACCCAACTCTTTTCAACACCCCAACCCATCCTCCAACCCATTTTTGGGAGAAACCCCTCTTCCTCTTAGTAGTTTTCAATCTTCTGGGTGCTCTGGGTCTGTGCCCAACTTCCTTCCAGTTGAGCCCAGCCCCTTGGAACTCCTCAGACCCCTTTCCTTTCTGTGGAACATTTGAGAGGGCTAATGAGCCTTTCTCAGTCTCCCCAAACACCCCTCTCCCCCAGATACCTCTCAGCCTCTGAAAAATAACCTAGCTCCTTATCTACCCCTTTAGATACCCCACTCCCTTCTCTAGACTCACTAGGGTTCCCACCTCTCCTTCCTTCCCTTGAACTCCTGTAGAATATAGACAAGCCCCCTCAGGCTATTCTTGGCAGCTCTAGGCACTCCCCAGACACTTGTCAGCCTCTTTACTGCCTCCTAGCTCTATAGGCACCTCCTAGATACACGAATCCCTTTCCTAGATCCCCAAAGGGACTTTGACCCCATTATCTTTTCCCCAGAAATCTTGAGGGTGTGGACAACCCTCCTCACCTTTCTCAGCCCCTCTCGAAATCACTTCCAGATATTCTCAGCCTCTTTCAAACACCTCTGGTTCCATTTCTACCTCTCTGGGTGCCCTAATCCTCTCCAATCCCGCCAAGGGGTTCTAGTCCCTTCTTCATTGCCTCAAAACTCTTTAGAGTGTGGGTAGCTCCCCAGCATTTCTTGTTTCTACTTGATATCCCTAGATATCTCTCCGGGACATGCACAGTCCTCTAGAATTATCTCAGCTTCTCAATATACTCCCTCAGATACCTTCTTGACCACTCTAGTCGCCCCTTTTCCGCTCCTCTCCATGTCCCCTAGCCTCTTCTCAGTCTCTTAAGACAGCCCCCAGGTACCTCCCAGACATTCTAAATGCCCCCCAAGGCCCTGCCCCTGCCTTTAGTACCTCCTCTAGGTTCCTCTCGGCCTCTCTAGACACCCCCAGTTTCCTTGTGTGGGTGGCCTAGGGCCTCTCCAAGCCCCCACCATTCTGGAGACAGCCACATTCTCCTAAAGGTCACCCCCCAAGTCTCCAAGGGCCTGGGGCGTGGGGCAGGATGGCGGCGGGCGTGGCCACGTGGCTGCCTTTTGCACGGGCGGCTGCAGTGGGCTGGCTGCCCCTGGCCCAGCAGCCCCTGCCCCCGGCACCAGGGGTGAAGGCTTCTCGAGGGGATGAAGTTCTGGTGGTGAACGTGAGTGGACGGCGCTTTGAGACCTGGAAGAACACGCTGGACCGCTACCCAGACACCCTGCTGGGAAGTTCAGAGAAGGAGTTCTTCTACGATGCTGACTCGGGCGAGTACTTCTTCGATCGCGACCCGGACATGTTCCGGCATGTGCTGAACTTCTACCGAACAGGCCGCCTGCACTGCCCGCGGCAGGAGTGCATCCAGGCCTTCGATGAAGAACTGGCCTTCTATGGTCTAGTGCCCGAACTCGTCGGCGACTGCTGCCTTGAAGAGTACCGAGACCGCAAGAAGGAGAACGCCGAGCGCCTGGCGGAAGATGAGGAGGCCGAACAGGTTGGAGACGGGTCAGCCTTGCCAGCTGGCAGTTCCCTGCGCCAGAGGCTCTGGCGGGCCTTCGAGAACCCACACACGAGCACCGCAGCCCTCGTCTTCTACTACGTGACTGGTTTTTTCATAGCCATGTCGGTCATTGCCAATGTGGTTGAAACCATCCCGTGCCGCGGCCCTGCATGGCGGCCCTCGAGGGAGCAGCCCTGTGGCGACCGCTTCCCGCTGGCCTTTTTCTGCATGGACACGGCCTGTGTGCTCATATTCACAGGTGAATACCTCCTGCGGCTGTTTGCTGCCCCCAGCCGCTGCCGCTTCTTGCGGAGTGTCATGAGCCTCATCGACGTGGTGGCCATCCTGCCCTACTACATCGGGCTTTTTGTGCCCAAGAATGAGGATGTCTCTGGTGCCTTTGTCACCTTGCGTGTGTTCCGGGTGTTCCGCATCTTCAAGTTCTCCCGGCATTCACAGGGATTACGGATTTTGGGCTACACACTCAAGAGCTGTGCCTCTGAGCTGGGCTTTCTCCTCTTTTCCCTTACGATGGCCATCATCATCTTTGCCACTGTCATGTTTTATGCTGAAAAGGGCACAAACAAGACCAACTTTACTAGCATCCCTGCAGCCTTCTGGTATACCATTGTCACCATGACCACACTTGGGTGAGTGCAGACCTTGTGCTGGGAGCTGCCCAATCAATCAATAACACTCATCTTTCCTTAAAAGTAAGAAGGTTAGGTGAATTATCTTATTCTCTCCATTTGAGCTTGTTTGCTCATCTGTAAAAACTTAGAGAGTTGGACTAATCTTCAAATGTCTAGCTCTGACAGTGCCTTGATTTCCCAGGTCAAGCGACCTGAGTTCAAGGATTGCCTTAGCTGTACTATTTTTGTTGACCTTGTTTTCTTGGGCCTGTTTTCCCCTCCGTAAAATGAGAAATGATCCTTTTTGAGGGGCCTCTGTGACACTGTGGTTGTGAAAGTTCTCCGAAAGTTTCTGATGCAGGATGAATAGGTATTGGCCTTCTATCACCCTCTTTTCCATCTTGAGGACCCATGGCTCTCAAACCTTTAGAATCATCTGCTGTATGGGGTACTACCCCTGTGATTCCTTGATGTTCCCCAGAACAACATACTTTCAGGATTTTTCTTTTTACTGCCAATCCTTGAGAGGGAATTGTTGAGATAAAAGCATCAAACGGAATCACCAAATTCATGTTTTTCTTGCACTGTCTAGGGCAGAGACTGTGATCCTTTTCTAAATATCCATCACCGGGATTAGGTATACAATCGCTACTCAGTATCTGTTGAGTGGATGAAATCAGGCTTGCTCAGTGCCTTAATAGAGGTACAGAAAAATTGATTTGCGGTTTCTAAGGAGTAGAAATTAATTCTGGTTGGAGGTTCAGGATTGTGTCAACAAATACTGAACCTCCAGAATAGGTTGGAACTAGATATTTTGATGCCTTTTACCCTATTCAGTCTTAACAACCCTGGGAGTGTGAGCGGCTGCCCATGTCACCTAGTTGAGGATATAGTCTCAGATGACACATCACAGAACCAGAAATGATCAAGTTGGAGAGACTTTTAAATGAGTCAAAATAAAGAAATAAGGAAGAGCCATCCTGGTGGTTGTGTGGGAGGAGGCACAGCTTGAGCAAAGGCTTAGAGGCTTAAAATTGTAGAGGCTGCACTTTTGTGGAGGGGATCTGATTGGTCCTCTAGTTAGGACAAAAGTGTGCTGTGTGGTCTTGAGCAAGTCAGTTGTGGAACCTTCCTGAGCTTCAGTTTTTGCCTCCTCTGTGAAACAAGATGGTAAGATTGGCTCTGCTCCATCTCCATGGGAAGGAGGTTAACATGGGGAAAGGGAGGGAGAAGTTTTAAGGCTCCTCACTATTTTTTCATATGAGGACAATTTCAAGGCTTCCCCTGGGAGAATAAGAAGGGTTCCTACCTATAGAAGGTAGGACAAACTCAAGTAAAACCAACAGAGGACTGCTCTCAGGACTCAGAGCCCCTCTGGCTTGTGGTGGTGGAACTCTCTTCCCAGGAGGTTATGTTTACTGACTGTGTTAATAAATTTCCCTCTGACTCAGATGCCTGGTGCACAGCTTGGATGGGGGTAGCAGATGGTAGGGGCTGAGGGCCCCTTTCTCACTTGACCCTGATTTGTGGTCAGAAAGGTTATATTCCCATTTTGCAGAGCAAGAAATTGAGGCTCAGAGTGTTTTAGTGCCTTGCCAGGGTCATAGTGAGTTGGGTTAGATATAATGGAGTGGGGGGCTGAGGGGTGGTTGGGCACTTTTCCTGACCTTGGCTTACCTCCTCCGACCCCAGCTATGGAGATATGGTACCCAGCACCATTGCTGGCAAGATTTTCGGATCCATCTGCTCACTCAGTGGTGTCTTGGTCATTGCCCTGCCTGTGCCAGTCATTGTGTCCAACTTCAGCCGCATCTACCACCAGAACCAGCGTGCTGACAAGCGCCGAGCACAGCAGGTAGCTGCTCCTTCCATCTGAGCACCTCCTATTCCCTCCACCCAAAGCCAGCCATTCACCTCTTGTGTTTACCCACCTGGCCCTTTCTGTCCTCTCTCTGTAGAAGGTACGCTTGGCAAGGATCCGGTTGGCAAAGAGTGGTACCACCAATGCCTTCCTGCAGTACAAGCAGAATGGGGGCCTTGAGGTGGGTAGGGTTCATTTGGGGGTTGGGCATGAGCAGTTATGGGAGGAGGAAGGTTCTGACCTCATCCCTCTGCTCCATCCACTCCAGGACAGTGGCAGTGGGGAGGAACAGGCGCTGTATGTCAGGAACCGTTCTGCTTTTGAGCAGCAACATCACCACTTGTTGTACTGTCTAGAGAAGACAACGGTGAGGCCTAATGAGAGGTAGCATGGCAGCATGAAGGGGGTCCCTTGGCCACTAAGCCAGCTTCTGCATAGGATGGGAAGCTCACTATTAATTGTGGAAAATGCAGGGCTTCCTGGAAGAGGCCCCAATAAGAGCTGAGCCTTGAAGGGTGGGCAAGGGACGGGTAGAAGGAATGACTTCCAGAAAGGAAGAAACAGCATAAGCAAAGGTCTGGGGTGGGGGAAGCTCCTGTGTGGTGCTTTGTGACCTTTCTTGTGGTGCCTTCCTTCTTCCCACAGTGCCATGAATTCACAGATGAGCTAACCTTCAGTGAGACTCTGGGTGCTGTATCACTGGGTGGCCGCACCAGCCGCAGCACCTCTGTGTCCTCCCAGCCAGTGGGGCCTGGCAGCCTGTTATCCTCTTGCTGCCCCCGCAGGGCCAAGCGCCGTGCCATCCGCCTTGCCAACTCCACTGCCTCGGTCAGCCGTGGTAGCATGCAGGAGTTGGACATGCTGGCAGGGCTGCGGAGGAGCCCTGCCCCTCAGAGGTAAGCACCCCCCACCACTGGCCACCCCTGGGGAAGCTCAGAGCTTGGACCATAGAGCCTGAGATTTCATGACTCCAGGCCTAGCAAGTCAAATTCAAACCCGAGCTCTTCTATGGTGGGAGCTGTAACAACTTGTTCTTCATTCAGTCTTTCAACAGACATTTATTGAGCACCTACTATATGCCAAACACAGTTTTAGGCACTTTGGAGTTCACTTTAGGAGTTTAGGGATTTAGTTCACTTTAGGCAGTGAAATGAACAGGAAGAAATCCCTGGTCTTCTGGAATTTATAATCTAGTGAGATGTGACCATTAATAAACAGATACACAGATGATGTAGTGTGTCAAATGCCAAGTATATAAATAAATCAGGGGTGGGGGATAAAGAGTGTACAACAGGTTGTGATGTAGTTTTAATCATGTGGTTAGGGAAGGCTTTGCTGAAGTGACATCTGAGCCAAGACCGGAAGGAGGTAAGGGAGTAAGCCATGTAGATATCTAGAAGAAGAGCTTTCCAGGCAGAGCAAACAGTCTATGCAAAGGCCCTGAGGCAGGAATGGGTCTGTATATCTCTAATAAGAGACACAGCCAGGAAGCTACTGTGAATAGAGTGGAATGAGTGAGGCAGAGAGTGGTAAGAAGTAAAAATCAGAAAGGATCAGGGACCAGACTGTGCAGTGCTTACTGCAGACCATTGTGAGGACTTTGGCATTGTAAGGTGCAAGCATAATAAGATTTTTGTATGTGTTTGCTCATTATATTCTAGGCACTATTCTGAGCACTTTATATCATTTATTATCTCATTTAATCACGAGACTCCTATGACAGGATATATATCAGGTTCTTGAATAACGTCATTTGGTTATAAAGTCAATGAGATGCTTAAGAACTTAATGCTTGTATATATTAATTAGCCTATGGTAAAATTGGTTTCGTTACATGTCATTTTACTTAAAACCACAGAACCTATCAATGACATTAAGTGAGGACTTCCATATTGCTATTCCCATGCTGCATGTGAGAGAAAAGAAGTTTGGAGTGGTAAAAGTGGGACCAGGGTTCAAACCCAGGACTGTCTGACTCCAGAGCTCTTACTCTGCACCACCATAATTGAGGGCGCAGAGGAAGTATTTAGCACAGTGTCAGCAACCCAATAGGTACTCAATAAATGCCATGGTTACTGTGGCAAGTATTAAGATGACTTTTTAAGAACCTTCCATCTTCTCACCCCTATACACAGCCGCTCAAGCCTCAATGCCAAGCCCCATGACAGCCTTGACCTGAACTGCGACAGCCGGGACTTTGTGGCTGCCATCATCAGTATCCCTACCCCTCCTGCCAACACCCCAGATGAGAGCCAACCTTCCTCCCTTGGTGGCGGTGGCAGCGGTGGGGCCAGCAGCACCCTCAGGAACTCTAACTTGGGTGCCCTCCCTGAGACTGTCAAGATCTCTTCCCTTTGAGGGGGGCACCCATGCAGAGGGCTCTCTTGATTCTTGGAGACTCCTTTCCAAAGCCATATTTTGGGGAGGCAAACAAGGGCAGGCCTGGGAACCCTTTCTGCCCTGCACTGAGAACTATGCAATGGAGTTTCATGGAATGGCCTGCCTTGAGGGGACATAGCCCGGGAATGGGATACTTCCCCACCCTATTTTCCTGGTAGGAGCTGAATCACTGGGTTTCCTCAGGACCCTGTCCTCCTTGCCCCAGCACATTGGGACTAAGCCTCTCCCCCAGCTGGCTTGCATGATCCTCCCTCAGGCCTTCAGGCTCCCACCTGATATCTGAACTCTGGCCTGAGAAGGAGAGGTGAGACTTCCTCCTCTCTCTGGTTGGGTTGTGGAGGTTTGGAGGTTCAGAGAAAAGAACTGTCACCTCTGATCTGGCCTCTAAGAGAGATCCCTACCCTTCACCAGGCCCAGCAACTCCTAGATTCTGAAGCTTGAAATGGAACCACAGGCTTCATGGGCTGTGGCCTCAGCAGTGACCTGCTACACCTAGGCTTTGCCTCAGGGGTCAGGCAGCCTCTCCCAACACACATAGCACAAACACTACCCACTCTTCCCCTGATGCTGGAGATGGGTCCCTGCAACCTTGTCCTCTGCTGGGTCCCCAGCAAACTAGCAATAGCAGCTGCTGCCATGACATTATGCAAAGCCTCTACCCAGTTTGCTGCAGCATTTACATCTTCCCTAGAGGGGCCACCTCTAATACCCCTTTTCTCTCCTCCTCTGGTTTGCTTCCTTTCTGGGTTGGGCTGGAGTCTGGACCGGCTGAGATAAGCACCCAGCAGCCAGCAAGGGCTGGGCTTGGTTTCCAGATCATGGACTGATTCCATGTTTTTGGGCAGGAGTCCAGAAGCATCAGGCTAAGGCCTGGGTTGTTCTTGAACTCTGGGAGTAGTAGCAGGCAGAACGAATTTCTTTCTTTCTCCTCTCCCCCACAATGCCTTTTCACATATCTCTCTCTTCTCCCTCTTGGGTCACCTTCTGGAACTCTGTTTGCTCTCAGGCTGATATCTGGCATCATCTTAGGTTCCCTGTCCCAAGAACTGTCCCTGTGGAGCTGGTGGCTGACAAAGATGTAGTTTCCATCAGTCAATAAAACCTGAGAGAAGAGATGAAGATGATCATCTCCTAACTGTGGATTTGGGAGCTGGTTTGGGCTGCAGGATTGTAACTACTCTGATTTCAATTCTTTTCAACTAGTAGAAGGGCTGGTGTGGGTAAATGTATGGGAGGTGCATGGTTGGTGATGTGTCCTGAAAGATGGGGATCTAGGATAAATGAAAAAGAGGGGTTTGAAAATTTTAATCTCTAGTCATTGAGGCAGGCTAGGAGGTCCTAAGACATGCCCTTCCTTGGACACTCATAGGTGGGGAAACAGACTCAGAGCAGCACATGCTTGGTTATGGGAGACTTAAATCAGGTTTCCTGAAAGCAAACAGTTCTGAATTGAACCCTGATGAAAAGTATCTCTCAGTGTGACAAATTACCCGTCCTTGGGGATGCCTCCTACATTCTCTCTTTAGGGCTACTGGGTACAGTAGGCTAGTGTGTGACAGCTTTGCGGAGCACTGGGAAGACAGACCTTGGATTCAGGTCGACCTGGGGTCCAATCTCTGGGAGAATTATTATTATTATTTTTTACCTGAGACTGCTAATCTGTGCATTGGAGATAATCATTCTTTTATTCACAAAAAACTTAATTGCATATCATGTACCAACTCTAGGGGTACAAAGATGGGCAAAGTAGACATCATCTTTGATCTACAGAGGTGAGCATGGAAGGCAACTAAGCAATTACAATATAGTGCAGAACTAGATCAATGGATATGGAAGCATGTAGATAGCAGGAGAATGTTAACTTGGCTGACATATGAAGAATGAGTTTAAGTTAGCCAGGCAAAAGACAAAAGGGTAAAAATGTTTCAGGCAGAGGGAATATCATATACAATGACCTGGAGGTTAGAGAGTGAACTTGGGGCCTTTGGAGAACTGAAATTAGCCATGTATAACTGGAGAGGAGAGTGTGAGGTTGCAATGAGGGTGAAAGTGTAGAGATAAGCCAGATCACAAAAGGCATTTGAAGGTAGGATACAGATTTTGGACTTCATCCTAAGGATAATAGAGACCTCTGAAGGCTTATAAACAGGAAAGTCATCATGAGGCTTGTGTTTCAGAAAGATCATTCTGTTTGTGGAGAGTGGATTCTAGAGAAATAGTCCTGCAGAGAGGAGCAGTGAGGAGGCTTTTGCAGTGGTCTAGTCAGTAGGTGATGGCAGTTTGAACCAGGTAGTGGCAGTAAGAGTTGGAAATTCAATAGATCTGAGGTAGAACTGGCAAGCCTTGGGATTGGCAAGCATCTGGGAATTGAGGAAGAGGGAGCTGTCAAAGCTGACTCCTAGGTTTCTGATGTGGCCAAAAGCTGGATGGAGGTGCCTGTTAAAAGGAACATCACAGTGCCAGTCATGTAGTAAGTACTGGGCGATGATTAGTTACAATTAATATCCTAAGTTCAGTTTTAGATGTGTAGTGCTGGACAAATATCCAGTAGGGAAAGGGGTACATGGGTTGAGTGAGATGCTCATTAAAGATTCAACGGGATAATGCACACAGGCATTGAGCACAATGCTCTGAATACTAGTAGGCTCATTAAACGTGAGTCCTCTCCCATTAAGTCTAATGAACAGAAAACACAAGTCAATTTACTACTGACATCCTTCAAGGAAGACTTCAACCAAGATCAGCGTTTGAAGGGGAAAAGGTGGCACCCAGAAGACCTTTCTGGTCTTTCAGTCAACAGGTTGTATATCTTGGCTCCTAAGATGTAGGGAGCCCTTGCCTCTCACAACACCTTCTTGGTTCATGAGCTCATAGGAACCCCAGAACTACTCCCTAAGGTAGTCTTGGCAGGCATTATAATTCCCATTTTGCACACGAGTAGCCTCAAATTTGAGACGCAATGACTTGCTCAAGGTCCTTTGGTTGGTAATGGCTCATCGTGCCTAGAACTGAGGTCTTCCTGACTCCAAAGGCAACTAACTTATTGAGCACTTACTATGTGCCAGAAACAGCAGGGGTCCCTTTACAAGCATGAATTAATCTCTGATCCTTAAATTGGAATTATCATTGCCATTTTACAGAGAAGTATAAATTGAGGATGGGTTGGATATCAAATGACTTGCCAGAGATCACTCAGACAGGAGGGGCATAACTAGGATTAGTTTGTAGCTCTCTTCAGCGGCTAAGTAGCAGGGATTTTTACCAACCCCATTGCAAGATGCTGGCTAGTGACAGACCTGGCCCATAAAGTTTTGTTGGATCCAAATAAACTCATTTTGGGGTGGGGAAAAGAACTGTGAGCGACTGCGCACTAGCCATAGGAGCGGAGAGCTCAACGCGAGGGCGAACATGCAGTGGTGCCAAAAAAGGGCGTGTCTGCTGCTCAAACACCCACTGTCCCCTTGGTGTTTGTCCCAAGGTTGGCCTGTCCAATGCGAGTGATGGCATCTCTTAACCAATTACCGCAGCACTTGGCCAATTGCCAGGGTGAAGTGACACCTACCTCTCCACTGGTGTGGATTTGCAGGTGGGTGGGGCCGGAACTGACGCTTCAAGGGATTGCTATGCTCTGGGAGTGTTATTTTCCTGTCCGTCGGACTGACAGCGGCCAAGTAGGGAGCCTGGGAGGGAGGCGCTTTTAAAACTGTCGTGTATAAGGCAGACCACACTATCCTGCCGCAGTACACCAGTCTGCAGTCAGATCCTTGGGGCTAGAGGTCACGAGCAGGATGGCAGCGATGAAAAGGCCAAGGAACAAGGTTGTCGACTTTGACTGAAATCTGAGACAGAGGGCACGGAGAGGGCAATCGCCCGCCTCTGACTGGCGGCCCTTGGGCGTCAGGGAGAACCCACGCAGCCGCTTGGATTGGTTGAAGCCTGCAATTATTGTGGCGGCAGCGAAGATTTCACCCACGTACTTCCGAGCGAGAGGCGGGGCTGTGCTCTGACGCGCGTGCGCGGTGCCCCGGGGCCCCACCCGGTAGTTGAAGAACCTGCGAGGGGGCGGGGCGAAGAGGTGCTTGTTTTGATTGTTTCCTTTGAAGAAGGCCAGAACGAGCATTGCAATCAACTTGCCGAACTTGGAGAGAACGCGACGGTGTTCCCTTCACTGTGGACTTCACATCCGGGCTCTCCTGTCGCATGACGCGCGCGCTACCGACGGTTCTCGAACACCGTGGTGCCTCAATCCCTTTATCCGGGTCCTGCCGATCCCGTCGTGCTTGGCGCATCACAGTAGCCCCCCCCGCATCCGGGTTCTCTCCCAGCGTGCCCCGCGCCGCGTCTGCTGAGGGTACTCGGCGGTGCCGCCATGACTATTCTTCCTAAAAAGAAGCCGCCGCCTCCCGACGCCGACCCCACCAACGAGCCGCCGCCGCCTGGGCCGCTGCCCCCCGCGCCCCGCCGCGGCGGGGGTGTGGCCGTGGGCGGCGGCGGCACGGGTGTGGGCGGTGGCGACCGCGACCGCGACTCGAGCGTCGTAGGGGCCCGTCCGCGGGCCTCACCGCCACCTCAGGGCCCGCTAGCGGGGCCACCAGGGGCGCTTCACCGCTGGGCTCTGGCGGTGCCGCCCGGCGCCGTGGCAGGCCCCAGGCCACAGCAGGCCTCGCCGCCTCCTTGTGGGGGTCCCGGTGGTCCCGGTGGCGGTCCCGGCGACGCACTGGGTGCAGCATCGGCAGGTGTGGGCGCGGCGGGCGTGGTGGTGGGCGTGGGCGGTTCGGTGGGCGTGGGTAGCTGCTGCTCTGGGCCCGGCCACAGCAAGCGGCGGCGTCAAGCCCCCGGGGTTGGCGCGGTTGGCGGGGGCAGCCCTGAGCGTGAAGAGGTCGGCGCAGGTTACAACAGTGAGGACGAGTATGAAGCGGCTGCAGCACGAATCGAGGCCATGGACCCTGCCACTGTCGAGCAGGTATGGGCTGGGGCTGACAGGTGAACGGGTATGGTGGATGGGATCCTCAGACTGGGGACCCAAGGAACGCTGTTTGAGATCTCCCCAAGGGACTTAAATGCTTTCTCCAGAGCCTGACACACACTTTCCCTGGGCGTAGGGGCGTAAGACACCCTCTTCCCCTACTCCTTTTCTTCAAGGACTTGATATTAGAGGCTCCAGATAAGACGAAGGATTTAAAGATAGGATCGGTGGTCTCTCTCAGGCCCTGGGACCTCATCTTGTAGGGCTAGTAGGTGGGAACTCCCCAGGAGACACAGGCGGGTTGGAATGCCTCCTAAGAGGGGAGTCTCATGACTCTTCAAGGGATCTTGGTCAGTATACAATGGCTTGAGATTTTTTTCCCCCTCTGAAAAAAGTCTAAGACTTCCTCCAGGGAACACAAGGTGGAGACCTCAGAGATAGCTGTGTGTCCCCAAGATACCTAAACCCTTTCAGAGTTCTGAGACACTCTGTATAGGACAACCTTCCCTTCTTAGGGAGACACAACACGGCCACTCAGCAGTGGGATTTGAGACTTCCTCAGAGGTCCTAAGCCTGGCTTCAAGGGCCTGACACACACACACCCCCATTAGAGGGATCTTCTGAACTTTCCTTCAAGGATATGAGACTTCTCTTGGAGAAATAAGATTCCCTTCCCCTTGGGGCAAGGGCCAAAACCAGTATTCAGATACCAGGAACTCTATATAGTAGGGTACACAAGACTCATTCTCTAAGTAATAAGGGTCTATGCTTCCTCTCAGTAGTGTGAGACCTCCTTGGGCACAAGAGTCCGATTTTCTCTCCAGGAGCTTAAGCTTCTTTTAAGTGATAGACCTTTGTTCTCTCTTCCTTACCCTCCTTTTCCACCAGGTCAGAGTATTTCTTCAAAAAAAATGAGATTCACTTTTAGATACTGGAGCCTAAGACTCCCCATGCTTAAGGACTGAGGCTTTCAGATATTAGGTCTGAAGTCTTGTTTGGAGATTGATATTTCCCACAGAGGTCCCAGGCAAGGTGAAGTATTTGGGGAGCCTTTCTCCTCAGGAACTGGTATTTGTGAATGTTCTCCTTGATGGTCTGAGACACCTCCCCCCCCCCCACACAGGAGTATAAGTTCCTAATTATGAAGGACTGAAACATCTCTAGGGGACATAATAGTCCCCTCTCCCCCTGCAATGGGCATCTGAGTCCTTCCCACTCCATGTGCTTGAGCTTGTTGTTAGGGACTTGATTTCCAACTTGGGAACTCAAGCCTGAGATCACTCTTCAGGGGACGTGGGCAGCATGGAATACCAGAGGTGGAGTCTAAAGCCTCTCTAGGGATTTAAGCCTGTCTTTAAGGGCCTGAGACCCCCTGTACCAAGGAAACTTGATATTTCCCTCAAGGACAAGAGACATACATACCTCAGTGGCTGCTGTGTCTGTATAGATGAGATCTCAGCTTACCCCTCAAGAACTTAAGGTACCTCTCAGGAACAGGACACTGCCCCCCCCCTACACACACCAGAATTGATTCCTGAGACCCTTCTCTTGGCATGGATATAGAGTCCCTGGAGAATAGGGTCCTGAGCCCCCCTTCAACACCCTGCCTCCCCCCCCAAGAGTTTGAACTTTCCCCCAGGTGCATGAGACATCTCTCCACCTTAGGACCTGAGATCTGAGCCTGCCCTGAGAGTACTGTCACCTCACCGACAGCATACATATACCTGAGTCATAGGGTCCTTTTAAGGACATAAGATTTCCTGCCTTGAGGACTAGAACCTAAGACTACCCTCTAAGTCCTGAGAACTACCCACTCCCCTTGAGGAGATGCGTAAAGTGGGATTCTGAGGAAAAGAGTCTAAGCCTCATTCCAGGGGCCTAAGCTTCTCTCAGGGACAAGAGATCCTTTACCTTAGGTAGGGGCCTGCACCCTATCCCTTGAGTATGAGGCTTTTCCCTGCCCCAATCAGGCAATTATTTACCATCAGGAAGAAGGACATGAGATCCTCCTCAGTGTGGCCCGATGCCTCTCCATTAGATCGAAGTACCTGAGTGTTCTTAACAGTCATAAGAACCCTTACTCTTAGGCCAGGAAGATTCCCCTACTTTCTATGAGGATGTTATCAGTTACTGGAGACATGGGGACTGAGGCCTCCCCTCAAGAACTAGGGAATATTCTGAGACTCCCTGACTTGATTCTGTTTACTTCTCATTTCCAGGATCAGGGAAGTAGTCTGAGCTTCCTGAATTGCTTTCAACAAGTTTTTTTTTTTTTTTTATCTTCCCAGAAACAGGGAAAGGGGTTTGGGACATCCTCACTCCAGGGAAATTCTCCACCCATAACCCTCTCCCCCTTGGCTCAGGTAAATCTTTCTGTGCTTCACAGGAACCCCATCCTTGTTGCTTTTCTACCCATTACTGCTCCAGGCAGGGTAAATCATCTGGACCCACAGGATCAGGGCCAGGAGTTATTTCTTCTTTTCCTGTTTGGGGTAAAGTCTGCCTTTCCTCCTCCACAGAAACAGGGAGCGATGTATCCCTGATCCCAGGGACAGAGAGGAAGAAGGTCATGTACTGCCATGGTGACTAGAAAGATACCTCTTTACATACCCTTTGCATCTCCTGGGCTGGGAGTTCCTCCCTTAAACTTGTTCCTAAATGAACGTGAAAACAAAGCTCTATGGTTGCATGATATCTTCCCTTCCCAACGACAGAGGAGAGGCTTCCTGTCCTCCCACTTCTTGGGACAAAAGAAGGAAAAAGATACTTCTCCCTGCTTCACCTGGGCCAACTTGGGATCTTGTGGGGATGAGAAGAGGGGGAGATTCTTTCTGCTGACCCAGTCTTGGTCCTGAACAGTCACTGGGGCATTTGTAGCATGGAGACCAATTAGAGCCCTTGGGAAAGAGAGGAGTTGTTGAGAGGGAGCCCACGTGATGAATCTGATCCTTGTTCTAACTACTCAGACTTCCTGTCTGTCCCAGTACTGTCACTACCTCTCTGTTGCCTTTAGGAGCCCTTTTGGCACCCTGGGGTCAAGGGTTTTCTTTCTCAGGCATGACTGCTTTGCTGAGAGTCTACCATATGAAAAGAATGTCTTGAAAGCATTCTCAGCTTGAGGACCCCACAGAATATTTTGAGAAGGAATCATGCATGCTGAGGAGATGGGAGAAGCTGGACCTGGCACTATAGCCAGGGTGCCTGAGTTCCCACTCAGGCTTTGTTGGGGCTTTGCTAGATGAACCAGAATAGTTCTGCTTATGCTTTCTGGGCCCCTTTCCTCATTGGTGAGGTAAGGAGCTGGTGGGGTATCATTTTGCTTTGGAATTTTGGGGAACTCACACCAAAGTTCTCTGGACCTAGAGGTGACAGAGAATGGTGTGTGTCTTTTTTGAGAAAGAACCGGGTTCCTCCCTCCACTCCTCTGCCCCGCTTTTTCCTCCCAGCCATCCAAGCTTGGTGGCAAGACAAGTGGCCTGTTTGGTGTAAGGCTCAGGGTTGGTAGACTAATTTTATTTTTTGGCCATCTGTGCTGTGGTGAATAAGCTCAGGGTTGCCTGTCAGGGCTTTGGAACTGGGAATGTCTCAATTCAAACTCCAGGGTCTCCTGCTTAGCTATTTTACAGTTTTAGGCAAACTCTCAGCTGCTTTTTTTTTTTTTTTTTAAACAGAAGTCCCCCCAAACCAGTGTGATCAGGTTGAGTGTATAAATACCTGACCTGGCCCACCCCAGACCTTGGCTGATTCTTCTCTTGCAGTTTCCCCAGGATCATCTGGGTTCTTCCTAGGAGCCTTTGTAACCAGTTTTTGTTAGCAAAGACCCTTCATTTGGCATTTAAGAACCTGCTGATTCCTCTAGTGGGAAGGCAGAGTGGTATATAGCAAGAAGTGGTCCCTGACTTTGAGTCCTGTATCTTCAGGCAGTTCCCTTTCTGGGTCTCAGTTTCTCCATTCATAAAATGGGTAGTGTTGAGGGTGGTTGGACTCGGTATTGTGAAGTTAGTTGTAACATCTTTAATTCCCTGTTCCCCACTCCCCCAACCCATCATGAAAGTTTTGAGTGGGGCCCCTTGGCTTTGGGGATATGGTATTAAGTTTCAAGCAGTGCTCCGTTTCCTTCTCTTGGCCAGTGCTATAGGTCCTTGATTTTTTTTCTTTTTACAGTTTTATTGAGAAGTAATTCACACAGCATACAATTTAATTTAAAGTGTACAGTTTAGTGGTTTTTAGTGTACTCACAGTTGTGCAGTCATCACCACAACCAATCAAGTTTAGAACATTTTAATCACCTCAAAAAGAAACGTTGCATCATTGTTCGTTAGTCTCTTAATCTTCTCCCATCTCCTGGCAACTGCTTATCTACTTTTGTTTTTGTCTTGATTGATTTGTTTCATTTGATGTTTTATTTAAATGGAATCATACAGTACACAGTCCTTTGTGACTTGCTTCTCTCAGCGTAATGTTTTCAAGGCTCATTCATGTTTTAGCATGTATCAGTAGTACATTTCTTTTTGTTGAATAATAGAATCTTCATTTTTTAACCACTTTCCCAGTGTCCTTCCTCTTTTCTCACTTCTCCACCCTGGAGATCTTGTTTTGGTTCTTAAAGAGCAGTGCATTTGTCTCTTTCTCATTGGATGAGTTGCCTGCATTTTGCCAGTGGAGCTGAGCCAGTGTTCCTGGGTGTTTGGGGGGAAGTGATCTTGGCACCAGGCTTGCTGGGATGGGGCTGTGACACCCAAAATATTAACTGTCTTTTGGCCATGGGCTCTGGGAAGACATCTCTCTGTGAGCTGCCATTGCTGCCACCATCTTCCCCTGCCCCTTTCCCCCTTCAGTGGAAGCTCGCTCATTGGTGGGCAGGATTAGCAGCTTCTCAGGCTGTGGGAGAGTCCAGGCCCTTGCTGCCTTATTTCTAACTCTTTCCCTGGAGAGGTGGATCCTGCGGGTGAGAGCCATATAACATTGCCTCACAGCTCACACCAGGAGTGCTGCAAGGGATTGTATTATTTTTTATTGGCTACTGTGACAAATTACTATAAACCAGGTGTTTTAAAACAACAGACATGTAGTCTCTCAGTTCTGGAGGTCAGAAGTCCAACATCAGTGTCATTGGTCCAAAATCAAGCTGTTGGCAGGGCTCTACTTCCAGAGGCTCTAGAGGAAAACCTGTTTCAGTTTCTGAAGGCTGCCAACATTCCTTGGTTTGTGAGCACATTGCTCAGACCTCTGCCTGTCTTCAAATCATCATCTCTTTGTATGTGTGGTCTTTTCAGTCTGTATCAGATCTTCCTCTGCTATTCTAAGTACACTTGAGATTGCATTTAAGTCCAATCCAGGTGCTCCAAGATAATTTTTGCATCTCAAGATTCTTAATTTAATCACACTTGCAAAGACCCTTTTTCCTTATAAAGTAACATTTATAGTTTCCAGGGGTTAGGGCCTGATATGTTTGGATGGTCATTATTCAGCCTACTACAGGGGTGGTTTTGTTTCCCTTCCAGGGAGGGGAGGGGAACTCATCATTAAATTCTCTCCTACTGGGCAGAGTCCTGTAATATGTGAGTCCCCACTGTCTACTTCAACTTTTCTTGGGCCTTTGGACTAGTAGGTTGCAGTCTTGCACCTGGGATCTCCTGGTGTCAGGGAGCTTTGCCCAACCCCTTTGTGGAGGCTCAGAGATGTGGAGGGACTTGCCTATAATTTCAGTAGTGGGCTTGCAACATTGAGGGTCTGGACTTGATTTTCTCAGGCTAGGGCATTGATGTACCTTAAACTTCTTTATGACTGGGCCAGCCCCCACCTTTCACTCCCACTGGCTTGTCCTTCTGGGGTCATTTTCCTAAACAAATTCTGAGTTGGCACCTTTCTTGGAGGCTCCTTTCTAGCTAGGGGAAGGAAGAGACTCTGCTAGGAGCTCATGGGACTGTCTAAACTCTTTCTGGAACTCAAGACTTCCCCGTTTTCTCTCCTGAAAGGGAGAGAGAGAAGAGGTTTCAGTCAGAGTCCAGACTCTTTTAAGCTGCAGATGCCAAAGCCAGTGGGTGGCTAGTGGTTTGGCCTCTAATTCCAGGCTCAGGTACCACCCTGACTGCCCCAAGATCAAAACTCTGCTTGTGTAAAGGAAGGGTATGCTCAGGTCTCCATCATTTTTAGGGACAAACCAGAATTTCCCAGGATGGTCTGCTAGTTATGTCTCCATGTTATAGCTCATGAGGCCTCCCCTGTTGCCCCTACACTAGGTCTTGCTGGTGCCCAAACTTCCAGTTCTTTCTGCCTTCATAAAATGAGGGTAACACTTTCTGCCATCTTGGCTGTGGTAAGGACAATTAAATGACGTCACCTTCTGCATCTACCATGTGGCATGGTACAGGCATTTAGCTAATATGAGTTCATCTTCCTGGTCCTGTCCTGCTTACCCTCCTAGTCCTACCCGGGACTTTAGCTCTGCTGAAATCATTGCTGGCCTCTGGAATCCTTGGTGCTTTGTGGCAGAAGTAATTTCTTATCCAATTCACAAGCTTTTCTGGAGATCTTGGTATTTTAATCCTTTGCTCAGATGGCACCTCCTCTCAGGTGTCTGCCTTAATGACTGGCCAGGTCCTTTCCTCTGTGTTCTCCAGCATCCATGTGTTCATCTCTTTCACAGCCCTCCTCATACTTGTGTGTAGTCATTGCCGACATACCTCTAGCAGTTTGTGAGCTTACCAAGGGTAGAGAGCAGGTCTGATTTCATTTCTCTGGCCTCATTGCCAGCCCAGGGTCTGACTTAATAGCTATCTAGTAAACTTTTGTTGGGTGAATAAGTAGGAGCTCTCTCATCCTCTTTGATCCTCTTTTCTCTTTTGGTCTTCTTTACCCCTATATTTGAGGGCAAGAGGTTGCTGTGTGCCCTTCTTTTTTAGAACTATTGTCCAGTCTGAGGCTGTAGCCATAGTTGCAGTTTCTCTGCTGGAAACTTCTGGCTGGGGCAGGTGCCATGGTGCTGGGAGATGGCTGACCCCACCAGGCAGGGATGGACTTGGGGCAACTGGCTGGAGTGTGCTCGTTTACAGCCTTTGGGGCAAGAGGGGCACCTGGACTGCAGGAATTTTGTGTACAAACAAGTCTTTATGCTGCTCATGGAAGCCCATTAAGGTCTTCCCAGTGCCTTTGTCATCTCTGGAAAGCCAGCCATACCTACCCAGGGTGTGGGCCCTGATAATGGGGCTGCTGGGTATTCCCTTGTCACCCCTTCCTCGTTCCTTCTTGTTCAGTCAGTCACCTGGAAATTTCTGAGGGTCTCAGTTGTACATTATCTCTCTGTGACTGTCTCACCCCTTCTGTTACCAGTTACCACCTCACCAGTATATGGTAGGTTATTTACGAAGCCTTTTCTGTTCCTGAAGCTGCTCTGAGCTTCTTGACAACCCTGTTAGATAGATCACATATCCCCTGTTTGATAGGAAACTGAGGATTGGAGAGTTCAGGTAGCTTACCTAAAATCATATAGCAAGTGAGCAACAGAGATGGGATTGGAACCTAGAGCTTTTTGGCCTCCAAACCTTCTGCTTCCTACCTCACATGAGCTAGGGGAAAAGGCCTGCAGAGATGTGATCCCCTCTGGTTGGCATTAGCCTGGATCCTGTAAATCCCTGGGTAGAGTGGTATCCCCAAGGAGTGGGCTTGGGACTTCTGATTGTTATCTCTGATGCTGGGTTAGGCTGGCTTCTTCTGGTAGCCAGCAGAGGGCGTGAGGGGCCTGGGAAAGGTCCGCTGCTTCAGGTTTGTTTTGTTTTGAAATGGAAAATGCTTCAAGTAACACGTGGATACGTGTTTTTTAATAGACTTTATTTTTTAGGGCAGTTTTAGGTTCACAGTAAAATTGAGCAGAAGGTACAGAGAGTTCCCATATACCCCTGACCCTGACACATGCATAGCTTCCCCCATTATCAACATCTCCCACCAAAGTGATATATTTATTACAATTGATGAACCCACATCGACACATCACAATCACCCAAAGTCCATAGTTCACATTGGGGTTCACTCTTGGTGATCTGCATTCTGTGGGTTTGGACAAATGTATGATGACATGTATCCACCATTATAGTGTTGTACATAGTAGTTTCACTCCCCTAAAAATGCTCTATATATGTTTTTTATAATCTCTACATTACTTTTAAAAAAACATATCTGAAAATACACATTTGTACAGGTTCACTTAACCTGAACTTTCTTTGGGGCCAGATGTGCTTTGGAATTTAGAAAAAATTTAGAATTTAGGAAAGTCACCTTGTGTATATGCTGTGCATTCTGTAACACCTCTGGTGGGGTCTGTGGCAGCACCTCATAATTAAATACCTAAATTTTTCTGCATGGAAATGTTTGAATATTAACCTCCATGTGGGATACATAGGTTCTCATCAGCTTAAATCAGGTTATGATGCCAAATGAGTTAGATAAAGACTTTTGGTTTTCAAAACTTTTTGAGTTTTAGAATTTTGGACAAGGGAGTATACATCTCATAAAGAAGGAAGTGAAGTAAAATCACCTGTAATACCAACACTTAGCGATAATATTTTGTTGTATGGCCTCCCCAATTTTGCGTGCATGTGTGTTGGTATGTTTACGTATGCATATACATATATATGTTAAATGTGTTCAATCACAAATGAGATCATATTTTACATACATTTTGCCTTGTATAATACATTTTCCTTTTGTAAGATCTTAGAATTCCCTAGCTATATGTGGGGCTCAGGATCTTGCCAGACACTCCCTTCTCAACATCTCTTTTACCCTAAGAGTGACCCAGGTGAAACACTTTGAGGTAGAGCCAAGTTCTTCTCCCAGGTACTTGCCAGCTCTGGGCCTCTGGCTGCCAGGATGGTCAGCAGGAGGCAGAATGTAGCTGGAACCTTAGTTCTTGGGGCAGTTGGGTCCCCTCTGGGAAGCAAGTCTTCCACTCACACAATAACTGATTCCCTAAAAGAAAGCATTTCCTCCTGCTCCACATGCCTGGAGTAGTCAAACAGGGCTGAGAGCTTGAGCCTGCCCAGTATCCTCTCAGCTAACCAGCTGGATCCCTCAGGAGCTTGAGGGCAGGGCCCTGGGGAAGGGATACACTCCTTTCCTGTTGCTGACACCCACTTCTCCCTCCAGCAGGAGCACTGGTTTGAAAAGGCTCTACGAGACAAGAAGGGCTTCATCATCAAGCAGATGAAGGAGGATGGTGCCTGTCTCTTCCGGGCTGTAGGTGAGTCTCTGCTTTAGCCTTCAAGGGCCTGGGGGTGCCCCTGAGTTGTGCTCCAGTTATTAAGGGTAACCCTTGAGAAAGTATTGGAGGCAGAGTTAGCTGGTATTTTAGAGACTCCAGGCCACAGCCTCAAGTTAGTATCTCTGGCCTCTAGCCCTTGGTCGTGAGGCAGTATGAAAGTAATAACAGCAATAATAGTATTAAAGAAAAGGACATTACTTAGGGACAGGTTGCTCTGCCAGGTACTATAGGAAACCATTTAAATTTTTAAGCTGGATAAGTATTGGTACTATTGCTTCCATTTGTCAGATGAGAAAAGCAGCTCAGATGGAGAGTGACTTGCTGAGGGTCAGATAGTATGTGGTAGAGCCAGGGGTCGGCGTCTGGGTTAGGTTAATCTGAGGCCCAGGCTCTGAACCATAGCATTCTACTCTCATTTTGGGATTATAGGGCTCTTTTAAAAACTTGCACAAAAGTAGAATAGCGAACCCTCATGTACTTATCATTCATCTTCCAAGTAGTCATCAACACGTGGCCAGTCCTGTTTTACCACTACCCTGCCCCTTCTTTCTCATTCTTCTGAAACGAGTATTTTTAAAGCAAAACCCCAACATTGGGTCATTTCCTTTGTAAATATTTCTCTGACAGATAAGGTGTGTGTCCCTGTCTCTCTAAACATAACCAAAATGCCATTATTGTACCTGACAAAATTAATAATTTCTTAATACCATCTATTGTCCAGCCTGAGCTAGAGCTCTGAGGCCCCTCTGGCTCTGAATTTGTGACGCAACAAATACTCATGAGGTCCTGTGCTAGTGTCCAGGGGAAGCTGGAAGTGTGATCTGTTTCTCCCTTTGAGGCTCTGGTATCTACGATGGAAAAGTGCTCTCTAATAGGAGCTTTGAGCTGGGAGTCAGAAACCCTATCTCCTTGTTCTGGCCCTCACTCATAACTTCCATTGCCTATCTGTGAAGTTGTCTTGATTCTTAAGGGCTCCTTGAACTCCTTCTAGATTTGTTATTCTTAGTCTGTGGGTACCTGGCCCCTATGCCTGCTAGTAGGCTAGATTGACCCAGGCACTATTTCGGGTCATGCTGCTGATTCTTGGTGTGACCTTGGACAAACAGTTTCTTATCCTGAGCCTGTTTCTTATCTGTAACATGAGACTAAAAGACCCAGTGCTATAACAGTTAAATGAGATGACCTTTAGTGCCTGAAATGTAGTTGGCCCTCATGGAACAGTAGCATTGGTAAAGCCTGAATGTTATTCTCAGTTGTGCCTCAGAGCCACTAATGTGTTTTGAATGGGTGAAAGAAAGAAATTGAGCGGTTGCCTCTCCCATTCTTCCAGGCAGAGGTGGTTCAGGCAGTAGACTCTACTGGGCTTGGAAAATCCCAGCCTTTCTATCTCTGTAGCTCATCTCTGTTCTCCCTGGGATGTTTCCTAGAGAAAGCTGGATTTGGGACATCTTGGACCAAAAAAGGCAAATAGAGAATAAGTGGGGACCTGTTCAGTGCTAGGCCCTATGCTCAGACCTCGTGTTGTTTGTGGGATAAGCAGAGCTGCTGATAGAGTGAGGGTCAGAGAATGCAGCTGGGGATCTGGCTCTTGTGCAGTCTCTGATGCAGACCTTGGGACAAGTGAAAACCTGGCTTCTGCAGTAACCCATATCAAGAGCAATATTTGTGTGTGTATCTAGCTATTTCCCCCAAACATCCTCTGACCCTTCCCCTGTTGGGGCCTTCCAGTAAGGGCCCTGAGCTTACAGGAAGAGCTGACCATGGCAGGTTGAAGGCCTTTCCTTATCAGCATGATGGTTATACATTTTCCCTGACTGAAGTGCTCCTTGGCTTTTCTCCATAAAACCTCAGAAGCCCATGGTCTCTCCATAGAAGTACATGACTCCTGTGTTTCTAGGCCTCATCTGGAGTTTTTCCTGGAGCAGAATGCACAGGACATGTGTTTGAGAAAGGGACTTTGTCCTCAGGCTTTTTGCTGCCCATCTGCTTCCAGCATGGCTTGGACAGGAACAGGTGGCAGTCACTGTAGGCTTTGGTAAGAAGGCTACAGGTTCTAACTTCCTGCCATACATTGAGCAGTGGAAGGAGTATATAACTGAGGGTGACAGTTCGGATTACAGACAAAGGGGCCACTCTGTTGTTCAATGACCCCAACTCTTTGGTAGGCATTCAGCTGAGTATTTCAGGTTCATCTATAAAATTGGAATCATTGTTCCATGAGATAGATGAGAAGATTGAGACTCAGGAAAAGGAAATGACATGGTTAGGGTCATTAGTGGCAGAGCTGGCATGGGAACCCATGGTGTCCAAAGGACACATTTTTTCTGTGGCCCTACGAAAGCCCTAGCTTCTTAGATATCAACTAGCTGGGTGACCTCAGCTGTATTCTTGACCCCTCTGGGCCTTCTTTCTTCCAGTTAGGAGCCTGTGGCCCTCTACTGTTGGGAATCCTGAGGCAGGTGACTTTCTACTCTCTGTTTTGCCTCTGAAATTTGGGTGTCCCCAGTGTGAACCACTATCCACTACTTGTGCCCAGTTCTCTCCTACCACCTTCTACTGGGGACTTAAGCATCAGTGAAAGCTTAGGTGGAGTATAAGCATGAGCCTGAGTCTCAGAGGTATTCTGTGGTTCACCCTGCCCCTTCTGTGTTCAGAAAACCTCCTCCTGGAAATGTGAGCCTGTATCTCTCCTCCCTCCCTCTTTCCATATGACTTTGCCTCAGTAAAAACCTCTGGTCCTGACCCTGCCCTCTGTAGGCAAAGTGTAGGCCAAATGCACATGGGAAGCAGCTGGGGATATGCATGTATGGTAATGGGGGCCAGAAACATTAGCCAGGCCCACTCCTCTGTGCCTTTTGGTCTTGGAACATGGACCATCAGCATTGGAGAGCTGAATCTTAGGACAATTTCAATTGTTTTATAAATGAGGAAACAGGCCTCAAGAGAAAACCAGGACCCTATTATCTAGGTCACATGGTGAGACCAATGGCAGAATGTCGAGGTTGAGGTTGAACCAGGCCAGGAGAAGATTCCCATGGGCCACTATGTACACCAGCTTCTGTTGGCCTTTGCCCTGTCTCCTTCAGTCTTCCCTTCTTTGCCATGGGAGTCTGAGTAAAAAGAGCAGGCAACTCAGAGATCACACTATCAAGGCAACCAAGTTCTTCTGTTTCCCCACTGAGGCTGTGCCATTTGGGGTAGTTGGGGCCACCAGCTAGGTGTGCACCGCAGCTGCTTGACAGGCAGGTGAAGCCTTTTTTCCTGGCTCATCTCAGTGGGGCCAGGGTTCTCACTGGGCCAGGAGGGAAGTGGGGAAAAAAACAGATCCCTGTCTCCTCCTGCTGCTGTGTGTACACGCATTTGTGTGGTTTGTTTTTAGATTCCCTGCAGACATCAAGCATCTTTTTCTGTCCTCAGTGGAACTTGCCTGTAGTTCTTCTGGCAGGCAGGCAGGCAGGCAGGCAGCCACTGCAGCCATTGCAGCCACTGCAGCTACTGCAGCTGCTGCCTGACAGGGAAGCAGTTCTCAGGTGCCTCCAAACTTAAACTCCTGTACTTAAACTCCTTTAGATAGTCCAGGTTTTCCTGTCTTGCTTCTCCACAAAGCTCCTCAGCAAATAGTGACTACATTTTAGGGAACCCAAGGAGGAAGAATTACAGAGGATTAGATGTTCTACTCCTAGGCAGCCAGCAGAGGGAGCTTCGAGCAAGTTTGTTAGCACTAATGATTCTTCCGCCCTCCCACCAACCCCTGGCCAAGGCTGGGAAGTAGGGGCAGGGTCCTCAGTTTCACAGCCTAGCATCTTGTCCAGCCTTCAGTCTTTTCTTATTGATGGCAAGGGCATCTGCTTGTTGAATGCAATAGTTGTCTGTAGTTGTGAGGGTTGTCATGTGGGAATTTGGCAGGATATGTTGGCTGCATGTGTGCACACATGTGCATTTCTATGCATTTCTCTGTATGCTTAGAGAAAAGGCAGAAATAGGTTCTGGGAAGGTAAGATTCATGCTGACCTCTGTGGTCCTCATGGGGAGTACAGCCTCTGATATCTGTAATCTTTGTCTGATCCCTAGCCTTTCTGGCTGATTCCTGATTGTGCTTGTGGGGAAACTGAGGTAGACAGGATCAGGCTTGGTCCCATGGAGTCAGGTGGCTAAGGTGATAGTTGCATTGGGGAGGGGGTGGTCATGTCACCTGGGGCATCAGTGCTCGATGTCACCAGTTACTCCTTGTGAGCCTGGCCTCCCCTTCACCCTCCCAAATGTGTGACTGTGGGCCAGCTGTGCCACATTTCTATACCTCGGTATTCCTCCTCTGTAAAGTTGGGATTTTGGAGGGTGAGGATGGAATGAGTTGTAACATAAAAAGGCTTTGGGAGAACCAGTTGTAGTATTGTACCAAGGATTTCCGAGCCCTATTTGGGTTGGGGACAGAGGTGAGGTGGTGGGGGACCTTCTTCCAGCTGGACTCTAGGAGGGCAGAGCAGGTGCAGACTGCCCACAAATGCAGCATCAGCAAGAAGAGGAGTTTCAGTTTCTATCAAAACAAGTTATCTGAATTCCCCTACCTCTGTAGGTCCATCGGGCCCTTTCCTCCACCTTGGCCCCCACAAGGAAGTCCAGCCAGGCTCCTAGCCCCCTGTGCCAAACTTCTGGGAGGAGAAGGGCTTTCTGGAGGACAGAAGCGGGCTAGCAAAGTCAGGCAAGCACCTTCTCAGTGATGACTTCCTGTGTTCTTAGCCTATGCTTGGTATTTTCCCCACCTTATACTGTTGAGAAGATCCTACTCTCCCTTCTTAGGGAGGTACTATTACTCTTTGTCCTTGGTTCTGAAGAGCACATTTTCTTCTACATTAACGATCCCCAAACTAGGGTCTATTTTATTATCAGTGAGGTGCCTCCCCCTAGCTGTGGTTAAATACATTGATCATACCACCCATCAGTGCATCTTAGAATTGAGGGAAGGTGATGTTTTACATTTTATAGATAAATAAAGAAGGTCATACCTTGCCCATACTTAATGACCCTGTTTTGTGCAGCCTGTATTATTGATATGATATTAACTCGGTTGCTAAAGGTTTACAATATGGGCAAGGAAGGAGTGGGTCTGGGCTCTTTGGCATCAGTAAAGGTAGGGAGTCCTGCCTACACAATGGATTATCTAGACCCCAGGTTTGGGGCTTTCCTCTGGCTGAGGAAGTACAACAGAAATGAGGAAGGGCTTAATCAGTGGTTCCAATGACATTTTGGCTGACTTGTGGATGGCTAGCTACTTGAAGAGTCATCATTCTCCTCATGACAAATGGAGCCCTGTTTTTTTGAACACCTAGTATGCCTCAGATGTTTGGCAAATGTCCCTTGATAGCACCCTATGAGAGGAATAGGAGTTATTGTTTCTACTTTATGGATGAGGACTTTGCATCCCAGAGAGGTTAAGGGCTTGGCTTGTCCAGTGCCACACAGCTAGGAGGCAGCAGAGCCTTTCTGCCAGGCAAGGGGATAATGGCAGGGAAATGGGGGACCCTCATGGGGTTCTTCTCCAGCTCCCTTCCCTGTCCCACAGTCTCTCTCTGTCCCCCCATTTTTATTTTTTGGCGCCCAGCATCTAGCTCAAGTAGATCTCTCAAGCCTAGAAATGCCGCTTAATCGTTCCCTAGGAACAGCTCGGCCACCTCTTGAGCCTGGCAGGCTGGCCCCTATTTAACCCTTTCACTCCCATCTTAGTTCCTGTTTACTATAGCTGCCCACAGCACTGTGTCTTCAGCACCCAAGCCCATTCTACAGAAATAGCTCATCAAGCAGCTCTGACAGGCAGGCAGCTGCAACAGTTCTGTGGTCCTGGCTTCTAAGAAAGTCAGCAGCAGGGGGCCCCCAGCCTGTGTGCAGGGCATGTGACTTGCTGGAAGTGCCACTGGTTGTGGGGGGATGGAGAGTATGACCGCAGAACCCACATCCTTGTTTACATCGGTGATGGGGCTACCCCTTCCCGCCTTCACAACCCCCACACCTCCTCATCCTCGGGTCCCTTGGGCTCCATTTTCTATCTCAGAGCAGCCTTTTTCTCCTTATCTCACAGAACACTCCAGGGAGGGAAGGGGGGAGGGTAGTGAAGGTGTTCTTCTGGCAGTTCTTCACAGTAGACTGGCTATCACAGAAGAACTCTTGTCTGTGGTGGTTTCTGCAAGACCTGACCCTGACCCAGTGCCCCAGGGAGATCCTATTAGAGCAGTGGTCTTCCAGGGATACACAGGGAAATTTCATCTTTGTTTTAGCCAGTGGAGGTCAGGTGAAAGAAAGAAAGCTCCCCTACTATGGTGAAGGGGACTCTGATATACTGAGTGACTGCTCTGTCCCAAGCCAAGTGCTGGTCACATTATACCCATTATTTCAATTTCACAAGAAGGCCTGGCAGGGAGTTATCCAGTTTGTTCCTGTTTTACGCGTGAGGCAGGTGAGGCTCAGAACACTTGTATCACCTGCCTTTGGTCATTTAGCTCACTATTGCCTGGCAGAATTGGGCTTAGAGCCCAGCTGTTTTTCTTCTTTTATTCCTTTTATTTTTAACCTACAAAGAGTATCCTGACTCTAGGAAGTCAAGAAAACTGAATTCTAGAGTTTAATTTGTCATAGGCTGACTTTCTATGTGAACTTGGTCAAGCCAGAAACCCTCTGAACCTCAGTTTCCTCATGTGAAGAGTGAAGGGGTATGTGTGGAATTAATAGTGCTCAAGGCCACGTATGGAACTTGAAATCTTTATTGAGTTGTCTAAGTGACTGGTCAAACCCTAGACAGTCATCTGTTTAGGAGGCCTGTGGTTGTGTCCCTCTCATTTGTACTCTCTTGTTAAAGACTGTCCCTGCCTGCCTCTTTTTTTGTGTGTGACCCTATTCCAGCCCACAAGGCCAAGAACTCTCCAGGCCCTGGGGTAGAAAGGGAAGTTTTCCTGGCCCCCATCCCTTCACCCTAAGGATAACTCAGAACTCTTCTCTGGTGGCAGCTCTGATCCCAGCCTCTCTTTTCTTCTGCCTCCACAGCTGACCAGGTGTACGGAGACCAGGACATGCATGAAGTTGTACGAAAGCACTGCATGGACTATCTGGTGAGACTTTGCAGAGACTGTGGGGTGGGGGCATAGTGGGAAGATCTTCTCCCTACACAAACCTTGACCCTTTGATCTATTCTGCAGATGAAGAATGCTGACTATTTCTCCAACTATGTCACAGAAGACTTTACCACCTACATCAACCGGAAACGAAAAAACAACTGCCATGGCAACCACATTGAGATGCAGGCCATGGCAGAGATGTACAACAGGCCTGTGGAGGTGTACCAGTACAGCACAGGTACTTCTGTGGTGGGTAGGTGAGCAACCAATCATGCCTGGTCCGAGCCTGCTCTGCGTGGCCCACTGTGGATGCTCCTTCCTTCTTTTTCTCTGTAGAACCCATCAACACATTCCATGGGATCCATCAAAATGAGGATGAACCCATCCGTGTCAGCTATCATCGGAATATCCACTACAATTCAGTGGTGAATCCCAACAAGGCCACCATTGGTGTAGGGCTGGGCCTGCCATCATTCAAACCAGGGGTAAGTGGGTCCTTGTGCCCAGGATGGATATTGGATTTAGAGGCAAGAAACCTCTGTTAGAGTCTCAGTTCTGCCCCTAGTCTACAAAAATGTCCTGCCTCCTCTCTGAGTTGCCCCTGAGGTCTCACCTCTATAAAATTAGGGAGCCACCCAACGTGGTCTCTTAGGGATCATTCTGTGGTCTCAGTTTGCCTGTCAGAACTGGCCACCCATCATTTGTGCCTATTGAGGATTGACATTTTGGGATATGGAATCACATTTGGGAACCATGAGCCTAGGGCTCAGTCTGGGTGTCTTGGCACCCACATGGATCTTCCTCTGAAATTCAGCAGTTACAGACAGCTGTGGTCATAGAGATTTGGAGTACAAGCCTGGCCCTTCCACTTATTGGCTGTGGGATTTAGGGCAGTACATGCAAGTCATCTGGGCTGGCAGTTCGGCCGATGTAGAAAGTGCCTAGTGCTGGGCCTAGTACCTAGTAGGTGCTCAGAAGGTGGCAGTACATTTTTCCAGCACACTGGAAGGTTCTCATTCTCACTCATAAACAGTTGTCTGCTTGGGGGTTTTGATATCTTCTATGCAGGTTTCACTTCCCACAAACAGATAGTGCTCCTGTCTCATTATAGGAAACACACACCCTAACACCAACATAGGGTTTTTTTTGTTTTGTTTTTTAAATAAACTTTTAGAACAGTTTTAGATTTATAGAATTATCACGATTAGAGAATTCCCATATACCCCACTATGATTAACATCTTATTAATAGTACATTTGTCATAATTAATGAGCCAATATTGATATGTTAACCAAAAACCATACTTTATTCAAATTACTTCAGTTTTTCCCTAATCTTATCTGTTCCAGGATCCCTTCCAGGACCATATTACATTTCGTTGTCGTGTCTCATTTGGCTCCTCTTGGTTGTGACAGTTTCTCCGAATTTTCTTGTTTCTGTTTATAGACTATAATTTTGCCTTTTCTAGAACGTCATATAATTGGAATCATACAGTATGTAGTTTTTTTTCCGGAGTGGCTTCTTTCATATAACACTATACATTTAAGATTCATCCGTGACTTTTTGTGGTTTGATAACTTGTTTCTGTTCATTTTCCTTTTTTAAAAAATGTGAACACTTTTAAGTTTTTTAATTTAGAGACTTAATTGTTTAAAATAATTTTAGGTTTACAAAAAAATGGAGAAGATAGTACAGAGTTCCCATATAGCCTCCCCCCCCACAGTTTCTCTATTATTAACGTATCAGATGACCATGATACATTTGTTACAATATATGAACCAATATTGATACATTATTATTAACTAAAGTCATCATGTCTCTTTAGGCTTCCTTGTCTGACGGTTTCTCACACTTTCATGTTTTTGATGACCTTGGCAGTTTTGAGGAGTATTGGTCAGGTATACTGTAGGATATTTCTCTTTTGGAATTTGTCTGATGTTTTTCTCATGATTAGACTGGGGTTATGGGTTGTAGAGAGGAAGATCACAGTGGTAAAGTGCCATTCTCATTACATATCAGCAATATATACTATGAACACGACTTATGACTTGCTGTTGACCTTGATCACCTAGCAGAAGTAGTACTTGTCAAGTTTTCTCCTCTGAAAAATCACTCTTTTCCCCCACCCTCTTTTCCATATTGAAAGGAAGTCATTATCTACTGATATACAGTCCACATTTAAGAAGTAGGGGTTATGCTTCATCTCCTTGAGGGCAGAATATCTGCATAAATTTTTTGGGATTCTTCCTGCAAGAGAGATTTGTCTCATCCCCTATTTATTCATCATTTATTTATATCAATATGGATTCATGGATATTTATTTTGGGTTATAATCCAATACTATTTTTGTTTTGATGCTCAAATTGTTTTGGTTTTGGCTATTGAAAGCTCTCTTGGTTGGTTCCTGTGTCTTTTTGACATACCCCCATTATTATGGTGGTGGTTTATGTTTTTTAATTTTTGTTTTTGGGTTTTTATTTTTTGTCCTTGGTTTTCATTTTTGTTGTTTTTTGAGCACTTCCTTACTTTCTTGCACTGAAGGTGTTCTAGGCTTGTCTTGTATATTTCCTACCCTGGCCCTAGAACAAGCCATTTCTCCAAGGAGCCCTGGTTCCATTTATTGGAGAATGTTATTGGAAACCAAGATCTGGGTGCTGAATGTGTTCCTTGGTACAGGGTGTTCTTGCTCTTAGGCCCTTTCAGCTGACAAGAGAAATGAGATATATATGTGTATGCTAACCTGTGTGTATACACATATCTAGAAATATTTCTATATGTAACCATCAGTATCTATGAAGCTACAATTCTTACTGATATCTCCAGCTGATAGGCACTGTGTTGTTGTTTTAATTTGTAATTTTCTAATGACAAATGGTCATTGAGCATCTTTTCGTACACATATTTGCTATTTGTATATCATCTTTGATGAAATTGTGTTTAGATTTTTTTTTGGCCAATTTTTAACTTGCTCTAACAGTTTTATATACTTTTTGGACTATTATCCATAGGCAAAAGAATTATATTTTATATCATTTCATGCATACACACATCGGTGTACAGAGTGTATATGTGCATTAAAATAATGTTAAGAGAGTTTTGCTGAACAATACTTACATTTATTCCCTGGGATATGTGCTGATATTTTTTTTATTATTTTGTTTTTTTAAATGCTGTTGTATCTCACAGTCTGATAAAGAGTACTCATACAATGTCCCACAACTCATAGCACCTCACATGCTGATACTATCCCCTTGTCCCCTTAAATACCTGACTACTCTCTTCACCCTGTGTACACACAACTAACTTCTCATGTGATCTTTTTCTCTTTATCCCATCTGGACATAGGTGAGGAAGGCCTCAGCATTATGAAATTGAGCCATCATTGGGTGAAGCTTCTTTAAATTCCAGTCTAGGCGGCATTTGGCTGCCCCAGGCTTAGTACTTCAGTTGAGGTGTCTTGGGGTTGGGAGCAGGGCTTCTGAGTGTAGGAGTTTGGAACAATTAGTCCCACTCAAGAATGCCTTACTCTAGTCCCTGATGAATAGGCAGCCTGCCCAGGGGGGTGCTTAGTAAGAGTTCCTGCCTTCCTGTCTCCTCTCTTCTGGGCCTGTGGGTCCACCTCCCTGAGCTAGTTTTGGCTCTTAGCCAGAGTTTAAAGTGTCACTCCATGTACCTGTTTCTCCCCTTTGCAGTTTGCAGAGCAGTCCCTGATGAAGAATGCCATAAAAACATCAGAGGAGTCGTGGATTGAACAGCAGATGCTGGAAGATAAAAAGCGGGCCACAGACTGGGAGGCCACGAATGAGGCCATTGAGGAGCAAGTGGCTCGGGAATCCTATCTACAGTGGCTGCGGGATCAGGAAAAACAGGCCCGCCAGGTCCGCGGCACCAGCCAGGTGGGTCCTGGGCTCTGTCACTGCCCTGGCCAAGAACCAATTTATCCTCTGCCCCCAAACAGGCAGAAAAAGATTAAGCAGTTTTAACATCTGGGGGAAAAGGAAGCTTCCAGCCCTGTCTGTACCTCATCTTGGCCATATAGTCTTGACATTGTGCAGAAAAAGTTCCTAAGGAATGAGGGATGGCATCATTGGTGGTGACATGTGGGATTGATGGATAGTTTCAGAGGGACAAACGTTTCAATGTCCTTGGGTGCCAGGCTTTGCACTGAGGATATAAAATCAGATCCAGTCCACTCCACCCTCCATAGTCCCTTTTCTGTTGAAGGAGACAGGCACATCAGTAGGACCCTTGACCCTGGATTGGAGGCCAATGGAGAATGGGGGCTCTGGTTAGTCTTCAGACAGGAAGATTGAAAATTTTATGGCAGGGAGCAAGCAGGACATACAGACATTTGAAGAATCACAAGTTTAGAATGATTATAGATGTTGGCAGAGCCAAGTAATTCGTTCAGCAAATATTTATTGTAGGCTTGTGTCTTGCACTGTTCTAGGTATTCAAAGGTACATTGGTGAGTGAGGCAAGCCCAGATCGCTGTCCTTGTGATGCTTACATTTTTGCAGAGGGGAATAAAATAATAAGCATAATAAATTAGTTGAGAGGTGGTATGATTAAAAAACATGTAGAGCAGGGTAAAGGGGCAGGGGGTGGGAATAAGTAAGGTCAAGTGGGACTGGGAGTTCACAATATTAAATAGCATGGACAGGGCTAAATAATAAGCCTCAGAACAGGTGAAATTTGAGCAAAAGCTTGCTAAAGTGAGAGACTTAGCTAAGTGCTTATGCCAGGGCAGGCAGAGGATCAACTAGAGCAAAGGCCTTGAGGTAGAGTACACCTGGTGGGATTCAGGAGTGACCAGAGGCCAGTGTTTCTGAACAGAATGTTGTAGATAGAGGCAGTGGGGCCAGATTGGGAAGGGGCCTGTGGGCAATGGTGAGAACTTTGGCTTTTACTCTGAGTGAGGCAGAAGCCATAGAGGGTTGTGAGCAGGGAAGGGACAGGATATGACTTAGGTTTCAGCAGGATCCTCCTGACTCCTGAGTGTAGAATGGAGTGGGAGAGGGCAAGGGTAGAATAGGAGGCTAGCGAAAAGGAGGCTGCTACAGTAGTCCACATCACTGCTGATGGCATAAGCAAGGGAAGGGGAGAGTTGGGTGTGGACTCTGGATCTATTTTAAAGGTGGAGGTAACAGGTTTCCTGTCAGATTAGCTGTGAGGGAGGTTAAGGAGTTTATATTCGTCCTGTGGTCTGTCATGTGACTGGAAGTGATGGTGGCCTATGTAGAAGCTATATCACAGCCAGGATTCTAGGAGGGGACGAGCCCTCAGGGATGGGGCAGAGAAAGGTCACAACTGGCTTACCTCCTCCTTCCCCATTGTAGCCCCGGAAAGCCAGCGCCACATGCAGTTCTGCCACAGCAGCCGCCTCCAGTGGCCTAGAGGAGTGGACTAGCCGGTCTCCACGGCAGCGGAGTTCAGCCTCATCACCTGAGCACCCTGAGCTGCATGCCGAGCTGGGCATCACGCCCTCTTCCCCAGGCACTGTCTTAGCTCTTGCCAAACCTCCTTCACCTAGTGCACCAGGTCAGTGACTTACTGACAGAGTATACAGGGCTTAGGAGGTGCTGTCTTGGTCCTGGGCCTTGCCTCTGACTGTCCGTCTGCCCTAGGTACAAGCAGCCAGTTCTCCGCAGGGGCCGACCGGGCCACTTCCCCCCTTGTGTCCCTCTACCCTGCTCTGGAGTGCCGGGCCCTCATTCAGCAGATGTCCCCCTCTGCCTTTGGTAAGCTTCCTCTGTTTGTGGTCCAGGGGCCAACCAGGAATTTGGGAGGGAAGCAGCAGTAAGTCCTGAGAGGGGGCCTCTAGAGCCTCTGGCCATCTCTCTTCAGGTCCAAGGGATCTGTCCCAAAAGGGTTCTGAGTGGGGTTTTGTAGACTAAAAAGGGGCCTTCTTAAAGATATGGCCTGGATGGGATTTTTTTTCAGAGCCAGGGATCAGTGAAGGACAATGAGAGGGCAGGCTGAGGGTGCTCCATCATCCTTTTTTCCCTTCTTACCTAAGCAGGTCTGAACGACTGGGATGATGATGAAATCCTAGCATCGGTGCTGGCAGTGTCACAACAGGAATACCTAGACAGTATGAAGAAAAATAAAGTGCACAGAGATCCACCCCCAGACAAGAGTTGATGGAGACCCAGAGACTGGAGACCATCTCCCAACCCCCACCACTCCTGCCCTCCGGTGCCACTCTACCTTCTTGGGCTTTCTTCCTTCTAGCCGTCTTCCTCTTATTCTATCTCCCTTCTTTATCCTCTTCCCCACTTTTCTCTTGCTGGCCCACCCCTGCGCTCCCTCTCATCACTGCCACCACCACTACCACCTGTCTCTTCGCCAGCTGACGTGCCCTGTTGCCCCCTGCACAGCACCATCCCTGCATTCCACAGGGGACTTGGGCAAGGGTGCCGAAGGTAGGCAAGAGGCACGCAGACAAACCAACTGGCAGCCAGGCAGCCCCTGAAGAGAGACATTCAGAGGAAAACCTCCCTGATTCCCATTCCTTCCAAGATCAGAAAAAACTTGTCACCCCACCTGCACAATAATGCCAGGGAGATGGGAGGAAGAAGTGGGGGATTTCCCTTCCCAGTACCCCAAAAATGTCTGAGCCTCCAATATTGATTTTTTTCTTTATTAAAATGTACTTTTATCTTATAAAGTCAACCAATCCAAAATGACATAGACAACAGCATTGGCTCTATGAAGGCGGCATCTCTCTGGTTTGGGGGCAGGCAAGCCATGGGACACAGAAATGTGGTTGCTTTCTCTGGCCTTCAGCTCTGTGGAGGTGGGCAGGGTCTGGAGTTGGAGCCAGGGCTGGGTATGGGAGCAGGGAGGGCAGGTGTCATGCGGGCTTTGGACAATGAGACTGACCTCACTGCATTCCTTCGCTTCCACTACCACCACCACCACCACCATCATTACCAGTCTCTGGAATCTTAGGATGGGGGCACCTTTGAGGATCATGGCCACTGCTCAGGGTTTGAGTGGGGAGTGGGAGCAGCCTTGGCAGATAAGGCACCATGCCCTGCAGGTGTTGACAAGGTTCACCATCTGTAATGTCCTTGGCACAATAAAACCAAATGTTAGTTTCCCCAGAGCGCCTCTGTTCTGTGTGGGGCAGAGTTGGGGTGGGTGGGCCTCTGGGCAGAGGCAGCAAGGGCACAGGACTTGGCTTGACCTCTGAGGGCTGTAAGCTCTCCAGTAGGGTCTGTCTGGGGGTCCACAGTAGCTCATATTTGATTCATTACTTACTAAACCACTTGCTGGATCTGTTAACAAGAAAGCTCCGTCTTTGCTGGCTGCCCCTGCCTCAGTACTGGCATAGAATATATATAGCCTGTCTACCTTATTTCCTGGGGTATAATGGGAAGCAGAGGACTGTGAGGACAAGGACTGAACTTCCATATTCTCTGCCTTCCTCTTACCATAAATGTTTTTTCTTTCCTGTGATTGATGAGGAAATGCTTTGGAAAGGTATGATGGATGCTTCATAACATGAGTGGAAGTAACCAGAGGGGTCTCCCCCACTGGGTTTTAGAAGCGAGGAACAACTAAACCCTTTTTTGTTCATGTCTCCCAGTCCTTCAACACTTCTGTGTCCCTGACCTTCCTAGGGGTAAAAGCCAGGGCAGAGAAGTCTGTCCCCCAGATTTTGTTAAGTATCATTTTTGTGCCTCAGGAATGGGGTCCTAGTGAAAGGATACATGTACAGCCCTGCAGGTGAGGGTGTGGGTGGCAGAGTGGCTGTGGAGTGTGTGGAATCCACTCATCAAACGTGTATGTTGGAGAGTTGGTTTGAAACCTGCCTTGGCTTTTTCTAGCTATGTGGCCTTGGTCAAATCACAGGCTCTCTGAATTTCAAGTGGCCCATATGCATGATGGGTAATTAACGTCTACTACCTCACTTTCTGTGAGCACTGAAAGAATGCATATGGTCAACATAATGATAGCATAGTGCCTGGCACATTCTGAGACCTCAGATATTAGCAGATACTTATTATCCTGAAGTTTATGTATCATTTAGCCCATGCATACCTCTTCTTGCCGCCCTGTCCAGTTTCCTTGGCCCCTGCCTGGAATTTGCTGTCTCCCTGTCCCAAGCCCCCAACTTTTTCAAGATATTCGCATTTTGAGGAGCCCTGCGTGACCCCATCCACATTCTTCCCCTATCTACAAATATGTCTACAGCCTCCCCAATAACTACTATCAACCTTGGCAAGGGCTGCGATGCCTGGCTTCTCTGTGTATCTCTAATATCTGAACCCCCACCAGGGCCTGGCAGGCTTACTGTAGACTAATAAATGTTGGATGAATAAGGGAGAGCACATAATGTGTATTTGCTTTTTGGGCATTGTGTGTGTGAGGGGTGGGGGGAGAGACTGGTGAGTCCAAGTTTTGAGGCACATCTCTCAGAGTGTTTCTAGTGTATGTGATGAGGGCTTGTTTCCAGGTGTGTCAGATGGTGACTGTGGGATTCTATCTATGACAGTTTGTGTCTGTTTCTGAGCGAGTGCATGTCTGCGTGGGTGGGTCTGTCTGTGACAGTGCATCTGTGGTTTCTTTCTGATGGGGTGGATGTCCATTTGTATTCCAGTGATGGATTCTGGATAGCAGTTTCTGAACAGTATCAGTGACAACACCACATCCCTGCAGGTGTATCTGTAACTGGGTCTATCCACATCTGTTTTTGTGACATTGCCTATCTATGTGGCTCTATCACATAAGTATATGTCTGCCTTTGCAGCAGTCCATGTGTGTGTCTGGAGCATCTGTGTGGCTTCCTGTGACAGATTCTGGGTCTCATTTCTGGGACAGTACAAGGCTTTCTCTGACAGTGCATGTCTGATGGTGCCAGTGTCTGACAAGTTCTGGCTGTGTGACAGGACATTTCTGTGTCATTGTCACATGGCAATGTAAGTCTGTGAATCTCTGGAGTGCCTGTCTTTCTGTAATAGCGTATCTGTGTATAATTCTGGGACATGACTTTCTGGTAGCATTTCTGCCTGACAGTGGATGTCACTATAATAGTGCATGTCTGCATGTGTGTCCAGGACAAGTTTACATGAATACGATAGAACATGTTTGCGTATATCTCACATGGTACTTATGTGTCTCTCTTTTCCTGTGGCGTGAGGCCTATTTTCCCCAAATTTGTGACTAAGGGTCTTTACCTCTCCAAGCTCTTTCAGTCCCCCATCTCTCATCTGGAAGCACGTCCCTAAGCCACCATCACTGTGGCTTCCTCTCATTCCTCAAGAACCACTCCCCTGCCATTCCAGATTCTAGACCTGCTGACTGGGCTCACTGCCAGATCTAGCCAGGTCTAGACTTCACAAACACTCCACAGGCCGCTGCCTGGGAGATGCTGCCTCTGCGATGCTGCTTTTGACCAGCGTATTTCCCGTGGTGGGTTAGGGGGGTTATCCCTCCCGGGCAAATGGACAGGATCTTCCAGGATCCCCGGCTTCAGTTTCATGGTGGAAGCCATCAGTCCTCTAGAGGGCCCTCGCCATTGTTGAGAAGCACACTTCGGAGGCAGGATCCTGGATAGCCACAGGCCAGACTTTTTAGAAGCCAGGCCTGGGTTATCATCCCCGCATTTAATAGTGAAGCAGGAGCAGCAAACCAACTTCCTAGGAAAGGAGGGGGTGCAGTTATTTTTTTGTTTATATCTACACATACATGCATACACACACACACACACATACATACATATATACATGCAACCCGCGCAACAACCAAAACAAATGCAGTTGCTGCAAAGGGATTCCCAGAACTGGTTTCCTCTTTGCGCGCCCCTTCATTTCCATACAGGCCCCACCCCAACGAAGATCGGGCACATATTTGCATAAGCGGGTACTTGAAACGTTGAGGGTGGTATGCAAATAAGGTCTGCCTCCCATTGGCTGGGGTACAGCAGGTGCCGCGTCCGGATTGATCAAAGCCAAGTGGGCGGGGCTATCGCCCAGGGCGACTCTCTCGGGAGGCGCGTGCCCCAGCTCAGTAGCGTTGGGGCTGGCGCGCTCGGCGAATCTCATCCGTGCACCGTTTGTGGGCACTTCTGGGCCACCAATTTCCCTGTCTTCCACCCTGGCGCCCCCTAGTCCTAGCTCCCCAGCCTCGCTGCCCCGGGCATCCACGCCCTGCGGGCTCAGTGGGCTCAATCTGCGCAGCACCTCCTCCATGTTGAGCAAGCCTTTTCAGGGGCTCGCGGTAGCCCCCGTGACCCCAACGCCGCCGCCAGGTGAGCGAGGCTTCTCCACAGCTACCAGGCCAGGCGGGTTGAAGCGGTGGAGGGCAGCGCGTGGGGGTAGGGGGTAGGGGTCGTGGTGGGGCTCAGCACGCGGCCACCCTGACTTCCTCGCCTCCTCCTGCGTAGGAGGCAAGAATCGAGAAGCATTCGAAGCTGAGTACCGATTTGGCCCCCTCCTGGGTAAGGGAGGCTTTGGCACGGTCTTCGCAGGACATCGCGTCACAGACCGACTTCAGGTATCCACCACAAGGGTCTAGGGAGGGTCAGGTGTGCGTATGGCGAGGGCGGGAGGCTCGGAGCTAAGCTGCTGATTGACCGGCAATGAGCCCACAATGTGTGTGTGGTAGTCCTGAGAACGAGGGCCGTGATTGCTGGGGGCATTCGAGCGCACGTGCCCCAGTTGGGGGGAGGGGTGACTCTAGTGGGCATGTGGGGGAGGGGCAGGGATGCAGGAGGACCCAGGGAGTGGGACTGGGGAGCAGGAATTCCTGAGGAATCCAGACTCTGGGATCCAGGGAATGTGTATATGCTTGCGAAGGTGGGGGCCCAGACCTGAAATTTGGGGAATTTTGTACAGTATGGAGTCGTGAGGACCAGGACCCCAGGACAGAGTTGGGGCATCCTGGGGCTGTATGGGAAGATGGAGCGCTTAGGGTGTAAGGAAATTTGGAACTCAGGATCTGGAGTACGGGATCCATAGCGTGAGAAGGGAGAGTCCAGGACTGAGGGCGGTGGGAGAGGTGAACTTGGTCACGGGGACCTGCGGGTCGGGGAGAAGCCCCGGCTTGTTGGGGGGTCGTCGTATGGTGTGGTTGGGGCCACAAAGACAAGAGTGAGGCTCAGAATTGGGAGGGTTCTGGGGGTCATATGCTGGCCCCCTCACCAGCCCACTTCTCCAGGTGGCCATCAAAGTGATCCCTCGGAATCGCGTGCTGGGCTGGTCCACCCTGGTGAGTATCTTCGGAGACCTTTTTGACCTGGCGGCGCCATGGCTGACGATGGGTTTCCTCGCCCCCTTTCTTTTCTACGGCTGTGTGCCTCCCTGGGCCCTGTAACAGCGAGATCACTCTTCCCAGCCGGTGTTTACTCTCCTGCGGTAACATCCACACCTCCACGCAGTTCTGAGTCACCCCAGTTCCTCTAGAGCCCTGGATTCTCCCCTGTAACCCCCCTTTCTTGTCCTCCCTCCAAACGCTGTTTCAGGGGCTGCCCGCAGGGCATGCTGGTGGGGAAAAGGGGGCAGAGGTCACTGGTTGCCATGGTGATGGTGGCTACTTCTTTCTGCCTTTAGCGTGCTAATGGACGGTAGGGTGGGTCTGGGCCCGTTGTAGAGGCGGGAGCGCCCTCTAGCGGGAGCTGGGAAGCCTACGCCTGCGCAGTAGCAGAATTTTCACCGTGAGAAAACCTGTCTGCAGCAGTGCAAGTCCGGGAGTGGCCAGAAGAGGGCCTTACCTCAGGCGGGAAGGCTGCATCTGGAAGTCCATGTGCCCACGTGGGACTTTTAGAGTGGGGCGGTATTTGTGGCTAGTAACATTTATGCCTTTTGTTTAGCATCACCTGTATGCCTCAGGCTTTGCTTCATCAAAAAAGCTTACTGTATTCCAAGTCCTACTCTAATCGCTTTCATTCAATATGGTTCTAGATGCTTGGTGACAAAATCACTTGATAACCTTGAGTTCTTACTTTGTGTCTGTTCCTTTACGATTATTCACTTTTAGCTATTTAACAAAAGTATATTGAGCACTTACTATGTGCCAGACATAATTCTAGGCCCTTAGCAAAATATCTTTTGAGAGCTTGGTTTTATTTGGTCCTTTTCTACTAATTGCTTTCTCCTATTTAACACATGTGTATCAAGCCCTACCCTGTTACCAGGCACTGTTCTAGTGTTTGAGCTATGTCAGTGAACAAAACAAACGATTACACGGTATTTATTGAGTGCTAACTCTGTGGCAAATGCCATGCTATAAAGTGTTTTTACCTATTTAACAAACATTTATTGAGCACCTACTGTGCATAAGGTACTGTTCCAAACTCTTGGGAGATGTCAAACAAAACAGATAAAATGTTACAAAATAGTGTATTTCATTAAGAACTGCTTTTATTTGTTCTTCAAATATTTACTAAGCTATTCCCTGCCAGATGTGCATAGGCTTTTGGTTCAAATCACTTTCCCAATGACTGTATGAGTTTGACCCTCTGAGGCTCAGAGAAGGAAGTGGTATGTTCAAGGCCATATAGATTAAGGGGCTATGATTTAAGTTCAGATGAGAAGTTAGCCTAAGAGCTGTTGGCCTGATTTCTGTGTTCCCTTTTCTCTCCATTTATCCCCACAGTCAGACTCAGTCACATGCCCACTGGAAGTGGCACTACTTTGGAAGGTGGGTGGAGGCAGTGGACACCCTGGTGTGATCCGCCTGCTTGACTGGTTTGAGACACCAGAGGGCTTCATGCTGGTCCTTGAGCGGCCTTTGCCTGCCCAGGATCTCTTTGACTACATCACAGAACAGGGCCCTTTGGGTGAAGGCCGAAGCCGCCACCTCTTTGCCCAGGTAGTGGCAGCTGTTCAGCACTGCCATGCCCGTGGAGTTGTCCATCGTGACATTAAAGATGAGAACATCCTGGTAGACCTCCGTCGGGACTGTATCAAACTCATTGATTTCGGTTCTGGTGCCCTGCTTCATGATGAACCCTATACTGACTTTGATGGTAAGGCTTCCCTAAATTTCAGTGGGGAAATGTTTTACCTTTTATCTTTATGGTCTTTTGACCTTTGACCTCCAATGTTTGGGTGTCCTGTCACCCTTGATCTATATTGCCCCTTTATAAAGTTCTTGAATTTTAATAGTGGGGACTCAAGCCTTCCCTGTTAAAGTTCATCTTCTCACAGTGCCCTGCCCTTATTCTGGGCTCTTATTCTGGTGAGGGGATCCTGTTATCCTGAGTATTCTTTTTCTAGTAAGGGGATTCTACTGTTACTTTTAAGTGTGTTTCTTCTGTGAGGGGACTGTGTTGTTTTAACTGCTCTTATTCTGTTCGTGAGACCCTGCTATTATATTTAAAGAGCTTCTATTTTGGTGAGGGGACCCTGTCCATATAGTGAGTTCTCTTAATTCTGGTGAGGAGGGGACCATACTTCTTGGAGAGGGTGGGGTGGGAGAAGAGTATTATTAGAGAGTGGTCTAACCTCTGGTTTGTGTGCAGGGACAAGGGTTTACAGCCCCCCGGAGTGGATCTCTCATCACCAGTACCATGCACTCCCAGCCACTGTCTGGTCACTGGGAATCCTTCTCTATGACATGGTGTGTGGGGACATTCCCTTCGAGAGGGACCAGGAGATTCTGGAAGCTAAGCTCCACTTCCCTGCCCATGTATCCCCAGGTAAGGCCCTCACTGGCCCTAGCCCAGTGATCTCCATTCTTCCCAGGGACTGGTGCCCCCAACTAACTGCTAATCTCCTATGTGTTTCTGACCCTGCAGACTGTTGTGCCCTAATCCGCCGGTGCCTGGCCCCCAAACCCTCTGCCCGACCCTCACTGGAGGAGATCCGGCTGGACCCCTGGATGCAGACACCAGCTGAGGATGCACCCCCCAGTACTCCTAAAGGGGGTCCCAGCCCTATGGCTTGGTCCCTGCTGCCCTAGTTGGGATAGCCATCCCATGGCCATGTGATAGGGATAGAAGGACATCTGTTGATCTGGTTTTACAGGTCATCTAAAATCCAGTGTTACTAGGGTCAGATTAGGGATCAGGGGTCAGAAGACATAAGCCAAGTCTGCCCAGTCCCCATCCCAATCCTGCTAAGGAGGCTTCCTCCCAGAATTTATGGTTTCTTATTCTGGAGGGGGGACTTCCTTCTCATTTTGCTAAGGATGTTTACTTGGTTGAAGTTATTTCTATTCTGAGCCCCAGGACTCTTATTCTGATGTGTGTGTTACAGCCCTTACACTGGCACCTCCTGCTACCACCACACAAACTTAGTTCAAGTGCTCTAACTTGGGCAAGGGTGCTTTCTTTTCAATACCCCAGCAGCTCTCATTTTAGTGACAGGACCCTTTCCTCTAGCCTAGGGTCCCATATTCAGTCAAGCTGCTTACCTACCTCAGCCCAGGGTTGCTTATTCTGGGGGAGGTAATGCCCTATTGTTATCCCAGGGCTTTTTTTTTTTTAATTTTTTTTCAATTTTATTATTCAATTTTTTTTTCTTTGGTGAGGGGATCCTACTCTGTTATTCCAAGTGCTCTTATTCTGGTGAGGAGAACCCTACTTCCATGATTTGGGAAGAAATGGGAGATGGATACCACCAGAGTCCACGAGGATGGGGGGGATGGTTTTTTGGGGTGATGGGGTGGGGGAAATAAGTCTTGTTTGTTCTCCTGGATCCTCCCCCTCCACCTTTTTTGGATTCTTGCTGCCTCCTCCTGAGCCAGGATTGTCCAGTTGCTGAAATGTAAATACCTACGTATTGGGGGAAGGGAGCTCCAAATTGTGTCATCTTCTCCCTTCTCCCCTTGCCTGGATTATTTAAAAAGCCATGTGTGGAAACCCACTATTTAATAAACGTATTAGAATCACAAGTGACTGGCCATTTGTAGTTGCATTGAGGCATCTGTGGAGCATCTACTGCATGCTGAGCCAAGAAGGATATGGACTGGATCTCACGCTCTCAGGAAACCTCAGTCTTGCGGTGCCATCCTGAAGATCTCTTATGGGTTCATTTAAGCAGGACCAAAAATTAAACTGTTGACAGCTTCCACCACCACCACCCCCCAGGTCTTATGTAGTTTCCAGTATGTGTAGAAGGGCTCCATTGGAGATAGACATTGAAGGTGTTTGGGACACATGCCCAATGGAAGATGGCTAGCTCAGGGGCAGGAAAAAACTCAATTTCCTCAACCCTAGAAAGGAAGTCAATCCCCCATGGAAAAAGAAATGCCCTTTCAGGGCACTGGTAAGGGTGGGGCCAGAATTGAGTCTGGACAGAAATCTTCCCGGCCTTTCATTTCTAATATCCAGTTTTACTCCCTTTTCATCTCTCCCTTGTCTTACTTGCTCATCCCTCTCATCTCGCCTTTCTCAACTTCTGATTTATCTGCCCTATTTTGGTTTCACTTGTCCCGACCTCAGCTGTGCCCTCTCCTGCCCTGCTTTCAAAAGCTAACCTGTAAGCCTCTCACCTACTGGCTTATCTGTTCCCTTCTCACTTTTCCATCCTCAGTGGTGACTCACTTGTTTTCCCTTCTGTCTCAACTGAACTCTCCTGTGCCTTTCCATTTGTATATCCTAAACTGCCCTAATTTTATCTGCTAGCTTACCTACCCTGCTCTCTGTCTCATTTCCCTCCCAGATTTCTGCAGGCTCTCCAGGGGCTGGGGTCTCACTGGGAAAAGGAGGAACTTAAGTCTAACCAGGAAAGGCCCAGAAATTTTCATGCGGAAAGGACGGTGCCATCTGAAAATGGTGCCAATAAAGAGATTGAAGCGGGGCAACCGAACCAAGGAGACAAGGGTGGGCGGGTGAAATGGAAAGCAGGGTCAATGAAGATGAGGGCGGGTCTAGTACGGGAAATGGGCTGAAGAGACTGCAGGGACAGTGGGGGACTAAACCGGCCGCATTCCCGGTCTCCCTATCCTGACGGAATTTGTAAGTCTCGAGGCCGCTGTCCTGACCCGTGTCCATGAACAGACAAGAAAAACCAGTGTTCTGGTTAACCCCTCGCCCCACCTCACCGCGGAAGCGGAAGTGACGGATACGGAAGTAGCCTGTTGCCGAGGGGACGGGCCAGACGGATGCCAACATGGCAGCGGTTGGGTCTAGCGGTTCCACCGGGGCGGCCGGGCAAGGGACGGTCTCTGCGGGGACGTTGGAGGCTGGGACCGTGAGTGCGGGTGAGACAGGCTGTGGCCGAAAGGTCGGCAGCGTGGCGGGGGTCAGGATCGCTGGAGGGTCAGGAAGGTTCCTCACTGAGACGAGGAGGAGCATCCCGTATGGACCGACCTGTGTGTGTGACAGGGGGTCGGAGGGAGGACGGAACAGGCCATTGTGAGTGTGTGTGGGGGGGCGGGGAAGATACCATTCTGAGGGTGATGCAGGGGTCCCTTCCGCTCATGGAGAGTAGAGCCCATTCTGAGTCTAGGGGGTAGTATTTCATTTTGAGGCGGCTAAGACCACTAGGGCCATTCTGACTGTGTGTGGAGTCCATCCTTAGAGAAAAGAGACCATTCCGAGGGGTGGAGAGTTTCTCATAGAGGGAAGAGAGTATTCTGAGGGTGGAAGAGTTCTTTATAGGAGAGAGAGGCTGTCCTGAGGATGATGGTTTCTTATAAAGGGACAGGGGCTATTGTGAGTTACGGTGGGGCGGTTCCTTCCTTATATGTCTTAGTCCATTTTAAGGATAGGGATGTCCTTCGCTATATGGGGAGAAGACCGTTCTGGTGGGGCTCCTCTTAATGGCGGTAGAGCTCATTGTATGTTGAGTGGGAGGGTCCTTCCTTAAATGGAGGAGAAAGAACGTTCTGAGGGTACCGGACCCTTTCTTATAGCTGGTAGAGTTCTTTGTGTAAATAGAGCAAGGGATAATTCCTTGGCTGGAGAAAGAGAGATGAGGTGGCTGGAGGACTGGACTATGCGTAGTGTAGGGTAATATCTCCTTATATCATTGAGGGAACCAGACTATTCTTGGTGAAGTAACTATTAACTGTATGGAGTTCAGTCCTTAGGACAGCGTGGGAATGTCTTATATTTGTTAGATCATTTTGGGTCAGGAGGAATCAGTCATCATAGGAGGGAGGGCTTGAAGAAACCATGTTGAGTGCGAGGGAATGAAATAATTTCTTAGATGGGAGAAAGACTTTCTTAGAGAGTGGACATGCCTTCTACCGTGGTCTCATTGCCTGTATTGGGGTACTATTCTTTACAAGGGACAGTCCCTCATTAAATAGAAGCAACCTTTGATAAATCTTTGGTTTGCTGTTCCATAAAATGGGAATCCTTATAGTTCCTTCAGAGATCAGAGTGATATAGAAGTCTGTTGAGGTAATCCACATAAATCTCTTAGCCCATTGATAGACAAACAGTAAGGACTCAATAAATGTTCAGAATGTAGTTGGTATTCTGTCCATGAGAGAGAGGGGGTTGTCCAGGGCCTGCCCCAGCCATTTCCTGACACCTCAGCAAGAATTCCAGGTATGGGTCACAACCACTTCTCTCTTTCTGGCTCTTCCTCCTGTGACTGAGGCAGTGGAAATGGGAGGAGTCAGACCTTCATTGGGTCAAGCTAGGCAGGCAGAAGGAGGAAGCATTGATGGTTAGGAAGATCCTGATTGAGAAAGTAGAGGGGAGGGTGGTGTGGCTGTACCCCAAAAGCTTCTGACCCCTTCTTCCCCCTTGCTCCTTCCATCCCCACAGCTCACCGGCGTCTCAAATACATATCCCTAGCCGTGCTGGTGGTCCAGAATGCCTCCCTCATCCTCAGTATCCGCTACACTCGCACCCTGCCTGGGGAACGCTTCTTTGCCACCACTGCTGTGGTCATGGCCGAAGTGCTCAAAGGTCTCACCTGCCTGCTGCTGCTGTTTGCACAGAAGAGGGGTATGAGCCAGAGGGGTGGTGCACGGGAGTTGGTGGGTGGGACTCTGTGCATGTGTGTGCATATGCGTTTACCCCACCCACATGTGTCTGTGAAACTGCCTGGGGAGTATGTAAGTGCAGCTAAGCTGCCTTGTCCCTCCAGCTATGAATAGCTGAACCCACACTATACTCCAAAACCTTTAGGAACTGGCCTGAGGTGACTGTACGAGTGAGACAGTCTGTGCCCATAAGTAGCATATGACCCCTACATGGTGATATATTCATTTCTCTTTAACTTTATTATATGTGCTGCCTAAGCGAGCACTCTCTTTAACTTTATTATGGAGAATTTAGAACACAAAATCAGAGAGAATAAAAAAGTAATAAACTGTTTATGTACCCATCACCCAGATTCAACAATTATCAACTCATGGCTACTCTGCCATTAAACACCATCAATGACTATCTACTCACTGCCAATCTATATATCTGCCTACTACCTCTCCCACACCTTATCATATTGAAGTATAGTAAGTCCTCAATGTCACCAGTAGGTTCTGTGACTTTAAATGAAACTACATATAATGAAACCAATTTTACCATAGGCTAATGCAGGGGTCCCCAGCTCCCAGGCTGCAGACTGGTACAGGTCCATGGCCTTTTAGGAACTGTGCCACACAGCAGGAGGTGAGTGGCAGGCGAGCAAGCGAAGCTTCCTCTGTATTTGCAGCCACTCCTCAGGGCTAGCATCACCGCCTCAGTGCCACCTCAGATCATCAGGCATTAGATTTTCATAGTAGCACTGGTCCCTGGTGCCAAAAACAGTGAGGACCACTGGGCTAATGGATACAAACGAGTTAAGTTCCTAGGCACCTCATCAACATTATGATGCAGCAGTGTTGAACGAAACAGTGTTATTTGAGAACCTGCCCAAGTTGCACATGAAGTATTATTTTGAAGTAAATTCCTCATTATCTTTTTAAAATTAATTTATATTTATGGTGACATTGATTAACAAGCAATAAGTTTCAGCTGTATCCCTTATTATCTTGAATATATATTTTGATATATATTTTTTAAATTGCAATAACTAAAACTCATACATTTTTAAAAGTTGATAAAATAATTAAATATCAAGTTAATGTCCAAATTTTTTAGTGATTTCTCAAATGTCATAAATGTTTTTTAAAATTTGTTTGAAACAAATTTATATCAAGGTCTGTGTTTTCTAACTGGTTGATGTCTTCTGGGTCTGTTAACCCCTAGGTTTCCCTCCAGCTCTTTTTTTTTTCTCTTTGTAGTTAATTTGTTGAAGAAATCAGGTCATTTGTCTTACAGACTGGGTAACCTGGGTTTTGCTGACAGCCTCCCTGTGGTATCATTTAACATGTTCTTATGTCCTCTGTATTTCCTATAAGTTGGTCTTATCTCCTAATGTAAACACCTCCCTGAAGGCCTTGAAAATGTTGACCAGTCATTTATAAAGGCATTGTATGTGGCTGTGCCCTTGTGGCATTTACATTGAATGAGACATTCTTACCCACTCATTAGCTTGGGGGCCCTGTGAGGCGGCAGTTTAGGGACCCACCTGCTCTGTTCCTGATTGATCCCAAGATACTTCTGAGTGAACACCGCATGGCAGGCCCTTCTTAGACTGTGGAAATGGGCACGTTAGCAGTGCAGACATGCATCTTGCCTTCACAGGACTATTTTAGATAGAAACAAACAGCTGCAGACTTAATCAAGGCTTTCATCTCTTATTTACAATTTCAAGACCCTACCGCCCAATTTTCTTTTTCCTGAATTAGTTTGATGGTAAAACTTGGCCTGATCTGATGTAGGGCTATCTGTATATTTGTGGGTTTTTTTATTTTTCTCATTTGGTGAGAATATGAATATACTTGATTATATTGTATAGCCCCATATATGTGGGATGTGTTTCGTGAGACATATGGTATATATACCATGCTACTTTTCTAACACCTGGAAAATTTTGAACACTAAAACCCCTGGGCCCAGGAAATTTGGGCAAGGTGTTAGACACTGATGAGTACTCCTGGGATTAATGCCATGAAGGACAAAAGAAGGGTTTTGTGAGCGAACATCAGCAGGAGTTCCTGTGATAATCTTGTGCAGTGGTTATGGGGTTTTCCCAGAGGAGTGACACTGAACTGCAAAAAAGTGGGGTGAGCTTTACAAAGGCCTTATTATATAGAAAAGCATTCTTATTTATTGATTGGAGCAGGTCCCAATTAGACTTCATGCTTAATAGTCAAGCCTGCATTCTTCCATGTGGTGGGGGCAACTGCTTGGTGTGTGTAGGGCTGACAGAAAGATTCAGCTAAGTAGGAGATGGCCCCTCGGGCAGCTCGCAGTAAGGAGCTAGGATGTCTACAAGTCAGGTCTAAAACTTCCCCTCAGGTATACAGCTTTCTAACCACACTCCTAGGACTTCTACTTCACAAGCTCCTAGTTGCTGCTGATTAATTCATTGTACAAATGTGTACTGAGTGCTTGCCCTGAATGGGGCTCTACACCAGGGAGGTTGGCTCTTAAGATGAGTAAGATATGGTCTGTGATTCTCAGACACCGTGTTAAGTCTAGTGTTAATGGACTTCTGTGTCCATTCAATGACTATCCAAAAGGCCTACTGAAGATGTGCTTGTATTGCAGAGAAATTGAGAGCATAGACCTCATTCTAGCCTTCAGGAGGTCAGAGTGTGGTGAGGAGACACAAGATCAGGCTCAGTCCCGGCCCTCAGAGAATCCCCATCTTTGGTAGTCAGTGCTAAAAAGTGCTCTCCTCCCCCCACCAAGGTAACGTGAAGCATCTGGTCCTCTTCCTCCATGAGGCTGTCCTGGTGCAGTATGTGGACACACTCAAGCTTGCAGTGCCCTCTCTCATCTATACCTTGCAGAATAACCTCCAGTATGTTGCCATCTCCAACCTGCCTGCTGCCACTTTCCAGGTGAGCCCCAAGCCCACCTGGTCCCAGAGGAACTGACTAGGGTGGGGGATATAGGAAATGGAGGGGGCTGCAGAGAGCAAGAGCTCTGTAACCTTGGAACTCCCTCAACCTTTGTTTCCTCATCTGTGAGAAATGGGAATGGAAATGGTAATAGTTACTCACTGAGATGCTGGGATAATTAAGATATAATACCTGGGAAGAGCCCCTGGCTGGTGATGGATAAACTTTAGTCTATTTGCACACAGCCTTTTGAAATGGTTAAAGAGCCTGAATTCTGAGACCATGCCTCCTGGGTTCAAATCCCAACTCTGCTACTTTTCAGCTGTGTGATTTTGGGCAAGTCATTTAACTTCTCTGTGCCTTAGTTTTCTCATCTTTAAATTGGACATTATAATAGTGTCTACTTGATACATGAGGATTACATGAACAAATTTATGTGAAGTGCTTAGACCCACACCTGGCACATAGTAAGCACTATGTACATGTTTGCTGACATTATTGTGTGGTTGGCTCATTTGTATCAACAGGTATCGATCAAGATCTCTGTCATCACGATGTCTATTCATTAATTTACTATGTGAGGTGATTCACATACACCATATTTTCTAGTACATGATGTCAGGGCTCAGACAGGGAAGGTGCTTTCTCCTACATCACACAGCCAGGAAATGGGGTTGGGATGTGGGCCTGAGTTTAGCCCAGGAATTCTCTGCATAGCCAACCTCCTGTATACCTTCCGGGAGGCACCTCAGAGCTCTTTAGCTGCATCTCAGTCAGTGGCCAGTAGCTTGAGATTTTTGCTGTTTTTATTGTCACCTATTCCACCCTGTCTGCCTATTATGCCTGGGGGCCCACAGTGAGGGCTGTCCCCCATGTGTACCTGTTGGGGGTCAAGGGCAGCCCTCAGTGCCTTCCACGTGCCACTCGCAGGTGACATACCAGCTGAAGATCCTGACCACGGCCCTGTTCTCTGTGCTCATGCTGAACCGCAGCCTTTCCCGGCTGCAGTGGGTCTCCCTGCTGCTCCTCTTCACAGGCGTCGCCATTGTCCAGGCACAGCAAGCTGGTGGTGGAGGCCCACGGCCACTGGATCAGAACCCTGGGGTGGGCCTAGCAGCTGTCGTGGCCTCCTGTCTCTCCTCAGGCTTCGCAGGTGTCTACTTTGAGAAGATCCTCAAAGGCAGCTCAGGCTCTGTGTGGCTGCGCAACCTGCAGTTGGGCCTCTTTGGCACGGCACTGGGCCTGGTGGGGCTCTGGTGGGCTGAGGGCACTGCTGTGGCCCACCATGGCTTCTTTTTTGGATACACACCTGCTGTCTGGGGTGTGGTGCTCAACCAGGCCTTTGGTGGGCTACTGGTGGCTGTTGTCGTCAAGTATGCTGACAACATCCTCAAGGGCTTTGCTACCTCCCTGTCCATTGTGCTGTCCACTGTTGCCTCCATCCGCCTCTTTGGCTTCCATGTGGACCCATTGTTTGCCCTTGGTGCTGGGCTGGTCATCGGTGCTGTCTACCTCTACAGCCTTCCCCGAGGTGCAGCCAAAGCCATAGCTTCTGCTTCCACCTCTGCCTCCACCTCTGGGCCCTGCACTCACCAGCAGCCTCCGGGGCAGCCGCCACCACCACAGCTGTCTTCCCACCATGGAGACCTCAGCACACAGCCCTTTCTGCCAAAGTCAGTGCTGGTGAAGTGAGGGTTGTCAGTGGTGGGAGGAGACAGGGAGGGGGACTGGGTGGAGGGTGTTGGGCATCTGCAGGACCCAAATTGCCACTGGGGCCTGGCTCCTCTGGGTAGGAAGTCTTCCAGGTAATTGAGACTTCCGGAGGGTCATGGGGCTGGGTGGGCATCACAGGAACCCTTTCTTGTAGGTTGACACCACCTCCCCTGGAGGGGTTTTTAGAGCCACTTCCTCTAACTCCTTTGAGGACCAGGTTAGGGGTATTGTCATTCAAGGCATTTCTGTCTGCACCCCCTCAGCCAGGTGTCCTGTTTCTCATGCTTGGGAGAGTACCTCAGAGCAATCCCTCCACCTTTGTAAGGACAAATTGGACAATTTTATAGCCCTTTAGCAATCACTGATGCCCACCTGTGAGGTTCTGTTTTCCATAGCTCAAGGCCTTCTCTCTTCCCTTACAACCACACTGGATCATGTTAGCAGCTCAGTTTTTTTCGTGGCCCTCGGGCATCTTCTCTGATGCTGAGACATTTGAAAATGGGCCTCTTGTGAGTACCCAGAGAGAGCGCAAGGGGCGAGAGCTGAGATTTTTGCATCAGCCTGTTCCAGAAGCAGAGACTATTTGGTTTTTAGTGGTTTAGGGATTTGTGTAATCAGATAATTAATGATCCAGGGTGTAGGAAAAGCAGGGAGAGGGAGGTAACTGAAGTGGCCGAATCTCATTAAATCTAAAACAATGTCAGTTGTCAGATACAGGGTTATTTTCTGAGATATCCTGAGAGGAAAAATAAAGCTGCCAGCCACATTAATGCTACCCCACTGGCTGAATGAGGCACCCTTACTTCATGAGGGGGGTGTCTTAAAGTTGCTGAAATATGGAACCTGCCCCCTGCACTCCCCAAAGCTTATTAACCCTTTAACTGTCTCCTGAGTGTGTGTGTGTGTGTGCGTGTCCATGGGAGATGCCTGGGCTGTCTTTGCTATGTGTAAATAGGGCCGTTGGATCTTTATTTTTGGTTAATTTGTTCTGGTTTTTTGGTTTGTTTTCTAAGGAACTGTAATGAACAAATGTCAGGATACCTAATGCCAAATAAATATGTTGTATTTATTTAGTCCACGTGTAGCTTTCTGACCTAGGGGATCCACTCTCTCTGCGTGAGCTCTATTACTAACCCCAGGACTACTAGCCCCTATCACCTTTGCTTGCTCAGAACACCCACCTGCCATCCCATCCCAGCTTTCTGTGTTTTTCTTTCCTTCCCATTCCCACCACAGGTTGCTCACCAAGGTGAAGGGTTCGTAGCTGCTGGGATTGAAGATGCTGGCCTGGTCTTGTTCTCCCTTCTTGCCCTGGCCCAGACAGGACCAAACTCTCTAATCAGTATTAGGGGTAGGGGAAGGCAGGCACCAATGCCCCCGTCTCTACCACCCCCCACACACGCAGGGCTGACACAACTAAACTCTCTGGTCAGGGGGGCCAAGAGAGGACCCACCTCAGCCTCCAGCCCCTGCTGCCCCCACACTATTTCTTAGGTGAGTTTTTACAAATAAAATGTGTTTTACAACTTGTCTTCTTGGGTTGAAAAAGCTTCAAAAGTATGAGAGAAGGAAGCACTCTGGCCTTGTGGATTTGATCCACTGAAAAGCTTTTATTAAGGGTTCAGTCCTGTTGCTTAGCTCGGGAGGCCTCAGCATTGGCCCGGAGCACAGCCCCTGGGGACGGGTAGGGGCGCTGCTGGAAGAGGGGCCCAGCAGCTGTCGTGTCTGCACCCGTCTTAGCCTCATTCCGCTTGGGGAGTCCTGTTGACCATGTGCCCCTACAGGTGACAGAGTATAGGAATGTGGGATGTGGTAGGTACCCCCCCACCCCCCGCCCCAGCAAACAGCTGACAAGTGGGAGAAGGAGATAGTGAGAAAAAAAGAAATAGTCACTGGTACAGTGAGTCAAGGAAAGAGAAAGGCTTTTGTGAGTGGGTGTTGCTTACCGGGGTGCATCTGAGTATGAGCTGGGGTCCATGGGGTCTAACTCTTCATCCTTCCGGCTTGCAACTGTGGAAGGTGGCAGCAGAGCAAGGTCTTCAACATAGGCACAAGAATCACCTGATCACTGAGCTTACCCCATCCCAGGAAGAATGGAACCCATGGCTGCCATGGCTGCAGTACCTTCTACCAGACCCAAGGTTCAGGCATTTGCATGAAAGGATGTGAGGGCTTCTATACACTATGCATCCCCTGGTGCCTTGCTGCCTTACCACAGTCTTGGCCCTGCTCAACTTACCCTTCTTGCTCTTGGGGTAGGGAGCCAGCTCCTCCCGGCGATGGTGGCGCCGTTCTTTTCCCTCCTCCCGGTCTGCCTTGTCATACCCACGGTCCCGGTCTCGATCCCTGTCCCGTTCTCTATCTCTCTCTATCTTGTCATAGCCACGTTCTCGGTCTCTGTCAGACTTCTCATGGCCCCGGTCTGACTTCTCGTGGCCTCGGTCCAATTTCTCATGGCTCCTGTCCAACTTCTCATGGCTCCGTTCCAATTTCTCATGGCTCCGGTCCAACTTCTCCTCAGCATCTGGGGACACAAAAGGTTTTCTCCTTTTACCTCAGGGCCCAGTAGCTTCTGCTTTTGACAGCCTCTTTTGCCTGGGGCTGTGGCTGGGCCTGCCTGTCTCCCTCTGGATCCACTATCATCTATAGAGCCATCTATGAGAACTGCTAGAAGCACTCGAGGCACTGTTGGACCTGCAACTCACCTGTATTATTGCTCCTCAGCTTCTTGGAAGATTTGGTAACAACGGAGTTGGGATCATGTGGGGAGAGCCAGGACACAAGGTCTGTGTCCACATTCCAGTAGTAAGGAAGCCCGCTGCTGGGCAATGGGAAGGAGGGAAGGAACATCAGCACAGATATCCTCTCCTTGTAACCCTAACTCCTGCTCCCCAATCTCTTTCTGTACCTACCCCATCAGCTCCCCCCCCAGATCTCTTTTCTGTGTCCCCTGCCTACACCAAAGACAGGAACAGCACCGGAAGGGTGAAGTCAGAAGTCAGCTTCCCCTCCCCCCTAGGTCCCCAGGCTCACCAGGAAGGGTCGAACACCTTGTACCAGCTTGGTGGCAGGCCCTCCATTCGGGTGGCCTCATAATCCACGGGATCATCATCATAGTCCTCAGCAATGATCTCTTCCTCTGGTTCTGCCAGAATGGATAGGGAGGAGGGGGAACAGTAAGGATCAGGGATATTCTCATCCTACAATCCAGGCCCACAGAGACACTCATATTCACATGGTGTGCCAGGTCTCACCAGTCATGGGACACAACACTCACATTCCAAATTCACCAATCTGAATAGTGGACTTACCAAAACATGTACCCAAATATGTCCTGTTCCTGGGTTCAGATAAGATATACTGTTACCCAAGCCTCTCTGGTTTCAGAGTTTAGATAGGGCTTCATCAAACCATGTATCCATATTCATTCAGTTCCTAAGTTCAGAGAGTATGTAAAAACACACTATCTGAATCTATTTGGATAAAATGAGTTTGAACAGCAAAGGGTTTATCTGGAAATATGTCCAAAAGCTCCCAAGCTTAGCAAACATAGGGTTTCTTTCTGACTCCTGTATTTTGAGTAGCAAGAATTTATCCAAACACTGCTCTGAATCCATTTCCTGAGGCCTGACACATGCAGTTGTCAGTTAATATCAGTATAATAAAAAAGGTGTAGTCAACTCAGTACCTGGCCTTCAGTAGGCCTAGCAGATTTCAGGATATTACTGACAATGAAATATATGTTAGCAACAGCATAGTGCCTGATATGATGCAGGCCCAAAAGAGATGTTAATAATCATCAGTATTGTTCTTTTAAGCCTGGCGTCCAACAGGCTTAAAATAAATATCAATAATCATTATCAGTACTATTAACAAGATTTATGCTCAGCAAGCACACATTAGACTTGTAATAAATGCCAACTTATCAATAAGGTCAAAATAAGATGTATTTTCCAGTGCCTGGCACACTGTAGCGCCAATCAGATGCTAGCTTTTACTGTTATTGACAATGAGGTGTAAATAGCAGTGGCAACAGAGCAGGCCTAAATGATAGATCCTATCATTTTATACTGCAAAACATAATGTTTATGCCAAGCCCTTAGTAAACCCAAAATACATGTCACCAATTGATATGGTGAAAAATAACATATCTCACCAGCATAGTGCCTGGCACCACAGTAGTCTAAAAATTTTATCAGTATAGTAAAGAACAAGTATCTGGCCACTGTCCCTGGCGCACAAGAAACTACAGTAGATGACAGCTATTTGACATGCTGTAATCACATCCATGGATTGATGGATGAACTGAACCTGGCATACAGTAGGCCCAAATAAATATCAGCTGTCAAGATTAAGAATGAAATGTTTAACCCCGAAGTTCCTCCACCCCCCACCCCATGCTAGGCACCCGATAGGAATGGGTGTCAGGAATCCATATTGTTAACAATAAAATACCCCACGGCCTGGTGCATAGTAGGCCCAGGTAGGCATCCAGTGGCAGTATGAATGACAAAGTGCCTGTCAAGCCCGGCATGTGGTAAGCCCATCTGCTCTTAGCTCTCACCGGGCTCCAGATGTTTGAGGATGCCTCTCTTGGCCAAGCGAGTCTGCAGCGCAACGGGCAGCGGCATACCGAGTAGCAGACAGACCTAGGGGCGGATGGACAGACTAAAAACCAGCTCAGGTAAAATTCGATCTGGATTCTGTAACCAAGAGCCTCCCCCCAGCATGTACTTATCTGGGCCCCCCCACCCAACCTACACCAGTATTTGGGCAGATGGAAGAAGCGCTAAAAGGTGCAAGAGATAGGTGACAATATAACCAAACCCCTCACCAACCCTCCTCTCCAGACGTCGCCCCCGGAACGCACTTCCTCTTCCAGGCTCAGGCTCCGCCCACAGCTGTAGGGGCCGATGGCGGCTCCCCGAGCCCCAGAAATGGGCTCACCCAACATCCCCCAAAGACTGCCGGGTAGAAGGAACCAAAGCGCTGGGATAGGGGTGCAGAGTGGAGCACCTCCTCCAGCTCCAAAAAAATGCGTGCTCCCCGACATTACCAATCCAGTCACGCGAGTTGTGGAAGGCCGTTAACCTGGCCGCCTCACTGTCTTCGCCGTTAGGATCACTTGAAGCACACGTCTCTCTTCTTGCAAAGCACAGAATTATCTTCTTTCCCCGAAACGAAGTGGCGACGGTCAGGCTGAGGGGAACAGATGACGCAATCTGGGTAACCAATGAGAGTGCGCCGTTGGCCTGACTTACGTTGCAGCAACCCAGCTGTGGTACTGGGATTGGTGGAAAGCTCAGGCGCCTGTAGACGTTTACGGTGGGGGCGTGGCCTAGCCTTGGCTTAGGCAGACTGCTCGGCCGGACGCCGGCGCCATGGAGGAGTACGCTCGGGAGCCCTGGTACGGCGATGGCCACAGGCCTCGGGACTGTTGCTGTGGCACCTCGGCCGGCTGTGGGAGGTGGGCGGGAGAGGTCCCAGCCCCAGAGCGCCAGCGCCTAGGATCAGGAGACGCTTAGTCGTCTCCTTCCGCTACCCTCCACTTGGCTCCTCCCATTCGGAACCGTTAAGAGGGGCCACAACCGTGTGCCTGAAGAACCATTCCATGTTCCCCTGACTACGTATCTCCCAGCCCCTATTTGTTAACGAAAAGAGACACGTTGGTCGAGTCCATTCCCGCCGGGGGGTGGCGTAGTGTTGAGCAGAAATCTCCCGGGCTACTACGCCTGGTTTTTTCCCTAGTTAGCTTTAGTGAATAGGGGCGGAGCCTGGATCCTCCCCACAGTTTGCCCTTGGTTTTTCCCAGTTGTGCATGGGGTGGGGACGGGGCTTGCTTGGATGTGCTGCTCATTATCGGAGAAGGGGGGTGCGACCCGTCCTCCTTTAATAATACTAGCTAGTTAACAGTTCTATAGGGATTATTTAAACGTCGACTCTGTATCAATTCATTTAATCTTTGATAGTAAAGTGGTTGGCTAAATCTGGTGGGCTGCAAAGGAAAGTGGGCGGGCAGAGAGGGCAAAGACTAATATTTTTCCTTTGCACTATTTCTTGCTTAAATGAGGGGTAAATAATCTCGCTATTTAAAGTGCCATTTCTCATTCGGTTCCATTCAGTTGACGGTTCCTCCTAGTTGAAGGTGTCGAGGTGACATTGCATAGGAGGAGGGCTCACATTTACCCCATCCTCCCCTTCACACTTGCAGCCCATGGCGAATTGTCGATGATTGCGGTGGAGCCTTCACTATGGGTGTCATCGGTGGTGGAGTCTTCCAGGCCATAAAGGGCTTCCGAAATGCCCCTGTCGTGAGTCCTGGCCTTTCCTGGGTGGTTCGGGGGTTATGAGAACACAGGATACTGCTCTGAAAACTGCTTGGAGCTGCCAGTCACACACACTTAATCATTCTGATGCCTGCTCGCTTGCTATGTGCCAGGCCCGGCTCCAGGATCCCGTGTTTTGGAGAACTGCAAACATGGCCTCTGTCCCTCACCCCACACCCAGCTGGAGCTCCTTTGTGGAAATGCTGTGCTGTCTACAGCCATGCCACCCTGAATAAGCCCGATCCTGTTTGATCTCAGAAGCTAAGCAGGGTCAGGCCTGGTTAGTTCTTGGATGGGAGACCACCTAGGAAGACCAGGTGCTGTAGGCATAAAAAATAAAAATAAAAAATAAGGCATTGTAAGCTGACAAGGTCCTTGCAATCTGTGAAATCAACCAAGGGTTGCCTCGCCTAAAAAAAAAAAAAGAAAGAAAAGAAAAAAAGAATTGCTGTGCTGTGAAAAAAGTTATCACTGTTGACATAAGAACGTTCAAATGTGTAGAAAATTTTTATGAGTTTATTAGAGTTTATTTGAGCCAAACAGAGGACACACCTGGAAGCAAGATCTCAACAGACTGAGAAAAATGCTTTCCAGAATGACAATTTGCAGTTTTATGTATTTGGAATTAAGGAGGGAACATAAAGACAATTCCATGAACTGTGGGAGAAAACAAGGCCGGGAAATCTCTATGATTAGATTGAATTACAGGATAGTTAACAAGATTATGTGTTCTCTTATGGGTGGTTATGCTTCCTGGGGAGTCTGAAAAGTAGGTATTTAAAAGGTGTGTTAACCTAGATGCACAGAAACAATGGACAGGGCTCCCTTAAGGCAGATAACCTTTTATTAGGGAAGTTATAGGCTTGAGGTGTGACTACCCACCATGACCAGTTAGGAATTTATGATCTCTCAGTTCACCCTGTAAGATTATTTTCTGTTAGATTTTATTACAGAGCCCCTTTTTCATCCTCACCACCAAATCCTATATGTGTATGCAACGCCAGACTGATTTTACCTGGAAGCAGATTCTGGGTCAGAAACTTGGACAGGAGACTTGGTAGCTTAACTGGCAGAGGGAGGACAGCCTTAAAGTTAAGAAAATGCTTTAAATATAACATAATCAATTGTCTCTCTGACACCTCCTTTTGAGAGATCTCATCAAATGTCATACTTTGAAAGCCTTCCATTTGCCAGGGTCTCTGCAGTTTCTATATCTAGCCGTGGATCTTTGCTCATATTTCTTTCTCATCCTCAAGGTCTAAGCACAAATGCCCCCTCCTTAAAGAGGTCTTTTCTTACCCTTCTGCTGCTATCATTTCTTTTCATCATATTTCCTCTAGGGTGTGTATTGCTTTCTAAAGTTTTCTTGTTTATCTGAAACCCTTCCTCAGCATCTATGAGAGGGCAGGGTCCAGGTCTACATTGTTAACTGCTGTATCCCAGCATACAGCGTGGTGCTAGGCACGTAGATGCTCAGTAATCATTGAATGAATGAGAACTTCTCAACCCAGCTCTGAGAACACCTATGTTGGGGCACTCCCCAGCCTCCTAGTTCTTGGCCACTTCTCCACATCTCTACCCCTGATATCCCTAACAGGACTCGCACCCCCTTCCCTCTATGCAAAGCTAAAAATCCTGTCTGCCAGTGGTCTCAGCCCTGCTCTGACTCCCCTCCTCCTCACTTCCTCCAGGGAATTCGGCACCGATTGAGAGGTAGTGTCAACGCTGTGAGGATCCGAGCCCCCCAGATTGGAGGTGAGAGGCTTGGGGAGACAGGATGGCATAGTTGGCAGTGTTTGCTTCTATGAGTCTAGACTGCAAGATGGGGGTCTAGATTTGAGTCACAACTCTGCCTGGGACTTCCTGGGAGAGTGACATTTCCCAACATTTTAATATGGGTGTGTTCTGGAGTTTAAGTCCAGACTCTGGCTCTTCTCAAATATGTGACTTTGGGCTAATGACTTAACTTTTCTGAATCTCATCTGTAACATAGGGTTGTCAATAGCAGTAAACCCTAGTCATTTTGTAATTTATATAATTTACATAACACTAAGTGTCAGGTTGCTCTGCTAAGCACTTTAATAATATTAACTAATTTAAAATTTCAGAAGTCAAATTACTCTCAATCCCTAGATCAGATCCTGGCATACAATGAGGCCTTAGTAAACATCTTAACTATCACATTGGTAACTGGCTTTCCTAAACTGTTTCCTTCTCACTGAAACCAAGATCGGAATTCTAACTCTGTGTGGTGGTTATGAAGATCAAAGTTGCTCTGTTAAAAGCCATATAGAAGGTAAATGTGCTTGTAAACACTTGTCACCTCCCTATGAAGGAGAAAGGAGTGTCCATGGTGATTAGAGACATTCTGAAGGAGTTACCATGGGGACAGATATGGGGAATATTTCCTAGGAGTTTGCTATCTCTCCTTGCATCTGGGTTTTTCTCCTGTCTTTGCCAGAGCATTCAGGCCTTGGAAGTCCCCAGTCTCTGAGCTGTGGATTCTTAGGATTCCCCTGGAACACTAATTAGGCCTTTGTCCTGCTGCAGGTAGCTTTGCGGTGTGGGGGGGCCTGTTCTCCACCATCGATTGTGGCCTGGTGCGATTGAGAGGCAAGGAAGATCCCTGGAACTCCATCTCCAGTGGAGCACTGACCGGGGCTGTGCTGGCTGCCCGCAGTGAGTGCCCTTAACCCTGGCCCCAGCTCCTTCCACCCTGTTTTGCTGGCCTTCACCTCTCTCTCCCTGCCTTCTCACTTCTCCAGGTGGCCCATTGGCCATGGTGGGCTCAGCAATGATGGGGGGCATCCTTTTGGCCCTCATTGAGGGTGTTGGCATCCTCCTCACTCGCTATACTGCCCAGCAGTTCCGCAATGGTGAGTACCTGGTGAAGCTGGTTAGGGAGAAGTGGGAGATGCTCTGCCTAGCCTCCTCTGCTCACCTTTACCTGATTCTTCCCTCTCCAGCACCCCCGTTCCTGGAGGACCCCAACCAGCTGCCCCCTAAGGAGGGTACCCCAGCCTATCCCAACTATCAGCAGTACCACTGAAGAAGTGACCGCCTATCACCACCACCTTGGGAGCTCCTACTTGGTTCCCTCCCCGATGATCTACCTCGAAGGGAGGGCTGGCTCCCACTTGGCCCTGGGACCCTCCAGAGAGGGCCTCTACTCTCTCTCTGAGCCCTTGTCCCAGGGAAGTGGTGGGGCACCCCAGCTGCTCTAATGGGTCCCCTTCTCTCAGGGCACCCCAGCTCCACACACATGTAACAAGCTCTTACCCCAGCCCCTTCCCATGGCACCCTGATGAGTATTTAAAGTCAGTTTTGAAATGCTTGCGTATGTACTCCTTGAGTCACCTACGGAAGCCCCTCCTTAGGACAAGGAACAGAGCCCTCTTTAGGGTATCAGAATCCCTATATTTTGGATTCCCACAGAGAATGGGCTGTAGTAAATGTTTGTGGGATGAATGAGCAGGAAGGGAGTGAATCAAGATGTGAATAGGTACATGAATAAGCATGTGTGTGGGCCAAGTGATGAATCATAAGCAGACAGAGGAACAGGCTTGGGAAAGAAGTAAGGGAACACAAGGATTGCTGGGGTGGGGGGTAGTTCTGCACTAAACACCCCTGACTCATTGTTCTCCTACATCCCCCATTGCCAAAGCTGGGAAATCTGACCTCACAATGAACTCTGACATTCTGGATACCAGCTACCCCTTTGGTGTGAAGATAATTCTCCACGTGGCCTCACCATGTACCTGGGATGAAAGTAGGGATCAGAGAGACCCAGCTTCCTTAAATGTGTCCTGCATCAGTCTCCTCTACTGTACCACAGAGATACTTCTTTGTGATGCTCAGTGTTGTCGGTATTTTTTTTTTTAAGGGCAACTACAAAATAACCAGAAATGGCTTCATTTTGGGGTAGAAGAGTTATAGGAAAGAGATTTTTCTGGATGAACATCGGCCCCAGATACTGTTTCTTCCATGTAAACCCCTACGTGTGCAAGGCAAACACTGTCTCCACTGGGGTGCAAGTGCTCCAGTGCAAATGGCCCCATGGGAGACATAAAAACTTCCTTTTGTGCAAGTCATGACAAACAGGTGGAAATGCTTTAATACAAAGTCACTTGAGGTGCAAATGATGAGTCTCAAGACCTCTCAAGGTTTCAACAGGGACCTGGTGGTCCTCAGTGGTAGCAAAACTGCAACACTTGCCCGCTTGATTGACTCAGTGTCAGGCAGAGACCAGCCACCAGAGTGAAGGCCCTCGGGCAGGGAGGGCAGGATACGGGTAGCAGGCACCGTGTATGAGTGTCCCAGCCTTGAACTCAGCTTCACAGGCAGGCCTTTGTAAGACCTGGGTGCCAGTCAGACCCAACATATCCCAGGCAGCGACCCTTGTATTTCCCGGCCACTTCCCTTTGGCCCCTTCCTTCCTCACCTCAGGGCCCATATCACCTGTATCCCCAGACCCCATCCTGCTCCTATCAAACACCATCCCATTAGCTCCTCTGAGCCTTTCCCTTCCAGGAGTTAGCAGGCTTCATCCCCCTCAGGCTGCAATGATGCTCACATAGCCTAATGCCTCCATGCTCCGCCTCTCAGGCCCCACAGGCTTCCTATCTTTCAGCCCTGTTCTCTGAGGCCCAGTCCCTATGCATCTCCCTGGTCCCCACCAAATGGGCTCTGCCCCAACAGGCCCCTTGGTTCTACAACTTCCTGGCCCTCAGTATCCTCTAGGCCTCTTAGCATCTTTAGACCCTTACCCCTCCCGAGGCTCAGGCCCTGCCCTTTAAGGTACCTCCAAACCCCAGGAGCTCTGCCCCCGTCCCTGGTCTGGTAGGTGGCCGGATCCGCTGGGTCGTGAAGCAGCTACTGGCGACTTGCAAAGCCTTCTGCTCTGGCTCTTCAGGGCACTGGCTGGGGTGGGGCAGGGCAAGGGCGGGATCAGCACTGGGTTTAGAACCCAAGGTTCCAGGCTCTGAGAGACGAGATGGAGGACAGCTTTGGACAGTGTGTGGGGCTCCGTGGGGAGCTGGAGTCCTTGGCGCCACCGAGCTGCTAGTCCTCAGGTCCTGCCTCTTGGCCAGACTGTAGGATCGCTTCTCTTCCCAAAAGAGGTTGCAGACTCAGACCTTGAAGTTCCTACGGGAAGGGAGTGCAGAGACCGATAGAAGGCAGGAGTGAGGGAGAGAAATGGAAATTGAGAGAGATACATATAGGGAGATAGAGACACTAATGGAAATGTAGAAAGATGGAGGCAGAGAGAGAAGAGAGAAATGAAGAGACAGAAACAAGAAGAAAGGGTAGAAACAGTAAGAGACAAGACGCTGTGTCAAATACGGGTAGGGACGTGGGAAGAACTGTGTCAGAAAGAGGCAAACGCAAGAGAGAAGGAGAAATGGTGGTGTAGAGCTGTGAGCTGGATTCAGGGGCTGGGCTGCTAGAGAGCTATCAGACCTGGCCTCAGACCACCTGCCCACTTACCTTCTAGCTGAGGGGCCTCAGAGGCAGAGAGATACTGACCTGCACCCTTGCATCCTCTCTCCCTTTAGCTGGCTAGGTCGCTCTCATCTCTAATTTGCTTCCGACATCCTTCCAACAAGCATTTCAGCTGCTCTTCCTCAGTTACTTCCTGTCTTCTTCCCTGTTTCCTCCCAGCCTTAGCCCCTTCTATCAGTCTTGATCTCAGTCCTTCTTCAGTTCTCTCCTTTGATCTTCCTGGCTGATGGCTCTGTCTCCCTGTAGCCTCTGGCTTTACCATCCACCTGTCCACATGGTGGGGGGTGGAAATATTTGGTAGATGAGGAGGGTTACAGAGGTGTATAGAGACAGGGAAGAAAAGGAGATAGGGCAGGGAAATCACCCTATCTACTTTCTCAGGCAGAGGTCCTGAGAGGATGGGGAGAGAAACAGGGAAATCAAAGACAGGCAAAGAGAGAGAGATTCACCAAGAGAAAGAAAAGTCAAAGTTTGCAGAGGTATCAAAGGAGAGACAGAGCTGAAGAGAGATACTAGGACAGAGAAAAAGCAGTACAAGTAAAAAGAGGAAAAGAGAATGAAAGTTGAGACAGAGATGGAGATTGGGAGAGTCAGACCAAAAAAAAAAAAAGATATAGAGGGTAAGAGAAAGTCAACAAGACAGAGAAGTGAGAAGGTTGTGCAGAGAGAGGGAGAAAGTAAGAGAAACGAGAGTTGAGTGCACACACTTTACCTTGAGTCTGAAGATTGCTCACCTGTGTTCTTATATCCTCTGTTCTTTTAGTGGCAGTTGGAGAACCACGCCAGACTGGGCAAGATAGCTCTGATGTTCCCACCCCCACTGTCTCAGGTCATCTAGGTGGTTGGGAGGGTCAACTACCCTGGAGATACACCTTTAGAGCTCTGTGCTCTGATGTTGGAAACTGGGAATCATCTCAAGGAGTTCATTTAGGGTCAACCTCTGGAGCTGACCGATGGGGGCTATCTCTGGGGAATCAATCTGCAGGGTCATCAGATTGACTGCAAGCTTGTGGAAGAATAAAGATATACTAATCAACACTTCTGAAGTGATAGAAAAATCTTCCTTTTGTTACCCTCATTATCCATATGAGGAAACCGAAAGCACAAAGAGGTAAAACAGCTTGTTCATGGTTATACTGCCCAGAAGTGACAAAGCTGGGCTTTATATCTTTATTTAGAGTGCTTAGAATTTCAGCAATGTCATTTGCAACATAATTTCCAGGACAACACATTATCAGTCATGATTATAGGTGTCATTGGGAAGGATTTTCTCAGGCCATAGGCACAATTTCTGAGTCCCCTTTGTTAAAGTAATTTCAAGGACAGACTCAGTGGAGATCAAGTTGGCAACAATCCTGGGCTTTCACACAGGGCTCTGTGTTCATACAGGAGCTCAAGACAAAGTTTCTCACTTTAACACCTCACCAAATCAGATGATGTGATGATGTGAACTATCTTCATGATGAAGAGTGGAAGCTCTCCCTCCAAAGCTCACAAAGGTTGGGGGAGATCTTTTTTCCTCCTTAGAATCCTTTAGTTAATTATGAAGACACAAGGCTGGGCTCTGAAATTTTATTTAGTGAGCATCAGAAAGAAAAAAAAAACAATTAGGCTTATGGAGCTAGATTTTTATTGTAAAATATGAAGGGTGAGGCCAAAGAGATTTTTTTAATTTTAATGAAATAACATGTATTTTCCTTTTTTAAAAGTAAATATTCCTTTAGGATTTGCCCCAATGAACCCTATTTCCTTAATAATTTCAGTCCACACAGGTTCTCTGTACACTCCTCATTTTTCTCAGGCTGGAGTCTAACTTCTGGGGACTCAGAGAGGACATGGGAGAATGGACTGTTTTTGGAGATCATTTCTTCATACAAGTGTCTTCTGAGATGTTCCAGGTCCTGTGTGATACTCAGGTGTTAATTGATGCCTTATGCTCTGCTTTATCCTTCAAACTGGCTGTAGGGTACCTCCAGGTCTAACTCTCTCTCAGATAAATCTATTTTCCCCAGGGCAATAGGAAATATTGCTTCTCTCCCCAGCCATAATGGGAGTTTGATGGTTTTATGAGGCCTATCTGCTTAAACCAGCAGTCCCCAACCTTTTCGGCACCAGGGACTGGTGCTCCTATGAGAATCTAATGCCTAATCTACGGTGGAGCTGAGGCGGTGATGCTAGCACTTGGGAGTGGCTGCAGATACAGATAAAGCTTGCTCACTTGCCAGCCACTCACCTCCTGCTAGGTGGTCCAGTTCCTAACAGGTTATGGACCTGTACCAGTCTGCGGCCCAGTGTCTGAGGACCCCTGGCCTAGACCATCATACAGACACGTCTACCCCAATAGACACAGTCAACTTCAAAACACATAATTGACAAAGGATGAATAGCCACAACATGTAAAGAACTCCTGCAAAACAAGACAAAGACAAGCAACACAATAGAAAAGCAAGCAAATGCTAAGAAAAATTTTTACAAAAGAGGCTCAAATGGCTAATAATATATGAAAATAATGCTTATGGTAAGTCAAGGAACTATGTATTAAGACATCTAAATACTATTCATGTCAATCAGTTGGGCAAACTATTTTAAATCTGATAATACCAAGTATTGATAAGGAATTCTAGAAACAAGGTGTCACATTCACAGCTTATGGGAGTATAGTGAGAACAAAAATCATTCTGGAAAAGTGTTTGGCAGTATCTCCTGGAACTGCATATATGCACACTTACCACTCAATGATGTCATCTCTACATATACAACTAAAAGAAATGTGTACAAATGTTAACCAAAGACATCTCCAAGAATGTTTATATTAGTTTTATTCATGATAACCCCAAATTGAAAACTACTGAAATGCGCATCAACCAAAGAATGAATCAGTAAATTGTGGTGTGTTCACACAATGGAATAGTATAGAGCAATGTGTTGGAGACAAATTTCTGCAGATTTCTCATGTTCCTGCATAGTCCAGGCTTTCTGAGCAAAGGTCATGTTTAAAAAGCAGTTTTGGAAATTGGAGATAATGTATCCCTCTGGAGGGATTTAGAGACAATTAGGATAATAAACCTAGAAATGTGCCTCCTATCCAACCAGGAGATTGTTTACATTCTAGGATAAGTGTAAGCTCCATCTATGGAGAGGAGGACAGCCAGATATATCAACAGCTTCATAAAAGCCCAGTCTCCTAATTTCAGGTTCCTCTCCTATAGTGCAGCCCACTGCATGCAAGGGAAACATCTGGACTCATGCAAATTGGGGCATGAGGAACCAATGCAAGGTACTGCTCTGGCTGCCGCTTTTTGCTGTGAGTAATAAATAGTCTGTTTTTCTGGCACGTGTGTGTGTGTGTGTAAAACTGGCATGCTAACTTGTTAGCTTCACATAGTGTAAAACCTCAGGTTCTGTCTTAACAGCATGAAAATGGTACGTGGTTCCATAGTGTAGTGGTTATTGTGTCTGCTTTACACACCCAAGGTCCTGGGTTCATGCCCCAGTGGAACCATGGTCCATGGTCTACAACCATGCCATCCTGAACACAGCCAATTTCTAATCTCGGAAGCTAAGCAGGGTCGGGCCTGGTTAGTACTTGGATGGGAGACCACCTAGAAAGACCAGGTGCTATAGGTATGAATAGTGATAAATAATAAAAGAAAAAAAAACACCATGAAAATGAACAACTGTAATTCCATGTGCATAGCATGGATGAATTGTCCAGTTTTGTACAAAAAAAAGCTGCTAGACATAAAAGAATGCATACCATATGATTGTCTTTATATGAAGTTTAAAAATCAGGCTAAATTAAACCATGCTGTTACAAATCAAGGTGGTGGTTACCCTGGTGGAGGTGTTGGGGTCAGTGATAGGAAGCGGGCACAGGGGAGACACATGGGGTGAGGTGTTAGTCATATTCTGTTTCTTAATCTGGTTGCCAGTTACATGTGTATTCAGTTTGCGAGCGTTTATCAGAGCATTTATCAGATTGTATCTTTCTGACGTGCACTTTTCTGTATGTACATCATGCCTTACTAAAGATTTAAATATGAAGAGCCACGTGTATCAACATGGATAATTCTCAAACCTACAATGTTGAGACAGAGAAAAGAAAATCTAAGACTGCTGTGTAGAGTATGGTATTTGTTTTAAACAAGTTTTAAAAAATATTCAAATAATATGCCCAGTTTATGGATTCCTAATTACATAATAAAATAATAAAAACATGCAAGGGAATGATCGACAATAAATTCTTAATTGAAGTTACCTCAGGAAGAGGGAGAGATATAGAATTGGGTAGTTTCAGCTGGAATACTTTTGTTTTTTAAGGAAGAAAAGACTTGAGGCAAATGACAAAATATTGACATACATTGGAAGAAGAGTTCTCAGGTGTTCATTATATTATTCTCTTGTACAGACTATTATGCATTTGAAATATTTAATAATTTAGGAGAATAAAAAGAATCCTGCTTGCATTAAATTGAATTTATATATTAATTTGGGGACACATTTATCTAATGTTGATTCTTCATGCCTGGAACATTTTCTGTCTCATTTATTCAGGTCAACCTTTTCTTCTTCTGTAAAAATGTATACAGCTTGTACTTTTCTTTCTCAATGTAGTCACAGGAAGTTGATGAATTTTTTTACTGTGATGAAATGTATCCTTTTCTATTAAATTTTCTAATTTTTAGTGTCTATAAAGGAAGACTTAAATTTATTGTTTAACCTTATTTCTGGTCACCTTGCTTCTCTTATTAGATCTAAAAATTTTTCATATGATCTCTTGAATTTCCTAAGTAAATAATGTCAAGAGCTTCAGCCAAAGGCCACCAGGAACACACCAGTAGTTGAACAAAGTTGGGTTTGCATTTCAGTGAGGGAGAAAAGCACATCATGGAGAACCCTGGGGCATCTCATCAAGAGGGATTTCAAAAAAGATATGAGAAGATGTAGGTTTATGTTAGATGATCTCAGGGGAGGGTTAAAGAAACAGGACTTCACTCTGGATTTGGCTGCTCTCAGAAAGTAGGAGTAATGCTATGATGAAATATTTCAGTAATTCATATCTAGAAGGGAAGAGTAATGAAGCAATAACTAATACAGAAGCAGAAGACACTTATATTAGACAGGACAGAGAGATGTTTGGTCATTTTGTGGGTTAGACGATGTTCATGTTTTTGCCTGTACCCAGGCTTGATTACAAAGTGGTATGGTTTTTGTTTGGATCTCTTGCTGTCACAGAATGGCCTTGTATGATATTGATATGTTGTGGAATTGTTCATGTCTAATAGGAGAATACCAAGCCTTAGCTGTTAGTGCCAAGCCAGCCTCTCATTACACCAAGGCCTAGATGATAGCATCAGGCCGGCTTCTGGATATCAAGGACTGCATTTCTCTTTTTTTGGAATCCAAAAGTTAGTGTTGTGTCCAAAGTTAGTGTTGTGATCACCCTACAGAGATAAGATGGACCCCCTACACATAAAACTTAGTTTGGATGTTCAGCCTGATGATGCTACACAGGCACTAAGAAAGCATGAAGGTTTATTAGTCACATAATGAGGCTTTCTGGAGATATCAGGGGAAAAAAACTGGTTTGGGATTTTACTGTGGTGAAAGGATGGAGCTAGGGTGAGGGACCCCACCACAACCAAAGCTTGGGTGGTTTGAACTTCCTGCCAGTGCCAAAGGAGGGAGCAACCCAGATTTTCTTATAGCTTGCCCAGATATGAAGGAGAGGGTAAAGGGGAGGGGGTGAAGCTTAAAAGCTGTCACCAGGTAAACTAAAAAAATGGAGTTAGGCTCTTTATTATAGTTGGATGAAGTCAGACCATAGTACACAAATCTGTATATTCTAATCTCTGCCATTACTGAGGTTTTGCCAATCCAGAGGTGGTTCAGAGAAAGTTGTCTGCAATAGGAATAGGGCTAGTCTGTCCTGCTCCTTCTGTTGCAGGATGAATTGTTGACTCCTCTCATGTGACAAGGGTTGTACAGTGGCATTTAAATGTACCACAGGCAGCTACCAGAAACAGTGATTATTGGTCCTTGTAATAGAATAGACCCTGGAGACAAGGACCTAGATGACCAAATCCAGGCCATGGAAACATGTTCCAAAGCCTAACTGGTCTCTTGGGGAGAGCCAGGTACCTTTTTCTTTTAGCCTCATCAGAAATTGTTCTACTTGACCTATAGTATTTATATAAGTGGTGGAGAAGAGATCACTAAAGCATAAATTCTCTCCTTGACTGGCCAAAGGAAATTAAGGGTTATGAGCTTGTTCATGACAAATCTGGTAATGAATTTAAATGTAAAGTGGTTTATTGGACTTCTGGAGTAGAAGTTGTATCATTTGCGACATCTGCTAAAGTCAGAGACAAGTTTGAGGCCATCTTTCCAATTATATTATCCCTACTGTGGAAACTGCAGCTCATATGAAGAGGGAGTCAGCTGTCCCTACTGGGAGTTCTTCTGAGGAGCCTGTTATTGTCTTATTTTTGGAGCTTTCTGAAAATCCTCAGGGAACACAAGAGAGATATAATTTTAAATATCTGAATGTCTGAAACAATTATCCTGAATACACTAGATAAATTATTGTGCAGCAGGCAGATTAAACCTCATATACCCTCCTGGAGTACAGACTGTATTGGGAGTACATGTATAATTTATCACAGCATGAAAAAGACAATTTGTATCCCTCTTCTTGAATGAAGTTAAATAGTAGTAGCAAAACAGGCTGGAGTTTCTCTGAAGAGAACAAACTGCCCCAATGTTAGCTCCCATTCCTGATGGGCTAGGCCACGCTGATTTAATTGTAATGACCTCAGCAGAAAGTCTGTGAGGCCAATGTCCAATTTTTACAAAATAAAGGTTTGGGATTAATTTTTTGAGGGAAACAGAAGTACCAGAAGAGACCTATAGAAATAAAGCTACCTTCTAAGGTGTTTGAAAGAGCAGCTATATTAAATTTTTGTCAGTTTCAGGTAGGGGTGTGTGTGTGTGTGTGTGTGTGTGTGTGTGTGTGTGTGTGTGAGAGAGAGAGAGAGAGAGATTTAGCAGTCAAGTTCAGAGAAATAGTCATAGTCTGAGCAAACACAGACAGAGGGAGACCATAGGATATCAAAGATAACAGGGTGAGAATAAGGGAGATCATACTGAGAGGTATTTTAGTTGGTTACTAGAGGGTGTCAAGCTATAAATATAGTTAAAATTAATAGTGGAACACAAAGAAAAAAAGATGCTTAAGAATCAGAAAATTAATTTTTAAAATATATTTTTCAGTTACTGTTGACGCATAATATATTAGGTGTACAACATAGTGATTAGACATTTATATACCTTATGAAGTGATCACCCACATGAGTCTAGTACCCATTTCTAGTACACTAGACAGTTATTAAAATATTGACCATATCAGATAATTAATCTTGTTTGGTGGTTTGGGCAGAAGTTGTCCATCTCTGCAGTCATCAGCTTCTGGAGAATTCCTAAGAATCCTCAGTTCGAAGCCTATTAATAAGGTCTTTTCTATTGAGGCTCCAGAGAGGTTTTCTCTTTGATCATGCAGGCTTTGTTTAGGTGGATACTTTGGAAATGCAGAGCATCTGGAGGCATCATCTGGATATCCAGTAGTATTAAATCAGATTGGCCTGTAACAGGGAATAGACTCTAGGTTTTGAAGTGAAATTACAAAACATGTGGGGGTAATCTGTTATTAACTCAGAAGTAACTACAGGTGCCCCCCAGAGGGGTTATATCTGATTGCCATTAGGCAACACTTTAGGCCCTGGAAGTTTGAGGGTTTCTCAGAAGTTTGTTGATTTTACTTTTAGAATTCCATTTGGTCTATCTACTTTTTCTGAAGAGTATGAATGATAATGGCTGAGTTTCTGAGGACTAAAACTTTACAAAGTTTTTAAATAACAGTCATTTAAATAAATGCAATGTGTGTCCCTGTTAATGGAGAGGTAAGTGGAGATACCCTCAGTCAAGAATAAAAAAACAAGCAATTTCCTCTACCATTTCAGGAAAAGCTCAGCACACCTGGAAAAGAAACCACACTCAAATGTGCTCATAGCCCATTTGGAGGTATTCAAAAATGTCTCGGGTCTTTGGTTCCTACCCATGTCCTGCCTTGTCTTTGCCATGACTGTGTTATTGAAGGTATGACATGTGAGAGGATCATCACAGCAAGATCCTTAAAATTATCCCGTCAGTGCTGATTCAGTATCAAGGCCAATTTATCTCTGCAATTGTGGCTAATATTATGAAATGTTTTGGCTAACATCCTTGCTTCTCATGGCTAGCTCAAGTAATGGCAAGCTGTACATAAATTCCTTTATTTTTTGTCTGTTTTGATAAGCGTTCCTATAGTGGCTTCAGATGAATATGAAGCTATAACTGTAAGAGTCTAGTTATATTTCCTCTGAAAAGAGAGTGGAAGAACTGTGGCTTCAGGAAAACACAATCTGATGTAAACATACACCAGAGAGAGTTACTATAACTGATTTAAACAATAATTCAGGCCCTTGACAATTTTATCAAGGCATACTGTTAAAAAGTCAGCGCTTATTAATATCCAAATACAGAAATAAAGAGGAGGATGTCTCTTTTGTTAAATAAACTGATCTCTTTCTTTTAGATAGATAAAACAAACCCTCAACTTGTTACTGAGCTCCAGCTGTTCGCTGCTTGGGTTGTTCTATTCAAGAATTAGATGCGATTGTTAGGTAGTTTTATTTACTTGCAGCAAGTAAAAGAGAAAGGGGATTCATATCCAAAGCTCTGTTTTCCCAAAGGGAGGTTTAGCCCCATTGTTTATATACACTGTTTGGTATCACATGCTGATTTCTTCTTTGCACTTGTCTACACTTATCTAGTTGGGTTCAGGTAAAGTTCATCTTGGTATAGCTGAGTCTGCAAAATGTTGTACTGCATTTTACCATTTAGTAAGAGCTGCCCAGACTTTGAGACCCTTGTTGTACCTAACATCTTCATGCGGATTTCTGCCCTTTCTGTTCTAAGGTATCTCTCAAATGAACCATCTTGTTCATAGCAAAAATTTCCCAAAGTGGTTACTTCAGTTCCAAAATTTCACTGATGAAATTATACCAGTTAGATAAATATATATATTGACATTGACATTAAAGTGAGAAAACATGAAGGAAGCAATTACTTGGCCTAGAAGAGGCACAATTTTAGATTGAGAGGATCCCATGAAAATAGCAGTGTTCCCTAAGGGTGGTGCTTGTATAACTTTGTGGCCTTGGATTTTGGCCAAAGGCCAATTGTCACTGATCATGGACCAGAAATAAAAACTCTTCTGATTCTGGGCAGATGCAATGAAACAAAGGAATTCTCAGGAAAACGAAGACAAGACTAAGTAAGAAATTCACATAATGTTGTGTTTTCCCATTTATTTTTATTGTGGTAATATATGCATGACATAAAACTTACCATCTTAACTATTTGTAAGTGTACAGTTCAGTGATATTAAATACATTCAAATGTTGTTCAGTTATCACCACCATCCATAACTCTTTTCATCTTGTGAAACTGAAACTCTGTACTCATTAAACAATAACTTCCCAGTCTTTTCTCCCTCTAGCCCCTGGCACCCACAATTCTACTTTCTATCTCTATGAATTTGACCATGCTAAGTACCTAATACTGAACTCATACAATACAGTTGACCTTAAATAACATGAGGGTTAGAGGAGCTGACCACTCACACAGTCAAAAACCTTTATATAACTTTTGACTCCCCCAAAACTTAACTACTAATAGCCTACTGTTGACCTGAAGCCTTACTGATGACGTAAACAGTTGATTAACACATATTTTGTATTTTATATGTGTTATTGCTGTATTTTTATAAGAGGCTGGAGAAAAGAAAATGTTATTAAGAAAGTCGTCAGGAAGAAAAATACATTTATAGTACTGTACATATTTATCAAAAAACATCTGCATGGAAATGGACCTGTGCAGTTCAAGCCCATGTTTGTTCAAGGGCCAACTGTATGTCTTTTTGTAACTGGCTTATTTCACTTTGAATAATATCCTCAAGGTTCATTCATGATGTAGCATGTGTCAGAATTTCTTTCCTTTTAAAGCTGAATATTTCATTGTATGTATATACCACATTTTGCTTATCCATTAATACACTGATGGACACTTGGGTTGCTTCCATGTTTTAGCTATTGTGAACAATGCTGCTATGAACATGGGTGTACAAATATCTCTTTGAGACCCTGCTTTCATATAAGGTTTTTAATGGTGATCCAAGTCATGTTTGTCCAAAAGAGGTGGGTCTGAGGAGAATTCATGAATTCATTAACCCCCAGGGTCAGCTCAGAATAGATGTATCAAGGCTATGCTCATTCTCTCCTATAGACTTTTCCTTTTGTTGCAAAATATCACTCAACTTTGAAACTAAATATGAGACTCATACTATGCAAATGAACAGACCATAGAAGCAGGTGATAGAAAGCTAGAAAACAATTTTACCAAGTTACAATACATATCTGATCAGATGACCAAAGTCCCAAGGATCCTTATTCCCAGGAAAACAAACAAAACAAGTAAATCCAATGCAGAAGGGCCTTGGTGCAATTTGTCTATTCAGTTCATTGTGAACTTAGTCCCAGGGACAGGCAGCAAGGAGACTTGATTAGCTGGAAACACAAGGGGTTTCAGATATGTGCACTATTACTGAGTTGAAGGTCACAGTCCAGGGTAGTGAGGGCCTCAGCTGAATCTCAAGGAAACTTCCATCTGTGTTAAAGTCTATCAGTCAAAGCTGTGGGGAACACAGCTGTAGTTAAACCTGGTTAGGTTTATTGGCTTGCTGCAGTGCGGGAGATCACACATCATGGGGAAACATGGAATATCTAAAAAACTGGTGTTAGAAATAAGTTATTATTGGATTTGAGCTTATGTTAGGTGGTTCTGTAGTTTTCAGTGTACAGGTCTTGTATTTATTTTATTAAAATCATTTGTAAGCTTTTTATTATTATTTTTGATGCTATTACAAATGGGATTGTTTTCTTAATTTTGTTTTTCGATTGTCCATTGCTAGTGTATAGAAATATAATTGAGTTTTGTAATAATGATCTAGTAACTTGAAACTTTACTGGTCTCATTTATCAGCTGTTATGGTTTTGTTATGGAATCCTTAGGATTATCCATGTACAACATCATGTCATTTACATATAGAAATAATTCCATTTCTGCCTTCCCATGCAGATGTCTTTTATTCTTGTCTGATTGCTCTGGCTAGAACCTTCCATACAATGTTGAATAGAAGTGATGAGAGGGGACAGCCTTGTCTTATGATCCTTGAGGGGAAAGCTTTACAGTCATTCACCACTAAGTATAATGTTAGCTGTGGGGTTTTTGTCCTTTTTCAGGTTGAAGAAGTTTTCTTTTATTCCTTGTTTGTTGATGATATGTTGATTCATGATAAAAAAAAAACAACATATGATATAAACATATGAAAGAGTGTTGAATTTTGTCAAATGCTTTTTCTGCATCTATTGAGATGATTATGTGGTTCTTATTCTATATTCTATTGATATGGTCTATTATAAATAGACTTCAAATGTTAACCCAACTTTACATTCCTGGGGTAAATCCCACTTGGTCATAGTGTATAATTCTTTTTATATGGTGCTGGGCTTGGTTTGCTAGGATTTTGTAGAGAATTTTTGTGTTCATATTTTTAAGAGATACTGGTCTGTAGTTATCTAGTGATTGCTTTTTTTGGTTTTGTGTTGGTCCTCATAAAATGAGTTGGAAATGTTCTCTTTAATTTTTTTGGAAGAGTTTATGAAGGATTACTATTAATTCTTCTTGAAATTCTTGGTAGAATTCATCAGTGAAGCCATCTCTTCCTGGCCATCTCTGTGGGAATTTTTTAAATCAATTGATTAATTCATTAGTTAATTATTAATTTCAATAGTTTACAGAAACTCTTCTCCAGTATAGCTTTGTTCTTTCTCTCCTCTTTTGTCCTGTTATTACCAGACAAATTATACCTTTAAACCTTATTAGTCCATCAATAGTCTTATAATTATTTCTTTATGCAGTTATCTTTTAAATCAGATAACAGAAAAGTCACAAAATATGTATTTATACTGTATTTTATATTACCTACACAGTTACTTTTACTAATTTTCTTTATTTCTGTATGTGAGTTTGAGTTACCATCTAGTGTCCTTCATTTTAGCTTGAAGGACACAATTTGTATTTCTTGTGGGTTAAGTCTGTTAGTGATGTTTTTGTTTCCCTGGGATTGTCTTCACTTCTCCCTCATAAAAAAACATAAAACTTTTCTACTTGTGGTAAAATATACATAACATAAAATTTCTCCTTAATTTTGAAAAAAATATTTTTGCTGCATTTGGAATTCATGGTTGACATTTTCTTTAAGTACTTTGAATATGTCATCTCTTTGTATCCCAGCCTCTATTTTCTGTTAAGAAGTCAGCCGTTAATCTTGTGATGATACCCTTGTAAATAATTCATCATTTTACTCTTTGCTTTCAAGATTTTCTCTTTGTCTTTAGATTCTGACAGTTTGATTATGATGTGTTTATATATGAATATCCTTTAGTTTATTCTACTTAGTGTTTGTTGATCTGGTGGATGTGTAGATTAATGTTTTTCACCAAAGTTGGGAAGAATCTTTATTTTGCTCTCAAACTTGAAGACTAGGTTGACTAGATACAGAGTTTTAGCTTAAAAACTTCATCTTATAGCTTTGAAGCTATTGCACCATGTGTTCTAGTACCTATGTTGACCGAGAAAACCCTGATGCTGCTTTATTTTTGAGGTAATTTATTTTATGTCTTTAGAAGCTTCTTCTTCACCCTTGGAGTTCTAAAGATCCTCAGGATCAACCAATTAATTAATTGAATATTACATGAATATTTTATGTTGGGCACAGTGAAAGGGGGATACAGCCATGAACATTATAGGTGGTGTCCCTGAACTTACTAATAGAACTTCCATTCTAATGGGGGGAAAAGGCAGACAAGTAACAAATACATAAATACAGGTTGCAATAAAAGCAATAAAGGGAACAAACAGAGAACAATGTTAGAAAGTAATGTCCAGAGGACAGGGCTTCCAATTTTATAAGGTGCTCAAAGAAGCAGCTGATTCTATATAAGTATAGCATGTACAAATGCATAACTAAGAAAGGATGCATGTTAAATTTTCAACATTGGTCTTTCATGGCTCTTAATTTTCCTCTTTCAATGTCTATCTCTTGGTCTTTTGGGATCTTCAAATTTGAGATGCTTCTTCAAAATTATCTTCCAGAGTACTAATTTTGTCTTCAGTTATATCCATTCTATGTATTCAGCCCTGTGTCCATTGAGTACATTTTCATAGCAGCCTCTTCTTTTAAAGATTTTATTAATTTATAGCAGTTTTAGGTTCACAGAAAAATTGAGAGGAAGATACAGAAATTTCCTAATACTCCCTGTCCCTAAGCATAGCCTCCTCTTATTTTATGAGTATAGTATCAGTATTTGAGAAGTTTCCATATACTTTTGATTATCTTTGTTGTTTCTCGTTTTTCCTGTTCCGTTATTCTTTGTTCTTCTGATTTGTGCCATTGGTTTTTCTTAATCATTTCAAAACTTTATACATATTTATTGAGCACTTACTTCATTCCAGGCATGGGGATGCGATGGTGAAGAAATCAAAGACTCTGTTCCCATGAAATATATATTGTAGTTGCAGAGACAGTATATAAAGCAATATAGAAATAATATGATGAAGGCAAATGATAAGTACTACAATGGCAGACTATAGAGACAGGATCTTAGGTACAGAGATCAGGGAAAACCTCACTGAAGGAGTGATGTCTGAACAGAGACAAGAATGAAATGAGGCAACAAGCTACATGCAAAGCTAACAGGAAGTATAAAGCCCCAGAAGTTGTGAAAATGCTCGGCATGAATGAAGAACAAGAAAAAGACCAATATAGTGGGAGCAGAGTGAGTGAGGGGGACAATGGCAGGAAGCGAGATCAGAGAGGTGGCAGGGCCTAGATCTTACAGAGCCATGGGCTTTATCTGGGACCATAGACTTTAGCTTTTATTCTGATGGGAGCCAGTGGGAATTCTGAGCAGATAAAGGACATTACTTAAGTTAGAATAGGATGCCTCTGGCTGCTATATGGAGAAGAGACTGTAAGGAAGTAAGGGAAGAAGTGGGGAGATGAGAAGGGAGGCTACTGTGAGGGTCCAAATGACTAATGATGGTACTGGCAGTGGAGGGCCTAAGAAAAGGTTGGATTTTGGATCTATTTTGAAGGTGGAGCCAACACAATTTCCTCAGAGACTAGATGTGGGGGTGAGAAGAGAGGAGTCAAAGATGCTTCATGGTTTGTGACCTGAGAAGCTGGGTGAATGCTGGACCATTTACTGAGGTGGAGGAATTTGAAGGAGGAGTAGCATTTGTGTGCCTGTGGTATAGGAGCAGGCCTAGGAAGAAGTCAATCAATAGTTCAATTTTGGGGAAGTTAACTGAGATGCCTATTAAACATCCAAGTGGAAATGTTGAGGAGGCAGTTGGATTTTATATCTGGATAGGCCCAAGCTAGAGATATGAATTTGAGAGTAGCAGTAAATAAATGCTATTCAAAGGAATTAAAGACACAGAAACTCTGGAGGATGTCATACTGGCAAATGCTCCAGCCGGAAGTGATATGTGCCGCTTCCACTCACAACTCATGAAGAAGTACAATTTTATCATGTTCCATGGTCCTGGAAGTAGGAAAGAAGTGAAAATACAGTACTGGCAAACAGCATGAATGACCACCACAGAGAGTCACTGGACTCGTTTTCACTTATGCAAAAGACACCACCCCATCCCCAACCCCCTGTATTTGAGTTGAGGATCCCTTAGCTTCTTCTCTCAAATGGCTTGATTCCATCTGCAATCTCTTTTCTAGAGAAGGCCACAGAATATCTGGTCATCTGGTAGCTCTTTTTCTTGAAATGCACCACCGAAGATTTTCTTTTTAGTGTATTTTTGGGGTTAATTTGGGGAGATGTGGGGAACAAATGAAGGTAGATGTATTTTCTCATTAGAGCATTTTGCTATACTCTTTCAGGAGGATTAACAAAAGACAGCAAATCAGAACATGTCACTGCTGTGCTTCAAACTCATTTCCTTGAATATGCCACACTGCTTCTCACTTTAGACCCTTTTCTTGAGCAGTCTCTCTGACTGAAATGCTTTTCTTTTATACTCATCTCCCTGGGTAACTCCTCCTTGACCTTTAGTTCTCAGCATAGATACCCTTTCTCAGAGAGAATTTTCCCAGATCCCCTCCACTATGGGTGGTAGATCTTTTCACCACGGTACTTGACATCTCTAGGGTAAGAATTAACTTGGTTAAGTACTGCCAGACAACTGTCCAGAATGTCTGCTCACCAACAGTATATGAGGGTTCCTATATGCCCACATGCCCACCAACACTTGGTGTGATTCAGTTTTCTAATTTTTGCCAATATGATGAGTGTAAAGTAATATGTCAGGTTTTTAAATTGCTATTCTGTAATCATTAGTAAAATAAGCATGCCTTCATATGTCTGGTAACCTCACAGGTTTCCTCTCATATAACTTGTCTATTCCTATCCTTCATCCATTTGGGGAGGGAAAGATTCCTGTATTTTTCTTGTGGATTTCTCAAAGTCCCTTTATATTTTGGATGTTTAACCTCTTGTGAATTCATGCATAGCAAATATTTCCCAGCTTGTCACATCTGTTAACTTTGTGGATGGAGTCTTTCATTAAACAGAAATTGTATATTTTGATGTATATATTGTCATTAACATTGTTTGTGGCTTATTCTTTTGAAGTTTTGTTCAAGAAGTCCTTCTGTATCTGTAGGCCACATAGTATATTTTCTCCTGTTAATTTACATGTTTTCCTTTAATGTTAAAGTATTTAACCCATCTGGAGTTCTCATTTGTATATGGTGTAAGGTAGGGCTCCAGCTTCTTTTCCTCCAGTCTTCCTAACACCATTTACCTTTCTGGCTTTGTAAAAAATACTAGTATCTGTGGGCAAAGTCCATCTTCTTTACTCCCCTTTTCCAAGAATTGATTTAGCTATTCAGCTATTCACAGACCTTTATTCTTTTATATAGATATTTATTGAGATAAAATTCACATACCAAAAAGTTGACCTTTTTAAAGTGCAGAGTTCAGTGGTTTTTAGTATGTTCACTAAGTTGTGCTACCATCACCATACCAGAACATTTTTATCACATCAAAAAGAAACTCTATGCATTATCTGTCACTCCTCATTTCATTCCCAGTCCCTTGTAACTACTTATCAACTTTCTACCTCCATGGATTTGCCTATTCTGTATATTTCACATATATGGAATCATGTAGTATGTCATTTTTTGTGTCTGGCTTCTTTCACTTAGTATATTTTCAAGTTTCATCCATATTGCAGCATGTATCAGTATTTCATTTACTTTTATGGATGTATAATATTCTACTGTATGAATATATGCTTCATTTTGTCTATCCATTCATCAGTTGATGGACACATGGGTTGTTTCTACTTTATGGCTATTACGAAAAATGCTACTTTTAACATTCATGTACAAGTTTTTGTGAATACTATATATGTTTAAAAATAAATTTTACTGATTTTTCTTAAAACATTCAGCTGGAGTTTAAAGTGAGATCATGTTAAAATTATGTATTAATTTGGAGATCATCAGAATCTTATAATATGAAATTGTCTCATCAAAGAACATGAACTGTGTCTTAATTTATTCAGATCATCTTTTATACCTTTTAATGAAGTTTTAAAATTTTATCTAGAGTGGTCTTATTTGTCCCATTTATACTATTTTTCTATTGCAGCGTAGCAATATACTGCTCAGCTTAAAATAACATACAATAACATAGTTGCTCAGTTTCTTTGGGTCAGGATTCTGGGTGTGGCTTAATTGGATTCTCTCCTTAGACCCTCACAAAGCTGAAATGAGGGTGTTGTAGGTCTGAGGGCTTCAATTTCTTGCTGGCTACCCCCTGGAGGCCAACCTTAACTCCTAGAAGCCACCCTCTTTTTTTTTGCTTCATGAGGTTCCCCAAAGTATTCGCTTGCTTCATCTAAGCCTTCACAGCAGGAGTCCCTTCTCCTGAAATGACAAGATAGGTGTCTCAACCTCATTTTAAACATAATTACATGCATGTAATCACATACATTTGGTCACCTTTGGTCACCTTTGGTCATGCACACATTTAATGGGAGGGGATAGCACAAGGATGTGAACACCAGGTGGCAAGGATCATGGGAGCCATTTGAAGAGTGTGTCCATTACACCATCTTCGGATCCATAGGGGGATGCACATAAGGATTTTCATTGTAAAGTTGTTTGTAATACTGAGGAAATTAAGGCAGTTAAGATCAATGGATTAGATATACTCACAGCAATATAAAAGCATCTTGATTTTCTTCACTTTTAATTTATGTCATGTTGCCATACATCATTTTAATTCCAAACTGAAAATACCTTCATTTTTATGTGATTATAATAATAATAATATATACTCATTGCAACATTTTTTTTCAGACAATAGAGAAAAGTGTAAAGGAGAAAGTGACAAATTATTAGTTATCTCCCCACCCATGCATAACTATTAACATTTCCTTCCCAACATTTTTTTCCCCTATGGATATACAAATTTTCCCAAAATTTTGTATCCTTTGATGTATCATTTTAAGTGGATCTATATATCTATAGGAAAACAAGTAGATATAGACAGTAAATAAGGACAGAGAAAGGAGGTTTGTAGAGATAAAGGGAGAAAGTCAGAAGCAGGGAGAGATAGATGGGAGGGAAAGACAGGTATGGGCGCAGAAGGACAGAAAGAGAAATATGGAGAACAATGGAGAGATGAAGATACAAGCAAAGAGACAAGGACAGGATGGAAAGGAGCATTTGTTGAGCTCCCAGTGAATGCGATTCTTATTAAACCTTCAAAGTCACTCTGAGGGTCAGTTACTGTTAAGTCCTTCATGCAGGTGAGGGGTGCTGAGCTTTAGAATGGTAAAGTGACCTGTCCATGGTCACATCACCTGGATTGCACCTCTGGCTCTGTAAAGGGCCTGGTCCATAGTAGGCAATCTGTAACTGTTTATTCACTAGACAAGGTCATATATCTCCTCCCCAAAGGGAGAGAGATGGGCACTAGTCTCCCAATCCACTCCACTGAGTCAGTTTTTCCTCTCTGTCTACTAAGGTGACAGCAAGGTCTGTTGCCCTGGCAACTGCCCTCCAACTACCATGGCAACCACAATCAGTCTCCAACTCTCCACCTTGCCCCTTGGGCATATCCATGACAACCAGCAGGATAAAGGGGCTGCAGGAGTTCCGAGGCTGCGCGTGCGTCGAGTGGCAGGAGTGGGTGGCAGGGGAGGACAGCGGCCCCTGGCATGCGCAGCCGCAGAGCACCATAGCCTGGCCCGCGAGCCCCGGCGCTGCGCATTTGCCAGCAAGTCCGCCTGTCTGGAGCCCGGCTCGCTGGGCAGTATGGCGGGGTCGCCACTGCTCGGCGGGCCGCGGGCCGGGGGCGTCAGCCTTCTGGTGCTGCTGCTGTTGGGCATACTTCGGTCGCCTCCTGCATTCTGCGCACGGCCGGTAAAGGTGCGACCCGGGTCGGGCACGGACGGGGTGGAGGGCAGGGAGGTTGGAGGGAAGATGCCACCTCAGCTTCATTGGCCCCAGCCCCCGGGACGTGCGGAGACATCAGACAGGGTGGCTTGGGGTCTGGCTGCCAGTCCGCGGCCCTAGCCATGCCAGTGTCCCCGGGGCCAAGCTGGGTCTCTGGGTATGCGGGTGGCAGTGTCCTGGGCTCCGCTGACAGCCGCGCCCTGACCATCCCTCCCCGCCCTGCGATGGTGGCGCTGTCCTTGGGACTCGCATGTATTAAGGAAGGGGGGGTGCGCGTATCGGTGTGTGTGCGCGAGTGATGTGATGACAGGGAGGTGAGGTTGTGGTGTCCTTGTGTGTGTCCTTTGATGTGAGTGATTCTGAGCGTTCATACAAAGTTACTGTTGTGGGTCCAGTTGTGCAGTGTGTGTGATACTGGGGTGCTTCTGTGTGTCTTTTCTCAGTGACATCGTGTGTATGTTTATGAATCCTATGGTGATGGCGTGACTATGGGTGTGTGTATGTGTGTGTGATTTCGCTTTTGTTTCAAAGGGAGTGGTCTTTGCTTCCGCGTGTGCACATCCCTTTTTGGTTCCATTGGACTGAGTGATTAGGATTTCGTAGTTGTATTCATGATGCTTTTTCTCCCTGTTTCTTTGTGGATCCGTGTCATGGTGGGGAGAGAAGCCATGATGTCTGTGCTGCATTGTGTCATTAAGGGTGTTGCGTGTCCTTGCATCTGGGTAGCTTGGAGACTGTAACTGCATGAATAGTTGTGTGTGTGAACGTGTGCTGTTCCTTGAATGTGGATGTGGCAGTGTTGGGTTGCATATGTGACATTTCAAGGGCTGTCAGTCCATGTTAGTGTGTGTGAAGCTGTGTTTTCTGGTGAGTGTGTGATTCCCTGGGGGCTGAGGGGTGGTAGGTGACAAGGAGTCTTGGAGCACATACTCTTCTAAATCTTCAGAGCTGAGAGATTTTGAAATTTATTAAACATTTTATGTATATGACATAATATATTCAGCATAGATATACAATGTAAGGAATAGTGATATCTATCACTCAGTTTAATAGAGTAGGACCAGTAGTTAGAAGCCACTGGGCGCTCTCCCCACAGCCACTCTCTCCCATGATCACTATCCTGTCTTTTCTTTTTCTTTTTTTATCTTTTTTTTTTTTTTTTAGGTGAGGCAACCCTTGGTTGACCTCACAGATTGCAAGGACCTTGTCAGCTTACAATCCTTTATTTTTAATTTTTTATGTCTACAGCACTTGGTCTTCCTAGGTGGTCTCCCATCCAAGTACTAACCAGGCCTGACCCTGCTTAGCTTCCGCGATCAGACAGGATCGGGCTTGTTCAGGTTGGCATGGCTGTAGACACTATACTATAGTTTTTGTCCATTGATCTCTTACTTTTGTTTGTAGCTTATGACCTATACAATATTTTGTTTAGTTTTTCCTCGTAGAAATGGAATCATACTGAGTGTCTGGCCTCTGATCATCACTAGGGGTCACTAGGAAGTCATTAGGTGTCTGTTAGTCTCCAGCAGTCTGCAGTGGAATTCTGCAACCTCCTTTTTTTCCTTCTCTACATTGGTTGTGAGATTCCTCCACATTGAAGTGTGTGGTTCTAATTAATTTTTTATTGCTGCATAATATTTTATTCTATGAGTATATCATGAATATATGGGTATATTATGGTTTATGGATGCATTCTCAATATGTCAATAGACATTTGGGTTGTTTCTGGGCTTTTCTGTCTTTTTTCCCTTCCCTCCACTTTTGTACTATTACAAACAGTGCTGCTGTAATTTTTCATGAACTTGCGTCCAGTAGTATATGTAATAAAGCTACCCTTGGGCGTAACACCCCAGGAGTAGGTCATAGGGAGATACGCATCTTTTTAGACACTGCCAAGTTGTTCTCCAAAAGTTATTTTGGCAATTGACTTCCTACCAGCAATGTATGAGAATTTCCATTTTTTCCACTTCCTTTTCAACATTATTACACTTGATTTTGGCTATCTTTTGGAGTTTTTTGCACAGTATCTAATTCACATTTTAATTTGCATTTCTCTGATTACTAATGAGGTTCACTATTTTTCATGTTTAGTAACTACTTTTGTTTCCTTTTTGTGAAACAATTATGAATTTTGCCTCTTTCTATTGCTTTTTAGACATTCTTTGAATATTGAAGACTAACCCTTAATTGACTATTTGTGTTGTGACATCTCCCACTCTGGTTAACGTTTCATTCTTTTATGATGTCTTTGGATAAAAAGAAATTCTTAATTTTAATGTAGTCAAATTTATTTGTCATTTATTTTCCATTTTATCAAATTTGAATCACTTGTTGTTCCTGCATGATTTATTGAAAAAATCCATCCTGTCCCTATTGCTCTGCAGTGCCACCTCTGTCATGTAGCAAATGTCAATATGTATGAATCTGCTTCTAAGCTCTGTTCAATCCTGGTATTTCCTGTTCTACATCTAATCTTCTGTTTAACTTGACCATTTAATTTGTTTTTATAACAGGGAATACTTTATTCAAACCTATCAGAGAAATGGACAGGTTGAGTCTATAACGAAGTGTCATATTTTAAAGCATAGGCCAAGACTTGTATATGAAGGTATACACAGCTACATACAAATTAACTGATTGAATTAACTGAGCAACTTTTCAATGTTTAAAACAAAATAAGCTTCTGTGTAAAAGCAGCACCTTTGTGATATTTTAACCTTAGTATTCCTCTCCTTCTTCACCCTCTCCTTCAACAGAATCCACACCAACCTTCTTATAATCCTCCCAAGGGCAGCAATGTCCTCATGGACTTCTAAAACTTCTCTTTCCTCTATGCCCTCACCCACATACCAGAGAACAAGGCATGCTTGGCATTCATCAGGTCAAACTTGTGGTTCAGACGAGCCCAGGCCTCAGCAATAGCTGTGGTGTTGCTCAGCACGTACATAACTCATTGTACTTTGGCTGGGTCTCCACCAGGTACCACAGTGGGAGGCTGGTAATTAATGCCAGCTTTGAAGCCAGTGGGGCACCAGTCCACAAACTGGATGCTGTGCTTAGTCTTCATGGTGGCAATGGCAGCATTGACATCTTTGGGAACCACGTCGCCAAGGTACAACAGGAAGCAAGCCATGTATTTACTATGGCCTGGGTCACATTTCACTATCTGGTTGACTGGCTCAAAGCACGCATTGGTGAGTTATGCTACAGAAAGCTGTTCACGATAGGCTTTCTCAACAGAGATGACAGGGGTATGTATATGTGGCCAGAGGGAAGTGGATACAGGGATAGGGTATTAGGTTGGTCTAGAATTCTGTCAGATCACCATTCAGGGCTCCATCACATCTGAGGGAAGCAGTGATGACAATACAAATTGACCTTTCAACCTCTTCAGGTTAGTATAGGTTGGACACTCAATATCAAGGTTTTTATGACAGATGTTGTAGATGGCCTCATTGTCAACCATGAAGATATAATCAGAGTGCTCCAGAGTGGTGTGGGTTGTGAGGATGGAGGATGGAGGGCCCAACTGTGGAAACAGATATGGAAACGTGAGGAGCCAAGTAAATAGAGAACTCCAGCTTGAATTTGCCATAATTGACACAGAGACAGACGCTCCATCATCAGACTGGGTTCAGTGAACCCAGAACCAGTTCCCCCACTAAAGACACGGAAAACCAAAACCCCTAAAGATGTGTTCACTGGTCAGCTGGTTTCTAAATTTGGTCCAAGACAAGGGCAGTGATCTTGCCAATGACGTAGTGCCCGCAAACATAGTTATTGGCAGCATCTTTGCCTGTGATGAGCTGCTCAGGGTGAATGTCACTTGGCACCTGGCCATCGGCTGGATGCCATATTCCAGGCAGTAGAATTCCCAGCAGGCATTGCTGGTCTGGATACCAACCTTCCAAGGGTGATGGAGATGTACTCATGCATAGTTGCTGCTTTGTGGCTGCTGAGTGAATGACTGAAAGAGGAGAGGTTGTTTCCTCTTAGGTGGTCAATGTAAGAGAACCTGCTGCCTGTTTAATTTTTAATTCAATTTAATATATATATATATATATATATATATATATATATATATATATATATGTTTCTTTTTCAAATTGTCATTCATGGTCACTTTTTTTTTTTAGTTTTTTAGGCTTGGCAACCCTTGGTTGACCTCACAGATGGCAAGGACCTTGTCAACTTACAGTCTCTTATTTTTAATTTTTTACACCTACAGCACCTGGTCTTCCATCCAAGTACTAAACAGGCCCAACCCTGCTTAGCTTTTGAGATCAGACTGGATCAGGCTTGTTCAGGGTAGCATGGCTGTAGACCATTCATGGTCACTTTTATGGTCTCTCGTTTTTTCAAACTTATTGAAATTGTTTCAAATCTGTCTGAACTGCAAATTAGTCATTGTGTAATTTATTCTACAGATAGACTTGTACATATGCCAAATAATAGATGAACGTTATTCATTCCAACATTATGTATAAGAATAGCAAAAGCTTGGAAACACCCTAAATGTACAGCTTCACAAAAGGGATTCAAATGCAGAAGAAAGATGAAAGGGAGGGAGCACAAGCGCAAGAGCACAAGAGCAAAGAAAAAGGATGTTTTAAAGAACTGATGTAAACATAGTTTCCAAAAAGCAAGGTGCCCAGTCTGCTACATTTTGGGTAAAACAGGTGGACAACAGGAACCTATAAAATGCAAATGTAGGTTCCTATTGTCCAAGACATTAATGTAGAAAAATCTATATCTATCATATCTACCATTGCCACTTCTATAAAGAAACCTGGTCTCCAGTAGCCTTGGGGCAAGTTGTGCGTGTGGGGAGGAGGCGAGGGAACTTTAGGAGTCTTTTGTTGTCTTAGGGTGTTTGGAGATATTTGGGGGCCTCCAGTGGCCTTAAGGGTGTCTGGGTATATTTGAGGGGCCACAGTGTCTTTGGTGGCATCTGGGGATGTTTGAGACCCATGGAGACCTCCAGGTTGGGGGGGGGCTTGACATGATGGGCGCTGATGATCTTTTCCGCATTTCGTCTTCCTGCAGGAATCCCGCGGCCTGGGTGCAGCTTCATCGCCCATGGGCGAAGCTGGAGCTTCCCGCCGCTTTCGGCGGGCAGCGGCCGGGGGTGAGACGGCAGGGGCCGTGCAGGAGCTGGCGCGGGCGCTGGCCCACTTGCTGGAAGCTGAACGGCAGGAGCGGGCGCGGGCGGAGGCGCAGGAGGCCGAGGATCAGCAGGCTCGCGTCCTGGCGCAGCTGCTACGTGTCTGGGGCGCTCCCCGTACCACCGACCCGGCCCTAGGCTTGGAGGACGATCCCGATGCACCGGCCGCGCAGCTGGCCCGCGCCCTACTCCGAGCCCGCCTCGACCCTGCGGCCCTCGCAGCCCAGCTGGTCCCCGCCTCTGGGCTCCGACCGCGACCCCCAATCTACGACGATGGCCCCGCGGGTCCGGAGTCCGAGGATGCCGGCGACGACACTCTGGACGTGGACCCCGAGCTGCTGAGGTAGCCGGCACGGGGTGGGCGGGGGGCAGGCTCTTGTATCCCGGAGTGGAGGTGCAAACACCTGAGTCTGTGTCGTTGGGGCTCAGGAGGGAGTAAGGCCCTGGACCCAGGGTGCTGGGGCAGAGATGGCTGGCTGGGGGTCTGAAGGACATGTACTCTCAGGCCTGGGGATGAGCGATAACGATGCGCAGTTTGGGGGGGGGGAGGGAGAGGTGGGGGAAGGTGGGGAAGTATACTTTCTGGGATGTAAGGTGGGGACATTTTCTCTGAAAGGCAGCGGACTGGGGACGCCGGGGTGGGGCGGACGCTGGAGCTGGCGTGTCCGTCAGTAGTATGGGGTTGCAGGGCCATCTGGGTCCTAGGGCCCGGGCATTGACAAGACGAAACATCCTCACTGCATCCACTCTGCTCCCCCGCAGGTACTTGTTGGGGCGGATCCTGGCCGGAAGCGCGGACCCCGAGGCCGTTGCTACCCCACGCCGCCTCCGCCGCGCTGCCGACCAGGATCTGGGTCCTGAGGTGCAGCCTGAGGGCGTGCTAGGGGCCCTGCTGCGGGTGAAGCGCCTGGAGACCCCCGCGCCTCCGGCGCGGCGCCTCTTGCCACCCTGAGCACCGTCTGGATCCTGTGCGCCCTTGGGCCCTGGGCTGACCCTCCCCGGATACTCCAACTGCTTCCCGCCGGTACGTCCCTGCCAGGTGCAGTTTCTGCCCTCGAACCCCAAGATCCTCATCTCTGGCCCCACAATAAATATCTTAATCAGCTATGCTTTCGTGTGAATGGCAGTTTCTGGAGGGCTGGTGGGTTCAGTGGCCATGGCCGCCCTTAGACCAGGAAAAGCGCCCCTAGCCTAACTCTTGCACTTCAGAGACCCCTTCCTTAGTCTGCCTCAATGACAGTGCCCACCCAGATCCTGCGCCCCATTTCTAGACCTTACTTGGATATGGGAAGTCCAGAAGTCTATGGAGCCACTTTCAGGGTGAGCAGCAGCATCTTCCAGGGTCCATCTTCCTGAGGACCGAGGAGGGGTGGCTTGTCTACCTGCACCTGGGTGCCTCCAGATGTGGGGAGGGGCTACCTACGGAAGGGAAATTGACTGGGCTGCAAGCCAGTGCTCAACTCTCCCAACCCACTCACATTCTGACCTGAAACTGAGGGGTACCAGAAATGAGAACCTGGGCCCCCAGGTCCTTAAGAACATGTTATTTGTGGAGGTTGGAGGATAGGATGCATATTAGTTATGTAGTATAGAGGCCATTGCATCTGTATGCTTACCCAGCACTGAAGATAGGAGTTTATGTGTTGGTAGCTGTTTTGTGGTTATAGCCTTTGAACTGGTTATTCCCTCCACTCAGTTACCTGCAAATTTTTGCTCAAATGTCACCTACTCAATAAGGCTTTCCTTGACCTATCACCTGTCACACTTTATCCATTCATCTGCCTTAATACATAGTCTTATGTCATATGTACAAGAGCAGAGATTTTTTAAAGTGTTTTGTTTGCCTCTACATACTTTATACCTAAACAGGGCCTGGCACACAGCAGTTTCCCCATTTCTTGAATGAAATAATGCTCACAATTCAAGTAACATTCTCCCCAGTCTCACTCTCACCCACATAACACGTGGCATAGAGGCAGCTTTGAAACCTGAGAATATCATTTAATTTTGCACAAAATTTTTCAACTTGACAGAACAGTATGCCCCACATTACCAAAAATCCTATCACCAAATGAAAACCTCCCCAGAAGAGGAGCCTATATCTATCATCAGTACACCCAGTGTCCCACATAGCTAGTTGCTCAGGGGTCATATATCAAGGAACCACCACCCTTGGCCTGGGGGAGGGTCCACTTTTCTTGAATAAGACCTTCAGCACACAGAACAGCCACAACGGCACATGATCTTCCGGTGTCGGCCCTTATTTCTACCTGCCCCTGCCTCCTTTGCCATGGTCTCCCGGAACCTTTGGATTTCAAGGATGAGCAGGGAAAAGGCCTCTTCTACACCTTGACGTGTCTTGGCTGAGGTCTCCACGAAGGGGACCCCCCAGCTCTTTGCAAGGGCTACAGCACTGGCACGAATATCTCCGGCGGTATCCTCAAGGTCGCACTTGTTGCCCACAAGGACAATGGGCCGGTTGAAGTGAGGGCCCCAGGTGGCCCGCATCTGCTGCAGCTGGGTTAGAGATGAGGGGTCATCAAGGGCAAAGACGCCCAGCACACCATCCCCAACAGCCACGCACTGGTCACGCAGGCCCTTGTGAATGGCCTGCCCTGCTGTATCCAGCACATTCAGAATGCAGCCCTCTTGGCCCAGGACCACCTCCTTCCAGTAGGAATCCTGGATCGTGGGGTCATGATCTTCTACAAAGCACTGGTGGTTCAGCTGGATGGTCAGCGCACTCTTGCCCACACCACTTGCACCCACCACCACCGCCTTGTACTCGGGCAGCTTCTTGCGAACATTCTCAGAGGGTGCTGGAGCACTGTCGCTCTCTTCCTGGGTGTTAAGGCTCCTGGTGCTCAGGCTCAGATCTAGCATGCTAGGGTTTGTCGATAGCGCCATGCCCAGGGAAGAGGTGTGCACGGCAGATCCTGCAACTTGGAAGAGAAGGAAGACAACAGTGTGGGGGAGGGCGGGGGAGTAGGTTAGGCAAGGAGACCATTTGGAGGCAAGGGGACAGCTGATATCATTGAATCAACATTTACTGAATGCCTGGTGTGTGCTAATCACCTTCTAATATGCTGTATACATTACCTATGTTGTTTATTCTCCCTTTCCCTTCTGTGACATAAACTCTGTGATGGCAGGGATTTTTAAAAACAGCTTAATTGATGTATAATTTATACACCATAAAGTTAACCTAGTTAAAGTGTAAAATTCAATGAATTTTAGTTTTTTCATGGAGTTTTGCAATCATCATCATACTCTAACTTTAGAATATTTTCATCACTCCAAAAAGGAACTCTCTGCTCATTAGCAGTCGTGCCCCATTCCAGAGGGAAGGCAGGGATTTTGTTGGTTTTGATTTTAAATTTTGAACAGTTGAACCCCAGCCCAGCATAATGCCTGTAATACAGTGTGTAAGGAGCAAAATTCCTGTCCCGAGTTTTTACGTTCTAAAAGGTTGTGACAACAAACCAAATAAATAAGCAAATTATGAGGTACGTTAGCCATGATCTAGATATTAAACATATTGCTACTGTGTGGCAAGGCGGGGGTGGGGGGAGGGAGAATAGATAACAAACCCCAACCCTCAAAAATATGAAAATCTAGTCAGGAAGATAGACAACAAAGATATTCCATCAATGGGTGATGATTAGCATGCAGAAGGTGCTTAGTTAATATTAGCATTTTTATTATAATTTTCCATTCATTACTTCAAGAAGCTTCTGGCATGCCAGACATTGTAATGGGTGTGTATGGGGAGGGGAGGTTGGGGGATGTGGGAGGTATGGGGGTGGGGACCTGGCAGCGAACAAAATAAAGTTTCTGCCCTTGGGAGGATTAGATTCTGAAAGTGAGGAAGAGACAATAAACAAGATAAGCAAGTGAATTACCAAGCAATTAGAAGAGGATAGGCACACAGCAGGCGCTCAATTAGTGTTAGCAGCTATTAATAGAAAATCACTCAACTCATTTAATACACATCCTGGTCTTATTCAATGTGTGGCCTCAGGAAATGCATCTTAATGTCTGCTACCAGTTTCTCTGAAACTGGGAGCAGTGGCAGCTTGGGAGTAGATGGGGGTTTCAGGTGGCCCTGGGGATTTCTGTTGAGTTTGGGAGCTGGAGGTCAGGGTGGGGAAGCAAGGGGATCCAGCCATGGGGTCCTCGGCCCAGAGAGATCCCTGAAACTAGTTATTGGATGTGCTCACCCAGAAAGAAGGGGGCTGTGATGAGAAAAGCGGTAAACAGAGGACAGAGTTCTGGGGGGGGGCAGGAAGAGGGAGAAGATCTAACTGTGAGGACCGAGAGGAGGGGACGAGGGCAGAAGCAGTGACGAGGCACTGTAGTAGACCAGGTTGGAGATGACGGTGGATGTGGAGAGGAGAGGTGGATTCTGGCATATTCTGAAGGTGGAATTAACTAGCAGGATTTGCTGAGAGATTAAGAGGCAGGAGAGGGGGTCAAAGATGACTCCTCAGTTTGGGCCTGAGCACATGGAAATCTAAGAGTGGGGACATGTGAAATGGGCTCTTCTCTCTTGGTGAGAGTCACCATGACTGTGACTATGATCCTAAAAGCAGTAGGTATTATTTACTGAGAGCTTAGCTTGTGCTAGGTGACCCGCCTGCCATGACCACACTTAGTGCTCCTGAGACCCTGGTGAGGCTTGGGCTATCATCACTGAGGCCTCTCTATTAATGAGGAAAAGTAAGGTGCAGAGAAGTGAAGGGACGGTGGTGACTGGCCTGAGGTCCCACAGCCCATCAGAGATCAACAGAAGTCTCCCCCTTCACAATAATACAGAACCACTGGCGGTGGAAAGTGCTATTGGAGTGCCATTATACGGTCGTTGAGACCCCGTGACCCCTCCCCCACCCCACTGCACCCCCACCACCATCCTGGCTGCCTGAACTAAGTCCTTTGTGTGTCCTTTGTGTTTCCCTAATTGATCTGGGGGATGAGCTGGGGGGGCAGATTAAGGGAGAGTGGGGGGTAGAGGGACCACCCTAATGCGGGCCCTTACAATCCCCTTTCAGGGCTAGCTCAGGGCAACCTCGCCAGGTCACACTTCCCGTGACTAAGCTAGGTATGGTGGAAAGATTGGGGCGGGGAGGAGGGACCCCCAAGTTTCACTCTAAAATCCTGACTCTGTGCTCAGTCTGGAGTATCTTGGCCAGTTTTTCTTTAGGAGGAACAGAGCAGGGTCGGGGAAGGGACCTTCTCCCGCCCTGAGGCTCAGTTCACAGCACCGCTTCCCGCCCCACACGGCCCCTGGCCCAGCTTGGCCTCCACAAAGCCGACCGCCAGAGAGGGGGCTGGAAGATGGAGTCTGGCCCCCGAGGAAGGGCAGGGGAAGGGGAAGGATACCTGCAAACACACCTCGGTTGCGCCCCCAAAGCCCTAGGTGGAAAGCCCTCCCAGGTTGGGGCAAGGCTGGGAGCCCAGCCAGCCGGCTCACCTCAGTGTTGAGAGAAGCGGTAGTGCCTGGACGCGAACCCGCTGCAGCTCTGACAGGACTGACAGGGAAGGAGGTATTGCGCCAGCCCGAGCTGGGGTGTGTGTGGGGGCGGGGGTACGCATGCGCGGCCCGCCCTCAGGCCCCTCCACAGGCGCAACCCCTCCCCTCCCCTTCCTCCTCCCAACCCTGGGGTGAGCTCGGGTCTTGACCCCGCCTGCAGGTGAGCACCTAGGACGGCCGCTTGGAGTGTGGGGCTGGCGGCGCCAGACCTACCCGCAAGCCCCGTGTCCTGCTGCACCTGGGCCTTACCTTGCCTCCAGCTGGGTTGCGGCTTTGGGTTTTTAGTGTGTGTAGGGTGTCAGATTTTTGACTTGAGTGGCCAGACTTTGGAAAATGTTTTATGAGTGCCTTTTTGAGGCCATGGAGCCTGTGCTACCTCAAGCAGGCTATTTGGTGTCTAGGGAGTGAGTAGTGTCTGTTCCTGGAGGGAAAGAGGTGCTGGAGAGGTTGTGCCCATTCCTGGAGGGAAAAATTAATGGTTATTCTGTCCGGGCAGAAAGAACCCAGTTTGAAGTGGATATATGTCAAGGCTAAAACATGTCCCAGACTCTCTTGCAGCTATGAGTCATGTGACAGTTCTGACCAATGAGATGTAAGCAGGGGACATTGGGTGGGGCATCCAGAATGCTCCTTAAAAGGAAGATGGACTGAGATGGCTACAACCCTCAAAGAGAAGGGTCTCCTTGCCTGGATGGGGCTCTGGTAGTCATGTATAGGTCATAATGTGGCCATAAAGAAAGGCCAGGAAACTCCCCAATTAATTCTCATTATGTGGGGTAAATAAAAAACCCCAAATTATCCTCCAATTCTCAACCCCTAGTCAATGCTTTCCCCAGGAAGCTACCCATGACTATCAAATCTAAGTATGTTAAACCTGGATACACACAGACACACACACACACACACACACACACACACACACACACACACACACACACACCATCAGGATAAAAAGATACATGGGGAGACTGAGGCTTGGTGAGGACAATTCCTGATAGTTTTCTTGCCTTCTCAGCCCAAGGTGTAGCTGGGACTGGCTGTAAGGCTCCTCTTTCTAAGGCAGGCACTCATTTTTCACAGATTCCATTGTTTAATCTATAGTGGAACCAGTCAAGCTGCTTGTTCCATTTCCAGTTAGTTTTTTTGGGCACTGGCTGCTCAGGGCACTGATCAGCCCTATTGGCCAGGAATGTTTTCTCTACCCATTCAAGGTTAAAAGACTTTCTCCAGGTTTTGTAATAGTTTGTACTTTATTGTATATGTAACCCTGACATACCTGCCAGTTGATCACCCCTCCCTCCACAGTATCACCTTCTTGATATCAGCCCCTCTCTTGGGGCTACTGAGCTGGTTCTGCTTTCCTTCTAGGGCAGAGTAGATAGAGTCCCTAGAGCAGGAAGTGGGTGGATCTACATACAAATCACTATCACAGTCCTCTTATAGGTATTTACAGTTATTAGTGAGTTGTAAAGGTTTTCAGAATGGGATAGAGGCTGCCCCTTATCTAAGGTACAGGTTGGAATGAACTAAAGTTGATCTATCTTGGGTCTCAAGACGAGAGGAGGAGCATGTTCTGGGAGTTAGTGTGAGTGGGGCATGTCCTCTCCAAACTTGTTTTGGTGGGCGATGTTCTTCACATCTAGGAGAGCCTGAGGAGGAGGAGGCAAGATACAGTAGGTAAGAGAGAGTGAAGACCCCCTCTACCTTAGCCAGGAGGCTGGCCCTACTTCAGCCCTCAACCATCCTGTCTCCTGGACTATCTCACATGCAGAAGGGCTTCCATTCTCCCCTTACCCAATTGCAGAAGGTATGTGGGGGGAGTGAGTACGAACACATTAGAGGGTCTGCCTAGGGCCTACCTGATGGTGGACATAGGCCTGACATTGGTAACACCAGGTAGAAAGGTCGACGTAGCTGAGGACCATTGGGTGTCCTGAGCCTTCGTAGTGTTGCAGCATATGGGCATTGATGTAACGACCGCAGTAGACCTGAGGTTGGAGAGTAAGTATCGGGGAAGAAATCAGCACCTACCTGCAGTTTATTCCTAGGCCAACTTCTACCCCATCCCCTTCCTTTGTTGCATACCTCATAGCAAGACAGACACACCCAGTTCTCCTGGAGTGCTCCACAGTCTTGGCAAGGCTGGGTCACGTCCAGGCCTGCTCCAGGAATGGGGCATACGGCCACCAAATGGGGACACCAAGGGAGTGGTGTCACAGCATAAAACATGACCTGTGTGGGTGAAACTGAGTAGTAAGCTAGGGACTTATCTACCTATTATGCTGCTACCTGGCAGAACAAATGGGCAAGAGAAGAAAGCCATAGTCCCATCCATTCCCTGAGCTTACCTGGTCAGTGTTCCCAAAGGCCTGCATCAGCACTGAATTATCCATGTCCTGACCTCCAGCTGCTTCTCCAAGTAGCCTCTCCTCTTCTGGGATCTGAGACTCTGGGGCCTCCTGGACAGAGAGGCAAGAGATGTATCTGAGAGGCTTGATTCTTGCCCCTTCTTCCTACTATGTGGGTGTGCTGGTGGGTCTTACCTGACCCTTGTTGTCTAGTTCCAAGGTCCTGAGATTCCCAATCAGCTTACTTAGGGATATCTGGGCTATGGCTCCTTGCACAGGTGAGGTTGGAGGAGTCTGGTTGTGACTGCATGAGGATGGAGGGGTTTGGATCAGCTTGGCAATTTCCACAGACTCCTCTGAAGTGGTCTGGCCCAGTATGGCTGCCTCTGAGGTGGTCTGGCCCAGCATAGGTTCCCCCTTGGCTGCCTCTGAGGGCTGGTTTTGAGTGAGCTCTACCACAACTATCTGTGACTTAGTCTGGGCTGGAATAGACTCTTGAACAGATGATGCTGAGGTGTCCTTTTCTGTGCTTGCATCCACAATGTTCCCTTCTAGTGTGGTCAGCCTCTCAGCTGACCCAGGATTTGCTGGTTTGAGTGTCTCCTTGATCAACTTAGAACTGGAGGATCCCTCCTTGTCTTCAAACTCTGAAACCAAGGGAGGGTGATCCTTGAGTGTGGGTGCTAACTACCCCCCTGCCTCTAATCCCATCCCTCCCCTGAGCCCTTCATTGTCCCCAATTCCACACACCCACTCACTTGTGACCCGTAAGCTGCGCCAGTATTTGCGATGGATTTGGATGGTCTTAGCAATCGAGGCCAGGGCCCCAGCTAGTGGTGGCCGTGGCAGGGTCAGCAGGGGTGGCGGGTCTCCAAGGAGGGTACGGGTGCAGGCAGCCATGGACTCCGAGATGGATGTCAGGTTGTAGCCACCCTTTTTAAGGAAAAACAGGAGGTGTGTCTTCAGGGAATTGGGGAAGCAAGACATCCTACCTCCTAATTCTACCTTGGGGCCCTACAAGTCTAGAGGGTGGGGACTGGGGACAAGTAATAGAACCCACATCTGTCAGATGTGCAAGATAATAATAACCACAATAACAATACTGACAGTAACAATAATAGCTGTAGTTCATTAAGTGCTTGCTGCATGCTAGGCCTATTCATTTAATCCTCAAACCACACATGATCAATCTGTACAGGATGCTTTGTCAATGAATTAATAATACATATAAAGTGTCAAGAAGGGTGCTCAATAAAAGTTGTTAATGCTGTTATTAATGCCCAGTATGTGTCAACAATCCTAGGTGGGACACTCAAAGGAGATTTTAGAAAATTGCCCTGAGTATTGCAGCCAGCCAGCAGAAAGGGTGGGACTCCAAGTCTTCTAAACCACCCCCACCATGGGAAGAGGGACTGAGAAAGTTACCTCTAGGATTAGGATAATGCGGCCACTGGCAAGGCCCATCAGCAGGTGGGTGAGATGGGCATAGCCCTCAGGTGATACCTGGCAGCCCCCCAACGGGTCCCCCCGTGCTGCATCAAAGCCAGCTGAGACTAGCACCAGTTCTGGGTTAAACTGAGGCAGAGAGATAAAAAATGCATGGACATGAGGGGATTGGGTAGGCAGTAAGTGAGGTAGACCTAGAGACACTGAAATAAGGACAAAGGAAGACATGAGATGCAAGTCAGAGAGATGAAGACATGACACCTGAAGGCTGGGAGACACAGACCAACAGACTAGAGCCCTGAAACTACAAAGGGGTTGATGTGGAGACACAAGACAGAGAGACATAGAGAAGGATCCACAGAGACATTGATATATCAGGCACAGACTTAGAGACATGAGACACTAGAAACTGATGGACAGGTACATGAGGTAGAGTTCTGAGACATAGAGATTCAGCTGTTAAGAGACATGAGACACAGAGAGACAGAGATATGTCATCACACACATGCCTGAGGGTGAGATCAAGAGACACACACTCCCCTTCCTGGATCAATCATGGGACACACATGTACAAGACACATGGCTTTACATACACAGTGCCAAAGAGAGGTGCATATGCTTCTGTCTTAAAAAATGACAATGCCAAGTACCACACACGGAAGATGGTCACATATAGCCATACATACCCACAATCAGACAGTCCCATAAAGACCAGACATACATTGTAGAAATCATACATACAGTTTCTCACAGAGGGGACAGTAATCCAGTTACTCCTCCACAGACAAAATCATACACATACCATCACCACAGTCACAACAGCCACACAACACTATTGTGCCCACAGGAGGTGGTTACTTACACACAGTCACACACATGATTTCACAGTTACACAGAAGGTAGTCACAACCACAGTGCATCATCAGACACATATGCACGTCTTCAGAGGTCACAGAGATGGTGCTCAATCTGCACTTGGAGTTAGTCACACATATACAATCTGCCACAGACACACAGTTTACACATGGAGAATGCAGTTAGGCAAATGTATATAGGCCAACCCCATTCAGAGAGAGACACACAAACAGCCATAGCAGACAGACAGACAGAAATGACTGTGACACCGCCTCCCAGATACAGAAAGTCACACATTGGCTATCAGAGAGAACACCTGTTACACAGAGAAATTGTAGTAGAAATGGTAGAAATAGCCATTTATACAGAGTTTAACACATGTACTCAAATCCCTTCCCCACTTGCACATGCAGTTCCACAGAGAAGACAGTCACACAGGGCCACCATCACACACAGATAGGCACTGGTGATGGTGTACGCACAGGACATGTTCAGGCATACACAGACCACCCCTGCACACCTGAATTTCCTCACTGTTGCAGAGAAGGCAGTCACATATAGCCACTGTGCACAGACATATGCAAAGGCCATCACAGAATCACTCCACACTGTCCCCATGACTGTCTCACAGGATAGGTCACTCAGAAGTAAGACACATGCATACCTGCTGCCACCCACACAGTTGTGTCACATACATCCTAAAGCATACCTCGTAGGCAATGGGAAGCACCACACGATGCCAAGCAGCCAGGTACTCAGCGTCACCCATGCGGGGCCCATTCCAGGCCACATTGACAGTGAAGCCCATGCCTGCGGCCCAGCCCACCTGGTTGCTGGCACCCTCATCCCCCATGGGAAAGAAGGTGCCATGATCATAGCGGTGCAGGGAAATGTAGAGTATGCTGCCAGAGACAGGGTAAGAAGGAGGACCATGGCTGGTTAGCGGCCTAGCACTCCTCAGGTGTGGCCCACCCACCTCCCTGGCCACACCTCAGCCCCTGCTCCAGCCCTTCACCTGGGGTCCTTCTCAAATATGTGCTGAGTTCCATTACCATGATGGACATCCCAATCCACGATCAAAATCCTGAGGAGGGACAGCTTCTGTTACCCAGAATCTGAGAGAGGGCGGGGACTAGAACCCTTGGGTATATCTACAGGGACATTTATTGTAGGTGGCAGGATCCTGGGTTCCTAAGGAAAGTGCTTGTGGGTCCTATCACAGAAAGGATGACAGGACAGCTGAGCCTGGGTCCTGAACAATTGCTCAGGGCCAGACCCCGGGCCCTGTTTGAGTAAGGACCCTGGGTTCTATTGGGATAGTTACCAGGGGCCAGAAATGCCATGGGGGGTGGGACCCTGGATCCTGTTTTATAAGCACCTACATGCCACAATCTTGGGGTCCTCTCTGAGTAAGCACTGAGAAGTTTGGTCCTTGATTCTTTTTTAGGGAAGTGATGGGTAACTAGACCCTGGGTGCTTCTGGGTAAGTCCCTCCGGGGCTGCAGCACAGGGCCTGCGGATAAGCATTGGGTGGGGGGCACATCCCAGGGAGCCCTCACCGCAGAGCATGCCCACTGATGGCCTGGGCATGGCGAGCAGCCACAGCCACAGAGTTGAAAAAGCAGAAACCGCAAGCAGCATCCTGTTCTGCATGGTGTCCCGGAGGACGCACCACAGCAACACCATTCAAAACCTAGGGGAGGAGTAGGAAACCAAGATCAGACAGACTGCTGCCCCATGGCTTTTCCTCCCCTTGTCCCCTTGCTTCTCCTCTTCCTTCTCTCCTACTACCAGCTGTTAGGGGCACCCAGCTCCACATTCTTATACCCCTGGCCACACTTCCCAGTGAGCAAGGCCTTTGGTGAGCAGGGGTCTCTTCCCCATCCCACTTTTCTCAGGCCCTGACCAACTCTCTCCAAGCTACCTCTCTCCATCCCCTAGGACCACCTCTCAAGCTGGAACCCCACCCCAAAGTAGATGTACCTCTCCTGCCAGCACAGCCTCCACAAGGCAGCATGTGGAGCCAGCAGCCAGCTTCGCACAGGCAAAGGTGCTGGGGCATATGTAGATGGAGTCAAAGTTGGCACCCTCACGATGCAGCTCTCGGGGTTTCATCTTCTCTGTGGCCCGCAGACGACTCACATACTCAGCACTGGAGGCAGAGGGAACACCAAGGACAGGTGGTTCTATCCGCTTCATGGCCCCTCCCCTCCCACATCCCCCAGCAGCTCTATGTTCCTGGGATCCAGCCCCCAGTTAGCATGCATGCACTGAGACCCCAAACCACCCCGGGCATGAGGATCTGACCTGTGGCAAGTGAGCAGCTCAGCGTCTGTGGCAGGACGTGCAGGTAGAGTGAGGCAGCGCCTAGAAAGGCCCAGCTCCTCCAGACGGCACATGATTTGTGAGATGCGTTGGGGCATCTCGGGGTGGTGGCTGGGAGAAGGGGAACACATATAAGGCTTAGTGCTTGAGGAGGGAGAGAGACCCCTGCCCACTCGGTCTGGCCCTCCAACCACATACTTATCCCACAAGTTGTAGTGACCCATCATCTGTTGGTCATAGACCAGCCCTGTGCGAGCCTGCAGCACTGGCCACGTCAGGATTGGTAGCTCAGGGGGCTGCCATGGTTCCTCCTCTTCCTCTTCCACATTGTCCCTCTCCACGTTGCCCTCCTCCAGGGTCTCATCTGAAAGGGGAGGCCACATTACCCTACTCCCCCATCCTGGATCACTATAATACCCTAGAACTCAGTTTACCCAAATGTAAAAAGGGTTGGGAGGCCTGAAATCAAAGCCTAGTGAGAGAGAGGGCCTGACTCTCCCTGAGCAAGGCAGCCCAGGAAAGTCAGAGTGGGGTCTGGAAGAGTCTCTCTTAGGACTCATTCCATTCCTGACCCCTGACTAAGCCCACTCCCTGCCTCCTACCTGATCTCACAAGGACTTCCCAGAAGGGCTCCAGGGCTTCCAGAGCGCAGGACAGTGAAGACTGGGCACTGAAGGACAGGGGATGGGAAAGTGTAACCAAATGCCCCAGGATGGGCAGTGAGGGTCTCATTTTTCCCTTCCTCCACATGGGCTCACCTTGGGCAGGGGGCACCAGGGGACTCCAGCATGGGACAAGGGTCTCCCAGGAGGGTGTGAAGTGAGGCACTGACGCCCTCAGCCAGGGAGCGGAGGTTGTAGCCACCCTGGGAGAAGAGTGTAAGCGGGGTCAGGAAATAACCAGACTACCACAAAAGAGTAGTAGTAATACTACTCAGGTGCTGATAAATGTCAAGCAACAAAGAATTTAGAAGGTGATTTCATTTTGCTCACTGGACAGTGCTATGAGGTGATTACTACTAGCATTGTGCCCATTTCACATAAGGAAAATGGAGGCATGAAGAGGTTCAGTGATTTCAGCAAGGTTGTCCAGCTAAGAAGTGAAAACACTGGGATAGGAACTCCTGCCAGACTTGAAACCTTTGTTCTTATGTCCTCTAGGATCCACGGGCTCAGAGACCAAGTGAGTCACTCACCTCCAGAGACAGGATCAGCCTGCCTCCTGCCAGACCCATGAGCAGATGGGTTAGCTGGGCGAACCCTGCCGGAGTGGCAGCCATCTTACCCTGAGGGAATGTGAAAAGTCAGCCTGGCTCCATGTAGCCCCTTCTGCCTACCTGCCACCCCAGGGAGCCTGTCTTACCTTGGGGTCCCCTTGAAGGGCATCAAATCCAGCAGCCACCAGGACCAGCTGGGGGTGGAACTGAGGGGGGAAAGGACTAAATGAAACCACCTGCCCTCACACCCCATCCCTAACCATTGCCCTGCTCCAACACACTCCAGACCCCCAGGACCTCAAGGGCGACTGGCAGTAGGACTTGCAGGAAAGCAGCAATGTAGTCAGCATCTCGCATCCCCACCTGCAGACAGGGGCACACACTGATGAGATGGGGATGTTCTGCTCTCTGTTCTGAACTGATGAAAGGGTTGAGGTGGGCCTCACTCTGAGGGCAATGGGTAGGCAGACACTGACCTGGTTCCAAGGCACGTTGATGGTGTATCCCTGTCCTTGGCCAAAACCTGTGGTAGACCAGTTAGAGGCCTTCAGATGGGGCCAGAACCGACCTTGCTCATAGCGGTGGATGGAGAAATAGAGCACGCTGAAGGCAGAGAGAGCAGGA